>LR994574.1:0-624612 GCA_905187475.1 Syritta pipiens | reverse complement strand
TTGGATGGAAAGCAAATAATATTAAAAAATAAAAGTCAATAAATCGGGTCAAATAAATTGACACAAGTTTCGCACACTTAACTGAGCCCGAGTAGGAGGATGATCAAATACCGTGAAGAGGACTCTCGCCGAGACTTCACCAAAGTAGGCCAACTCGCACAAATCGCTTACAGCTGATTCCGCATGTGCAGCACGAATACGGGTTTGGCTGTTGCCTCGTTTTTTGTGGGCCCCACTAAAGAGCAAATCAATTGTTGAAGAATTTATTTGTGACCTAGCTGTCAAACTGACACCGGTGACAGTTGACAAAACGAGGGCCCACCTATTGTTGAGAGATAAACTATTGTTGTTTCCTCAAGATAGATGATGTTACACAACCAACACTCCCTTGACGGAATTCGAAATATGGCCCCCAGCAAGATGAGATGAAATTTGAATCTCAACGAGAACAGCCTCAATTATTGGCATGCAGATCAACGGTGAAAAAGGTCGAACTTACGAACCTATTTTAATTTTTATTTCCATTCACTGCAACGGTCATCGCCATTATGATCTTCATTCTGCACGAAATTACGGTCAGTCTTGAGCATAAAGAGGGAATTTATATTGACAGGCCAGCATGTTGGTTACGTAAGAAAAGCGCACATAGCACACGCATTTGCCGCAGCGGTGCCACAGCGTCTTTAGGCAAGGCATCTTCAGGCAGACCCGCATTGCGAAAACGTCGTTTTTGTTTGTGCCGAACCGGTCGATACGTAACTATAAAATAAGCACGAGAGGCCAATGCGATAACGAAAAAAAAGATGGAAAATGAAGGTCAGAGTCATCAAGTTGACTGGTCAGTAGGTACGAGATTTTTTCGTGAATACCCCTTTGGGGGCCTCAAGATCGATTGTTCATGGTAACAACGACGAAAAAAAAACCGGCAACTGTAACAGCCGCCTGAAAAATTTAATTGGAAGAGGAGTGCACCATACCAACACGTATGATTATGGATGAAGGAATCGAGAAAAAGGAACCAACAACGGATGCACGGATGGATACATGTGTGTGTCGAACACGACGCGGGAGATTTAATCGCCCGACAGACCATGGACGGATATTTTCAAGGAACTGCGATATTTCTGGAACATCGCGAAGGTCGAATGAAGGAAAGTTTAATGGGCGTTTATGTTAAATCGTGAACAAAATTAATATCTCTTCAGGATCTGCAACAAAATATGAACATGCTAGACCTACAGACGGAATTCTTTTTATATTTCTAGGCAACTTATTGCTCCTTTTCGAATATTATCTTGTCAAAATTCTACAACCTGTTCATCAATGATTCCAACTTAAATTATCGCCCATGTCTTCAGTTTATGGTTGATACTCACCTGAAAAGAGAGGAAAAAATATGATGAATACTTCAAGAATTTGTTTTTAGTGTACAAGCAATTAAATTTTTAAAGCCTATAAATAGCGACACTCAGCTAGATAAACATACGCACAACAAGTTATTCGCAGCTCTTAAAGACCATTAGAAAAAATTCAGAAGTCCACCAGTCATCGTGATGAAATTTACCGATTTCGGAAAAGATATCTCTGCGATAGCCCACTTTAGAAAGACTCCCAGTCTTTTATTTTATGAGAACATGTATGCTTACTTTGAATCTAAATTCGTACACGTTCCATACACGTTACATACCGTAATAAGCTCGACTGAATACGTAAGTTGAATTTTAAAATAACTTGACTGAAATTAATTGTAAGTCAAACATAACAAGGGTCATTAACATGGTCGATAGAAGTCGAGTCGAAGAGATGCCGACATATTTGAGGAATACAATTTAAATAAAAAAG
This sequence comes from Syritta pipiens, assembly GCA_905187475.1. NCBI lineage: Eukaryota > Metazoa > Arthropoda > Insecta > Diptera > Syrphidae > Syritta > Syritta pipiens. The sequence goes on along the minus strand of LR994574.1, from coordinate 622,770 downwards.
GAAGAACATAAGAGCGAAAACATAAAGATCGAAGCAAGATTTCTGGATGTCCGCATATGATCTTTGGGAAATTTAATCAAATATTTCTATGGAAATAACTCAATAAATTCACGAGAAAGTCACAGCAGCTTAAATCATCGTGATTTTTGAATTCATATTCATTTACGTCTCATTATTTCCTTTCAACTGAGTTTTATGAGTCACCCATAACGTGGCTAATCTACTTTCACCAAAAAACTTATCACAATTAAATTTTGCAAGCTTTTTTAAACTAATTAACCATGGAAAATAAAAACTGTAACTGTAATTTAAAGAAAATAAAAATATAAAACAGGTGTCCTTTAAATTATATACCAGTTGTGATTAGTTTAATTGCAAAACTTGTTTCTAAAAAATCTAGATAATCAAACTCAGTTTTTATAACTTTAGACCGCTTTCTTTGTTTTCATTAACGAAATTAAAATTTCACTTTTATTTAGTTAAAAAAAAACACGAAAAATTCCACGCTGCAGATCCGTTATTTAAATTTGTAGTACTTTCAACGACTAGCGAATTCCTTTATTTTTATTTGAAAGTTGTTGATTCGTCAACCAGAGATGCCTTATGTATGTATATAGTACGTTATTCCGTTATTGACAGCTTAACCTTGAATTTTAGTCAACACATGTCAATAACATTAGATCAGATGGAAATAAAATAAAGTTATAGCATCAAATCCGAAGATAAAAATGAAAGCAAAATAATGGGCAAATAAGATCGAAGATCCACTCGCAAGTTTTATTAGCTCAGTAAAAACTTAATGACAACAAGTTTGATAAGCCTTTCAAATCACTTATTGAAAGTAACCTCGAAATGATTTCAAACAGATCATCATCCAACGATAAGGACTGTCTAGCATTGCATTAACACTAGAATTTATTTAGCCTCAAGCTGCGGCGCAAGCAAACTGCCAGCTGACTCAGACAATGTGACAGCACCATCAAAATAAATTGCATCCGCTTTTAATTCAGGACTAAACAGTTATTTGTAATTTATTAACTAGATTGCGGAGACGGATACAAAATGTCAAATGCTCGTCTTCTCAAGGAAAACCGTGGGAGGCATAACATCTCAAAACGGATTTCTCATAAAATCGCACGGAAAACCAAAGGTCATTTGTTTGGAGTGTTGGCGCTTTTGTTATTTGCTGTAGATCTTCTTTTTTTTTATTCACAATGCAGAATTGTTTTTTTCTTTGCAATCTAATTCTATAAAACAGGCAAGCAGACTTGTTTGGTATTCTTTTTTCTCAGTTGAATAATTTATGTATGTTTTGTTTGTAGCACATCCCGGACGATGAGAACTTCTTAAATAAGAGTTCTTTAAAGGTAAATTCTACACCTACGAGTTTAAGGAAGACAATTTTTTCGAAAAACTCTACACCTGCTGGTTTCAGGAACATAAGTAGGAAAGTATTTCATGTTTTCGAACCTCAGCAGAAGATCAGGATCTTGAATATTTTCTGCACAATTCAAACAGTCGTACATGCATAAATTATGCATAAAAAAAACAAATTTATATGCCACCCGCCGAAATCACATACCTTATACTTAATTATGTTTTCAAAACAAACCAGAAATCAATAACATTCAACAAAAGATTTTATTTTTTTTTTTAAATTAGATAAATGAATTTTTTTTGTATACGTTCACTCTGCGAACAGACATCAGTTCAATGTAGCGAAAAACCCCTTAGGATCCACTTCCTCAATATCGAATTAATGTAAATTAAATCAAATGACTAAAAAAAAATATTTTGGCATAATCATGATATAATATATCCACATAGGAATTCGTGAACACGGAACCTAGCATAAGAAAAAAAAAATTATGTGATCATACTTGTTTAGCTTGCCCCTAAATCCGGTTATTCAAATTAGACTATATCAAAGGAATTTTTGTTCAAATCTTTTTTTTTTAGTAAACGAAAAAATGAGAGTGAATCTCTGAATCTCTGAATCCTTCAAATTCGTCTGAGGTGATAATTAAATAAATTAGTTTTTTTAGTATCAGTGACACAAGTTACTGCTGAAAGGTGATCGCCTCAGTGGCGATTGATCAATTCGGTTGATCAATTTTGCTGAACATCATAAAATGAGAAAAACGCCTTGAAATTAATTAAACAAGATCGCCTCAGTTATTTTGTAACAAACAAAGTTTTAATATACGACCATAAGCCTGAGTTCAAAGCCACACACAAAGATTCTATTTTAATTAGTGGCGCTTGTTCTTGGCTCTAGAAGAAGTCATTAACACCAATCATTTATTTTAGTAAAAAAAAATGTTGAACATTGAGGGTGAAGAGGATGGTTATTAAGCTGTCTATTGAAACAAAATATAATTGATACATTTACTTCTTTATAATTGGGTTTTTAGGTGTTGGAAGGAACTTAACTTGCACTCTTTACTTTCTTGGACATTTGATTTTGCTTGTGATTCAAAAGGGAAATGCTTATAAAATAGTGTTCGGGTTTTATAGACAATTAATTTTGCAAGAACAGATCGACTTATTAGAATATGTTTGTTTTGTGATTCAATGTCAATACAATGTGCTGCAGTCACACTGTTTAAAGGTACACTAAAATGACGGATCATGTCAGCAGTTTGCATATAAATTTCTGATGTCAAACTCTCTGGAATTTTGTGATATTTCCGTATAATGTGAACACCTCGTCCCAAACATGCCTTACTCATCCTAACCTATAGGCGATAATTACCTATTTACATATTGACGTTTGTAGCGACCATAGGTATCAGTCCAAAAAAAAACGAATCGCGAAAACTACTTTCAGTCACACTCAAATCGAATTACATAACAATTTTTTGTTCGTTTTTTTGATGATCCAAAAGCAAACAAACACTCGAAGGGGAGCACTCTCGATTTTGAGTGATATAATAATTAAATTTCCTTCTCCAATTATATCCGCTGAGTGTTCGTCGCTGAGATCTTTCAAATAGATTTGCATATCAAGTGTGACTTCTTTTCGGCAGCACAGCTAACAACTTTCGATTTCAACTCTACTTAATGTAAATCAGTGTTCGCAAAAAAAAATTATTGCATCAGCTGCTTCTTATTTTCAGTCAAAAAAAGATATTTCACGATCTTGTATATTTATCTTTTTTTGCAGTTGATGGAAGATTTTTTATTTTTCAAAAACATTTTTAAAGTACGCGCTGTCCTTCAAAAGTAAAAGATTCCATAAAAGTGCTTGTAGCAAAACGCACATTTGCTTGCGTATTTTGATGCTAAGCTCCAGCATCAGAATTGCACTTGTGGTCTTTAGAAGCATACAACCATCGAATTTTATTGAGCTTGTACTTCATCGGCAATTTGATGCCACATCTGTTAGTGTCATCGCTTCTTCAATTCACTGAGGCCATTCATTAAGAGGCTCTCAGAAAATCTAATGGCAGGCCTTTCACTGATCGATGCGAATGCCACCCCAAAAGGAAAATCTCATTTGATGATGACATTTGAAAGAATTTAGATTAAAAAATTTGTAATGATGGCTTTTTGGCGGCATAAATTAAAATTTAACAAAACAGAATGTGCTGAGAGTTAGAAAAGATAAAGGTTAATGGTTCTTTAGAGCAAAACATGATTTAGTTCAGAACACGCTCAAATTTCGCTTTGGCCAAAATGGATTGATCAAATAATGGATGATCATAAAATGAGAGCTCCTTTAACTGAAACTTGGACTTTATGACGCTAAGGCGTGGTTGAGTTAAATGACTTGTAGTGATTCCAATTTTAATATATCCTCTGCCGAAGCAAAAACAAAGACTTGCAGAGTTTTCTTTTTTTTGTCTTCTTTACAATTGAACAATAAATCGCTTCAAGGATGTACAAAATTAAAGAAAACGAAATACACAACAAAGGGCTAGAAGAAAATGTAAGCGAGATGTTAGCTATTTTATAAAAAAAAATTGTATTTTTTTTAATCTTAAGAGCAAGTTAGTCTATACGTAACGAGAATAAAAACATAATTCAGAAACGAGTGACAAAAATAATATAGTTTTTTTTAATTTTTTTATCGTGCTATACGAACGAAGCGTTCACAGAGATAAAATTTGTTTCACAATATAAAAGATGCAGGAAAAATTACTACAAACTCAAGCCACCCGCCGAGAAAGAGACTTTCCTTGAAACAGATTTTTATCCCAAGCCAAAGGCTGAGCGTGTGCATACGTGTATTTGGAACACTCGACCATATAATGAAATGTCAAAAGCCTATGCGCCTTCAGTGTAATCCAAATGCAAGAGGCTAAGTGCCTTCACATATTTGCCGTCGTGCCATATGCCGGCTGCTGATGGAGCGGCTATTACATCAAAATACCCAGGTCGGCTACATTTTAGTGAACCTAACAATTATCACGTTAGCATGAGATCCACTCCCAATCTGTCAACAAAACACTCAACATTTTCAGTTCTCATTTTAACATGCGCTATTTTCACTTATTTTTTTCAAAACTTATATTTTAAAATGTCACTATTTATTGTTCTTGTCGCATAAATAAAAGCAATAGATATTTTGGAAAAAAAAAAGATAACACACTCACCATGCAAAAAACTGCACGAAGGCTCATTTTGTTTTTGTTTTTTGAAGGGTTGCAAAAAAATTAGGGAAATTAAAATAAATTTAAAAAAAAACTTTACACACAAAATCACAGCCAATAATACGTAGAAGTTTAGTTAAATATGAAATAAATAAATTAAACCACGATCACTTGTAAACTCATTAACGATTCCTAAACATGGGGAAAAAAAACAAATAAAGGAAAATTAAAAATAAAATTCAAAAAGAATCCTTTCAGAGAGAAAGAGAATAAGAGAGACAGAGATTGAGAACCTCGTGTAGAGGAGAACTACGTTCGAACACCTTACAGTCTAAGGCCAGCGTAACGAGACAAAAACAGATCGTACAGTTTAAGTCGATCTTTAGCAACTGAAGAAGATCTTCGCGAAACTTTTCAATATAAACAAGAGGCGTCCAAAACATTTTTGTTTTTCGTTTTTAAGTTGTCGTCACATCACACACCAGCTGACGGCCTGGGCCAGGTGAACTGCATGTACACACACATCTGCCGCTCCACCGCCCTGAGTCTATCTCGCGACAATGACGAGGATGATCCGCGAGTAGTGGTTGTCTGGCTAAGACAGGTTTAATGAGCTTTTTTTGTCGTGAAGCCGTGAACGCATAGTACGTTGCGTGTGGGATAATCCAAAGAATTTATTGATTTATCATGCAAAAGCTACAAAAAGTGTTGTTTTGGGAAGCTTGCCACTGATGAAGCATTTAACCGGAGACTTTAGCCAACCGGCCAGGCCAAGCAGAGTGGATGATTTGGCTTGGACATATTTTCGGAATATAATGTGCAAATATTATTTTGCATTACTGATCGAGTTAGGCGGATTATGCAACAGTTGCTACCGAAGACGTTGAGGTGGTTTTCGTTTCGTTTGGAAATGTTAATTGAGTTAATGAAGCGGAGCTGTGAAATTATGTATCACCATTGGTGGCACTAAGATGGACTGTTGAAGGTGGCTGTGTTGACTGGGCTGAGCCATCAAAGGTTTTGGTTGCGTAGAACTGCTAAGTGGTCGCTCACGAAGAACGCTCCTAAGAATTCCGCACCTGACGTCATCAAACGCACATCCTCCTCAATTCTTGCTGCACTAAGCTGTTGAACTTCGATTGAACTGGACAAATATCCGGCGTTAAATTATAATGACTGTGATATTTTATGGACGGTATTTAATGAGTTTTTCTGCGGTATGGGGGTCGTATTGCAGCATCGCTGAGAAGACGCAGACTGTTGGAGTTGTTGTACGCTTTGTGGGGAGTTGAAAAGACAGCAAGAAGCTATTTTCTGTTTAAGGTAAAATAAAACAAATTGACACCTTGGATCAAGGTCGTTCAATAGGAAAAGTTCCGTGTGGATCCCGGACTTATAGTGGAGCAAATATTTTCTTTCATTTATTGTCCTTTAATTTAAATTTCCTATAAACACTTACGTAATTTATTTGGAATAGAAGGAGAAAAAATCTAGATTTTACTATTTATTGATGGCCAAAAAAAACTTTCTTCCGCACAAAATTTGCACTTGTCGTGTGTGATACATATATTGTTGTGTCTTAAAATAAATGAAGAATATTTGAAGCAGTGTGAAATTTTACACTCTACTGCTAAATAGTTGCAATTCATTGTATTCCAAGAAATAATTTAAGATATCATATTTACGAGCTGATTAAAGTTTCTGAACAACTGCGCAAGATATCACAACATTTTCAAATTACTAAGCCAAGTAGAGAACTTAGACTAAGAAATATATTTTTTTTTTCATTCATTTTGGAATCCATTGAATAAAAATCCCACATCAATCCCAATTTTATAACAACCTACTATTCACGTGATGTCTATCAAAATGTACAAAAAAAAGACATTAATGTTTAATGGCGCTTGATTTAAAAACATCCACACCTTTCTCGTACCATCCAAAAATACGCACAAGCTTACTCTTACTTTCAAAACATCTATTTTAAATATATTTTACACACAATCGTAGAATCTTGCTGATGATATAATCACGTTGAAATGCCGGCGACATCTAGTTAATACAACCCACGTAAAACAGGTTAGTATTCTGTGGTGACAATACCATGCCAACATTTTGGTCAACCAGCAGTCGTCTTCTTCGGTGTTTTGAATGTTTTTGTTCTACTTTTGGCCAAGTGTCACTTGTAATCCATTCGGCCACATGAATTATCTGCCCCGAGGATCACAAATATTTTTTTAAGTTTCCGCATAAATTTTCCGAGTTTATCGTTCTACCTATTGCATCAGACACTAGACCTACATACGCAATAACGATAACGCCTGCCAAGCACAAGCATCGTAAAATACCACTAACTATCTGATTTTGAATATTATCTTTAAGATTAGTCACAACATTTTATTATTGAATACGTGCTATGGAACAGTAGTGAACCAAGAAACGCCTCGATCAATCCTCAGTCAATATATTCAACCTTCCCCAAAAAAAAAAGAAAACGAGGCTCTACCAGAAACGAAGCTGTGCATTATTGATTCCACCGCGATTGGATAATTAATAAAACAGGCAAAAGAAACAAAAAATTTACGGCATGTCGTTGCCACCGATCAGTAAAGGTCATGATCAGGCGGGAGTCACTGAAGCACAAGTTATTTTTTTTTTTTTCGAGACAATTCGTGTGTCATGAGTGTGTGGCGGTTTTAACAGCAATTCTTTCGGTTTGAATGAAAACTTGAAACGATTTCATTTTTCATGAAATTATCGAATGGCAGGTGAAACTTATTAATGACCATAATTTGTATGTACTTACCTCAGGATGTGGATGTGGTATGAATGGAGGGCTTAAAAGTAAAATTCGTGAAAAAATTCATTTGCTCTTGGCTGATTCTTTGACATTTAATCCGATGCGCTTAATTGAAGGCTCATGACAAACTGAATTATTTATGAAGATGAATAATGGCATAATTCGATGTTGCTGTGACTAGCCCTTTTTCGAAAAAATAAAAATTTGCAGCCAATGAATCAGACGTGTGTATATGGGCCTAATCTTATATTGGACCTCGATGTTGAAAGAGGCTTAAATTTATGATTGTGCAATAAAAACAAGTTCATGGATGTTTATTTGGGTCTCCCTATTTTGCGAAGGACGTGGGTGAAAACAAAAAAAACACTTCTACTCATTTTTTAAAGACATCAATTCATGGATACAGTTTTATAGCAAAATAATTTGGGTTATCCATAAATATCACAAACGTTTGAAAGAATTTTGTAAAACGTTAAAGAGAAATTTGCAAGCCCAGCAAGTTGTTTACCAAAAATAAAAAGGATCTCAAATAAATATTTTTATGTCATAATACTACTAGAAATATTTTTTTCTACACAACTGTCTTTCGTTTAGGCAGATCAACTTCTTTATTGCCTGCAAAATCAGCGATTACAATTTTTTAGTTTTCATAAAAGCGACCATAAATATGTAAACAAGATTTGCCCTTATACGGACGCCACAAACACACCTTCTTTTCTTTATAACAATTTTTTCTTATTCTAAAAATCCATAAGTTAATTAGGCACATCAAGAATTCACAAGTTTTTATTTTTAGAAATTGTGAATGGCGCTTTTTGGCGTCTTCAGTATGAGCTTTCGAAGATATTTATTGTTGAGGACAAAAGAACTTGTAGGATTGTAATTTTGTGAGTTATGTGAACACGATCTATTCGCATACACAAACTTTAGACATAAATTCCCAGTCCAAGCTTAGATTTTAATGCATTTAAGTTAATTAATTATGACAAATCGTCGGCAGACAAATGATGTGTCACTGATGCAAACACACACCTTCACATTCGATGGCTCGCATGTTTGTGGTAACTAGACACCTGTATTTATCGGATTTTCACAGCAATATATCTTTTGTGGCCGACCTGTGTTGCTTTAGGAACAGACTCGATGTCACCGAACTAATGTGTGTTCCAATGCAACGATTAATATTCTTCTTAAACTCCGATGAAAAGCTCGTAAAATATGTTGAGTGGTAATGTTTGACTAGGTGGTAATTAATTACTCAAGAAAAAGGAATAAAAAAAACAAAAGGAAAAAAAAGAAGTCGAATGTGAATGTTGGAACAGTAACTCAAAGTCTTCTGCGGCATTTAAATGGCAGTAATACAAAAAATATTTAATTTTGACCATGAGCGATTGTGGGTTGAAAATAAATTTTATCTTTATAAAATGTATTTTATAATAGATGACAAATAGAGGCATTTCAATGCCAATAGGATAGGAGAGAGACTCTATATAGGAAGTACGAAATGAAATCGAAGTGTCGCCAATATTTAAATTGATTAAAAACTAGTCTGATTTCCCGGCTAAGTAAATGCTTTCAGTTTTAAGAATAGCATTGAGATAGGTGTGTGTGTGGATTTAGAATAAAATTAAAGATCTAATTTACATGCGAGATTATCCAGTTAAAGGAATAATAATCACTTTTCGTGGGTAATTTGCTATAATTTCGTTAATGATTTAAAAGCATTGTGGCATTAGAGTTTTAATAGTCGCGTTACATAATACACAGGCGGTATATTATGTGAACTGTTTTATCAAAGAAAAAAAGGAAAAGTTGTGGGACATGTAAAAATTATCAGAATGATAAAATAGAACTTGATTTGAATTTAGTATTAGTTTAACTCGAAAAATATATTCCCACCATCAACTTGAGTGGCGTTTGCTCGTGTGGCAGAAGAGGCTTGTCAAACATGTTTTTAAATTTTTAGCTAAAAAATAAATGTATTTGACTCTTCTAGTTGTTGATTGGTATATAAAAAAAGTAATAAAAAATGTTCCATATTTTCCAACTGGAGCTTAAACAACTTAGCATTGCCATCTTAGGTCTAACCTTGTCCTAATTCAAATCGTTGTTCAAATGTGAAATCAATGAGTACGATCATTACGTACAGATGTGAGATCTCAAAATAAAAGTAGACCAATATTTAACGCAAAATCTTGCCAGGAGTGCTCTGAAATTTTTATATGGGATAGAACACGGAAATTGCCAACTTTTTGCGTTTATAAAGAAAGAAGCTCAGATCTGGCTTATTTCAAATGCGACCAAGAAACCTGTGTTTTATTCTTATTTATACAAAGATCATCCTGGATTTGGAGTTCACTAGATTTCTGATTAAGGCTCATGAACAAAAAAAAACACACCCAAACCGTTGCAATGCACCTGTAACCAATTTTGTATTGAACTTATTCAGATCGAATCAAGAAACAATAAAAACTTACAAAACAGCAATAGGTATATGTCAAAAAGTTAAAAAAAATGTTCACATCAATCCGTGGTTTTATTCAACTTTGAGACTGAGAATTTATTTGAGCCTCTTTGTCATTTGAAAATTATTAACTTTGCAGCGTTTATTTTTCATTTTTTATTTTGTTTATGAAGTCAAACTGTGGTCATATTTCAGAAATCAATTGTGAGAGGCAGTATGACACAAAAGTGTAAATTTTACATTTTTATTTCATCATCATCGTCCTCTTGACCGCGTGTTCCACTAACGGGGTCGCGGGACATTTTTTATTTCAACAATAAAATTCCAAAGAATAAAAATAAACATTAGCACAACGATACAATGTGAGGGTAAATGAACTTTTGTTCCTCAATTCGAATTAATGAACTCATGACTCATTACCAAAAAAAAACATATAAGCCAGCTAAGCTAACTTTTTCGAGGAAGAGAGTCTTTGATTACGAATTTATTTAAATCTTTACTGCAACATGCATTTCAAAGAACTTGACGGCAGTCATTACTAGAAAAAAAAATTATAAACGATGTTATTTAAAATCACCACAAAACGTATTTCATTACACAACTTTTAGAGTTGTGAAACAAAAAAAATGATTTCTCCTTCTCTTATGAATCAGTGGTTTACATATTCAATCCCAAATAAATTCCATTACTTTCCGCAAATCCAACAATCAGCAAAACGCAGAGAATTGAAAAGACCACCTACGAAGAAATCACAACACGTGGTATATACGCATGTATACACATGCAAAGAGTTAATGAAGGACTTCGAAAGCTTTGCGATTCCGGCAAAACGAACGATTTCACATCGTTTTTACTGCAGTTAGCTTACCGCCATTTATAAATGGATCGTTCGAAGCTGGAGGCAAAAATCACACATTCGCTAACGCAGCATTTATAGGGGTGTCACGTATGATTCGACGGAAAAAGGACCTTTAATTGATTTAATTCGGTTTAATTTATAGCTTCCGTTGACACATTGCTTGACGATTTCATTTTTTTTTTGTCCTGCACTATGTCCGACAATTCCCATGGATCCGCTTTAATTTTTATTTCAATTAATGCTTGTTCAATACATTAATTTGGAATTGGCTTAAATTGGTCTATGTGAATATGTGGGCGGTTAATTAAAGGTATTTGTTAAAATCATTTGCTTTCAAATATATCCCCCCCAGCATTGATTGTAATTAACGGATGTGTAGTACTGAAAAATCCGGTTTTTCGATAAAATTCTGCGGTTTGGGTGAACATATTTTTAAACTCGTTGCAGGAGTTAACGACTTTGGTAATTGCTGTAGTGCAGGTATTTAAAGCGTGTAGTTTTCACTTTCGCTTACTTCAGTGGTTACAACTATTTATATCATTTGGCTATTACAAAACAATTAGTTAACCACTAAATGTGCTAAGTTTTTCAATCCATCCGTCATAGTTCTGTTGCAAAAGGCGAAATCTCTGCCATGCATCATTCATTGCCGCATTTATGATAATTGTATTAAACAAAAATGTGAAACATTCGACCGACGAATAATGAACGTGAAACACAATGAAAACTACTCATTTCTTTATTTGGTAAAGGGATAGCATCTGTAAATAATAGCCAATACTTCTTCAATAACCGCTTTCAAAAAACGGCTATCCTTTTTAAATTACCGACATAAGAATGCTACAATTTCGATATCCTGAAAATTGGGGCACTTTAAGAAAAAAAAAGATAATGCCTGAAGGTAAGAGCTTGGTTCTGCCTCCCATCTAACTCTTTTGTGCCTTACAAATTCACGACCCTTTCTGAGATGAGTAAATGGAAGGATATTTGTCATAACCAACAGACAGTAATGTGAAGGTTTTGTGAAACCATTCGGACATTTATCATGTTTCATCTTCATGTCAACAAATTGTCCCCGACGTCTGCAGTTGTCCGCATAATAAGGTCTTCGTGCATTTACCAACCGAGAAATTCCTCAACGAACCACTTCTGTAAAGTAATTTATTGATTTTTATATGACTTTTTCAGTCTTTTTTTTTTCAAAAAAGTATTTAAAACAATTTCCATAACGGATATGCGTTTGTCCACTGTCACGTATACGTTATGGTGATTTAATCTAGTTTATATTAAAACAATTTGGCAATTTTAATTTTATTTGAAGCTGTCGAGTTATAATGGTAGCAATTCCAATTATAATTACGATTCATTTATGTGTGCACAAAATAATTGTATGACAAAATAGTCCTCCAGGGAATTTATGGCACCAATTTGTGATTAAATCATTTCAACCTAAACATAAATAATACGAAAAAACAAAATCCCTTTCCCCTTTCATATTTCTTGAATTAGAAAAAAAAAAAAACAACATCACCTGTAAATGGCAAAAATGTGTCATTGATTTTACTTTCATTTAAATCAATCAGGACTTTAATTTAATAGAGATTTTTATTACTAACAAACCGGTCACACTTTTGAAGATGGGTGGACCAGTAAATAAACGAAAAATAACATAAAATCACTTAATGTGACCTTGATTGGCAGCGTGTTCTATGACAAGTTCACAAAACTAATTAACCTTTTACTTTTCTTGCTCTAATCAAATCAAATTCCGTCCTTTCAAATCTCGTTTGGTCTTGATGGCTGCATGTGTGTTTGTAGGCTTCATCAAAATGAGAAAAAAAAACTGCTTAACTTTATGACGTAAATTTGTCCAAGCGGTTAGCATAACCATCGGCTATTAAATTAATGCTACCCTTTTGCTACGACTCATTCTGACATTCACATATCATTTCATTTCCATACGTCCATGCGTCCTAACCTCTACAATATATTTCTCTCTATCGTTAAACAAATAGTCCAATAAAAATGTTCAAGGAAAAAAGTTTATAAAGCAAAAGTAAATTCATTTTCAATTTTAAAGTTGATTAACAATAGAGATGAATTCACAATAAAAATGAACGCATCCTTGCTCCAATTTATTGAGGAAACAGTCAACTATGAGATCAGCGAAATCGGAGTCATCTTTAGTGCTCTTTAAAAATGAGAGCGGATCTGCTACTAATCCGGATACAGATGGACAACTTGTAGAGAAACCGGATTCGAATAGAAGAATATAAGTTGAGCATTAAAAAGAGTTATATTGATGAGCTCCTTGTTTGTTTTGTTGGGCAAATTGATTTATGAAATATTTATTGTAATCGCTAAACATCGAATGTCACGATTGAACAACCTGTTTGGATATTTTATTCGATAAATGCACCAACTTAGTTTACGGAAATATATGGATGGTTTTAAAAATAGCATTTTTGGAAAATACAAACGGAAAAAATACCACAAATATGGTGTCATATTTCTATGCAACTTAAATTATAGATTTTAGGACATTTTTGTGGTTTTCTGCTTTTGTTTGTGAAATGATCGTTTGACGAAACGTTGCTTACGTCACTATGCACTAATTATTATGAAGTGAAATCGATATTCGAATTTTATCGGAACAGGGGGAAAACTTCGAGTACAGGGGTTCTCCATTTACGGAGTCTTCAAAAAAAATATGGCTCGCTTTCGCACAAAAGCAAATTCGAACTAAAGAGGGAAAAAAACCATTATTTTAAAATTAGAGAGGTTTTCTTGTTATTTTCCACAAAAATAAATTCGAATAAACGAAGGACAGAAATTGCACAGGTTTTTTTCGATACAGCGGCTTTTCCAGCGGACAGTGAGAATGCTTCTTTTTACAGAGGCCGAATTTTTAATTATCTAACGTAAGGGCGTGGTCATTACAGTCCAAAATTTACATAAAAAAAAGTATAGAAAAATCATTCTTACATAATCAGTGTCTAAGTTTTACCAAGCAAGCGCGGCTCTCATCCACTTCTAAAATATAGAGGAATGACTATTTCTTTCACTTTCACTTTTTTTTAAATTTTATTATCAGTGTTTTTAAACTACAAGTACAATAAAATAAAAGCCAGGAAGTGAAATAGTTAACAATATAAAATCAAAGATTAATGGTAGAGAGAGAATAGTAGTGACATTTGTATTTAAATAACAAATAGTGTGTAGCATATTTCCTTAGCTAACCGACCAAAACAAGACCTGAGTAGATCATTAAAAGGGCTATGCCCTAAGTCACAAATAGGTATTGATTGGATGGCGTAAGAGACGTTTAAGGACCAGAGCATAACTTTTACAGTGTAGGCTAGCTTAACAGTCCGACGCTAGTTGCAAATATGTGGAGGAGTTTTATTTGCTGCGGCTCGATGATTAACTTGAGCTTATTCTTGTGCTAGCCTACTCTAGTTCGACATCTACCCTACAAAAGCCAAATCAATTTTTACCATTGCTATCGGTCGGCAGTCCTTCAAAAACACTTTTTAAATGCTTTCGCAGTTGAGCCTTGAAAGCTGGCATAAAATTGTTGATTCCTTTTACTAGTGGCAAAAACATAGGTTTTGCAATCTACAAAATCTTCCGATACTATTACTAAGCAATTTATGCAACTCGTGCTGTTTTTTCTATATAATTTTTCTTATTTATAATTATATTTCTTGCTTTTTTTTATATATATATTTTATTTTAATATATTTTAACCTCTTCAGCGTACCACGCACCCAGAAATAATTTTAGTCGACGCGCTTAACGAACACATCCACCAACAACTGTCAATTTTTGGCATTTTTGTAAATTCCCACACACACCCAGAAAACTTAATTAATTCACAGAACGTCAGCCCTAAATTGTCAAGCACCACACAAGCCAAACAAACGATAGATTCTATTTTGCCTTGTGAAGGATGCAAAAAAGCTCACAACGTCTATCGAACACTGAAGAAGGCCTCTCATACTCAGTAAACCGCAGGACAGTCATCATGAAAAGAAGAACACTAGCAGGCAGCTGTGGTATCGCGGTATTTGCTCTCGCAGTAGTGACAGTTCTGGTGGCTTTTGCCACACCCAGTTGGTTAGTAAGTGATTATCGCATCACAGGATCCAAGCTGGAGCGCCTGGGTCTATGGGTTCACTGTTTTCGATCACTTCCGGACGTGAATGACGACAGTCAAAGAAGATTTTTCGTCGGCTGCCGGTGGGTGTACGACCCATTCACCAAAGGCTACGATGAGATCCGTGGATTCCTCCTACCTGGCTTCATTATAGCAACGCAGTTCTTCTTCACACTCTGCATGATTGGAATGCTCGTCTCGACGGTAATGGTGCTCATCTTTGGCCTGTGCGCGGGCCCAGATCAAAAACATTTCATTCTACTCATCAAAGCGATCGGATTCATTCTCCTAGCAGCAGGTGTCTGCGGTGCCATCGCAGTGATAGTATTCGCTTGCTTTGGCAACCGCAACGGATGGATGCCAGAACACGCCAACAACTGGTTCGGTTGGTCCTTCGTGGTGGCCGTCATCGGTGCTATTTCGACTATCGCAGCGTCCATACTTTTCCTCACCGAGGCCAATGTCCAGGAACGCAAACGAAAGCAGTTCAAGGAGTCCCAGACAAGGTTCGAATTAGTCCGTGGTGGAAACGCTTAGGTAAGGTTGAAATGCCTCGAACCTCAAACATAAAACACCACTTTTTCCAATTGACAATAACTCTAGTGTAAACAACATTCCTTTCGACTTTCATCACAATCTTATCGAGGGATAAGTTTATGCAATGTGCCGACTGCTACCACAATCATCAACGTATCACTCAACACATAATAGACTCTGTTGGTACTTATGAATCAAACGTAACACTACTTACCGAACACTTTCGTAGAAGTAAGACTGACAGTGTATTGCTCCTTTTGAGACGTGCTGGATCCTATACGTACTTGATGCCATTAACGACTAATTCCGATCATTCTCAACCAATTAGGCCCCAGACAATAAACACCCCTCACTCTAATTCAACCCCCAGACTGATACGTTACGAATCTCCCTCTCCCTGTAAGACCGAATCATGAAATGTGCCTTAACTTGACCGTGTTTCGCACAGTTGCATAAACTTACATGTTACAAAATAGATTCATAAGTAAACAAGTGAAAGTTTTGTACAAACGAACATTTTCGAATATCAATTTATATTTATAACTTTTTTTTTTGTAATTTGTAATTCTATAAGACTACGAAAAGTGTATAAAATTTTTATTGTATTTACATTTTATGTATCATATACAATCTTACACAAAACAAAATGTCTTGCAAGCACACTATAATATATTTGGTAAGGTTTTTTTTTTTTTGTTTTTGTTTTTTGATGTACTTTTATTCCGTCCACAAAATGTATTTACAAAAATTACACAAAACGTCCATAATTTTTAAATAAATTTTACAAAGTCATGTTGCATTGTTTTATTCAAGGAGTTTGAGAAGGGAGCAAAAGCAAGAAATGCAGAAAGGCTTTAGTCTCACTTATCGATCTACTATTGAACGACGAAATGAAACCGAATCGATGGCTAGATCATGTTTCCTTTACCTTATTTTGACTGTCCAAGCGTTGTATACATTTAATAGTCTGGAAGTCGGAAGTGATTTGTTGCCTAACGAAGCGAAAACAACTTGGAGGGACTCATAAATTGTTGTTGAATTACTCACTGAATGGATTTTTTAATTTAAGACCACATTTCTAAGCCTTAGGTTTCATCTTTGCAACTCGGCGATTCCAGAGAAGTGAAAGTGTTAAAAAACTTGTTTGTTAGAAAGCGACAGCACTCTGAAATACTGCGAATGCGGTCGGAGAGTGGATGGTGCCAAGGAAAGAGATAAAGATGTGGTGTTAGTGGGTGAAAGTCCGAAAGTACTTAGAACAGAACCCATCTGTTTCCCATCGTCCTCAAGGCAAAAAAAAAAAAAATTTCAATAATTCATTCCAAAACTTCATCAATTTCAAAACCCGAAAAAAAAAATCTTTCATATGCTGTGTTATTTATTTAAAAGCTGAAGCTTTATTTGAACAAAATTAACATAATTAACTTAAAGATAAGCAGTTTTCCAACAGTTGCTAGGTTTTCCTCTAAAATCGTGCATTTATCCTCAAAAGAAATCTCAACGATCACGTTTGCTCCACGAACAAAAAAACCTACGAGTCCTGACCCGTTGTCAAAAGTCGAAGAGCATTTTGCAGATTTTCAATGGCTGTCTTCACGTCGTCGTAATTTAAGGCACTTCCTGCGTACTTGCAGTACTTCTGAGCTTTAAGCATTTGATCGGGTGTTAAGGAGACACCAGCCGCTGGAGCACCATTGGTCGGCTCGGGACAGGTTGGAACGTATGGAACAAAGCCACCGGGTTTCTCTTCGTCAACCGGAGGGCTGGGCAACTTGCTTGGATTCGACAGAACTTCCTCAGCAGTTGGAGGAGTCTCCGATGTGGATGGTGTCGGTTCATAAGGCAAGTTGTCTTGTGCCTCATTTTCTGTTGGAGTGGGTTCATCACTTCCAATTGCCGCTGGCGGAGGTGGAGGCTGAGATCCTTCTCCGCCTTCACTTTCGTCCATTTCCTCGCCCATCGGACCAGGGATTGGTGTCTCGCCATTCTTCAAACAATTGTGAATGTAAGCTGCCTTCCATTTTGCATATTTGCGATTGTGTAGGGCTTCCTCAGTCAGCTCTCCATAAACTTGCAGGACGTCGTACAAAACACCACTGGTGTAGAAAGCTTTAACGACATTCCTATAAGATTGTAAGGCAATTCAAAAGGCAGTTCGATCTGGTACAAAGGAGAATAGCACCTACTTTCCGAAATTTGATTCCCGATCTTGTTTGTCAGCGTATAAAAACAACTTTAGGGCATAGTTTTCCATATGAGCTTGAGCAGCAACTTCATTTGTGATTGCTTCATTTTCAGTGTTTTGTTTTTTCGTCGTCTCCAACCAGTCCATAAGACCTAAAAGAGTGAATCATTCTTTAATTTACGTCTAAGATTTTCTCACGGTGTGACTAACTCACTCAACAATAATTTTGTCTCGTCTGGTTGCTGCGTTGAAATTTTCAGACCCACTTGCAATGCATAGAGGCGAGCCCAATAACTTACGACCAGATCTCTGGAGTCATGTTCCTGGGCGATTTTCAAATAGTGCTGAATTGGTTTTAGGCTTGGAGGACAAGCAGGAAAATCTGCCATGTTTATGGATGTAAATTTTAGTTAAACTATGGTTTGGTAAAATTCGTTCCTTTTTGTTTGTTCTGAATTAAATGACACCTAGCAAATGAAGTCATTTTATGACATACAAAAAATTGGGTTGACGAGGATTGGCATCACTGGAATGAATGCGTTTCAGACATTTTAAATAATGTTGATTTGTTGATGTTGGTATTTTAGACCAACTGCGTAGTTTTTTACTGTCTTTATTTAGAGAGCAGTGCCAATCCTGCAATTGTACAAAAAGACAGGCAACAATGTTGGTACTGTGATCCTAAAATCTGCCTAGTACCCAGAGTTTACGCGACGGTAAAAACGAGCTCGAAGCAAAAAGTCGCGTATCTTCGAAACGGCGCCACCTATCGACAGAAGACATGAGGCGAGTTTCTAGGTCTGACCGAGCTATACAAAAAATATTATGGCAAATTTTGTAGTCAATTGCCCCGTATTCGAATTATTGACGTTTTTCCGAAATTTGCCCAAACTTCGCAAAATTTTGACATGAGGCCCGTTTGACACGAGGCCCATTAGGTCTGACCGTGCTGTACAAAAAATATTATGGCAAATTTTGTCGTCAAATGAAAATGTTTGTTTCGTGGAAATAAAATTCCGATTGATCGAAAGTGCTTTCACGCTTGCGATTGGCTGCGACATTGAAAAACGGCTTAGCGTTTGAATTTTTGAATCTTGCAGTGAGAAACTTGCAAATCCGCGAATTTGTTCGCTTGTTATTGGCCTGGAAACTATTTAGAAACTAGCCTTGCGGGTTGTTCTCAGCCGTAGAACGACAGCGAAAATGAAACATGCCACCATTTTTTTCGACGTTCCCTCGCCTGCATTCTTCATCTCAAGCCCGTTTTTAAGTACAGTCGGTTT
This sequence comes from Syritta pipiens, assembly GCA_905187475.1. Taxonomy (NCBI): domain Eukaryota; kingdom Metazoa; phylum Arthropoda; class Insecta; order Diptera; family Syrphidae; genus Syritta; species Syritta pipiens. The sequence continues at coordinate 603,888 of LR994574.1, read as the reverse complement.
CAAACGAAAACGTCAAGAAGAGTGGTTTGTTGCCTGTCGAACCCGGAAATAACGCATCGCTTAATCACGGTTGATGTGCTATTATCCGGGTTCGACTGGCAACAAACCACCCTTCTTCACGTTTTCATCCGAAACCGCACTCTTCTTCCTTTCTCTTAATTAAAATCACACCTCCAGTTTCAATATACTAGCCTAGCCAGGTCGAAAGTCCCTGCGCTAAAAAAACACTTTTTAACCGTTGATTACAAAACAAGAAAAACCAAAGTTATAAAATGTTCATTTTGATACAAAATTCAAAACTAGTTCTTATGTGATTTATTTTCGTTTTAGTTTGTTTTTTTTTATAAAAGTTGGTTTGATCATAAAAAAAATTAAGTTTGTCATTCATGTGAATTCCGCTGAGGGGATGCTTTGTGCGCAGGACAATATTAAATAAAAAAAAATGTTATTCGAGTGTTCCTATTGTTAGCATGCACAATTCTCATTTGGCACTTAAAAGTAAAATATACTAATACAATAAATCAAAATAGCTATCACGAATTTTACAATTACGACTAGAAATCGGTTGGAAAAAAAAATTTTAATTTGCTAGGTTATTTTTTTCTTTTTTTTTTTCTTTTTGTTTGGATTACGTTTATGAGTTTTTGTCATTTTTTTCTTGTTTTCACATATTCTGAGGACTTATGCAACAGGGATTACAACGCAATGTGCCTTAAGGTCCATAAGATATTTAGTCTTGCTTAATACCATTTGTTTGTGCTTGATTAGCCGCAGCGATTTCAGTTTCTTTTCGACTTGTCTGCAAAAGATAAATTTTTGTCAAAAATTAAATTTACAATTTTTGTGTGTTCTGTTTATTTACCTGGTACCAAACAACAAGACGTCCTCCGAGCATAAAAGTGAAAACTAGTGCTGGACCTGATCTCTCAAACGGATCGCTAACCATATAGTGTTGGTAGACTCCAAGAAGCATGAGCATCAACAAAGTCACGTTGGCAGTGTTTTTAACTTTATCTAAAACGAATTATCGTCTATGACTGACGAGCTTAAGAGACTTGTCTAATTACTTACGATATGGGACTAGAGCCATTGCAAGACCACACACAATTTCTAAAATTCCAACGCAACGACGGTACCATTTTGACGGGATCTTAACACCAAACAGCACAGTTAAAGGAAAGACTTTTGCGTACTTAACATATTCTGTTCGCTAGAATTATAAAGATTTCGTAAAAATAAATTAATAAAACGATTTTGTAACGAAGCATATAAATTGCAGAGAAATATAATTTGTTTTTATTGCAAACCCTCTGTCTTTAATTAGACGTGGAGCTTGTAAATTTTACAAATAAATACGGATGATCATTTTTCCTAAGGCACAAGGCTGCAATAATGAATTAAATTTTGCCGCCAACTGACACGAAGTTCAAAGAACAGAATTTTCGGTATGTGATATTTGACCGTTGCGGTGACAAACTTGGCAATTTTCCCTCGCTCATGTACTCAGCACAAAAAAAGTTCTTAAAGCGAATTCACTTGTTGTTGTGTTGATTGTTTATTGTACTTCGATTTGTTGCCTATCTACTTGTTCCCTCGTATGTAAAAAACTTCTGTCTTGACGTGTTTATTGGCCATATTCTATTCATCCGTCATCGGCTAAGAGCAATCTCATCATAGAACGATGCGGATGCCCAATAAAATTTTCTAATTAAAATGGAAAGCTAAGAAAACATCATAAATTTATATTTGTTATGATGAGAATTTGAAAGCATGAGAATTAACTGCTGGAAACAAAATTACTGTGCAAAAACAAAAAAATGAAAACAACACACCACTAGTTGAATGTTCTTATCAGAGGTAAGATATTTGCTAAAGACATTTGTTTATTTCCATTCAAGCAAAGTGTGATGCGGGTTCATAAATAGAGAGCAAAAGTGTAGGCACTCATGCCACATGATGCCAATAATTCTTACAAATGGTTTCAATACCATTTAATGATATAAATAGCAAAGGAGCGTTAAAAGGTGAGCGGCAATTATTTCAGTACCAGACATGTTATGTCAGCGTTCGATAAAATGCAAAATTAGACGGATTAGACAAAATTGGATCGCAGAATGATTGTGTTAGAAAATAAAAATTATCTGAATAATAATTTCCAAAATCATTTTTTTCTGAAAACAATGCCAACCGCCATTGTGTATGCAAACAATCAAATAAACACTTGGGGGATGTCTTCATTTTTTTTTAGCATTTGTCTCCTTTCCAAAATTTACACTGGTATATAGATCTGACTCCTGTGTACGTCATGAATATCATGAACTTGAACTGTGCGTCAATGTAGATGAAGCAAACATACAAAACAGCATTTCTACTTGGAAAACAAAACGATGTCCATCGATTTTCGTTTGGCATTTATTGATTTTTTTTTTCTTCTCAAAAATGAGCCATCAATTCTTTTCATTTTTCTCTTATTTTAAACGTGCCTAAGCTAATGATCTTGAATTTTTCGATTGAATTATTCGCAACAAGGTTGTTTGTCGAATAAAATTAAATTAAAGTGCATGTGACCATGGGTAAACATATAAGTAATTCAAGAACAAATTTCTCTAATATTTGATATTGATATATTCATATAGTTCGCTCTTCAAGGCATTTAACAACAAAAAGAATTTTGTAATAACTCTTAAAATTTGTGACCACTAAAAAAATGCTTAATGTCACATTTTGAGTATAAATTTAGAAAAAAATAAATACTTATGACTATATGTTTATATTTATAAATGTGTTTAAATATTTTTGGATGTTCTGATGCTTAAACGTGCACACCCTTACGAAATACACAAACAAAAAAGAAAATACATTGACTTAAGCCACTAGAATTAGTAATTTGTCTTAGAGCTGTGTACAGCTTTTATATTTACCAAGTCCTTGTACAAATCCTTGCTGATGTGCGGTGTTAACTTGAGGGTTCCCACGAACACAAAAAATAACCCAAGTAATATCGATAAACTCCTTAGGACAATTGTATTTGAGGATGCCATATTTAAATATTTCTTGACTTTCTCCGTGTTGATGCCTTTTTGCAATTACTCCCACAAAAAAAAAAAAAGAAATACGCTAAATTTCTAAAATAAGATTTTAACACACTGCTTATCCCTAGGCTATTGCCCACAATCTATGTACATAATGCAAAAATATGCTACAGGATTAGATGTATTAGATTTCGCACGTTATGTGGGCAGTGAATACGAATTTATACTTTACTTAACTAATACTTTCGATATTTAGATTTAGATTATTTAAAAAAATTTACACTAATTACAACGAAACCGTTTTTTTTTTTAAAAAAAAAAATAAGGAAAACGTTCGTTATTTAAACTGAAAGGTTTCGTTTCTTGAAAATGTTTCACAGATAAAGGTAGTCGTCGTCGTTTATATTACGCTAATACTAACAAGCCCTTCACCCGGAAAATCGATTCTGAAGTTCCATCAATCGAAACCATTTCTCAGCGAGAAAATTGCAGCGGTATGGTATGTTTGTGGTGATTCTGCGCGGTCGTTGATGCTATTTTCGCAGTGCTTCTTAAACTAAGTAAAAGTTCTTACGAATTCATTTTAAAATTTTGTTTTTTAAAGAATTCAAAAAATCGTATAAGCATGTAGTTAAGAAGAAAATAAATAAATAAATACAGTCGAATCCCTCTAAGTCGAATTTTCACGGGACATCAAAATTAGTTCGAGTTAGAGGGATTTCGACTTAGAGGATGGGGTTTCTATGGAAAAATGGGAAGGGGAATGGCAAGATATGGCGAAAATTTAGGGAAAAATTCGACTTAGAGGGAGTTCGATTTAGAGGGAATCGTTTGTAATTAAGAAAATTATTTTGACTAACTATTCCGTTTACATATTTTTTTCCCCGAAACTTAGCTAGGCAATTTAGCCAATCGAAAATTAAGCGTTTAGCACATGATGGAACAGAACTTGGAGATAACATTTATCAATCTTAACATTTATTCACCTATAAATATCACAGCACACAAAACTAAAACCAAAAATAATGTGAAATGAAAGAAGAACGTAAGCTCTTATCGGCCGTTTCGAAGAACAAGAAAAATGGCTGCTTTAGTATAAACTGCTAGTAAAAAAAACAGTAACAAAACTTGCGAATTTTATTAAATTAACTGTTTTCAAGAAGAAAAACTGTTTTAGACAAGAAATAAGTTGGACATCTTAACTAAGAAAAATGGAATTGAAAACCACTAAATGCCTCAAAAACGGGCCTATATTCCTTCTGAAACGTGTATTGAGATGATCCCAGATTTTTTCAAGATTTACTATAAAAACACAACATCAATTTTCTCTAAAAAAAAACAAATTTTAAAAAATTTAAAAAATTATCAAAACTCCACAGATTCCGTTCATATAAACACATCACTTTAATGTACTAGTTTTCGTAAGCGGAAGTAAGACTCAGCTGATAAGTGTCATCTTGGTCTGCACATTTTCTACTTGTCTAGCATGTAAACACTTCGGTTTTTTTGTAATTTCATAAAAACAGTGATTATTTATTAAGATTATTTAAAGAAAAATGTGTAGCATAGGTGAGGATGATTTTGGTGACGAAGGAGGCGTCCATGCGATGGTAAAGGACGACCCAGTTGTGGAAGGTGTGAATGTGGACAGCTGCTCAAAATGTGATGCAAAAGGAGTGCTTATTAAATTGAAATTTCGTGAAGCTGAATGTAAATCATGTTTTCTTTCGTATGTACGACACAAATTTCGCGCTGCTCTGGGTTCATCGAAGATCTTGCCAAAAGGTGCACAGGTCTTGTTATTATTTGATGGAAGTGCTGAAAGTCTTGTTCTGTTGGACATGATGCAATATGCCCAAACCCAAAATACTCACAAAAGACTTCATGTGAATACCAAGGTGCTTTTTATAGATGAGAGTTCGGTCACTAACAAATCAATTGCAGGCGATATCAAAAGGTGTTTGTCTTCATACGACTTTGAGGCATTTATAATATCTATCGGTGATAAAGAATCATTGCACAAAATAGATGAAACAGATGTCTCAGTTGAACAGAAATCGAACGAGCAGTTCGTTGCGTCTGTGAATAGTATTAAGTCGTTGACTTCTCGACAGGACTTTATTAAAGTGTGGAAGCACAATATGGTTGCGCATGCTGCGAGTCAACTAAATTGTAATTTCGTATTCACTCCAGACATAAGCTCGAATTTGGCGACCGAACTGCTTAATAGTATTTCATTGGGCAGAGGTGGCTCAGCCGCTTTGGATGTTTCGCTGCTGGATGATCGTTTGTCTGACTTGAAAGTAATTAGACCTATAAGGAGCTTGAACGAAAGTGAAGTGAATTTCTACTTGCAAGTCAATGAACTGAGGGCGTTAAAGTCTGACTCGTACGGAGATTCCTGTGGACCGAATGCTAGCATTCAAAATTTAACAAAAAGATTTGTCGAAGACCTGCAAACAAATTTCTCGTCAACGATTTCAACAATTTTTCGGACCGGAGACAAAATTGCTGCTTACACTTCGGATGACCAGGGTGTGGACGCGGTAAAGGAAAGATGTACATTCTGCTGTTCCGAGCTGGACTATTCCACTTTAAAGACTTTGCAGGCAATTGATTTCTCACGACTGGTATCGCAGACTTGCGATGAAGTGGAGCAGAACCGAATACTTGACAACAAGAACGAGAAGTCTGGTGGCAGCTTATGCCATGGCTGCATGAATATTCAAAAAGATTCTGAAATTGTAAATTTGATAAGCTAATAAATGTACACAACAAACAGAAATCTATCTGTATTTTTTTTTTCACAAGAACTGATGCAGATCTATGAAACTAACGCTCAAATATTGGAGGAAGTATCAATGAAGCATGTAAAACAAATATTTTCTTTTATTCTCGGATGGCATTTGCAGTCCTCATTTAGAGTGGAAAACTAGTGATTCAACTTAATGAAAGCCAATGACTACCTCAGTTTTCTTTTCGGGTAGTCATCGTTCTTCAAAATCCTCTTCCCTTGTCCTTAAAAAAAATCCGTGGCTCTTCTGACAGCTCTTTTTGATGTACATATTTATCGAGACTCAAGAACGTAATCAGGGGCGGAAATGTATAGGCTGATAGTTGATTGTTGACTATCAACATTTTTGTTATGCGTTTCACTAAGCGGACCAAAACTTCCCAACTTTAAAATGAAACAACTCTTTATTGATATTGATGTATTTATTTCTAAGAAATCTTACACAAGTAAATGTGAACCGAACTGGTATGAGTAGTTATATTACTCATTTACGATGGATTTGCTTACAAGTTCATAAAAGTTAAATAATACCAATCAACAAAACGAAAAAAAAAAAATGAATAAAACGGTTAAGCTTAAGTTTTATAAATTTATGTTACCTACCGCTATAACACTTGTACCATTTTTAAATTAAAGAATAATTATTAGTATTATTACTTTTTTTCTTGTAAATAATCACATCAATGTCTAGTATTTTAAATTTCTATTGGTGAATTCTATTTTTAAGCTAAACAAAGAGAAACGAAAAGGTAAAAAAGAAAATGAGGGAATTAGAATAGAAAACTTAAATATCTCTTACAAACTAGAAAGATTAGTTCTGAACTGGTAAAGGAGGTGGAGGATATGCAAACATTCCAGGGGGACCTGTTGCAAAAGTAGCGGGAACGGCATATTGCTGCACGGCTGCTGGTGGACCTGGGCGCGAATTGAAGGTTTGAGTTAGTGGAATATTGTAGTTTGTATTCGGTGTGTAGTGAGTGGACTGAGCGACTGGTGGCTGTGGTAGAATTGGCGGTCGTACGCTGAATCGTGATGCAGTTCCATTGGAGCTGGCCGCTGGCGGTGGCTGTGCTACCGACGAAAATCTCGAAACCTGGCCATTGGCTCGTTGCACACTGTTGGCGGCGGCATTGTTCCGGGAATCTAATGGCTGTTCTTGTGCAGATGATTTTGCGAAATCACGTTGAACTTGCTGCTGATTGGCATAACCGCCACGGTATCCGCCACCATTGCGATCGTCACCGTTTCTCTGCTGATGATTGCCGCCGTTCATGTAGCCTCCGCGACCTCCGTCGCGACCACGTCCGCCACCATACATCATCGATTGGGACTGGTTTCGGCCTTGATGGTATCCACCACGACCGCGTTTGTTGGAGCCAGAGCCATACTGTGCCATTTCCATCAAACGTGGGTTGATCACCTGCAATCACAAATTATTTAGCACAAAATTAAGAGCAACATCAACATTAATATTACCTGATTCGCTTCGCGCAGCACCTGGATCAAATCATTTGCTTTGTTTGAATTTGAGTTCGTAAACAACGTGTATGCCGTTCCCGTGTTGTTGGATCGACCTGTGCGGCCAATACGGTGAACGTAGTCCTCCGAGTTCGAGGGATAATCATAATTGATTACAAACTTGACATCTTCGACATCTGCATTGTTGAGAGATGATTGGATGTGGTGCGAAGGGAAAAGAAATGTCATTCAAGAAATACTTAGGCTAAGATGCAAGTTTGGTTAACTATTTGAACAAAAATTTTCTCAAATTCATAGTGGACCTCGACTTCATTTCATTTTTTGTTTTTTGTTTTATTTTTTTTACCTCCATATTTTAATCCAAGAAGAAAATGTAGTTATTTGTAAAAATGGTACTTACCCCAATCAGCGCGCTGTAAAATGTTAATATAACCTAACATGTTTTGTATTCCAAATTGAAGTCAGTAAAATTAATTTAAAGAAGAAAAATAATTTCGAAAAGTCAAAAAAAAAAAAAAAGATTAAATAGAAAAATTAAGAACCAATTAATTATGAGGATTTAACACGCGCAATAGCATTTCATAAAAATCGAAGTCCATTTTTGTTTAGTTGACATTTTTGTTCTCACAAAATAAGAAAATATATGTTTTTTGTTTCAATATATCAATCACAATAATAATTTGTCAGTCAAAAAGTTGGCCGAGAGTCTGAATAGTGTCATCCTCCAACTGCATTCATCGACAATTAGTGGCATTTTATTTATTTATTTTTTTTTAAACTATTTTTCATCACGTATCATATTTAAAGGCACTATGTATATTTTCGTGTATGTATATCAAATATCTTTAGAAAATCCAGTTTTATTCCATCAACGTTTTTGTCTTAGAACTAAAACTACTTTTTAGACATGCATATTAGAGAGTAAACAAATATTTATTGATTATTTGGTTTTGCTTTGATTTGGTTTATTCATCCGTTGGTTTTGTTTTAAATATATGTATATGTATATTGTAGAATATTACCAAAAAATCGAAAAAAATAAATTTAAAATTCAAACTTTGTTTACCAGTGTTTTACCTGTAAAGTTCACCAGCTGCAGCCACATTTGCTAAATATTTTTCTTTTATTTTTATTATTATATTTTTTTTTAAGAGATTAAGATTCGATTCAAGACGAATCTAATTCAACCTAATAATAAAAAAAACAGATGATGAATCCATGAATTGTAAAAAATCCACAAGATCCGCAGAAAATTTTAAATAGCTTGGACATTGGCTGGCTGTTGATGTGTATTTTAGGCAAAGGTAAACACCTGAACTAAGATGAAAAAAAATAAAAGAAATTTTTTTTTAAGTTAGTAAGTTATTATTTTACGCATAAAACTGGTTGATGATGAAAGTGTGTAAGGCTCCGTTCGTTCCTTACCTTGTTGATTATTATTATACACCGCTTCCGCTTGCTTACATTGTAGACTTCAAACTTTGGTCAACAATGGAAGAACGCAGTTGAAAATACATACGCAGCTAACGAAATCTAGTTTTTTTTTTTCAATATTTTTAAATGCTATACACACAGTTTTCAATAATGCCTTTCTTTAGATATGACAACAAATTTTTTTTTTTATCAATTTCGTAAATACTATGTTAAGACATTCAATTTAAGCCGAGATATTTTTTTTTTTGGTAAATATGTAACTTATAGAAGAAGTATTTCTAAACAAAATAAAAATATTGCCAACAAAATATGTATAATACAGTTGCTCGAAACTTAATAACGATAAAGTGTAGCTTATTTCATGCACAGCTCACGAGGTGGTGGGTACTTATATTTAAAGAATTAATATTAGTATTGTGGAGTAACCACCGGTAGTGTCGAACTATTCGATAAATCTCGTTCACATACCTAATCAAAGGATTCTTTTTAGTAACACTTACAATAAAATGTTACAATAACTAGTTTCGGCAATCAAGGATAAAATATCTAAGTTCATATAGATTAAAAGCAATACCATGCTGTACCAGCTCAGCCCAATTCAGACTTTAAAAGGCTTATATTGGGCGTTATACTCTAGTTTTATAAATACATAATGTGCAATATTTTATAAGACAAAAAAATGCTATACAATAAGACTAGTTTTAGTTATCTAAAATACATTGGCATGAATTTAATTTTTTTGTTTCAGCATTTTTTCCTCATGTTCCTAGATGTTTATGTTGTATTTAATATATTTAAGTAAATCTTTAAAAAAAAATGATTTATACAAAGTGAGATTTTATATGTGTTATATCAAAACCCCTTTATATACATTTTAATGCTGTGCAAAAATTTAAAAATTTATGTTACTGAAATCGTTGTGCAAAAAAGCTTAATACAAATTAAAGTGTTATAACTAAAAAAAAGTAAACATGCCTACTACGCTTTGGGAAGTAAATAAATACATAAAACCATCATGTATTTAGTATGGAATTATCGATTGCTCGAGTATATACCGGGACCTGGTACTTAGAATAGAGAAGGGAAAACATAAACCTCATAACTTAGGAGGACCACGTGCATGAAAAACACACGTAAAACTAGATTACACCTTTTTGTTCCCACATAATTTGCTGCTACAAATTTTTTTAATTTCATGCGCAGTGAGAGTAGAGTGTATAGTGTCTTCAAAACAAAAATAAATCTATGTTACAGCTTTTAGGAAAAATTATTAAATACTTAATTCTAAAGGGCAAATAAAAATAATATAACCCTGCTTTAATATCCAAGGCTTTAAATTTTAAGAACAATAATTTTTCTGTTCACTCAAGAAAAAACAGATATCACGGCCATTTTTTATCTGACTGACTTAAATTCTTTTTGTGGTACTTTATAGAAAATACAATTACAAGCAAAAATCCTTTCGTCATCATTCCCACACCTTTGGATCCATTTTTTATTTTTTTTATTTTGGATTTGTTCACAGATTAGATTCCTTTTTTTTAACACTCATTCAAGGTGGTGGGTGGTACCGAAATAATGAAAGAATTTTTTTTCTAGTTCTACTTAAGAATCTCTTACCTAGTCCACGAGCTGCAACATCCGTTGCAACTAGAATTGACTGTCTTCCGTTACGGAATGAAGCTAGAACATAGTCACGTTCTTGTTGGGATTTATCGCCATGAATGGCACACGCCCGCCAACCCTGGCGTGAAATTGTTCGTGTTATTTCGTCAACACGCTTCTTGGTCTCAACAAATATTATTGTTTTGGTTTCATTTTCAGATGATATTTCTGTCAAGAGCTTAATTAGTTTGGTGTCTTTCTCTTGTTCTTCACAAACATCGACAATTTGCAGAATGTTGTGATTTGCCGAAAGAGTCAGCGAACCAATGTTGATCTGAATGTAATTGTCGAGGAATTCTTCGGCCAAATTACGCACTTCTTTTGGCCATGTTGCCGACCACATGAGCACTTGGCGATCTGGTCTTATTTGCTCCATTATTTTACGGATTTGTGGCTCAAAGCCCATGTCGAGCATTCGGTCAGCCTCGTCCAAGACCAAGTAAGTACAACGACGTAAATTGGTCACACCTCGCTCAAGAAAATCGATCAATCTTCCAGGAGTAGCAATAACGATCTCGACTCCCCGCTCAAGATCACGAGCCTGCGAGTGCTTTGGAGCGCCCCCAAAAATACAAGTATTTCTTACGCGGGTCTGAGAGCCGAAATCGTTTGCCACTTGCTGAATTTGTTGGGCTAGCTCACGAGTGGGTGCAAGTATCAAAGCAATCGGACCTTCGCCATGCTGCAGTCTCGGCTGATGATTGATGTGCACCACAGCCGGGAGTACATAGGCTAAAGTTTTTCCCGATCCAGTTTGAGCTATACCCACCATGTCTCGACCACTAAGAGCGATTGGCCAACCTTGAGCCTGTATGGCAGTTGGCTTATTGAAGCCTTGCTTTCTTATCTCTTCTAGTACATATTCAGGGAAACCACCTTCTTGGAACTCAAAGCTTGGCGTTGGAATACTTTTACCCTTAAGGGTTATTTCATTGCTACTTAAAAATGTATCAACATCGCCCTGTGCACGATTCAATACTGAATCACAGGGTTTGTAAAAGTTTTTCTCAAATGGAGTCAAAGTAACGTCCGACCAATGAATCCGGCGCAGGCGATCACCAGGCTTTGAATCATTCCGACGGTCAACTGGTGGTGTTCTATTATAGGGTGTTCCTCGGTTATGGGACGGTCCATTGCCACGCATTGGTCCAACGCCACCGCCACGATTGTCGCGGAAACCTCCACGATTTCCTCCATTTGGACGATCTCCGGAACGGTTGTACCTAAAAACAAAACAAAACAAATTGATGTTTTATATGTTAGGGATTTTACGATGCCTGAAAATTTCGACTCATCGTATGGATCAAGAAATTACTGATTTCAAAAATATGGTGCAATTGGTACAACAAAGCGTGATGGCTATTAGATCATGAAAAGCATACAACAGCGAAACCATATGGTAAGTTATAATGACGTAAAATATTATAGAAACGTGTGAAAAAAAATATAAAATGCATTGGATATTTGTAATAAGACACTCAAGATAAACTTCAATAGATGGAAGTCCAGCTATGAGACATCAATTTGCCAGCTACAAAATGTTTAGCGTACCTAAGAAAAATCGTGCTTTGTATTAATTATCTGGCGCACATTATAGTAATTTAACACCACATTCTCCAAGGGAACAAAATTCATAATGAATAAACGTTTCATTTATGCTTGGCTTTCGGCATATTATTTGCATTTCCAAGAAATCGTGAAAAATAATCATGAAAAATAATCGTAAAATGCTGAGACAGACATTTTTCTATCAGACTCTCGGATTTTGATGGAGATAATTTTTCTAAATGCAATTATTCACGCTGGGCATTTACACGGCAACACAAAAGTACAGGGCCATTAGTTGCAATATGTGTTGTTCAGTATCTGTACAGATTCACATAAATAAATCGATAAAAAAAAATGCATGTCGACGTAGGCAACTGAATTAATTTGCAGCCATTGCCACTGCAGAGCACCTGCGTCGTTCGTTATTGAACATTTTTATCTTTCATTAATTGGCTAGGTACTACTTATTCTGCATTTGCATTACCACACACGTCATCATAGAACGAACATATGCAAAGCTAGCATACCCCATTGCCCTTTTTGCAGCATAAAAATAATGTAGTACCGTAATGGGAGCAAATTAAAAATGCAGTTAAACCAGAGCCTGAGAAAAAAAAAATCACTCAAATCGGAATGGACGGTCTATATGCATTTTACATATATGCACGACTTATGTAGCCAGACTGCACATATTTGTTAGAAAAATGTGTTTAAAAGAGACTAATTTGAATTTCCTTACTAGAAAATAAATTAACTCAACTGAAAATCGCAATATTTAAGCCGCAAAAATAAATTAAACATTTTTCTTAGCGAAAATTTGTAAAAACTATAAAAATATTGATTTTCGGCCATCTTGAATTCGAAAAAAATTCCACTTTGATTTCGATGTAGTTTCTTATTTAGTTTCTACTTTCTACTATTCAAGATTTTACATTTACTTACATTGTTAATGTATATTAAGTTTCAACAAATCTTTTAATATTCAATTTTTAATTTAAATTATTTGAGAATTTTCGGAACTAAGTTAAAACACGTCCTTTCTCTGATATGGAATCAATGAGAATGACATAAATGAACTGCCAGTGAACTGAGCTACACAAAACAGAGCTGACACTTTGTGAAAAAGGAATTTCTGTCTAATACTTTAGTACTTGACGAAAAAAACAAGCTCGAAACAAAAAAAAAAAAAAAACAACGCCTATCTTTGAAACGGTGCTACATAGAGACGGAAGACTTGCCGCGAACTTGTAAGTCTGACCGAGCTTGACAAAAAATTTTGTCATTTACAAATTTTGTCGTTTAATACGCCGTTTCCGAAATATAGCCGATTTTCACGACTTTGGCCCAAGCTTCAGCCAAATTTTTGGTTAGGCAAGAATGTCTTCCAGCTTGAAAAAACCAAAAAACAGGGGTGTCGAAAAGTCACGGTAAAAAAACACCTCTTGTGACTACTGAGGTCCGACGTCCCCTATACCAGACCAGATCTGGTGAGCCAGTTGCGACATCTGACTTCCGTTTAAGTTGCCAACGGAAGTCGTCGTTTGATTCATCTTCTCACCGCTGCAAACAGAAAGAAGAAGAAAATAAAATGGCAAGTTTTTACATTGAACTCCGTCTAAGCTTGCCCTTTTCTTTTAAATCTTCACTTTCCGGCAAATTTTACAGCAACTTTGTCCAATAAGGAAAGAAAGGAGGGCCTAGGGCGAAGCTAGAGCTCGTTCTCTAGTGAGAATGAAGCATGCCTCCCTTTTCGAAGTTCTTTGTCCTTCATTTCCTCTGCCCTGCTTTTAAGAAGAGTAAACAAACCTTAAACAATCCAGCTTCAATATACTATATTTCAATTCTATATTTAATTTAAAAAAAAAGAACAAAATATTCCAAGAAAATAAGGATACACATATAAAAACAGAAGTACAATAGAATAGCGAGTTTAGTAGCTTCAATTAACTCAAGTACGATCAAATATACATCATCTCAGCCATTGTCGACATCTTCTTCGGTATGTGGACGAACGTTTCGAAGTAACTTGCAAGCTCGTCGATGGTTACATCACAAGGTGTGCTCGTTCCAGCGATTGCCGACGAATGTGCCCTGCCTGCCACCGTCGATGTACTGATTCTGGCTTGTTGGGAGCACGAGGTGCTGGCACTGCAGTGCCTCGCCCCCTGTTCCTCCTCCCTGTTTGGATTCTCCTCCACCTGCTGCTGCTCTTGGCCCGTCACTCGATTCCTCGATTTCTGTGACCGTTTCTCAGTCGATTGTATAACATTGAAGTTCTTCAGATTTTTCCTAGACGCAATCGACGCATTCCAGCTGGTCACATTGAAATTGCTCTCCAACAGCGACTGGCACTCGGCAATTAGGTCTCGAAAGTCTGTTATTCCAGACGACTCCCTCCGACTCTTGTCCGACGACAGCTCCTCGCTGTTTATTCTAAGAGAACTCAGTGTTGTATCATCTAGGTTTAATGCTTCAATTGTAGGGCAGGATTTGTTGTATTCTTCTTCTCCGCCATCGTTGGAGGAGCTTTTGTTTGGTGTGTGTCCAAACGCCTTCAAGTGCCTGGGATGTAAACATTTTTGTAGGGACTTCAAAATCGGTTCTCGCAGGATCACTTTCTTTCGGTTTCTGTGCTTGAATTGTGTCACGTTCTTGATTGTGTGCTCGATGCGGGTAAATGCCTGACTGCTGCTCGGTATCTTACAATCATCGAGAACACTCTCCGACCGTCGACGCATTCGGCAACTGCACTTAACATCGCCGAATATTACATTCGTTTCGCGTTCCTTTGATGCTTCGGTATAGAAGGGATTTAGTAACACGGGAAGGTTACTGTCCATCAGCTTGATTTGCGGAACAACCGGAGCAATCTCCAGCTTGTTCCATTCAACGAAGAGCTCCTCTTCACACATTCTTATTTATTCACACAACCGAAATTATTACGGGTAAATAATTTGTTATGGAAGTGAACGACGGACGACGTCCTTGAACCGCTTCCTGTAAAATAAAAATCAACACTAGAATACATAAAAAAATTTACTTTATTCTTCTTTAGCGTATCTACTTTGCTTGTAAAATAACTTTTGCTCCTTTGCCGTTGTTTGCTTTTACTTTTATTTATTTGTTTTTACTTTGTTCATGTTGTTGTTTGTTCCAAAAACAATGAATCATTGAAAAAAAAATATATAGAAATTAAACACACAGGTCAACTTTAATCCGCCATTTTTATTTTCTTCTTTAACATTTTCTCATGTCACTGTCAAATGATGAGGTTGCCAGAGTTGTGCAATGTGATGATGTGGAATTCAGTTCGAAAGTTCGAGTAAAAAATGGAATGTAACAACAAATTTTAATTTTTATAGCAAAAAATATATATATATGGAAAATATATATCAATATTTCTAAAATAAAAAGTTATTATTTTATATAAAATACGAAAATACAATGTTACATTGATTGTACATATAAGCTACTAAGTGACACCTTAGCTATTGTAGTTTTATGGCTACTCGTTATGGAAACACGAAAGTGTTAAGAGGGAAGCTTTTCGCGATGTATAAAAGTAAATGTGAGTAATTCATATTTTTACTCGTAAAAAGTAATTTTATTCATTCCATTTGGGCATTTTTCCGATGTCAATTAGCAAAAAAAACATAGAATACAGTCTACAGTGAATTCTCTTCTTACGGACACCTCTGATACCCGGACAACTCTCATGCTTCCCCCGCAGATAGATAGAAACTTTCTTTCGGAGGAGCCAAGGATCAGCTCTGCTGTCTTCTTATCGTTCAACTTTCGTCTCCATACGAGACTGGCAGAATAAATCCCTTAAAACACCAGCAACAAAAAACAAATCAATGGACAGACACTTTTTAATGAAAATTAATATATTTTTTTATTGTAATCAGATTATATATGTTTTATTTAATGATAAGACAAAAACTTTAAAAATAACAAATACAAATAATTTGCTTAGCGGAACTGCAAAGCGGATATTCTCAGGCCAATGGCAGCCTTTCCGATTTCACTTACTTCGCATACGTTACACAGGCTTCCCTTATACTGTGGATCGTATGAAGCACTGCAGAAGGGGCAGTTCACTTCGGGCTTTCCCCTGTAAATGGGTTTGTAACTTATGCCACAAATATTGAATGGATTGAATTCCTCGTACTCGAGATTGTGCTCATCAACTGGGTTAACTTCGCATGCTTGCAGTATTTTTCGAACTTGCTGCGCGACTTCTGGTCGTGGTCCCAGCTCTAGGAGGCGTCGGGCAAAGGATGCGGCTGTTTTGTAGTTCTTGAGTTTGAAGAACATGTTGAGAGCCGTTCGGAGTGTAAGAATCTGGTGAACCGGCTGCAGTTTGCAGTGAGTGAAGTAAGCAGCCATCTCGCAAAGTCGTTTCTGCTCCTCCAGCGTTGACTTCGGCATGCCCTTGCGTTCCGTTTCGAGCTTCAAGCCCAAAATGTACTCCGAGCAGATCTTCAGCAGTTGTTGTGCCTCGGCAATGTCCTGCTTTGTGTCTACGACCAGAAGGGGAATACTGATCAGAATGGAATGGAACTTCTCAATGGCCTCTGTGAACTTTCCGGCCGTTGTGAGCTGGTATCCAGACTGGAGGCGCTGTACCAGGTCGTTCAGCTTTATTCCGAGGGCAGGTCTGGTGTTCTTCGGGTTCGTCTCGGTGAAGTTACGCAGTGGGTAGGCCTTCAGAGATTTCATGTTCGGCATTCCCTTGTAGCTGGCCATGGACCCAAGATAGTTGTGAAGAAACAGCGTTTTGAACGGTTTGAAGTTCACAACGCCAATCTGGTCGTTTAGAAGACGGAACGAGCTCTCGAACGAACCCGCCTTGATGTGATCCAGGACGAGAGGCGAGTTGTTTGCCCAGTGCTGAGGTAGAGATTGACCCTTGCTTGGAGCAGCGTAGTATCCGTCGGCGCTGGTGTTCGTTTTGATTCGCTGAGCCAACTCTTCGGGAACAACCAAGTCGTCGTCACCCACGTCCCAGCCGGCACCTTCGGTATCGCCGACTTCTTCGGTGTCAATCGCATCTTGCATGTCGTCGTCCTGATCGTCGAGTCCCAAGTCGGCATCGGCTCCCCAACCATCGCCTCCGGCGTCGTCGACACCGGCAGCAGAGTCGCTGACATTCAGTGCTTGGCGCACGTTTGATGCTGCGCCTCTGGTCATCATCGCACCCTCGAAGAAGCCCTTGGACACTGTGAGCAGAGGCCAGTTGCTTTCAACCTGTTGAATCGGCACTGGAGGCTTCAGCAACACCGCATTCTCGTTGATCTCCGGCAAGTCGTTCCCCTCGCTCGTGATGGACGCTTTTATGGTCTCAGCCTGGTCCTCAATTCCATGAGTGGCTGCTGTTAGGTACGCCAACGACATTTGGCCACAGTTCTTCAAAATGTTCACCCTTTCCAGAACGTCGCCCAGGAGAAGGGCTCCCTGGTATTGCGCCGAGATGTCCTTGCGAATTTCAGCGATCTTATTCATTTTCTTCAACTTCTCAAGATTTCCGGTGATGAGGTACAAGAACGAGAGCTTGTCGAAGTTCTTTGTGCGTTGGTAGCACATTTCCACAACTTGATGGTTTCCTTGCAGCAGAGCAGCTTGTCCAAGCCTGTCCCAGCAGTCCTTGTCGTCGAGTGCTTTTGCAGCTTCCAAGGCATTTTCAATGTTACCACACTCCAACGCAAGACCAAAGCGCGTCTTCTCATCCTTCACGAAATGCAACGCAACTTCCGGATAACCCTTCTGCTGGAGGTACGCGATTATGCTCTGTCCGACGAGACGAGCGTTGCGCACCATGTGCAGAACCTCATCATACTTTCGGTTGATTAACGCCAACTTGAATTTGTATTCCGTCGGATCGATGTGCAGGACGCGAGTGCGGCACTCGCGGTCCAAGCAGAACACCTGGTTGCCCTTCACACGAGTTATGTAGATCGGCAAGTCCAGGGTACGAATGATTCCATGGTCGCCATTGGTGATGGCGTACTTGATGTGATTGCTCGTCGTGTAAATAAACACACCAGAGTCGTCCCATGCGCCGGACTTCACCCGTGTGTTCTCCTGAATCGTGCACAAATACTGCAAACGGCGGTCGCAAATGGTGACAGAGTGCTTGCAGAGCAGGGCCACCAGCGACATGTCACCGGACCACACGACGTACCTGCATTTGGCCAGCTTGATGCATCCCACAGAGACCAACCGCTGCACTTCGTAAAGCGTCACGTACTCGGGGTCACGAATCAACAGCATGCCAGTGCCGGCGTAGAAGATCTCTTCACAGAACGTGGGAATCTTCTTGGTGACCTCGTTCTTGAAGTTCTTAATCACCAGCTGGCTGTTGCGGTCCAAGACGGCAAACCTGTTGCGAGCCACCCAAATGGCCGTGATTCCGGACGATCGCTTGCTCTCCGTCTCGCTCTGCGAGGGCGACTCGGACTCCTTGGGAATCTGGCACAGGTCGTAGGTGCTGTTTTCGAGATTGTTGGTCCGTGTGCAGAGCAGGACTGCGTTCAGGGCAGGGTTGTACGACATACTGTGCACTGGAGACTTGCCACCACCTCGAAGTTGCATAACCACGGTGTCCTTGGTTGTGGTAAAGTCCAATTTACGGAGGAATCTGTCTTTCACGTAGTATAAGATATTGCCATGCACTGCGTACGCTGGGCGCTCCCTTTCCAACTTAAAGACAACCATACCTAGAGAAATATGTTAGTCAAATAGATCAGGCTTGAGTTGGTTAGTTTCTTACCGGCATCATGTCCAGCGGCGAATAAGTTTAGGGTTGGATGAGCGGTGAGAATCCAGAAGCGTTCGCCATCTCGGCGGAATGTGTACAGACACTGACGCTTGGTCATGTCCCAGACGCGAATGCTTTTGTCTTCGCTGTTGGAAACAATCAAATCCTGTCGTGGATGGAACAGGACGCAAGACACGTTGTTGTAATGTCCTCGGCACGTGTCCACCTCCCAGGCTTTGTATTCGTTCATTCTCCACAGCTTGATTTGACGGTCATCAGCTCCAGAAACGATGAGTGGCAGAGTTGGATGGAAACTGGCCCAGTTTACACCACGGTCGTGCCCCTCTAGGACATGCTTCACCACCGCGTCTGCTTGTCCAAACAAATCAGTGCCACCCGGATGATTCTTCAGGTGGTCATCTAGACCACCAGGTCCGGGAGCAACGTTTTTCTTTCTCAAACCAGAAATGTCCCACACTCGCACGGTCTGATCCAGAGATGCCGACACAATCTGGTCTTCAGTCGGGTGAAACTGGGCACACATAACATAATGATTGTGACCAGTGAGGACACAAATACAGTTTCTCGATTGCCAATTCCAAATTCGAATGGTTTGATCGTCAGACGCACTCAAAATCCATGGGTATTCATGATGGAACACCACCGTGCGCACGTAATCCAAATGAGCCAGGAGAGTAAAAATACACCTACGCTGCTTGTAGTTCCAAACTTTTATTTTGTAATCATCGCCACCAGAGACAAAGAGAGGTTGTTGACAGTGGAAAGCAACACTGCGAACTGGACCATCGTGCTCATCGAATTTTTCCAATAAGGTGTGCATGCGGTAGTCCCATAATTGAATGACTCCACTGTGCAAACTCGACAGAATCCACGGGCGTTTCGGATGGAATGATAAGCCCTTAACACGAGCAGACTTTGATTCGAAATTTGTCAACATTTTTCAAGATCTCACAAGTTCCAGCACAAATATAGATTTAGTTGACTGATCTTTTTAATATAATTTCACTTTTATTAACATTTATTTTGTGGAAAACTCGCCGCAGAAACTTACACCACGAATAAAAATTCTATGAGTTGTCAAGTTTGATGACACGACATCGGATTAGTACAATATTCTGGTACAATTTGCATTATCTACCGAAAAGTTACGTTTTTTATGAGATTTTCATGTTGGCTCTGTTAAACTGTGGGTGATAAATTCAAGTTTCTTACGAAAAATTCTACAAAACGAAAAAAAAAAAAAAATGAAGGTTTTCCGTATATATTGGCTTTATTAGTAATCGTAAACATTTTCATTAATAATTGTATACAACATCATTCAAGTGGCTGTTTCGGCTCGTATTTTTTAACTTAGATTTTCGTTTGGACCTTGTGGATGGTTTCGGGATGTAGCTCAATGATTGCTTGGAAGATATTAGCCTTAAGTGCTTGAGTCGTTCGCAGATTGTTGACATAATATCGGTCTTTTACTGTTCCCGACAAAAAGAGTTCGAAAGGGGTCAAATCGTAGCTCCCATGACGCTAGTTGGTATCGCTTAAGCAGCTGATAAGAAGATTTCATTTCAAAAAAAGTCCTTGTTAACTGTTTCTATTATTACATTCGAATTATAACCAAGCTTTTTTCTTCCTTTCTTAATTGAAGCAATGTGTTGTTTGAAAATGAAATTTAAACTAATGTAGATTTAAAAAGACAATGTCGCTCTGTTCGCTTAAGCTAGTACATGTCATTTATCTGTCATTTTTTCATCCACCGTGAATTGAATTTAACAAACACAACTAACGTCTTGTAGGTACATCATCTTCTTTTAGTAAACATAAGCAAACCAAAAATATGACTCTTGCACATCGGGCACTATTTACATGGTTTATTATTTTAGTATTTCTAATTCTCCTGTGTTTAAGACTTGATCCACGAACTCACTGGAACTGGTTCATAGTGTTTATCCCGCTGTGGCTATTCGATGCAATTTTGATAATTTATGTTATAATAAAGATCGTCACTAAATGGAGGAACCTGAAACGGCTGAAAGAACTTCTGGTCTCTTATCAGTGGTATATTGCCGGTGTTCTGTTGAAAATAGCCTCACAAGTGATGATCTGCCTTAAACTTGAATACCCCCATTTGGAATTATCGATATTCATAACAATGATTCCGATATGGATACTTCTCCCATCCACCATAATTTACGTTTTCATAAGTATGCATGTAAGTCAAGCAACACAGACTCTTCCATTGAATTTCTTTATTTTAATAATTTTTTTTTTCTTACAGAAATAAATGTGTTTCGTTAAAATCCATACTTGTTTTGTGTTTGTCTTCGATTTTGACGATTTGCTGACCACATGGCCTGTAACTCTGCTTCGTTTGCCTTTGCTTTGTGTGCCAAATACGTGATTTGATGTTTTCTTCTTGTTCCAGCTGCTGGTTCGTCGTCGGTCAACACTCCTGTGGGTTGATATGTTGTGGCTGAAGCGAGAGCAGTTCGCAGCCATTCGTCTTTGTTTGGCAAGACTTGATCGCTTGAGATGTCAATAATCTGGACCTCATCTCCTTTTCGACGTTTTGCTTGACTCCCCATAAGCGCTTGCATTGCCTCGTTGTCGAGCTCCTGTTTTGATTTGTTGGAGGAATCTGCCGCTGGTAGCGCACCTGGTTCTTCTTCCTCCGACGCGGCAGTGGGGGCTTGACTGACCCTGATGAATTTCGATGAAGCTTCTGCCATTTCCGCAGCTTTCTTTGAAACCATAGCAGATATTTCGTCAGCACTGACCTCAGGCAGGTTGGTCTCAGTCGCCAGCGAGAAGAAATCGCCGTCTTCGCTATCCGAGTCGCTGTCACTTACGTTTACCAAAGCTGCTTTAGGTTTTGGCTTTTTGGGACACCTTTTAGCCGGATGCCTATCGACGTTCTCCGTGTTTTGAGCTGGACGACGGTTTTTCACAGTATCAGGAACAAATTTCTTACTTTCTGGCGCGTTACTTTCAGTTCCTTGGTTCGATGCCTTATCCTTTGCTTTTACGAAGGTTTGTTCCGACTTCGGACGAGGAAGCATATTTATCAAGCTGGAAAAACTTGAGGTCTTGTTTGGTGCCCCGCTTTTCTTGTCTTTCGGTTCTTCAACGTCATCGAAATCTCGCAGCGATGGTATTTTTATTTGAACAAGATTTTTAGGTTGCTTAGGCACTGTAGGGTTTGGAGTCTCTGAGGGGACAGCTTTTTTATGCAAGAATTCATCATCTTCCTCTTCAATTACAGTATCTTCTTGTTCTAATTTAGCTTTTGGTGCAGGTAGAACTCCAAAGAGAGGCAAATTATTATCAGGTTCCTCCAGTTTGGGTACGGGCAGATTTAAGACACCTCTCGTTTGTGTTGGAATATTTTCAGACGTGGCATCATCATTATCCTCGGCAGTGGACGTTTTTGTGAAGCTTGACTCGTCTTCGATTTCATTTTCACTTTCTTCATCACTACTCGCAGCGTACGCAACCAAAGACATTTTAAATGAATAGTTTACAAATAAAAAATAGTTTAAGGTTTTGCTGCGTTAAGAATGCCCCGCTCTTACTGACAGATGTCAGAAACAGAAATCGCGCAAGACGAGGCGCTCAGCGTTCCACTGGAATGAGTCCCCATAAATTTGACGTATATTTTATAAATTAAACTTTTTAGTGGTATAAAGTGGGTCTAATTTTCTTATTACGCTTTTTTGAACTCGAGTAAAATGTCCCGACTTGGATTATTAAATAAATATGTTATTTGAATGAATGTGAACACCGATTTTCAAAAATGAAATTCTTGATGACAGCGTCACACACTGGATTTTTCATTTGAAAATGGATAAATTGTTTTTCCAGTGGAAAACTAGGTACCTGCTTGCAATTGATTTTTGTGACAACTGCTTTGGTGGATTTGCTTGAGTGGCCGGTTGAGTCAGACGCTGATGTAAAGTAGTTACTACTCGTAACTGTGTAAAGGATTCTATCATAAAAAAAAAAACTAACTGAATGATTTTAATGCAAGTAAGTTCTCTATAATGGTGACTTACTTTTTGCTAATTAAATGAACTTCCAGACTCACACCAATTATGGTTCGAGTATTATTTCTTCATCCTGATTTAGGAATAGGCGGAGCTGAACGTCTGGTTGTTGATGCGGCACTCGCTTTACAACAAAAAGGGCATCAAGTGAGTTTCCTCACAAACCATCACGATACCACACATTGCTTTGAAGAAACGCGAGATGGAACACTGCTGGTACAAGCCGTTGGTGATTGGTTACCCCGGAAGATATTTGGCCGCTTTTACGCCTTTTGTGCTTATTTCCGCATGATCTATGCAGCCTTCTACGCTTCGTTATGCCTGTCCAGACGTGAAAAAATCGATGTTATATTCTGTGACCAAGTGTCCGTCGGAATACCGGTGCTGCGCTTAGCAAAGTATAATCCAAAGATTGTGTTCTATTGCCATTTTCCCGATCAGTTACTGAGTGCCAAAGAAGGTTACATGAAGTCAATATATCGAGCACCGCTTAACTATCTTGAAGAATACACCGTCGGCATGGCGGACTCTGTCTTAGTCAACAGCAAGTTCACTTTGCGAGTGTTTCGGGAGACGTTTAAGCGGCTTGATGTTGTTCCCGACGTGCTCTATCCCTCGCTAAACACAAATAATTTTGATCGAATGCAATCGGAGGCTATTGATGACACGTTTAACATTCCATCCGAAGCATTCATGTATCTTTCCCTCAATCGTTTCGAGCGAAAGAAGAACCATGGACTGGCAATGTATTCTTTTAAGCTTTTAGAAGGTAGTTTAAGTAGAAGCGATTGGCAAAAATGTCGTCTGATTATCGCTGGAGGTTATGACACCCGGGTCGATGAGAATGTGGAAAATTACAATGAGCTAATTGCACTTGCCAAAAAGCTGGAAATAGACGACAAGGTCACATTGCTGAGATCACCATCGGATGCGGAGAAAATATCTCTCTTGCGGAAAACACGCTGCTTGCTTTACACCCCCGAAAACGAGCACTTTGGCATTGTTCCCCTAGAGGGGATGTACATGTCGAAGCCAGTGATTGCTCTGAACAGTGGTGGGCCAACAGAAACAATTGTAAACAACTCGACTGGATTTTTGTGTGAGAAAAATTCTACGACATTCTCTGACGCTATGTGCAAACTTTTCAAAGACCAAATGTTGTGCGAGCGGATGGGCGAGATGGGACGGAAAAGAGTTCAACAAAAATTCTCATTTGAAGCGTTTAGCAACAAAATGGACAGCATAGTCCGGGAATTATTAGACCCGAAATTCATGAAGAGAAACTAGGCGTTGGCTTAAGATTTTCAAAGTAATGTTCAAAATGTTTTTTTTTGTTATTATTCTCTCTTAATATAAATTGTTTCCAATTATTAAAAGAATAGACTTTTTCTTAAAAAAGCAAAGGGCTTGTATTTTTTAGGCGAGTGATACTAATGGAGAAAAAGATATTGAATGATAAGGCTTATCGTGACTCAGCCACTTATGATTGATGTAAATAATTGTAACTGGTGTTCACGATCATGCGACAGCTGCGCACCTTTTAAAAATTTAATTTTCGCAATTTATTCGCGTCTTACCTTTCATTGTATTGGCTTAAGCCTTTACTAAATTCGGCCCTTTTTTATCTGGAAACAAACGCCTGCTTTGAGTCGTTTAATTAGAAACAGAAAAACACGACGTGGATGGAATATGTGTAAATCGAATTAATCATTCTCATGGATTTTAACTCTGTACTTCCCATGCATTGTTACTTTGTGAATCGACGCAGTTCCGAGTCCACGGTAATTCTTAAAACGACGCACGTAAAGGCTTTGATGTGCTATCGACTGCAGTATCTGAAAGCATAACAATACATGAGTATAATCTGCGTAAGAGCCCAGAAATGCCCACGGTCTAGCTTTTTCGAAACACATGAAGTTGATATGATTCAAAATCAAAAATCTAATAAGTAAAAAAACGAATTTCTTCTTAAATGCTGTATTTCATTTTTTTTTGAACACATTTTCTGCAATAATAAAACGAAACCAAAACTTGAAAAAATATTAAATCAAACTACACATAAATAAATGAATTTTTTTTTTTATCCACTTGAAAATGTTCCTTATCGACTGCTTACTGTTGCCAAATTAAGTGGTACAAAATGCATATAGGCAAGTAGTAAAGTAATTGTTTCTTTACTCTTTTTGGATTAATTCTGTCGCTTGTACAAGTAAAGGTATCCCAAGTTTGTAGGAGGGTTCTGGGAGAGAGCAACCTTGCTGTCATTGTATATGACCCATTGGTTGTCCTTTTTAATGTGACAAACGTAGTGTCCAACTTGCGACGAGGTGCCCATGTGGGAGATAAAAGCGACCAGTGAGTACTTTCCATTGCCATCGCGATAAGTTTTGGACGAAGAGGCGCCTGCAGAAGCGTTGTTGGTGTTTTCTGCCTCTGCACCGAAATTGTCTAGTGAATCAGCATGGGAAAATATCCAGTCAGTTGCCCGTTCGATATTGTTGTCAGTAGCTCTGAGGGCCACAGTGGCTTGCTTCTCATCGAAACCCATGCTCATCAGCATTGCAAGGCTCTCGGGATTTGGAGTGAAAGCGTTGCACTTCGGCATTCCGGGCAAGGTAAATGGGTCTGAGAAATCGGAATCGCCAATGTGTTCCATGATCCATTGTGTTGCGACATCCAGGCCGGCGTTCTTTGTGTTGAAGATCGCACGTTTGCATGCCTCTTGGGGAAAGCCCATGTCCAGGAGTTGACTCATGACGGCCTCATCGAATTTCACTTCGGGTGCTCGGTGCACCTCGTTCGGGAGTGTGTCTTCGCCCGGCTGCAGACCTTTGGCTCGCATGTTTGACAAATCTATCTCGGCCGGCATGTCTACTGAGACGTCCAACTTTATCGGAACCCAATCCTCGCGGAGTGTGAACTTCTTCAAGTGCAGCATCAGGTAGTCCGGCATTGTAGCCAGGCGGCTTACTTTCTTGGCAGTGGTCATTCCGTTTATGGCCGAGCTGAAGAACTGGTCGATGACCTCTGTTTGGAAAAAGTGGTCTAAGCACGCCTGAAGGGGAATCTTTGGGCGCACTACGTTCTCTCCACTGTCTGCTTTTCCACTGGATCCAACCTTTTCCTGATACTCCTGCACTTCGTCGGCGTTTGTTGCCGCCGACAGCGGTATTGTTAGCGACAAGCAGTACTCATCGCGGGTCGTGTACTTGACTTTCTTGGTTTCTCCGCACTCCACGCGATCCTCGACGGAGAACAGCATCGAATCGGTTGGGTTCTGTTGAGTGCCGCGACTGTTGCGCTCCATGAGGTTAACCAAGTACAGGAAGAACTCACACGCGTCTTGCTGTTGCTTTGTGCTAAAATCTGCATGATTCTTTCCAATGATGTTCTTAAACATCGCTGGCGAAATGCCTGTTAACTCCGAGTCCAGGGTGTTTTCCGAAATCGAACTGTATTTCCCACTCCAGAGCCCTGTTCCTAGTTTGGCGGTTTGGATATTGAAATCGTTGGCAGGGTCCTCGGGGAAAGCACTGAAGTACTGCGGTGCCCCATCGACAAACCGCTTTATGAAGTCTGGGATAGTGAACATCACCTGCATGACGCTGTTCATGTAACAGGAGTTCCCGAGGTTTCGCATTCCGGTCAATCCCGGGCCTGCTAGCGGCTGCAGTTCACTATCACTCTCAGTCAGCTGACTCCACTCCCCGATTCGCTGGTTTATCTCCAGCTCCAGCTCGACCATCGATTTCTCGCTTTTGTGCATCGCCGTCATATTTATCCCAAAGTGAGCCAAGTGCTCGTTCAGTTTGGGATCCAGGACCATGTCGTCTTCTGGGTAGCTAAAGACGTCCGACTTGCCCTCGGCAGAAATAGTGCCCAACTTTACAGCCAGCGGGAAGCCAGTTTCCTTGTAATACTCAACAGCGTGATCGTTGCCTCCGGAACCGTCGAAAAAACGCCGGCCACAAAGAATCGATCCGTCGGTAAGATTCAGCCAAAGATTATTTGTGAGATCACATTTTTCGCATTTCCAACCGGTCGGTGGAATTTTCTTCCCATTGTCCAGCTGTTTGAGATCATTTGAAAACTTCGACACTTGCCGAACCTCCCCATCCCAGGTGCCGGTTAGCGCCATCTTTTCTAGCTTTGTTACTGCTGACTCGGCGGCGAGAATCACATCGACCGACTGTTGGACTATAAGCGGTAAATCAACGTTGGGATACGGTATCTTGGCCATCTCGGGGAGAACGACAATATGGAGCGTGTCCTTATAAGTAAACTTTTCCTGACTGAGTCCTGCGCCACCTTCTATTCCAATGGCGAGACGAGTTATCTTTCGCTCGGGGCCGGATTCATCGATTTTTTCACTTTCATTGTCGGGATTTTTTATTTTCTCTCGCTTGATGTGGAGGAATACTGCATTGCCGGTTTTGTTGTAGTACGCCTTTATGAAATCCTCTCCAAAACCAAGAAAGCTTGTGAGACTGATGTAGATCCCGTTGGGGGACTCGGGGGTATCGTACGAGTAAACACATTCATCCTTATATACACTTTGATTTTCGCTTGGAACACGGATTTTTGATAAATGTTTTTTTAGGGAATCCATTCTATGGGAGGTATTAAATGAGAAAGGGCTTAGGTATAGAAATAGAAAAACAAAAACTATTTTAAAAGTTTGAATTAACCTTTTTTCAATTAGATTTTACGGCGATAAAACAGTCTGTTGTCTGCTGGTTTTACTTATTGTTCTTTTATTAAATAACAGGGAATATTTGTTTAAGAAATTAAATTAGATTGCAATAGTTGCAATTCAGAATGCTTTGTCACAGATAGAAAATAAGAAATGTCAGTCATTCCAATAAGATTCCAACTGTCTATTATTTTATTTCCACGAAACGAACTGACTCACATTTCATGATGATGGTGAATATGCCTTATTTTTGAAAATCGCAGTTCAAAAGGTGTGTTTGATTTGGGTTTATATTCAGAACCCAATAAAGAGTATTCAGCATTTGCAATATGTGGTAAATGATTGTTAGATATTAAACTGATAATAGGTGTTTTTTAAATGTGTTTTAAAATATTAAGATCGGATCAAATATAGCTTTCACAGAAGGATTCACTATTTCTTAAATTTTAGTAGTAGGAAATAGACTACTTAGTTCAGCTTTAAGCTAAATACTTATCAAATAATTTTCTAATTGAACAGCTAGTGAAATGAACGTTGAGAGGTGTGCGTCACCATAAATAATCTTATTTACTAAAAAAAAGCACCAGAAATAAGAAGTATATATTTTTAATTTCTTAGACGGTTCTATGGTAAGAAAAAATAGAGCTAGGCTTTGACTCTAACCGGGTTGTTACGCCAACCGATTGATAAAAATTATAAATTCGATGTAAGATAAACCAACGTCAGCGATCCCAAAAAAGTGGGAAGTTTTATTATTTATTCTCTCTTTAGCTGTAGATTTCCTTTAACTTACTTGTTACCTTTCTTATTGTGGCTGAACACGGCGTTTTACGAATATGTGAAAATTGCTTCTGCAGTATAATTTACAGAAGGCACTACCATGATTTCTATTCAGTTGCATCAATAAAGATGTTCTCCTTCAATGTATAAAGAACACCTCAAACCTTAATGAATGTGGTTAGTTAAGCTTAATTTTCAACAAGAACCACCGGAACAGGATATCAAACCAATCATCAATATCAAGCAAATCTATTAAGCACTCAAATAATTTGCAGAAAACCTCGCTGGTTGATAGAAAAAAAAAATCAAAATATTCAATCCTTCTTTAGATAATTGTCAGTTTATTGATTAATGCTTTTTAATTCAATATCATTTTATTTATACACTACTTATTATTTCTTTTAATTTTAATTTATTAATCTACATTATAATAGAGTATATATTATTATCATTGTTAGTTATACATATATTTTTATTTGCAATTTTTGAATACATATGTGTTTTAAACTAAAGTTGCCCATGTATACATATATGGCTATATCAATATGAGAGTTAAAACTATACGTATATTTATAAATATATTCAAGTATGTGAATAAATTTATAAATATACGAATAAATTATATATCTGAATTTAGTTTGATTTGATTGAATTTTATTCAAGAATTTATTGTTTCAAAAGCGTTTTTTCTCCATAATCTTCTTTCAGCTATTACCATCAGTTTTGTATTATTTGCTTTGTATTACCAGTGTAAAAATAGACTTTAAGGCTGAAATATTCGTGAACTTAATATCTGTTATTGGTTCTCTCTAAGATCGTACAAAATGTATTTGTGAATACTCTATTCTAAAATACTATTATGCAAACACTTAACATTGAATACTTTTGTTGTAAAGCAATATATCATAACTTTTAACACAAAATACCTGTTCGGATTATATGTATTTGTATCGGTTTTGAGATAGTTGTTAAATTAAAACCAAAAATTATCCATTAAAAAAAATTCTGATCTGATGATCCATTATTTATGCATAAAATAACAAGCTTTTACTTTACTTTACCTTATATTTCTTTATTCTATCTATAAATTTAACTTAATATAATGTCTCAATTCTACAAAAAATTTACACGATTTCATTTCTATTTACATATTTACTGTTAAAATTGGTATCTCCTTTTTTTGTGACAAATAAACAAATATTTTACAGAAACCCGTAAAAAAGTGTGAAAAATATTTGAAATGATTTAAAACCAATTTCACCACAAATTGCAATTTGCATAAACAAAGGGAGCTATCTGGAGTTGTTTTCATTTCGTCGCATCACAGTCAAAATGTTTTGGACGTTACTGCTTGTGACAAATTTTTTGTTTGTTATTTAAGTCGTTCTTTAAAATCAATTCCGAAATTTTTTTTTTGGTCAATTGCACTTATTTCAAATGTTACTTTTTTCTAGATACTATCGGCAAATCACATTACCACTTCTGTGGACTTGATTGAAATTCAATCCTATTGAAACAAAATTTTGATGACTTTAAAAAATATAATATGGGTCCAATTTAAACAAATATTTAGTATATTTTCATCAACAAAATCACTACTAAATGTGAATAAATCATAATACCATTAGTGAACGAAAACAAAAAAACAAACTGATTGGATTTGTTTTTTATTTATTTTTTGATAAATCGTCTTAATGGATTTCGATCGTTCATAATCTGACAATATTCATTTAAAGAAGTAAATGTTACATGTTAAATGTAATTCATTGATTTTGTTTTATTTATTTTTTTTTAGAAAAAAGCTCAACATTGTTCTTCTGCATAAATATGTGTACATATTATTGTGATGGTGTCAGGCACATATAAAAACTAAATTGATCATAAGTTTGGACTTAAATATATGAATTATGATGTTTATGGTAAAAAAAAATAAGAAAACTAATCATAATAGTAAACGAAACCTAAACTGTTAACCACCCATTTCTGCTCCAATGTTAATATTATTTATTTTGATTTATTTGTTATAGATTTGACGCGATAATAGTTCTGAAGCGCGAGAAAGTTCAAGTTATATAATTCGCAAGTGTCGATTTTTATACAATACATTATGGCTTGAACGGCCAAACGAATGTGCAAAATAACCTAATCAATCTCTACAAAACCAAAATTAAACAGCCGTTTTCTTATCTACAAATTTAATATTACTTAATTAAACAACAAAACAACACAAACTTTTACAACTTTAAATATTTAGATTTTCTTTTATTTATTTTAGCCATTGTATACTGTACATTTTATGCTATATAACAGTTCACTTATATCGCATTACTTACATAATCTTTTCTTTATGTTTCTTTGTTTTTTTTTTTTATATTAATCAGCTGTTTTTTTTTTGTTTTTTGTGGATAATATATATTGTGTTTTAATATTCTCGAAGCATTGTTGTTACTGAGAAAAAAGAATTAAATACTGTGATAAATACCTTTAATGGAAAGAAATAAGAATTCAAAGTAAAGAAACTCACATTTCTATTAAAGTAAAATTTATTTGTAAAAAAATATGTTTTGTTCTTATCATGTAAATCACTCAAATGTTCTTAGCATTAGAATTAACATAAAATCTAGTTACTAATTAGAAATAAATATAGTATTTAAAAAAAAAATTCATTTAATAAAAAAACGCCTAAAAAAATATTTTACTCTTTGAATTTAATTTGTTGGTAAATGAGTTAATTAAACGAGTCGACTAAATAAAATATAATTAAATGGAGTACGAGATGTGTATGTGTATGTCTGTCTGGTGCAACCAACAAAAGACTCAAAATAATATAGTATGATGCTTAAAAAATATGATGCTGCATTCTTAGCACAAAGTGTGAATGTTCAAATGCAAACTTTTTTCTCACCACTTGGTTTCATAGTTCAATTTCCCCAAGTTGAGGTTGCTCATGAATCTTTTGTTAACTCTTTTTGGTATGCTATCGGACTTTGAATTGCTTTGAGAAAATCGTGTTGAGATTGGAGAATGTTTCTTATGGTTTCCAGCCATTCATGATTTTGATCTATTGTAGCTGCATTACAAATATAATTATTCAGATCTGGTCGATGAGGATCTGTTGACTTTAGCAAAAACCTATTGTTCGGTAATTCTTCTAGCTGCATTTTGTTAACCTTTAACATAAACACAAAAATAAATAAATATAAATGAGATTAATTTTTTTGTCAGATTACATACTTGTATATGCGAACGGTACACATACGAGGGGCTCGTGAATTGAGTTTTTTTGCCAGCTATATCCGCAAATATAATACTTTGTTCAAATAGGAATACTTGAAGTTCTCTGGGCTTCTGCACCATTGTAGCATTTCGCTCAACATTCTTTGTTTCTTCAACGCACGTCAATGGACCGTGCAGTAGAAGTTTACCTTGGGCTGTTATTTTTCCTTCAAATTTCTGAAGTCGACGAACTACCATCATATCATTAACAGCTCTGCAAACGACCTAAAACAAAACAAAAAAGAGTTTTAATTTCCTTTTTTGCCAAATAGATGCTTAGATTAGAAACGTACCTTCATAACATGGAAAGCATCTTTCATGCTGGGTACTTCTTCTACCAAACTGGCACGTTCAGTTTGTTTAGTGATCTCTCGCAACAGTAGTTCATACTTAGTAATTCTTTGTACAGGTTTTATAAGCAAATCACTTAGCTGTAAATTGAAAAATAAAATTTATTCGGTTCTTTCCCCAATTGGAGCGAGCTACACCACCACATCATACTTACATCTAAACGATGTTTAAGTTTCTGACGAATTTGATCGAAGTACATCATGTGTTCCGACACAATATGCTCAGATACTGGTTTGTTCTGACAGTAAACAATGTACATGTGGAACTTGCGTTCATAGCGCTTTATCATGGGTCCAAGCTCAGATGGTGTTTTGATGCATCGTTGAAGAGCTTTCAAGAAATTACTACAACACAATTTTTTTTGTTAAAATCTGTTTTCCTTTAACGAAATAATAATACTCACTCTCTGTGCCATTCGTAGATTGCTTCGATATTACCGAATACCATTCGTTCCTTTCCGCCTTTAAGATCGTCTGGTAAGGGTATTTCACTTTTCGGGTTTCGAATCTCACCAATATAGCTGAAATTCACGTATTTATTTTGTTCATTTAAAAATTTATTGAATATTTTTACCCATTAACTATTTCCGCCAAATCTTGAATGTATAGTTCTTCAGTGGATAATAGTTCAGAGAGAGCACAGAGCCGTTTTCTTTGCGCAGCTTCAACATCATTTGTTTCGGAGTTATTCTATAGAAAATTATAAAATAATTAAATTAGATATAATTTTACTTCCTTTAATTTAATAACAATCTGCTTTAATTTAATTAAATATAGTACCTCGTCATTATTATCAGCTGAATTGTCATTATTCGAATATGACAAATCAAGATCTCTACCATTGCTGTCACTGCTGTTAATATCTAGTGGTTTTAGGAACTTGGACTTTACTTCATGTTGTTCCTTCAAATAAAGATTATTATTTAAAATAAAAGTGCAACAGTTATTCACTCGTGCTTACAGTTTTCTCTTTCACAATTTGCTCGATTTCAGATATGTCCGCTGCTGCGTTTCCTTCCATTTTTTTAAAGGTACTTGCCTGTAAAGTAATTATTATGAAATGACAAATCTTAATGTTCAGCTCGTTAGGTGTGTGAATACAATACTACAGTCAATTTGCTATCTACCACCACAGCTTAACCTTATAATTCAACAAATGTAATTCTGTTTCGTATCTTGTATATTAATGTGTTCTTATCATTGATTTCTATGTCAGTGGCTTTTAAGTCAGTTATATACCGACAAATTAATGGGTTAGATATACTGAGACCACATGATAGTTTGGCGGTAAATTTTAATTAAATCATGTAAAATTGATAACAACAGAATGGAACTCATTTTATGTGTGCTGCCATTGATCGCAAAAAAAAGTTTTAAATAACGAGATTTTTTTTAAGGAGAAACTCTTCATGCTCCATAAACCGAACCAAACGTGAATTATTGTCTGCTTCTTTTATCATGCTCAATTACACATTCGTCGTCAGTGGAATCGAAATTACAATGGCAATACTTAATCATTTAAAAAGAAATTGAATTTGCTTCTTCCCGGAATTCGTCGTGCTCGTATCATTTTCACTAATAAATCATTATTAAAGAAACATCGCTGCATTCCACTAATTGGAAACTCGGCATATACATATAACTCTATTATAGACATGACAATTTTGTTCGTTTTTCTTTTTTCGATTGTACTCTGAAAATTTCAGGGTGAAAACACAGGACACATAAGAGATCACCTTTGATGTCCCTCAAAATGTGAACCCCACTGTACACACAAATTTCTGCAGTGCCTGCGAGTCAACTCTGACTATGTTCTCATCGTTTATTTTATTTTAAACAGTTGAGAAGGGGACCCCCATCCGAGATCTAGATTTATTTCACATGCTCAATCTGCGTGTGTACTTAATCAAGTATATACTAATTCGAATACTACACACATTGCTCACAATTTACACGGAAATTTTTTAATGTTTCTTTAAAAATAATCTTAAATAGCCTTGCTTTCTATGAATAAAAAAAGATTACTTACTAAATTAACTGGATTCTCTTTCATGTCCTTAAAGGCAGGTGGTCCATTCGAAATTACACAAGGCTCCTGGATAGGCTTCATGGGCGGTGGTAGCTCTAAGCCCACTTCTTCTTCGGCTTCATAATCTTGTTGCTGTGAACTGTTTACCTGTGAAATGTATTGTGGCGTACTTGTAGGCGTTATTGATCCCGCTGTTGCAGGTGTTGTCGCTTCATCCTCATGCTCTGCATGTTTTGTAGATAACTAGGGAAAAAATTAAAAAAAAAAAAAACACATTTTGCACATGAATCATTTTACACATAATTGTCACACTCACTTTCAAGTTCTTCTCTGAACCCTTCTTAATTAGTGTCTTCTCAATTGGTGGCTTATCTACCTTGCCTTGCGACAGCTTCCTCAATGGTTGCGGTAGCCACTTTCTCCTGAAAAGCATTGTACGAAAAAATATTGTTTTGTTTATATTAACCTTGCTTATATAATTATTTCTGTGCACTCTCAATGGATTCCCTTGTTCTTGTTCTTTACATACTGCTATGCAATCTCTTTCACTCATTTCTTAATAACTAAAAAAACTGGATAAGATACAAAAATAGCTAGAGTTTTCTCTTGTAAAACCACTGTACGAGTTTAATAAATAGACAGATAATAAAAAATATCTTCTACTGGCTTTATTATGATTTTCATTACGAACAATAAGTGGTATGTATTAAACTCACATTCCCACTACCGTACTCGTCGCCGATCAGTCAATTTGCATACGATTTTTTTCTGACTGAAGCGATTGTCTTATATTTTTTTACGGGGTAGCTTTGTATACACTCTGTCTGTTATGCTTTTATTTACAACACTTAGCGCGAATCGGATTTCTCGTTTTTTTCTGAACAACTCGAGTTAGTGAGTTAGTCAACAGCCAGAGAATCGTACTGATGAGCAAATGAACGAAAGACGCTGCTAGCCGTCTCTGATGTGTGCGCTCTTAAAGAACATACGTTGTCTGTCGGGTTTCGTTTTCTCTCTTGTCAAAAATAAATAAATAAATAAATAAATAAATAAATAAAACCAATGTAGAATGTATAAGAATGAATGTCTTTATTTGTATTTGAATGAACGCACAATAAACAAATACAATTGTGGGTGAGGAGGGACAAGGACGTAGTATGATTTTTGACGGTTGCCAATTAAGATGTTTTATAAATAATTGCAATTAGGGGTGCCATCATAGAAGTGGCGGCATTGGTTTGTGTGGGGTGTTGTGAGACTTAAAAAATCTCTTGTTAGTTTTTTTTTGGATAAAAATAATTTTTTTTTAGAATGTATGTTTGCTCGTTCGTGATGACAAGAGACATATTTTATTGGGATGCAATGCTTTGAATGAAGACGTTAATTGTTTACGATTAAAGGGCATGTGGGTGAATAGCAACAAGTGAATAAAATTAATTCCTTTGTACATGACAATTTATGAAAAACAAATTTTAAAAAAATCTGTCTGAAAATGTAGTTTTAATCCCAAATCTTTTTCAAGTTCAAACAATGCTAAGCACAGAAATTGTTTGAAAAAAGAATTTTCAGTTCTTGCGCCACATGTGAAAAATTTTCAAAAGGTACGCAACGAGGATAACTTACACCAAAGTAAGAATATTTCTTCTTATTGGTCCATTTTCACTCATATTGAGGGTGTATTCCGCATTGCAAACTTCAATCTTATTTCAATGTAACGCAAATCCACATTTTTTAAAAATACCACTCCGCACTAGAATTGTTTCGCGTTGCTAGTCTATAGATTTTATTCCGCTTTTGAAATAAGTATTTTGAGACACATGATTTGACAAACTGTTGAAAATACGTATTCAAAGTTGAGTGGATGAATTCAGTCCGAGGAAAAGATATTGAGATAAAAAAATCAAAAAGACAAACTTTACCAGAAAAAAATTTTTTGCTATCATTACAATTGGAAAGTATAAAATTAAATTTCTGATTATAAGTTTGTGAAACGCTAAATAAGACAATTGTTGCTTTTTTGGGGTATAGAAACTCAAATACTCAAATAATGTTGTTCCGTAACACTGGCGAAACGCAGTTCTGATTTCAAATTATTGTAAATGAATAACTAATTTCGTTTCGCGATGAATAATAACTTTTTTTTCATACTCTAGCTAACACGTTAAGTTCACATTCATTACATCAGTGAACATTGTTATACCGTGATGATATGTAATTAATAAAAAATCTATTAAAATGTTTCTCTCCAGTTCCTTAGCTTAAAATAATCGGCGCTGTATGCCACTGCAGTTAGTACTTGCATTGTGCGCAGTCAGTATTACAACTGGTTATCAGAGATTTAATTATAATTCTTTTCATGACGGATATCAGTGTACACAGATTTTTTTTGCATATTATAACTTATATTTGCTGGTGGGTTAACATAATTGATACTTGCACTTATTACAATTGATTTGAAAGGAGATCAATGCGAAGATAGGTTGGAGAAAAGCATTATCACACGATGGGAAGATGTGTCGGTTGTTGTCAAACTTAAAGAGTAAGAACTTTATTTCGTAACAGATCTTCTATTAAAATGTTCATGCATTTTATATTGTAAACATGTACGTACATTTACATTACGTTGCATTTTACTTTAGCTGTTTAATTATCGCCACATTACAGAATATGATCAATCGAATTTCATACGTAGTGGGTCTTGCTATATTCTTGAAAAACAGCACCTTCAACGGAAGAGACTTAACGCGATTATAAAGTCCACGGTGGTGTACAGCGATGTATTTCACTTGAAATCCTAATTTTTCCAATGCCACTTAAGAAAATAATGAAAAGTAGCAGATAATGTGTGAAATAATGTAAACACAATGTTCAAACACTTTTAGCTTATCAAAAACTCGACAGTGAGGAATACGTATTTATTTATACACTCGTTAAATTCCCTATTTATACATGTGTCTAATCCAAGAGGTTCAAATTGGTAAAAAAGTAATCAAGTTTACAAAAAAGGAATATTCAAGCCATTCTGCTCTATGTTGGACATGCACATTTAAATCAATTATAAAAAGAGTTGAAATTAACAGAGATAGTGCTTGGTGAACGATACCAATAGAAAAGCAAACTTTTGAGGTTTGCTTTCAGTTTCGAGCAATACATAGTACGATGTTGAAGCGATAAACCATACATGTAAAAAGTTAGGTTAGAATTATATTGGAACTCTTGGAATTATGAGAGCTGTATAGCTCTTGACCTTTTTTTTTAAAAAAGCTGTTGGTGATTTTATTTAACGTTGCAATAAACTGGCAGTTTGTAAAAGAACAAGACTATGCAAAAATGTTAAAATTCAATTAACTTACCCACTAAAACCTCGTCTCTTAGTAGAAGATGTCAATGGATCTGGTTTTCCGCGGGCATTGTCTGTGAATTAAATAAAAATAATAATAATAGTGAAGTTGTGAAGTTTAAAATTCATTAAATGCGATTTTTTTTGTTTTGAAAACTTACTTTGCTCTTGAATGGTGTCATTTTCTTTTCTGGTTGAACCTCCTTTCTGTAAGCCGGGCGGAGGTTTGAGTATTGAAACAGGTACAAGTCCTTCATGAACTGGATCATCATTATTTTGTGGATTAAGTCTTACTAAGCAAAAGTCAGGATCAGTTGCTGGAGCAATCTCTACAACCTCAACTTGTTGACCTTTGGTAACACTTAATTCATTTGAGCCTGGTGTAGCAATATAATCAGATACAACCCATGTAGCTTCAAGTGCTCCAACCTTTAAATAGAAAATAATTTATTTCGGATATATATCACACCAATTGATATTGTTTTCATGATAACTCTGTTATTAAATTATGTGATGGCTATGCAAGGACTCTAATATGTAGTCTCTTCAAATGAGGAGACCCAATTTACATATTGATTATTTGTAGACAAAGTGCCTTCGGTGTATAATTTAATGAATCTATAATATGTAAACACTGCAAAGTTTAACAACGCGTGGGTGCCCACTCTTCTGACACCAATATGTAAGTCGCGTTAAAACCATAAGAGTTCAAATTTGCTTTTCACAGCTTCACTATTTGTATGAAATTATGCAATCACGATCTAACATGTAATGGCCAATTAGTGGAATATTATGGCTCCTTTGTTTCTTGCTGTATCTTAAGTTTCCTCAGTATGTGGTAATTCTGTTTTGATACTTAACGTATAATAATTTCTTGTTAGTTAGTAGAGGAGAAGTGGTGGGCGAACACTTCGAAATGAAGGAATGGGCTTGTTAGTCAACGTCATGTATTGCGTGTTCATAGTGCAATGTAGGATTGTGAAATTTGGATCTAGAAAAAGTTGCAAAAGTCATTTTTTCTCATTATTTCTAAGAAGACCTCTGTACAATATTTTATTTGTCAAGAAAAAAATTCATGCGTACTCATAAATCTTAAAGGTTCGAGAATTACTTACGAAGTCTAAAAATACATATTAATTAGGTCAATGGCTCCTAACAGACCCTTGCAACAAATGCACTTTCTTAAAACTTCATATTTATTTTAAGATTTATTTTAAATAAATTGTTCTCTTGGGTCTAAAAAAAGAAAGTATCGTGTGTTGAGTGGGCGTTTTTATTTGTGTTCTTATACATCTGTCTAAATAAAACTAAGAACGAAGAAGATACAGAGAGCGAAAACTGGCTACTTTTCCGATGTTTATATAAAATTTATGATTGAAACATTTCAACGAGTACCTATTGTGTTTACGCTTCAAATTGTTAATATCAGCGAGGAGAAATATAAACACTCTCAGTGCAACGAGTGTGGGTGCAACGACAAAACAGATGTTAGATGTAGCACGTTTTAGAACATAAGAAGGTGTAATGATTCCTCATAATTATCGCATTCTACCGCATCATTTGCAGACAGGTGAAATAGAAAGTTCTTTTCCAGTAATACTTCAGTGAAAAAAAAAGCTCACAAACCTACTAAATGAAATGATTGAACATCTTTTCGTGTTACAAATAATATACATTTTTTTTTTCGAAGCGGTCCAATGAACGATTCGAGTTTCATTTAACGTAATAATTAAAGTTTATCAAATGTCTGAAACAGCAGTGAAAATTAACGAGAAGCTCATTTTAATTTTGTAGCAATTTTGAAATTTAATAGAGAAAAAGCTTTATCTGTCTCTTGTGCTCACATACAACGAAGCTTTCATTCCCAGTTTATGCACAATACGCAGGATCTAGTCGAAGCCCACAAGCAACAAACAAAAATCTATTTTATCCTGGAAAACCATTTGCAAAAGGAGGAGGGACAGAAAAGAACTTTAAATGTGGACAATATCCCTCCAATTAGATATGGAAATGAGCATCCACTTTCAATGACGATTGCCAATTTAGGAACACATACATCAACTACGCTAAATATTTTGCTACGAATCTTCTTAAGTGTATTATCATCGTTATATCAAAAATAGAGAAAATGTGAATGATTAATCAGACAGATTTGCTTTAGTTCGTGTTTATTAAATGTCCTTTCAATTTGTTTCCAATGATGAGAATCAATATTTCCTCTTCTTTTTTACATACAAAATGTAAACCCATGTTTTTTGCTGTTCCTAAACTCACTAACCACGACACATCCTTCTAACTAGGGGACAGTATAGTCAGTCTCTATTATATCTACATGTGGTTTATTGATCGAGTACGTGGTAATAACGATGATGACAATATTCTTTTAATAGTTCAAAAGGCAGACGGGGGAGATACCTAACTAGGTGGGTATCTGGTGGAGGCATGCAGTGCCGTAAGGGCTTTGTTTCCACTTTATTGTATAAGAACCATGTCTTTCATTCTCCTTTTTTTTCTGATAAACGTAGAGGATGAAGTGGAAGCATGTTTATTCAACTAAATGAGCAGGAGATGGATACAGACCACTAATTGAGCAATGACATAATACGTTATATACTTAGACAGAAAGAATGCAAACATAACTTGTTAAGTGTTAGACTGAAGATAATTAAAACAAAAAATTCTTATTTAGCTAGCAGATGACAAATAAACCAATTTGCCGGTGAAGTGTGCGAAAAGTCTATACTGCCGGCTACTTCTCAGATCCAAACATATCATTTGTTATATTACGTACGGCAGCAACGAAATTTATATCCATAGCTGAATAGCTTGTTAAATGTTATGCAAACTTTGTGGCAGAAAATTGATTTCACGGCAATAAATTAAAGTTGATTGTAACGAATCTGAATAGCAGTTTAAGGGTGAGAAAGTGAGTATAATGGTTATCTATAACATATTCTATTGGTTTCGATTGAAAATAAAACAACAACAGTTGACAAACAGAAATCGTTGCCGTTTGTTGGGCGGCACTCAACTTGATGACTGACTATATTTGTCATTCACATTCAAGCAGAAATCTTGTAATGGCGACTTTAAGCAACATGTGTGGGGCATTCCATTTAAATTTATGTAAAAATACCATAGATTACGAAGAATTACAAGTCTTATTGGGCATTTGCCTTTTTCCTTAAAATAGAAATTTTAGTCTCACTCGGCTGTGTTATCAAAATTAATTTCCACTCACTGACCCATACACTAAAGAATGTGATTAACGTAAGTAATCATCCACATGCATGCAGCGTTCAACCTTTTCATATTTATATGTAACTTTTTAAATATCTTAATTCGGCTGCTTATCAGATTATTGCAAAAAGAGATCTAAGGGAATTCGTTTGAAAGATTGTTCATTAAAGATCATCAAGAACCAAAAGCATACTGGGAAGAGATTGGAATGTCTTGAGGAACTATATTTATACAAATGTCTTATATTAAAACCTGCCTCGTAAACAATTAAAGAAAAAAACAAAATAATAATTTAAATCACAATCAAACCTTAAACGTATTAGAAGTTTGGCGAAACATTCGAAACGATCCAGGCGAATCTATTGTATGCTGTCTCGATAAAA
This sequence comes from Syritta pipiens, assembly GCA_905187475.1. NCBI lineage: Eukaryota > Metazoa > Arthropoda > Insecta > Diptera > Syrphidae > Syritta > Syritta pipiens. The sequence continues at coordinate 563,027 of LR994574.1, read as the reverse complement.
CAGCATGCGATGATGTGACACTTGTCTGTCGAAACCAAGGAAGCGAGATCTTTCTGCGGCTTTTTTGTGTTTTCGATACTAAGGGTGGAAGATCCATTTCGCTTCGTTCTCCATCAATGCCACCACTATCTTTTTGATTTTCGGCAGCCATTGATAGTGTCAAGGTTTCGGATTTTGTTGAGCAAAGTGGATGATGGCCAGTCTCAGGAAATATTGTTCGGTTATCTAATGGGACTGCACCAAACGATGATGCTGATGAATGTCCATTGTTATCCGATACGGCAGATGATGAAAGCATTTGGGGTGGTGCAGTTTGCGGTCCATCCAAGCATTTATCACTACTGGGTGATTTTAGTTTTTCTAATTGATGTTTTGTGCTTGCACTCGTACCAAGGGACGAAGAGGGATCACTACTGTTCATCCGTTCAATGAAAAAATTCTTGACACTCTTCATTTGTACCGATTTACAACTTAGATCTATGTATGTACATATGTATATACGTTACGTTACGTATTTTCGTTTTTTTTTTTCTTTTAAATTTTCTTTAACTAAATCACAGTCACAGTATTAACATTAAATACTAACCAACAATGACTTTTTAACTCATTAATCACACGTACGATTTTTTTAATAGGCACACACTTACAATTGAATATCAATTTTTAATATTCATTTCAATAGCTCTATTTGACAAAAAAAAACAAAAAACATTTATTATTTATGTATACAAATCGATTTCATTGTATATCCATGGCGGATTCTTTTTTTTATATTTTATACCTAAGAACTATACGATTATATTATACGTATGTATATTTAGGACATATCTCGTTTTTCTTTGGGATGGATTTTGTGTACGCTTGATAACACAAGCTTTTCGTAGAAGTCTTCTCTCTCTCAACTCAGTTTAACTAACTGCCTCAGATGTATGTATTCAAATTTTCTTAGATAAAAAAAAAAAGAAATATATATTTTTGCTGCGGTAATGAGGAAGAAGAAAAATTCTAATCGAAAAATAATCGAAAGAATTAGCAACACCAGGTGCACACACTTTTCGTTAAAGAAAATATCAAAAGTCTTTGCATGAATTGTTTTCACGAGCACGAAAGAGCACACAGCATTTGTTGTCGTTATTCGTCCGAGTGCCTTAAGGTTATTTTAAGGAAAAATTTAATTGATTTTGCGAGAACATCCTTTTTTTCGGGTTATGTTGATAATGTCGTTGATGGTGCTGATGATGCTCTTGAAGTTTTACACACGACGAAGAGAGCGGCCATGAATTCTTTTTTTCTTTTCGTAGAATCGTTTCAATGCAACGCGAAGAACATTTCAAACAAAGGGTACATTGCACAGATGTGTTATTAGCGAGTCGGGTGGGATTTTTGTAACTTTTAAACACATATATTGAAAATAGCACACTTAGAATTGTTACTCCGACTTAGTTGCTTATCTGCTTATAAAGTAAACGTTACTTTATCAGCGATACGGTCCTCAAGTACTTTAGATAAGATATAGAGAGGGTTCAGACTGAGGCACACAAAATTGGAGACTTAACATCAGGAAGTTTATTTATGTTTTTTGATATTGGTGCGAAGAAATTTAATTTGGAAAAGCACAGAGTACACACAACACCGAGATATTAAGAGGAGAAGGCGAACCTTTTTGAATAAACTCTGCGACAAAACTGGAAGTTTTTGAGAGCAGCACATATTATGCTGCTGGCAGATAAAGCTTCAGCGATTAGAGGTTTTTTTTTCTTCTTTTGGGTAGAATGTTTTTTTTTTCGTTTTTCAAGAAAGGGAGAAAAGGCCTGGCGGCTGCCAACAAATATGATCATTTGAACGATATAACATATGTAAGTCGAAAATAAAAAGAAAAATAAATAAATAAAAACGTTGCAAAAATAATTTCGAGACCGATGGAGCCAGAAGGAAAGAAAGAGAGGGACCGAGAGCAGTCTCCCCATAAGCTTTATCCAAAGATTTGAATGACTTTTGCGTAGTAGTTGTTAGGAAGAGCACATTTTTATTTAGTGGGGTAGGTAGTATCCTAAAGGAGCTTTTGTTCTCTCTCGCTCTCTCTTGTTCCCCTTCCTGAATTCTCTGTGCCGTTGGGGGTTTTCTTTTCAGAGTCAATGGGGCAATCTATTTTCATGATAAAAGCTTTGCGCACACCATGCATCTACATGCCGGAACAATTAATCATATTCTCCTTAAAGTTTTTTTTTTTTTTTTGTGTATGTAGGCAAAACAAGGCAACATTAATTGGGCTTATTAATTTCTTTATATCTGTAATCAGGTACTGTTTTTTTTTTTTTCTTTTACAGATAAGCAATAAAATCATTGGGTCTCTTTAGTTTGATTGTTTTGTAAATAATGTTTTCATTTTTTTAATTGTTTTGTAGCACGAATGTTTGCTCGATAATAATTAATTGACGAAACTAATTGAAACAATTCATTGTTGTACATTTAGGTTCTAGCAAAATCAAATAGTATTCGTTTTATTCTCGGTCATTTCAGCGATAAAAATATGTCTAACTGTGTTTGAGCTTTAGGCTCTGAGGCAGGTATGATATACATGTATACATGAAATCTGGATACACTTGTAAGTGGTGTATTAACAAGCAAGCAAGACTTTTTTCGCATAGTGGGAAATGTAAAACATATCATAAAAAAATATAACAAAACCATCGACAATTAACATCCGCAGGCATGCTTGAATTTATTTACAGGTAGTCGTTTGGAGGATGATATGTGAAATGTGTGGTTAGCCATAACAGTTGCGGCCGAATGTTTACGTTTGCTCTTTTTACGCTTAAATTATTTCAAGAATGTTTCGTTTAGATTTTATTAGGTGTTGTATACAAATTTACAATCACTTAGAGGGGAATGTACTTTTAATTCTTGAAGTTTTTTTTTAAATAAAAAAGGAAGCATTGTCACATTTGTAAGAGAAATAGTAAGAATAGATCTATCTTTTATAGAGTACCTTAACGAAGAGTAATAGAGTATAAAAATCATAAGATAAACACCCTACCAAAATCAACAATAAAATACAAATTTAATTGAAATACAGATTTCAGAAATATCCATTGAAATCGGCCAGTTTCTTCGGCTAATTAGCTGCAATAGGTTGTTTGTTTCTAGCTTTTCTGATTTGACAACAATAATATTTATGAAACCAGTCAAATTAGAATAGCAATAAAGGTAATAAAACAAGATAACGTAATATATACTGAAATTGTATTATTAGAACAATTATCTTTTTATAGTTCCCTAGATTGCGCATGAATCAGATCAGGTCAGGTTAGGTTAGGTTCAGTTGATGTGGCCGGTTGCAGAAGAAAACCTACAGACGCACTTAGGCGAGGTTATTCCCATTGTGATGCTACTCTGCGGACGAGACCCCGCGTTTCAGTAGACATACAATACAATTGTTTTTATTGAGTGACAGGATGTTTCCAAAATGTCATATATCCATCTTAAAAGCCAAGACCTTTTCAAATAGTCAACTCACAATAAAATTCCTATTCCTAGAATGCGCTTCCACTTATTGGCTTAAGTCACTTATTTCCTTAAAGCATCTTTTTCATATTCAAACAGAAAAGTATTATTTACATAAGGGATTGTTATAAATACTACAGTATAGCTTATGAGTTCTAGTCAAATAGCTCAAATGAATCCAAATAATTTTATGTAATAAAAAAAAAAAATAAGGCTCGAGTTTTATTAACACAAAAAAAAAAAAAACAAAAAACAGTTCACAGTTGAATATTTACGTGAAATAACGACTATCGAGTTTATCTCTTTTGAGGTAAACGAAAATAAAAGTGCCGAAAAGGCATCACGCAATTACCAAACTTCGATACATATAATATTTTCTGAATCAACAATAAACGCAATATTTAACAAGTCTTTCAAGTTCATCCCTTGTGAGAAGTGATACATGAAATCTTGTGGAATATTTCTCAACACTATTTACTGAGTCACTTGATAGGCACACATATTGAATGAAGCGGATGAACAAGTTTAGGTTAAGAAGAAACATAAAAATCACTCACCTTGTTATCACTGTCTGTTGTATTGCCTGATCCGAAGCTTGCAAGAGAGCACCTATCGTGATCATTTTCAGTAAGTGGCTCATCTAAATCACGTGATGATCTTTGTGATGATCCTGAGGCTGAATTCTTCGCTGGAGACTTAGGGAGAGTAAGTGATGTGCCAGAGAAACAAGTTTCTTGCATAACTTCACGTAGTTTCTTTGTCCAGACCTAGATTTTGAAATTCCGATAAGTTTCTTCCTTCCATTTTCAATTTCTTCGTTTAAAGTAAATACCTGCTTAGTTTCCAAGCTGCTTGCTTTAAGTACAATTCTGTAGTCAGAGAGCATTGGTGATCTGCCAGTCCACACGGCAAATTTCGTTTCATCACCTTCTATATGCTCGGTTATGCCCATTTCTAGGAAAAAAAGAACACACATTGTGAGTACACATAAAAATTGAAGTTCTTATTTGTTTTTACCTGTCGTCATCAATTTATTCTTAAATTGATATTTCACAGAACCATTTGAGTCTTTCACTTCCTTAGCGAACAACAGATACAATTCGAATAAGAATACACGTCGCTCACGTCCCTTGCGTATAATCTGCTTATTATCCCATGCCAAGAAGGAATCTTGAAGGACAACTTCACCCAAGCTATCGGTTGACATGTCGCAATTGTCCAACAGTGAGAGATGCATTGCATCGTTCGCCTTCTTCGGCACGTTAAGCATAACCTCGAGACCTTCCTTAATTTCTCCGTGGCTTTCTTCACAACACGAAAGTAAGTCCTTAAGTAACAGTTGGTATTTAGTAATTCGTTGCACAGGTTTAATCAGGAACGCCGGAAGCGGATGCTCTACTTTATGCTTGCGCTGAAGGTCCTCGAAATAGGTGCCGCTGTGCTGCACCAGCAAGTTGTTCGAGAGCGGTTTATTCTTACAATAGTGCACGTACATGTCAAATTTCAAAGCCCAGGTTACAAAGCAATGACCAACATCTTCGGGCATTGTTTCGTATTTTTCAAGCTCACGTAGAAATATTTTCTGGTGGAAATGGTGGATGTCTCTCATGTTGCCGAACAGAATGTCTTCTTTGCCAATTAGGGCTGGCGGCACATTTTGTCCGGTTCGGAATTCCTCGAGGAAACATTTGATGCATGTTTCCAAGTCCTTCACGTATGTTCTTTCGGTTTGCATCAACTCGGCCATGATGAACTCTTTTCGACGCGCCGATTTGCGTTTCTCTTCATTGATTTCCTTTGCATTGCTGGTAGAACTTAATTTTGCTTCAAGCGACGGATCCGAATGCCGATCTGATGTGGAACCTAAAAGAAGTAAAAGTTGCAAGGAATTCATAAACCGAATGTCGATGGCACTTACCTGATGTTGAAGTCAGTGATGTATTCGATTCTGATTCCCCAGCCATGGACATTCCCAGCGACTTTTCTAGTTGCTCTCTGTAGGTGTCCATGCGATTGCTGAAGTCCTTATATCTAAAGTAGAATGAAAACATTACAATCATCTTCGATTTTGGCCAAATTTCTCTTGCCTATTGTCCACAGATGCCACCCACTGTTTAATGGAACTCGCATGTGCGTGGCCTTTTTCAACCAAACTATCAGCTAGTTGCAGCAGCAATTTGACCCGCTCCCTCGTTTCCTTAGCAGTGCTGCGGAATTCGTTGTGTTCCTTCAGCAGTCCCTCAGTCTCCTCAAGCGTCTTTCCAACCAAATTCGTGCGAGAAGTCAAATAGGCTTCACCAGTGTTGTGGATCCATTCAATCGCTTGCTTGGCAGAGCGTTCGAACAATACGAATTGCTGGCACTGATCTAAGCTCTTCTTGCGCTGCGTCCAGAACTCCAGCACTTGATTCTCTTGCGTGAGCAGCTTGTCCAGAATGGCTTTGACTCGATTTTCACAGTTTCCTTGTTGCTGGTACTTGTAGTACTGCTGTGAACGGTTAGCATACTTAAGGAAGGTTTCGGCCGTACGTCGGGCTAGGGTGCACGCTTTGAGAAAGGCTTCTTTTTGTTCCTGATGCTTCGAGATTAGCTGCACTATGGTCTGGGCCTTGTCACTAGATCCACCTCCGCCACACCAATCATCCTCTCGCCGATACTCTCTGTCCAAGCTGTCCAGAACCGTGCACACCTGCTCGGCTGTTTTGTAGAAATTTATCGATGCTGTAACCAGCTTGTGGCGCTCCTCAGCACATGTAACCAGTTGCTGCCATTTTTTGGTGACGTCGTCAGAGATTTCCCGGATCGATTGCGGATCGTAATGGTTCGCATTCACAAGTGCGTCTGCACGATATTTCACCTGCACCGCAGACGTGTGCGTCTTCTCGATTGCAACCTGAAACTGTTCGTGTTCCTTTCGCAGCTGTTCAGCCTCCATGAGACTGCTGGGCGTGACAAAACTCGCAACCAGCATTCCTTCTCCGTTACGAATCCAGGTGATGACTTGATTAGCGTCGTTCTGGAACTGACACAGTTGCACAGCCTGCTCTAGTTTGGCTCGTTTTGCCTCCGACAGTTCCTCCAAATCGATCTCGCGCTCACGCAAAAAGTCCAGCAAGTATTCAATGCGAGCCTGAGCCGTGTGAGTTGCGTCCGCCATCGAAATGAACCCGGCCGACTCGAACATCTGGATAAGATCCTGTCCCTGCTGCAGCACCTCATAGGTTGCGTTTTGTATGTCAGTTACCGATTCGTTATGCATGCGGATCAGCTGCTCGGCCTTTTGGTAGTCCCTCGAGAGGTCTGCATGCTGGAGCTGTTCTGCCCAGATTTCTAGTTGGGATGAGAGTTCCATTGCATCGCGTTCGAAGTACCGGAGTCGAAGAATCAGGTCTGCACGGAACTTCCGCGCTGTCCACAATTCCTCCAATTCGACTTTCTGCTTGGTGAGCTTCTCCAAAGTGGTTTCCAGAGCTGAAATTGACCCAGTGTTGTCCACGTACTCGAGAGACCGCATTTCTTGCAGCAGCGCTTCGCCCTGGGCAATCGTTTGCAAACAACCATTGAGTGTGCTTTCCTGCTGGTCATGGTACTGCTGCAGAAGACGTTCAATTCCGTCGAGATTCTCTTGGGAGAGTATAGTCTCGTCGGTCGAGACATCGGTGCGGAGCTGGTCGATCCACGAAGTGACTTCCTTCTCGTGCGTGTAAAATATAACAGCCATGTCCAAACGCCGGCGCCTCTGCTCCACGCGTTCCGCAAAGCTCCCTACTTGCATCTCCAGTTCCCGCGCAACCGAGAAGATCTCGTTAGGATCAGCTTCGCCACTGCGAGCGAGCTCATCAGCAGCTGCCAGGAGCTTCTCCGCGTTGCTGTAGGTGTTTTGGGCGACGTTTTCAAAGTGTTCGTGCGACTTCTGGTACACCCGGGACTTTTGCAGGTTTCTACCAATTCCTGTGTTCTTGCGAAGAAACACTTCACCGTGATTTTTCAGCCAGTCAAGAACCTGCTTGACGTCCTCTTGGAACAACCGCAGAGCCAACGTTTGATGCAATCGAATCTTCTCCTGGTGCCACTTCGCTTCGAGCGAACGATGATGGCCGAGGATTTGGTGAATCACAGCCAGGACGTGTGAGGCTCCTTCGCTGTAATCAGCTGCCGGGTTCTGCCGCTCGTACTTCGTGAAACTGCTGTTCTTTCGGTGGTCTGGCACTCCAGGCGGGGGCGGCTGATTGCAAACTTGAACCAAGTGGTCCAGCTGGTAGAGCAGCTTTTTACTTGTGGAGTGCACCTCTGTGTACGCTTGACACATGGCTTCGTACAGCGACTGGTGCGTGCGGATTGCTGTCTCGAGGCTTTGGATATCCGAAGGAAGCGGCTGTGACGCCTGGCACGCTGCAGCCCAGGAAGATACACTGTTGCAGTACTGCTCGGCTTTGTGGTGGAACAGCACGCTGAGTTGGAGGACAGCAGTGCGCTCGTCTAGGCCGGCAGCAAAGTCCTTCCAAGTCAAGTCCAGCCTCGTTGCCAGCGTTTTAATGTGCTGTGCCGCGTAGTGCTGACTTTCAATCAACCTGCTCGCGACGGCCAGTATGCGGTCGATATTCACGGACACATTCATCGAAGCAACTGCGAATTTCTGGTGTTCGTCCTGCAAGCTCTTGGCTACCGCGTAGTTGTGGCCGATTTCCACGTAGCTCATTTGGAACACGTCCCTGTTGTGCAGTATCCAGTCGAACATCTTCTCGCAGTCCTCCTCGAAAAGCCGACACTGAAAACACTGGTCCAGCTTGGTCTTCTTGTGCTGCCACATGGTCAGCAACCGCTGCTGGCCCTGGTGGATTAGGTCGATCTGCCGCAGGGCCTTACTTATAGCTGCCGACATGTCCGGGTTGTTCGATGCTGCTCTGTAACCTGGCGAGTTGTTCGATGAGTGCGACGAACCATCTTCACCGTGCTGCTGACTGCTCATATTGATCTTGGCCAGGAGCTTCTTCCGCTGAATATCAAGATCTTCAATAGGAAGTTTGAGAATCTTCTTCTTCATTTCGTTGTGGTGATCCAGCTTGTGGCGTGCGCCATTCACGTCTTCGGCAAAATCGTTTCGTTGCAGATCCTCTTGAATATCATCGATGCGGTCGGCCATATCACTAGCCTGCCAGAAAAAGTCTTCGATCGCTAGTCGAGCATCCGTCCATTGCTGATGATCGTACGGTTGCACACCATCAAAGTCAGATGTTAGCTGATGAGTTTCGGCAATTTTATTTAATGCCTCTATCGAAATGGTGGACGTCTCAAATTTGTATTTATTGGTTGAAATGGAAGCGCGTTGCTTTTGCCAAAAATTATCCGGTTTTATAATTACTACGCTATGAATATTAGCACTAAAATGTTCTTGAAGAACCTTCAATATTGTCTTAACGTTTGTCGAGCAGTTGCCATTCCCTCGCATATCAATAATAACAGTAAAGCCCAGATTCTTTGCTGCATCGCTATTAAAAAAATAAAAAAGAGTTTTGTTTTATTATTTTTGTAACGTGTGAAAGCGTTCTATGCGAGGTCACACAGAAGGTAATTATCAAGCAATTTAAGCAGTTTTATGCGTAGTTTTACCAAATGTTTGGAACAAATGCTAGAGAGCAACATTTTCTTTTGGGGAAATGATAAATTTATTTACAAAACTTTTGCAACTAAGACACATTAATAAATTGTAATCACAGAATTTGCTAGCTACGTTCTTTCTCTGAATGAAATAAACTTCGTGGGCTGAAGTGAGTAAATCAAGATCTCATTGCATGTTCAATTATAGCTAAGAATGTCGATGTTAATCTAGCGAATGTCTAAAATACGTAGGTTTGTTATTAAGACCACGACCGGCACCAGATAATACTCTCGCTTCAAATGGGGCATAAAATAAAACCTTAATTTAAAATTGATTTCACACTAAATCAGCGTAGTTTAAACACACTCACACTCTACAATTATTTTGTAAAAGAAATTACCTTGGTATCATAATCAAATAACTGAGTAATCGTCGCAAGTCCTCCGGTTTCAGTCTCTCCCTCCTGGGTGTAGCTGGGAAACAGAGCAGAGGCCCACCTCTGCGATCTCTTCCACCAGTGAGATAGACTGCCCGTTCTTGTAGTAATGTAAGAATATCTCGTGCCCTTTGTCCGTCCATTGTGTGTGGATGGCGAAGTGGTGGTCGCGCAAATTAAATTCCTTTTTACTCACACGGCAATATGGTACGTTGTGGTTTCTAAAAGAACCAAAAAAAAAAAAAAGTTTATATATCACAGCCATGGTCGTTGTTGTTGGTATTTTTCATTTTTACGATGGAAAAAAAATGATTCATAAGCGAGAGACAAGACAATTTCAAACAGAAACTTAAGCACACCACAAATCACTGTACATACCAATTTGTCTCATTTATAATCATCATCGTCGCCAAACCGATGACCGCGGAAGTTATTCCTTTTAGTAACATTTGAATTTTGGGGATTTTATTCTTTCACTTTTCTTTTATCCTCCACTTGCTCCTCCTTCGCTTGTTCCGTTTTTTTTTTTCCTTTTGTTTTTTTAGTAAATATTAAGAGAATAACTCACAAATCACACACAAAGCTTCATAACATAAATAAAAGAAATTGGTAACTAGACGAAGTGGAGCAAAAGCTAACAAAACAGCAAACAAATGGAAAGGAAAACTAAAAATGCGTTTTTTTTACTTTTCGTTTTGTTATTTTGTGGGTTTTTTTTCTTATTCTTTTATTTTTTTCGTGCGGTAGTGATGCTCTTCTTCCCCATTGAAGAATCAATAAAAGAAGTCAATCACTGCCGTCAATGAAAAAGTTGGTCTAATCATGTCTTTTTTTTAGTGCATTGAACACAGCTGCATTTATTATTTTTCACTCATTCTATCGGCACACTTTTGGTTTCAAAGTTTTCATGAATTTCGACAAAAAAATTGAATAATTTCTGTGAGAAAGGAATATTTTTTCCCGAAGAGTTTCAGCTCGAGCACCTCCGCAAGTCGTCAAATCAGAACACGATGAACACATCCTATAAGAACTAACGAGTGACGAGTGTGGGTGCGGGTGGTTTGTTATTTGACAATGCAGCGAGTGAAATTTACATGTCGTTCACATCGTATTTACTTTCATTTACTATATTAAACTTGTTATTTTTACATGAAAAAGAGACTTTAAAATGACTAAAATAAGAAGAATTTTTTATTGTACAAACTTTCTGCAAGTAAGAATGTGCAAACGTGAGAAAAGTGCATATTGAAATCGTCTAATAAGGCGATAGTAGATGGCTACGGGTTAACTAATCAAAGAAAAACATCACGTTCATTCATTTTTTTATATAAAATATAAGTCTTTTTGTTATTAAACCTCACTGTACAGCACATTTTCATATATTTTCCTGAAATTTATTAAACATATATTCTAGACGATTCCTAAGGAATTCACAACTCTATCGCATCCAATGACAATTCACCAACACTGGCTAACCACCCGGCTGAACTCAGAGAAGTAGCTGCTGTCACATTTCTGACATCACAAAATGGAATTATTTTGTTTCATTGATTTTGATTAAATTGACTATAAAGCGACGACAAAATTATAAAAATTTTACGAAAAATCAAAACCTTGCACCGTAAAGGCAAATCCAAACGTAAGCCGACTATAGCCACTACAATGGAATCAAATCTAAACAGGGTTCTAAACCAAAGTCGGCACCAGCTGAGCGGTCAGCTTTGCAAATACACAAACGTAATGAAAGGTATTTGATAAGGAAGTTCCTTCTCCAAAAAAATCAAATTAACGAGAAGAAAACGCCCCCATTTCAGGCTGGCAATACAGATGGTTCACGGTGGATGCCCAAGCGGGTACATTGAGCTATTATCTGTGTGATTCTTCGTCATCAAACGACGACGGTAGTCCCCACATCCTAGGAAACACACCCCGTGGTCAGGTTCACTTAGCTGCAGCAGTTGTGTGTCCGAGTGATGAGGATTCGAAAACTTTTTCCATTGGGTGTGCGTCTGGTGATACGCTGAAGCTACGTGCGTCAGACGCTCGAGCTCGACAAGAGTGGGTCGATGGATTGCGAGCAGTTGTCGAGAGTCACACCAAAGCCATGGACATTAATTCGAGCCCATTGCCACCAAGGGAGCTCCTGGCTGCATCGGACGCGTTAGTGACTGCCCGTCAGGAACTCCAACAGACAGAATTGTGGTAGAAAAATTGGTTCATGACTTCGAATTAAATTACTGACCTTTCTATTTACAGCAATGCATCTCTGGCGAGAGCCATTGAGAACATCGACGGACCTCTTACACCTACCGACCCGGATTTGCTGATGCTGAAAGCAATTTCCACTGCCAGCACACAGTGTTTGCATCAGTGCTTGAGTCTGTTGCAGCGCCATCAGGATATACAAAACACGAACAACCGGAATGAGGCTAGCGTCTGCTAAAACGAATTGAATTGGATTGTAATGTAGTGGAGATGTCGTCGTATTCACTTTATTTAGATTTTTAATCATCCGCAAAAACGTAATTATTGGTGGTCACAACGCACTATGTGATTAGAAGAACTTTGTCGCTATGATTTTCATTCTATTAAGTTAATTTCAAATTATAATGCATAGAAAATAAAAGAAAAATATTTAAGAGAAAATTTGATTTAGCTTCACTCTATTTTTGGCTAAAATTTTCCATGGCTTGGTAATTGTCTTGCAAGTGGCTAGCCCGTGTAACCATATTCTTCTTCATCTGGGATTCTCCTGAAATTGTTCTTATTTTGTCACATTCGGAGAAACAGACATTGAAATATCAAAAATAATGGAATATCTGTTGGTTCTGTAATTTCCAATTAGCTTGAACTTCCAATAAGCTTAAATCAGAATGATCTGTGGCTTCTTTTTAGCGCCATTGCTAGATTCTTTTGTGGTATGTATGATATCGTAATCGTAACACAACGTTGCCAGGAAATGTCCAACAAGATTTTTTGAGGTTCCTTGCTTTTGCCTGTGAAATTATGATTTTTTTTCTAGCTAATATTTCATTTCCTTCAAAAACTTTTCTATGCATGCAGATTATCAGAAATCTTTTCCAATTTAACATTGCTTGGAATCAGTTCCTGTAGATTGTAAGCGTAACAAAACACCTGCTGATATTTTCAGAATTCGGCCGAAGATCGGCTGTCTCCCGTTGAGTTTCCGTATCTGTCCCTAGACACTTCCTTGGCTGTCTAAGACGCGTGCTAATCATACCCAATGGCTGGTTTGAAATACTTCCGAAGATATGATTGAATTTGAAACATCATTAATGTCCATATATCATAAAAAAAAGTGAGCATACAGTAAAATAACTTGAAGAAGTCATTTTAACCCGGGGGACTATGTTTACTGCGACGGACCTTACCACCATCCTCAACATTTTCTGCCGCGTGTTCCACAAAAGGGGTTGCGGAAACAATGCACGCTGATGTCATCTCCAGGCAACTTGATCCTGCCGATTCTAACTTAGCAGCCCAAGCGTAACCATGCCAGCTTTTGGACTTGGGGCTAACCATCTCATTCTGAGCCTGCCGAGCGGTTGCATTCAAGGCCCGCTTCGTAAGTCGTGATGATAGGGACATTCATGGCACGTGACCAAACCATCGAAGTATAGCCTTTTCCCTTAGAAGAATCAGCTCTTCAACATTGAACTCACCGCGCTCCGCCTTTCTCACCCTATCTCGGCACTTAAGTTCCAGAGCAGCACGAAGAAATCTCATTTCGGCAGCTTGTATTCGCGATCTTATTCGTTCATTACCCAAATTTCATGACCAAAGATAAGAGTTGGAACAAATACCAAGTTAAACGCCAATAACTTGGCCGTAACATCAAGCTCTGCCTTCCTGATTACAGATCTTCTAAGCTGTTTCAACATTCACCCAGCTTGACCAATCCTACATTTTCTTTTCAACGATTACTTCGATTTATTTTTATCAGAAATTCTAATTATTAATTATAAATAAAAACTGCAGTCACTTTATTTCAAAGCTGCATTTTTCTGATTTTTGAAGATATTTAAAAAAAAACTGCTCTTGAGTAAAAAAAAAACGTACGTACGGATGAAGGTTAAAACAAGAAACATTTTTTTTTAATTGAGTTGAAGCAAAATTGTCCTTACAAATTTTTTTTTTTTTTTTTTATTTCTAAAGTCTTCGAGTCCAACCCTGAGGGACAACGCGGTAGAGGAAGACCTCGCTGCTATTCACCCAACTTGGCCAATCCTACATTTGTGTGACCACTTGGATAGGGACCTAAATCAGCTATGAAATTAGAGGCGCCTAGCCCAAGACCGCGGTAGATGGCGAGTCAGTTGGCTAAGGCCCAGGTCCACCCGGACTGTAGTGCCCGCAAAAAAAGAAGTTCGAGTTTTTCTACAAGTCTGTTGCCATTCGTTTCGGAAACAAAACCTTTCAATAGCACGTTGTTTACTTCGCTCTTGGTGGACTATTCATGTGAATACAAGATGAATCCTCTTTCATACTGCAATCGGCCAAAAATTCATCAATCTCGAGACTCTTCATGGTCCGTTGCCAGATCACATTTAGCTTACTCCAGATTTACGTGAATATTTATTTACCCACTCACCACATCATCTTCCGGTCTGAACCTTTGGACAGAATGCTGCGGAAGTTGAGCCCTACTCCCCTCATCTTTGATCTCTACCATTCACCCGGTTTCTTAGAACGCATTTTCTTCGCTCTGTCGCATAATTTAATTTGATTTAATTTGATTTAAGTTTCTTTCTTTTTCCTCCTTGACCACTCCTCCTTCATATTTTTGTTTAGTTACAATTTTGTGTCCCTTGTCTTCTAGTTAGATTAAGTTCTTCTTTCGCGTTTGTGTTCAGCAAATTTATAAGATGTTGCCCCCGTAAATCAAATTAAGGTAACTAAAATGAAATTAAGTATAGCAGGTTGTCTTGTAAAGGAAGATACATCGGCTTTTAGTGAATTTTTTTCGTAGACTGTAAGCTTAACAAATCCACGCTTGCCAATTAAAATATTATTTGGTTTGTGTTAGACGACTATATGTGACCATTGTGTGTTGCTGGCAAAATATGTGCTTTATTCATCACACACTTCTTTATATTTGTTTTAGTAAAACATATTTGATACAAGTATCTCGGTGGAATAGTTTTTCAAGCGCTGTGACCTTGCGGCGACACTTGCCATTCAATCAGGTGTCCTGATCTATGTACTTCAATATTTTAGCGCAAGCGTCTTGTATCGTACTGTACGCATTTATGAGAGAAAATTCTATATTTTTTTTTCCTTTCAATTGACGTTGCTCGTTGTTTTAAGGAAGCAGCAATGGGCTGAAGACATATTACATTTTAAGAATCCCAATTATCCGTGAAATAATTGTTTGTCCAAGTCTACAATGACTCCGTAAGCAGCTTTCCAAAGAATAAATCCGACCTATGGTGTCTGCAAAATGACGAATAGCTGATATTGTTGGTTGTTTTGGAGAAGCAGAAGTCAGTTGGATGAGCTCCTGCGGCTGGGCGTCTAATGTTTCCAACGACACTTGAAATAATTTGCCGTTTTAAGGGCCGAGCCGAAGCCTGCTAATGACTCTTGAAGTGACTTTTGCGAAGACGAATTCGGCATCACGGTTCTGGTAGAACAAAAGTGACTGGCGGTGTTCGTTATTTTGCAGAAACAAACGCTAGTTAAGGGAGTTCTTGCTTTAGGACCAGGTCCAAAATTTCTTACCACTCTTGAAATGATTTTCGTTTTTGGAATCAAAATTAAGTTTCCAAACGACATTTGAAGTGACTTTTCTGAGGTCGAAAATTATTAAGTTTGCATCAGACCTTAAATCCAGCTTAAACTATTTATTTATTCAAAAAGCATACTGGGTTAAGTCGACTTACGCCAAAAATTGTTTATCTGCATACTTGCATGTTTTTGAAAATTACCTTTTTTCCGTCTTATTACCATTCTTATATTTTATCCAGTAGCCATTTATTATATAATACCAGAAGGGCTTAATTCAGCAATATTCCAATGATTTTTCTAATCTTAAAGTTGACTCCTGAAAAATGCTCAAAATAGACTTAAGACACTTTACCCTTCTTTATATATAATACTAGAAAAACGTTGTCAATTGGCTTTCGGCTGAAGGACCTATACTTCCATCAGCACGCATTACACTACGCAAAATTTTCTATAAAATATTCTCCCCTCGACGTTGTCATCATGTTCATTTTCAGAACATCCTTGGCATATTTCTAGCCTCCAATATCCAGAATAGTAGTAGTATTTTTGTCGCTACAGACTATTTGAAAGGAAAACAAGTTTAAAATAAAACACCCATCATTTAATTATTTTTTTTTGTTTTGAAATTGTACATTTTTAATTTTTGTAAACTTCATATACTAATAATTCTTTTTTTTTTTTTTATTCCTTGTAGTTTTTGCACAATTTCGCATTCAAAAGTTGTAAAAATTTCGAAGTCCAACAATTGACAAAAGAAATTTACTGAATTCGTAACGCAAAGAATACAGAGATATACAATATATTTAAATTTCGGCTCTCCAAATGGTCATTGAAAAAGAAAACGAAAAAAGAAATAAAAAGAAAGGAAATCTGTTCAATTTGTTTTGGTTACTTGGTATGTGCATTCATATACATTTATATCGATAATATATATAATTTTAATGATTTCATTCGAATTGCTTTTTGAGCTTTGTAAGGACATGAGTATTGAATATGCATGTGTATTACAATTTGTTTCAGTTTTTCTTTAAATTAAGTATGTTTCCCTTTTTATTTCCATCTGTAACTATTTTGATAATCAGAATCAGTGAGTTTATTTAAATATTTCATTTTTTATTTTTATTTTGCATTTGCATTGGGTTCACGCTAATATTGGTACTAGTTTATTTAATATTCAGTTTGTTTTTTTTTTTACGTTAAATTGAAACATGTACATGAAGACACTAAAATATGCTGACCTATAAAAAGCTTTTTTTTTGTTTTTTGTTTGTGTGTATCTGGTTTTTATTTCTTTATTATTTTATATTTGTTTTTGTTTTTTTAATTTCTTTAAACTAGGAATAACTTGGTACTAAGAATTATTTTAAAACAGCAACGATGGGTCTATTTATATTTCTTCCTTTTGGTTACAAGGTTCGGTTTCTTTGTTGTCATCAAATAATACTTACAATTGTGATTAAGTTACAATTAATTTTCGAGCTGAATTGAAGGTGCAAGGATAGCAATGAATGTAAAGATTACATAAGAAGTCCAATTACTTACATATATCATTTCTATTAGTTTATTTTTTACACGCATATAAGAACTTAACATAAATAAGATGAAAATAAATTAAATATTTTAAACTTATAGATGAAAATGGAAAATTCTGAATGATTTCGATAAAAAATGGATTTGCATCAACATTTTGTGTGAGAGTCTTTTTATCAACTCATCCTTAATGTTTGGCTTTTCTATTTACATTTAAAGGTCATGTGAATGGTTTATTCTTTGAAAACAGGACACTTCGTACGAGAGGGCTGTACTTAGTCTGAAAAAATAAAAGCTATTTTCAAATGAATTGTTCTCTACTGTTTGCATTAAGTAAATTAGATTCACATAAAAGAAAAGATTGATTTTTTTACAATAACATTAAATGCGGTTGCATTTGAAAACGGGCATTATACTCGGTTTTTTTTTTGGTTTCGTATTTCTACATTTGTGTGCTTTTAAAAATAGAAATTCAAATTTTTTTTTTTAAGTCCAAAAGTCTAGCCGAAAGTTTAAAATTAAAAGTTTCTAACAATTTCTAAACAGTTCCTCAAATGTTTTTATAATTTTATAATTTTTTATATTCATTTATCATCGAAATATATAAAAAATATATGTATAACTGATTAGACCTCGTAATATCGCGTGTATATAAATTTTTATTTTAAACTTGTAAATGTAATAGACTTTATTTTGAGAAGGCACTTTCTACTACAACTAAATGTTTAACATTTAGCAAATTTCACTATATTTGCACATGATGCGGGTTCATTTGATTTTTTTTTTTATTAAACTTGAGAAATTATTCTTACCTTTATAACATAAAGAAACCATTTTGTTGCTTTTACTTCAGTTCTTGTCTGCTGTCGATAGGTGCTTCGACTTGGATGCAACGTGAGAACAGGATCCAACTTTTTCGCTTAAATATGCAATTTGATTTGAGAATCGTTAAAGAACCCGAAAGCAATTTAACTAAATTTCAAAGTAAAAATCTTTAGCCAAAATGGATTGCTTTTTATAAAAGTTGGACAACAATGCAGTTTACTACAGCCAGCCGCTTGTACCCATGTTTAGATCGAAGACAAAATAGATGCCATCCATATCTCAGATCTAAAAAACAAATCCAGCCAAAGAAAGTTCAGGATGTGCTGGTGGGAAAATCGTTTCTCACTCTCAAGATTCACTTTTGCATCGTATTTGAAATATCACAAAAAAGGGAGGAATACTAAATGTTATAGTCTTACATTAGGTATCAGTTTTCTCCTAATATAAAATGAACAGTGTCCTCTTTATTAAGGGTCGTAGAAAAGAGATTAATTTTGTAAATTATATTTCAGTCTAAAAATACGCTTTCGAAAAGGGTTTATGCTCCAAATAAAAATCGCGAATTATTTATCGAGGTCTCATCAGTTTGATTTTCTTAACTTATCCGATAATATCAGTTTTCCGTTAATTTTGTATAAATATTTTTGTTTACAATTAATTTCGTATATATTCATTTTTTTTTTATATTTCAAAATTATTTTCATTACATTTTTTTTTTATATAATTCCCAAGGCATTCAATTTCGAGTATCTAAAAATTTATTTTGTAGGCAACGATTTTTTTTTAATTTATTTATATTTTTTCCTAAATTTTTCTTTTTTTTTTCTAGTCCAAAAGTTGAATTTTTGTTTTGTACTTTTTTTTAATATATACTTTTTTTTTTCCAAACAATTAATTTTGTCTCAAAATTTTCGCTTTCAAACGTAAAACAAATGTAAACGCACACAAGAGCTTTGGTATTGTAATATTTTTTTTTTTTCATTTAAAACGTGTTGGTTGTTGGAATGTCTTTGACAAAAGTAGAAGGAAAATATTTTAAAACAGCCCGTTTTTAACTTTTTTTTAAAGTAGAATTATATTTGCTTATATTGAAAGATAACAAATTTGGTTTTGTTGTCATTTTTTAAATAAGTTTTTATGAAGTTTTCTATTGCACATTGTATATATCTTGGCATTTACATATATACTTATACTTATTTTAGATTCATCCACTTAATAGACTAACTTGCATTAATTGTTGTTTGTTTATTTATTTTTAAAGAATATCTTTAGGAAAGTACACTGAACAAGAGAAAGAAGTGAACGAGAACGCACTTGAAACTGGTTTAATTTTAAGAAAATACTTATTCACTCCGGCACTCTGTTATAGGTTCCAGTTTGATGTTAGCGGGCGTATCTTTGTAGTTCTCTAGGTTCGAAGGACATGCAGAAGATCTATCCGTAGCAGAGCCCACAAGCTCAGTGATGTCTTCTTGGAACAAGTGCTCTGGCCGGGGTGATGAGTACCCTCGGGAGGGCTTGTAGGCCATTCCACTCACCCCAACAGCCAAATTCACAGCTGGCTCGAGGGACATTTGCAGAGGAGAGTTCAGTAGACGCTCGTCGGGACTGTTCATCCGGAGATCGTGTGCTGATTCGGAGGGTGACGTCGGATGCAGTCTCGCGTTGTTGTTATTGGACGGTGGCGCTGTCGTGTGCTGCGGTGCGTGCACTACAGAACTGTTGCTGCTGCTGTACGGAATATGGGCAGGTGAGATATTGGGCTGATGGCTTGCTTGTGATGAACCTTCTCCTCGGTGCACGGTCGATGTGGCCGATGATGACGCACCTCCAGTTGAAGCCATGTTCGATCCCATTCCCGGGACCATATGAAGACCTGATATACTGGCTAAGTTTAATACCGACTGATTAGGAAGACAAGGCATCACAGATGCGGACGGTGACGTATGCCTCTGAATTGGATTCTGCCCGGTTCCACTGGATATGGGGGAGTTCTGTTTCGGTAGGGGAATCCCTCCAGCTCCGCCATGTGGCGACATATGTGCTGGAAGATTGAAAAGATTGGAAGCGGGCTCCGGAGGATGGTGTTGATGTTGCCCTTGTTGATGGGGGTGTTGTTGCTGGTGATGTGGATGGTGCTGGTGTTGCTGCTGCTGTTGTTGTTGCTGGACTGCAGCTGCCATTTGCATTTGTTGCCGCAGGGCATGTGCCACACCGGCGACGGCTGCGGCAGTAGCCTCTTGAGACATTGAATCTCCTACGGTGGGACCGACGGGCCCTGTCGGTAATCCATTGGGGCAGCCGGGGGCTCCGGGGTAGTTTAACGCCGTATCTTGAAATGGGAATACAGGCTGCAAGTACGAAAATGGTTGTTAAGTTTCGTTTTGGAACACAGCAAACTTTTGAAACATACCGAATGTCGTCCATAATGCAAGTGTATGCCCTCATCCTTCAACTCTTTGGCGTCTCGAAAAACCACAGTTTTTATGACGCCCTTAATGTGTTCATCGGGC
Organism: Syritta pipiens; assembly: GCA_905187475.1. Taxonomy (NCBI): domain Eukaryota; kingdom Metazoa; phylum Arthropoda; class Insecta; order Diptera; family Syrphidae; genus Syritta; species Syritta pipiens. The sequence continues at coordinate 542,872 of LR994574.1, read as the reverse complement.
CAAATGCCCAGCAGAATCCGCTGCGGCCGACCTCTGCCTTTAGGTCGTAAGTCAGTGCCGCCGTCTATCGATGGGCCCAGCATGTTGTGAACTCTGTTCGCATACAAAACAAATGTTGGATATGGAATGTCATATTTGCGAGCAGCTTGAGACAGTGACAGGCCTTCCTTAAGAACACTGAAAATAGCTTCAGCCATGGTTTCGGGGCGCCAGGACTTGAGCGGTCCTCTTTCTCGAAATCTTAGATGGTGCATTAAGTTTTGGTTGGTGTTCCAACATTTTTGCCACATCGATTGCAGTTGATATTGGTAGCTATCTGTTAAAAGAAAAAAAAATCAATCAGAGCTGATCGGAGTGGGCAGAATTTCAAAATCAAATGTTGATTTTTCAATTAAAATGTTGGTTGCCAGTGTATCACCAATGATCACAACAAATTTCACCTCCTAGAGGAAAATGTATCACGGGTAATACACTCATAGACGTCCAGAATTTCGAGTCTACCGTAAAAGTTATAAGAATTTATGTAAATTTTGAAATTAAATATAAAAGTAAATATATCCATTTGCATAAAGAACAAAACAACATTAATAATAACAAATTTAACTAAACAAAATAAAAAGGAACGAAATGAAACGATTTGTGATGTAATCATCGATGATTTATTGGCAGCCAACGTGGTAAATGAGTAAAAATTACAAATTTACATTTCCCAATAGTTACAGATTTTATAAATTTACATTTTCCAATAAGACTAGACATAATCTAAAACTAAGGTTTTTGAATTAGATTAGGTAAAATTTCAAATCTTGATATTTCTATAGGATTAGTAAAAAAATAAATTTAGTTTTTCTAATTTTGTAATCCGTGAGTAAATCAATTTAACAAGCTGTCCCTGTCTTGTCTCTCTTGCTTTCTGTTTGACTAGCGTTTAAATGAATTTTGTTTTCCATAAATTGTTTATTTCAGTAGTAAAATAATTACTTTATTTGATGTATAGTAAGACAACACCCAAATAAATGCATTCAATTTCGAAATCACGAACGAAACAAACTTACCTGCAATTGACGACGTCGATGCCCCCATCCACGAGTGTGAGTTCTCCAGTAGTTTTGCCTGAAAATAAATAAAACAAACTATAATTTATACCCATTTCGCCATATTACACGAAACATTGTCTACAGGCAGACTTTCTTCCACCGCCCAATGTTGTTTAGCCAGCTTACAAAAGTAAAACCAAATTGATGGTTTAGACTACAAAATAGCCTCATTAATTTCTCTATTTTCACGAATATATGCACATATGTGTTATTATCCTATTCTCTATTCTCTATCATGGCAGCAGCTCTTCATCGACAAATTATTATGCATTTACGGGGTCAAGCATTTCCCCATTTGGAAAAAGCACAATTTCCAATTGACAGTAACTATTAAATTAAGTACACGTTTTCGTCTTAAGGGTTTCTTTTGATGTATATCGCTTTTGCCACTGCACTACTTCTTGTGTAGACAAAAACTAAAAAAAAAAAAAAAAACAAGAACTAAAAAAAATCCCAAGGTACTACAATATTCATTTTTGTTTAATTTGCAACTTTATGCGAGATGCATTCTGTATATAGGTGAAACGCTTGTGTCAAGTGGAATCGTGAACACGAGAAAAATTGTAATAATTTCCCTAGTGTGGAACGAAGAAACACACACGGAGTAGGTGCACTTACAATGGCGTCTGTAATGATTTTACCCTCAGTTATTTTTCAAGTGGAATAAAGAAAAAAAAAAATATGTATGTAAATGAAGGCGTTTGTAATTCAGAGAATTGATTGTTACTGAATGAGAAATGCTTTCATGGCTGATGACTTTGCTCCAAGTGAGAGACGCGTTTCATAGTTGAATGGGACTAAGGTTGTGTTTTCTAAATCATTTCTCGTTTGTCATGGAAAAATGTGCCGAATACTAAAGGACTTGGTGGTCGCGGGGAAGTGCAGAAACAGGATAAGACTTGTGATATGGATGTATAATTTGTAAAAGGTCAGCTTTTTTTTCAGTTTTTAATTTGTTTCGGTTAACTCGAGGGTTTTGGTTTAGTACTTTGGTTTCCAAATTCGATTTTTTACGTTGTTACGAACGATGTATTACACTCATTATTAGTTTTTAGATAATATTAATTTCATACGCAGGCGATGATGAAATAGTAATCTTGACTTAATTCTGCTCCATATAGAATTGCACTGCAGGATAAGGTTCCACGACTTGTTGGTCGTATTTATGTCAAAGCCTTGAAGAATACTTGTTTATAGAACAAACTAAATGTTTCGACAGTGGGTCCACGTAGCAGCGCTGTGTTCAAACTTAATGAGTTATCCAATCATATTTAAGCTCCCAAATGCCAATTCTTTTCTCTTCCATAAAGTTTAACAATAACAATTCAGAAAAAAAAGTTTTTCTCGCGTATTGCTGGCCATTTTGCGACTACTCATTGTTATGCTATACCTCCACAGGACTACCCTTAATAATAACCAGTCTGAGGAATAAGATGACTAGCGACTACGAAAAAGACGACGAGTAACTTTTCCATTTATGCAAAATAATTATACATTTCTTTTGGTATGGTATTGTCGCCGCGCTATACATTTTATTTTTGTCTCTTTGCCTTCGTTCCCTGGCTCGACCTCTAGCCTGACTCTACCCTACCCCGCCCTCAATTTACTTGCTATATCTCTGTTTCATCATATTTAATTTTCTCCAGGGTTGTTTCTTCGTATTCTCGCTTATATTTTTTTTTTCTTCAACATTTTCCAAAGAAAAGAAAGCGAATTAATGTTTACTCAAGCTCCCCCTTCAATCTTGTCCGCGGTATCTACATGCATAGCAAATATATAAATTATAAAATAAAGAAAGAAAAATTAAACAGAAGAGGTGGGGGTATGTAGGGAGGGGAATTTAATTTAAAATGTGCATACATAAAGTTATAATAAAGACGTGGAACAAAAACAAAAAAAAAAGAGAAACAATTAAATCCAGACAGAAACAAGACACTGAAGCTATTGTAGATACGCGTAGGTCCTTCAGATGCTTCATTTTTGTGGTTGATTTATTCTTTAAGATGATTGTGGAATATAAAAGAAAATCTTGTAAAGCAATCTCTTGAATGACCATACGGACAACAGATAACGTAAGCTTGTTATTTTTTGTTAACCCTTAACTGATGTTATTCTTCCAGTGGACTCATGTTCTTTTTCTTTTTATTATATTTTTGTTTATTGTATTAAGACATAGGGCTGATTAAAGATCGTGCCGACTAGTGAGACCTGCTAACCGAGGACCAAGGGCACCGCAGACTGAAGTGCCATTAAAAGTAGACGATTTTGAGACGCTAACAAAATGTGCAAATTTGAAATAAGAACGAATGTTTCTGTCGCTGATTTCTAAAAAATAAAATTCGTAGTTATGCTGAACATTGATTAAAAAAACAAACAATTAACAAATTAATACTTTTATTTTAATCGTATTTTGAAAAAATTGCGTTCAATGACCGTCATTGTTTTCGCAACAAAATGCAACAGCCTCTTTTGTTTTGCAATAAACTATTTCTAAGCGTTCAGAGGCAAATTCATAAGACGATTTTTGCAAATAAAAAGGGTATAACTAAAAGAATATTATCAAAAATGTATTGCAGGCCTTCCATTGTAGCCCTAAATTGTGAACAATACGTCTTACTTATTGATTTCGTTTTTATTTTATGGAGCATTTTTTTTTAAACAATTTCGTATATGAATTTTAAAAGTTCTAGTTCAAATCTACGTCGTCCTCGTTGACTTAAACATGCTTGCGTCCCTAAAAACATACATGTACATGCTTGTACTCTATGCACACACGCTTGTGTGTTAAAGGGAAAGCATATCGTTAAATATTTTCATATTTCATGGAAAGAGTAGGATGGCCGTTTTGCCGCCTAGTTGATTGTTTTTCAGGCTAAAACTTAATAGAGTGGATTCTTTACGAGCGACCGAAAGCGTGGTGTGCCTTTTCTATGAGTGGTTGCATATCAACCACCACCCCCAAAAGCAATCAAATCGAATGCTGTAAAAATTCGATTTAAAGTTGGGCACCACACACACTCACATTTACATACGATAATATAATATATGCTTGATAATCCTATCGTTCACCTTTCTAGGAGCAACTAATGGGTACTGCACCATCAACCCACAACCCCAATAGCAGCATTGCGCCCTTCCTGCTTCATACGACGGCGATGGCGACGACGTCGATGACGACGCCAACGGTGTCTGAGGTGAGGGTGGGAAAGGAAACTTGTGAATTATAGAATAGCGGATACGAATACGAATATTTCTCGTAATCAATAATAATTGTTTTAATAAACTTTCAAATGCAAATTATTTACCGTTACTTTCCAATATCCTTCGATTTCGATTCGATGATAATTACAGAAGTGAAATGATTATTTTGAGGTTCGATGTTGTTTGCGGCACACGGTGGTGGCGGCGGTAGAGTAGTGATTGCTAGTGATTTATATAGAGGCACAACTAGGTACCTGCCTCCTCTCTCTGAGTCGTGAATGTAATGAAATTTGAATTCGTGATTTCCGCCTGAATGTGGGCTCCAAGAAGGGCGGTGGCGTATGGGCGGCCGGTAGTGGCATTTGAATTTTGCATTTTCGTGTATCCATTTGCAAAATTTTTTGTTTGCAACTTATAAATACGCCTTTTTTGTTTTTTTTTTTTGTTTTCCTTTAGTTGTTGTTCTTTGTTGGGGATTTTATTTTTTGCATGAGATATGAACGCAAATTATGTTGCGGGAGTAGGTACTTTTGCGTTATCGAAAAACCATTATTAGTTTTTTTTTTTGTTTTGTTTTTGTTAAACATACGAATAGGAGGAAAAAGTTGCTTAATGTGCGTTTACTGATTGTTTTCTCTCTGATTTATTGTGAAGTTTCCCTAGCACATAGTGTAATCTGGGTTCGAAAATGCTTTCTATCGATAGCAAAAGTTGAACAGAAAAAAAATATTTAAAATTGGTCGGTGGAGTTAATAAAATTCGATGAAAATATCTCAGCATTTCTATTCGTAGTAAAATTTTATTTGATTTGATTGCGTGTGAACACAAAAATAAGCTAAAATTCAATTAAAATGGAAAATATAACTTTAACACAAAACATCGACTGAACACTGGAAAGGGTTTTTGTTAAGTTATAGTCAAGTCAGTCAAGTTGACTCATTAGTTTCGAAAGTGAGTGGCAAGGAAACTGCTCGAAGATGAAACGCACTTGGTATATAACCTATTTTTAAGTTCATTTGTGTCTTTTTGATTAAATTCGTATGAAAAGAGTGATCTTCTGTAAGATTATTTTACCTAGTCAATAGTTTGAACTCTTAGTTTTGCCAACATGATGGCTGAGTGGAATATCCGAACACGGGAAATGGCTTTCTTGCCTGACATTTTGTTAATTATCATGAGAATCACTTTGCTACCGTTCGTAAGAGATGCACACACAATTCTTTCTTCAAGCTTAATTCAGCTGTACAAAAAAAAATCTGACAGCATTGTTGTCTCTTCAAAATGTGAATCATTTAATAACAACACTTCCAAATTAGCGCGACGATTTAACTCAAAATATAAATGTACACACCGTACATAGTACACGATTCCATTACCCCCAACTCGAACGAAAAAAAAAAACAGATTTAAGTGTTAACCCATTAATTAATGGACTGGATTTTTGACATTTGCATCGATATCCACTTTACAGGCAATAAACAACCACATCACCGTTTGCGGGATGAAAACAATAATGCAACAAATTGCAATGCAATGCGATACATCCGATTCACCTTTCCCAACTTTTCCCTACTCGCCCTGTAGTTGTCGCCAACGTAGCGAGATTCTGCAAAATAGCAAAAAAAGCAAAAAGGAAAACAAAACAAAAAAAAATTTTAAAAACGCATGTGGAATGAAAACATGAAAAAGTCCAATTATTCAGGCAATCAGCTCAGAACCGATGGATTCCTGTTGCTGTCCTCTCCACTGATGGTACCATTGCACCACCGGGTAGTCAGGTGCAACCCCTGCACCAGATCAGTGCCAACGGTGATGCCCTTCAATTTGGCACGGGATTGCAGTGATTATTGGTTGCTTATTAAGGCTTTCCAATTCGTTCCTTTTTTTTTTTGTTTGACCAAACAGCCACGTGGCGGTGTGCATTCGTTGCAATAATACAGAGCTTCACAACAGCAGTTAAACACTGCCAAAGTGTCATCGAGTGGTTTGTTGTGCCAACCGCCACCACGTGTACACAGTCAGTCAGGCAGTCTGTTGCATTCCCGAATGCACCAGCCCCCACCCCTACGAAGGGGTCTGGGGGCCTGGCGTTCGCGAAAAATTGTAAAATTGCTCCAAAGCAATTTTACTGCCAAACACAACACGAGAGTGTTAACTAACGGTAAGTGAAAAAAAGGTTTATCGCTTGTGGTGGTGGGCTTATCAGTGGGCATGGGGTGGCTGATGCCTATTCATGACCGGTCTGCATTCCACTTAACTGTGATGTTTTTCATTCCACTCGATTAATTGTTGATATGTTATGGCCGTTTCAAGTACTCGATTGTGAACCCATTCCCGCAGTTGGTAGCATTGTATTTTTTCTTCTTTTTGTTGGTTGACCTTCACCGCGGATGTGATTTGTCTGCAATTTTGAGTAATTTTATTTTTTATTCCGGACAAGGGTGGAAAGGTTTAATTTTGCTTAGTAAATCTTATCCAAGAATACATTACATGTGTCTTTGCCCCCTAAACAGACACCTTTGAGCTATAGGAATGTCATTAAATTTGTATGCCACCTCATATCTCATGCCTTTGTTTAATTATTTATCAAAACTTCTGTGTTCGACTGCTTATGATTGAAATGGCAATTTGACAGAAACACCTAATTCACAGATTTAAACATTCACTTCAAATTTCCAACTTGTTGATTACAATTTAATGAACTTTATGTATTTTCAATATCATCTCCTTTCTTTTTTTTCGGAAATGTTTGACATCCGCCGCGTCGCACTGTACCCAAATAATGCAAATAGGCCTGTGTCGTCTCCATTACCCAACGCCTTCCGCCCACAATTCACTCTGGCTGCACTCACAAACCTTAAGTTATGCAAAATGATCAATTCGACGTTGTCAATTTGTAAATTAGCAAATGATTGATTGAATTTGATTATTGTTTACTTCATTCCGAGTTTATTTTATATATTTGTGCACCGTACATGCATATTTCAGGAGAGCCTCGCTACCAGGCGCTGTTTCAGAGAATAGTGTACGTCGCATAGAGGCAGACAAGTAGACAGACAGACGCTGGAAGCGGACTCATTTGAGGAGACCAGAACACGATGCGTCTGTAAGTTGTCATTTCGATGATGCTGTTAAATGCATGTTAATTATATTACATACATCCACATATAGCACATAGGAACTGTTTGGCAGCAATCGCCGGCCAAAGCGCTTCTACATACGCAGCCGATGGTGTTCATTTATTTGGATAAGATTCGGATGAGGCCGGCAAGAGGCGTGGGGTGGAGTGCACTACACATCTTTACTATGCATCTGCAGTGAATACACACACTCGCTCATTGTATAAATAAATTTAGATTTGGATACACTATAAAATATATATGACACCACGTCACAAGCGAGCCGCACAATCAGGCTTGAATAAATCATTGAAAACAGAAAGTACGACTACGAGTACATTACACACACTGATGGCGACGGCCATCAATGCGACGACAACGGTTGCATCTGCATCTGCAACTGCTACAGCCGCACAGCCGCCGTGTCTTCTTGTTTACCATACCTTTGCCTACTTACTTAATCATACTATAATATGGCTCAGCATTTGTCTACTTGGCGAACATGCGAAGCGCTGTCGTAGTCGTGGACAAGCTCCTCGCTGCGAATTGGACGCTAATTTATAAACGGAAATCCACATTCATCCGCAAAAGCGCACCTCAAATACTACCCCAATTCGAATCTAAAATGCAATATATTTCGAAAATTGATTTCCACCCCGAATCCTGCCGGCAAGAACTATGCGGTTAGACATCAAAATTGTATTCGTTTTTCATCCGTACCACCGCAAATACAGCAACCCCTAAGATTTCTGCTCAATTAACCACAATTTGCAGCCGCTTCCCTTCTAACAAACAAACACACAGTACACGAGTACACGACGAGTAGACGGATGGCCGTGTTTGTTCGGCCCGAGTTAAATGTGAACCACAAATTTTTCGATTAATAATCCTTCGTCACTTTTTCATTCGTGATCTTGAGGCGAATCTAAAGAGTACAAAAACGCGCCTTCTTTTCGACGAGCTTGTAGCTTCGCTTTCACAGCATGGCGTCTTCTTGATGGGCTTAGACGATTAACATGCGGTTTCTTGAGGGCCCTCAGTCGATGATGTTACGTTGATTGCACCCTTTCATAGTCGGTTTTTCCATTTTCTAAATAATTTGATTTGGCTCTTGACAGGATTCGAAAATATGATGACTTTTATCGTGTGGTTCTCTTTCATGGTCGGTAAGCCAGTGGCAGGTAAAGTGGGTGCGACTAAATCAATAAAGAGGTGGATAACATGACGCGGTTAAGAGACAGTCATTTTAAAAGCGACTGATAAACCCGCCTTGAAATGGACGGTGAGGTGTAAGGAAATATTGGGCGTCTCCGAAAAGATGCGGTTGATTTCATCGGAGTCGTTTCGGTGAAGGTGGGAAATGCCGAACAGGGAAAAGGAGAAACAGTTTTACTGGGTTTGATGATAAAAAAAATCTGAGAAAATTTTGAATCAATTCTACTGAGCTTTATCGTCCTAATGATGAGTATTTTTCAGTAGTAAAACAAAAAGTATTTAGCTTTCACTTAAATGAAGGTGCAGGTGGTGGCTCAAAATATTCCGCTTCTTAATTTCATTCGAAAAAACTTTTTGCTTAAATTTCGAGATTTAGATTCACTTTTATCAGGACAGTAAGAGCCAAAGTAGCTTTTGTTGTTTTCGATTAAAAAAAAAGTGCAATGTTTCTTCCACAAATCATCTTCTCTCATAAGATTAGAGTATATTCTCATTAAGAATTCCTTTAATCAAGTTTAGGCTGCAAATATTTTTGGACTTTTCATCAAAAAACAAATTTAAGAAATGATCTGATATTTATAAAAACTTGAGCTAATACAATTATTTCGAGAACTACCACGACCTTTCTAAATTCATTCTAAAAAACATTCGTGTCGTTAGTAAAACGAAAAAAAAATCATTAAAATAATCATCAGGATACTTCCACTGTTTTGGCCACGTTTGACATAGTTGCCTTTTCTGATTATTATTATTTTTTTTTTTGTTTTTTTCATTTTTCAAAGCATTCAACGCCCGTCGTCACACGTGGATTACACAGTCATTATCACTGGGGTGTTATTAAAATACACACATCCATACGGTATACTTATTCATACCTTGCAAAGGACATATTAAAAATGCTTACCTCTTTGAGTCTCACATTTTAATTTCACCCAAAAGGAAGAAGAAAACACACTCTGCCTCCCTCACATCATCCCTTCAACTGTTCACTACCAAGAACCTAGTGTATCCATTCAAACCTCAGAGCGGAAGGCAGAAATCCCATGAAGAGCAAAGGAAAAAAAATAAATAAGGCGAAGCCCAGATACAAGACTTTGCAACCAGTAGAAGATGAACAATAAATGTTGAATCAGTGTATAGGTGCATTAAGGTGCACTAATAATTGGGGTGTGTAACGTACACATGGCAAAGCAACGGGTGCATAAACTTTTCGCTTGATATCAGAAATTCTCAATTTACTTGCAAGTTCCATGTTTTCTTCGCATTTTGTTTTTTTCCATACAAAAAGAAAGAAAAGATTTTCTTCGCATGCAAAGATATTAATAATTTTTTTTTTCGTTCTTGCTGTTGTTTTCTGTCAAGGAATTGAAAAAAAAAAATGAATGTGCATCATTCATCATTTGTTCAATTGAAATGTTTTCATTGCGGGAGTATCGAAAAACTGCACTACAATCGAATTGATGTCTTTCATTTATTAAAAAGAAATCAAAAAATGTGATTGTAGACACTCATATCTACAAGATAATAATCCGAAGCAATAGGTTGGAATATATTTTTGTTTGAAGACTATAAAATATACAAGACATCACACCATTAGGCAAATTAATCACTTTTTAGTTGTGGAACAATACAAATAAATATTGAAACTCATTTGATTCTTAATTAGTTTACATTTACTTTAGTTAACATAAACAAATCGAGTTCGGGGTGTAAACATGTTGAAACCTCTAGACTTTTGGGACCGAAATCGGGAAATTAAATTAAATTATTTATACCAAATTAAAAGTATTTTATTATTATTTCATTATATTTTCGTGTACAACAATTTTCTTAAAAAAATCGCTCTAAGTCGGCGATAGGTCCAATTAAAATAACACGCTATTAAGTAAATCAATCATTTTTTGATGTGTAATAAATATAAAAACCGAGTTGATTTTTCAAAATAAGTTTGCATTCACTTTTGCTATAATTTGATTTAAGATGTAAAATTTAAAGTTCTTAGCCTGAGCAACATGTTTGGATACGAGCTCGTTTGGATACGAGCTCTGTAGCGCTTTGTACATAGCCAGAAAATTCAAAAGACAAAAAGGCGGAAGGGAGATATTTGACAACCCAATATTAAAGCCTCTAGACTTTTAGGACCGAAATCGAGAAATTAATTTAACTATACCAAATTAAAATCTTTTTGTTTTTTTATTACTATTGCATTTTATGTTGGTAGACAATGATCTTCGCTGAAAACACTTCATATGCAAATAAAATGGCAACAATCATTTAGGACTGACGATGAAACTTCACATATAGATCCATTAAAATTTTATAGAACCGTGACAAGAAAAAGGAGGCAATTGAAAGAAGAAAGCAATTATAAGTTCGAAGAAAATTAAAGTGTCATCTATGAACTTTTAAGGTCATTGACGTCCTTAATATGAAAATTTTCTTTACCAATTCGTGAAGTAAAATACAACATCGTCCTTCCATTTTTCACTCTACATTTACACGTCACATTCTTCTTTAAAATAAGTCATACCTTCAACACCATAGAATTTATTATCGAAAAGACCACGGAATTTAGAGGAAAAGAAATAAATTGTATAAAGCTAAAGAAAAAGCGATAAAAATTCCATAATAGTTTTCAGAATATAACAACAATAAAATATGCAACAGGAAATATCCGTCAATCAAACGCCAATCTCGGTTCTTTACTCGAATATGGCCACAAGCAGGCACAACTACAAGTATTCTACTAACGTGGTTATACACGGGCCTTTTTCGATTTCACCATACCTTCCCCCGACCCGACAGGTAGCTTTCACGTTCCTCTAGAAATTCTTATGCCTTGCTGCCAGCCAATCAAATGGTGGAACCATTTAAATCATTCATACAACGAACGATTCTGTCTAGTGCAAGAGTAAAGTTCGTCTTTTGTTTTTGTTTAAATATTAGATACAATTTTATTGCAAAGTGTACTTGCAACAGCTACAGCTATTGCTGCTGTTTCTCTCTCTCTAGGAGCTGTTAAAAATGCATGCAAGTGCAATGAATTATTCATCACAGAATAATGGCATTTTGCTTTGGCATAAATATCTTAGGAGAAGCCTTGCACACTATTTGCTCTAGCTTGCTGACCCTTTGAAGTGGGACTGGAGGCGTGAAAAGACTTGTGTTTCTATATGTGTTTTTTATTTTTTATTTTTGTTCAAGGCAAACTTTAACCCTGTACCGAATGTGTCACGTTTCACCGTTTTGGAGACGTTTGTTTGTTTCAACTATCAAATCCAAAAATGGCTCATGTAGTGTCGACGGGGTAGGAATACATGGAAAGTATGATGTTGGTATTGATTTGCACTTTCCCACGAGATTATGGGCAATTCAATAGAAAAATAAGAAAGCATTAAGATTTTGCTTGAAAGCACGAAAACGCAGGTGCTGCTCAAAATGACACCCTTTTTATGATCAGAGAAAATAGATTTTTCTAATGTTCTTGTTTTGATGTCGAATCAGGGATTTTCATACCTTGAAGGCATGTCATTTTCGATTAAAGAAAAGAGCGATTTTTCCTCCATAATCAAAAATGACTTCAGATTTTTTTAAAGGAAAATAAGTTTTCATTTTCTCGACAATTGTAAGTCAGCTTACATTTTTGTATTTTGTTTTTTTTACATTATTCGTTTTCTTAATTTTTTTGTGTTTTAGAAAATATTTGACAACTAGTATTGTTTTAAGTCGTGCCGAAAAAAAATGTTCACTATTGATACAATTCTGGAATCTTCAGTTTCAAGAAATAGAATGTGTTTGCTTGAGAAACAAAAACTACAGCTTTAGATCAAATCTGTAATCAAAAATTGCCTCAGTTTTAGACGCTCATGTGAAAACATTTTAATTTCCATCGTTCTGCACATGTAATGTCGGAATTAACTAAAAATCAAACTCGGCTCGAAATATTACTATCGTCAACCGTGTGCAATTAATCAGAGATTTTGATGTGACACCCAACAAATTAGATTTAAACCCTATTCCGGTTGAAAGTTGAAAATTTTGCAGAATTTGAAAATTATACTACACGCAGTTGGAACAAAAAAAAAGTTTCCGTCAAACTGTAACTAAACAAGTGTAGAAAGTTAACCCCTGCATTTAGAGTTTTAATCTCCCGGATTGCACATTTGACAATGTGCCGGCAAAAGGACAGAGGCAGCCTGCACTGCACATCCTGCACCAGGCCGGCACGGACGGATCCCCAAATGTATTGTGTATAAAACATTAGCTTGAAATCAATCAATTTTAGAATGTCAATCTGTTATATGCTGGTGTCAGTTATTAACGCAATTAATTCAATCATTATTGAATCATATATGTGGCAGCACATGTCCTCATGTCTGTGTACACATATTTTCTATTAGGCACATCCAGCTCCTCTACAGATGACGGTGCATCCAGCATCCTGCATTCTCGGATGCATCAAGGCATTGAAGCCCTGTAAAGAGCTGCTCTGCAGGCGCAAAGGTAAACAACACGGGTAAGCAAATCAAGTCTCGATTTGACACTTGTGTGTTACAATACAATGTTGCATGCATGTCAATGTCCAATTTCACAACAGCGCTAGGATAATTCTTTAATAACTCCTGCCAAAGGACAAAATTCATGTGCACATACAAGTGCACTTGCTGCTTCATCTCTGGCTGTCGAGCTGCATTGACTTTATTGCTATCATATTTACTCTTTCCGTTCGTTTTTGAGTGTTTTCCGCGAATTAAAACAAAAAAAGAGAACCGAATATTTTATTCATAAAATTCACGGCCTCAGATCGCCAGAGGATACACTATCGACATTGGAAGGCCGCCCCCCATTCGCTGGGCAGGCTACAGCTGCAGCTGCAAATGGCATGATGGCCGACACTTTTCGAGTGATTTTTCACACCATCGACAATAATGATATTATTTGCAATATTTAAATAATTCAATATTGCGGGGTAGTATTTGCGGATATTTATATTTTTTCCTCGTTATTCTTACCCTTGCATGTAATTATGGCCTCGGCGGGCTTTCATACGTTGTGAGATGAACTGATTCAACCACATGCGCCAGTTGTGTGTTGTGTGGTGTGGTGGTGGCGGTGTCCTTGTCTGGAGAAACGACAGGACATTTTTCATTTTGAAAACAATTTACTGCTCATAATTGTGCGGAGAAAGCTGCGGGCAGCTAGGCGGGGTTGGTGTTTTTCAATAAACAAATTATTTGATTATTCGAAAAATCATGCAACAGCCCTTTGGCTTGCCTCGGCCCAGCTCGGCATGGCTTCGTATCCAAATTTCAGTGGAGTATTTCGCTGATGTGAGGTTCTGCTGGTGGTCGTATCAAAATCCGAAACAGTAGGCTCTGTGTTGGGCTTTTAATTGGTAGTATTGTGGTCGATCTCATGTGGATTTTTCCCTCAATCCCTTATGAGTAATTTTTTTTTTTCGTTTTTGTATTTTTTTTTTCTGCCGCGTGAAAATAATTTCATAGGGCATATTTATTTTTATCCTAAATTAATTGCATGAAATGTAAATCTTTGTTGAATATTTTTTTGCTCCAAATATTTTTTGGAATTAGCTCAATATAGACTTCTTCCCCACGTTCAGATTTTTGTGACTGCATCCTTCTCTACAATTTAAATTGACGTTTCATAAAAGAGTTGAGTAAAAACCATTTCTAAAATAGTTTCAATTCTATTCTGGTAAATTTCCATAAAAAAAAATCTTCAAATGAATAAAAAAAATAATTATTCTGGATTGTGAACAAGTCACAACAGGTCAACTTGCTTTTGTTTCCAGCCTCAGAAGATTTTGACACCTCTGCATTTACTTATAGGGTATCACGTAATTGCTCAGACATGAAATAAATTTCTTTTTTTTTTGTGGAATTTTTATTTTTATTTTTTATATCCAGATTTAATTTTCATGAAGTCTGCGATTATGGAAATGTGATCTGAATGAAATTATTCGAGTTTCGTTGAAAAATGAATTTTAATCTCAATCGGTATGTCGGCATCTCCGTGGCGAGCGGGTTCTTTTCATAAAATTATTTATATATTATAAATTATGTCGTTTGTTACGAAAGGAGATGAACTAAAAGTTGTATATTTTATATTGAAACTGTCCTCATTTACTGATTGGCATGGGCTATTATTGATTTGTAATTAAAATTTTTATCAAAAAAAACATTACATTCGTTGATTAAATTGCATATCAATGTTTGCCTGTCACGTAAACGTCTTGTTATGTGTGGGGAAACAGAAAGCAAGACCAGATTTTTTAAGCGGTACATAGATCACTTGTTCACTCGACATTTTCCACCTCCAACAACTGCCACCACAACTAAATGACCAACAGAATCATTCCCTTCCACAGCAAAAGGATAACAAAGCATTTCCCACTTAAGTGACGACAACGACAACGACATAAAGCGCTGTCTCTCAAAGTCAACTGTACTACAATTGTTCCACAATCCAGAAGATGTGAACTTTTATTTTTTCTCCTCTTTGCTGTTTTCTAAACCAAATTTGTGACTGTTTCATCCGTCTATGTTTTTTTTTTTTGTTTTTTTCTGGTTTGTAAAAGAAACGCCCATACTCTCAGAGCAAAGGAGCAAATTGTCCTACTCTCTGCAGAGCCATTATTGTCGTCATCACCATTGGCCTTATCACTTCCGTTTGTGCTCCTGAACAGGAATGTCCTCTGCTAGGACAACATTTTATTTAAAAAGAGTTTCCCGCCCTCGTCCCGACCGGCAGAGAAACTGCTCCACTTTTCAGCTTAAGCGATCCTTGTCGCCTGGCATACATAAGGCCAAAATGCTTCCTCCCACAACCAACCACTTAATTTTCTATGCTGCGGGAATAACACCACCAGTGCCATCACTTGAAGATGAAGAAAATTAAATGGAGACAGCATAGATATGGGGATGATACGTACATCCAATTGGGTAGGGAAGAAATGGAGAGCTCCGACTTCGCCCGACGTCGTCGTTGTCGTCGTCGTAGGAACTCAAGAGGCGAAAGTGAAAACATATCGGAGCGTGAATGGAGTAAGGGCGGGGTGTGCTGTTGGGGTTGTCGGTAGTCGGTAGTCGGTAGTCGGCAGTCGGTTGTATGGAGAGTAATGTTTGTGCCTAGTGAATGAAACGTTGTCGTTGTCGTCGTCGTCGTCGTCGTAGCCTGGTTAAGCAACCCCCAAGGCGGCAGTTGCCGCCCCGCCACAGTCGTCGTCGTCGTCATCGTCATCGCCATCGTCATCGTCGTCGTCGTCGTCGGTTGAACCAACAGGTTTCTACGGTACATTACCATGGCATGCAGACAAATGCCAACACTACTACTTGACTCGACAAGAGCTTTACACGAGGATACAAAGAGAGTGAACACAAAATTCTCTTGGGTGGCGTAGGGTGGATGGTCGAAGAGGGTTGGAAAGGCTTTTTAAAGTACATGACTTCCATTTACTATGTGCCTGCTCACCGAGACTTCATCACTTGAGTCGTCTTCTTCATCTCCTTGTGTTTGGGGATTACGGTGGGTTTTTTGGGGTTGGTTTGTTGACTACACAATGGTCTTGACCTTGACTCAGAGCAGACGGCACAAGCCGCACACACCCACACAGTGGAGTGGAGAGGGAAGCATTTTAGGATTGTGCAGGTTGTAGGTACATGCTTCCTGAATAGCTCTGCTGACTAGCTGGGTGATTGCCATGCTGAGTGTGGTTTCACACAGGAATTTGTCAGCAGGAGCACTTTTTTTTGTTCTTGTTATTTGGCCCAATTGAGTGTGTGCACGTGGTGGTTGAAGATGTTTAGGTATGGATTTTGTTTTGGTTTTCCTTTCATTTCATCGTCCTGTGTGTGGGTGGGAGCACTTTAAGGGTTCGACTG
Organism: Syritta pipiens; assembly: GCA_905187475.1. Taxonomy (NCBI): domain Eukaryota; kingdom Metazoa; phylum Arthropoda; class Insecta; order Diptera; family Syrphidae; genus Syritta; species Syritta pipiens. The sequence goes on along the minus strand of LR994574.1, from coordinate 526,339 downwards.
ATAATTAGGTCTATCAGACACACGAATTGCTGCAGTCGGTGTTAATCAGTGTGTCTGGTTTGGACGTCCTTTTTTTAGCCAAACCGAATGTGATATCGACATCAAATAGTTCCCATTCAAGATTCAACATCTGATGTGTGTCTTGCAAATCTTAGCGAACATCTTGTGAAAGCCACCGAAGTTAGGTATATCTATCTTTTCGAAATCATTTCGCGTTTTCTTTTTTTTTTTCGCTTTTTCTTTTGTACGAACTGGTTACCCCTCGCTATCCAAGCGAGATCATTTTAAGCGTTCATGCAATGCACACTGTACAGCAGGTATGTAGTACAACCAAACGTCATTACAGACAATTAAATGCAAAGTAGTTTCCTGCTGCTATTGCAGCACTGTTCCATCTATGCACCGGCACCACAAGGCTTGATCTAAATTATTTTTGTGCTCTGTTCGTTTTGTTGAAAAAAAAAAAAAAACAAAAACGAAAAAACCAACAACCTCGTACCACAGAGAATAACAAAAACGACTGAGACCTTAACAGCGCGGTGCGAACGGAAAAGATGCAAATGCAAGAAGAATTGTTGGTGTTTGTCTAAATAGTGCTGTTGTAATAATTTTTGCTCATTTTACGTTGTTGTTGTCGTTGTTTCTGCTTCTGTATATCATTATTTATTATTAAAAAGAAAAATTAACATCGGAACGGAAGGCGATGTCTCTCATAATAGTAGGCTCCGACTCCGACGAACTGACTATTCCCAGTCAGACGTAGATACTACTTGTATGTAGATGCGAACGTTTATAATGATAATAATAAATATGCCGACATTTTATTTAACCCGCTCGCTTAGACTTCATTCCTACACACATCTATTTGTTCGGTTTTCTCTTACTGCAGTTGTTTTTTGTATCTTTTGTTGTTCCCTCTTGTATATTTTTTTTCTTTTTGTTTTTGTATCTCAAGCAGATCGTTGGTTTTTTTATTTTTCCGTTTTCTGTGGAAATAACAACAAATTATACATTTTTATACCTTAATTGTAATTGCAACAGAAGTGACGCAGACATATCTACAACAAAAGAAATAAATTGTATACGTGGATCGTAACATCCGTATAATCTACATACAAATCAACACAGTTTTATCTGCAACGGCTGTTAAACTAACAATTATAATAAAAGTAATACCTAGACAAAAGTGGACAGAAACAAAAAGAATTACACAACACAACATTATCTCGTTTTGTTCGTAGATCTTTTTTTGTTTTTTTGAGTTTGAAATTTCAAAGCAGCAACATTTTGTGGTTGTTAAATAGTAAAAATATATCTTTTTTTAACTACCCAGTAAATGCTTCAAGTACTGTATGGTAATTATAAAATTACAATGAATAATTTAACCGCAGGAATAGATACAACAGCACAAAAAAAAGAAGCAAGTTGTTCACATGCTGATCTGTGCGAAGGAAACACTTTGTTGCGAGTTGTAGTGAATGACATGAGAAACGTTCAATTGTCAAGAATGTCAAATGGCAAACAAAATTATGTATGTTTGTCTTAACTCAGCCACTATTTGTTCACCATTCGGAAAGGTTTTGGCATTGTTTTCTTGATTCTTTGGGGGCTTATTGTTTTTTAATCCGAAGGCTGTTTGGAATGTTAATGGTGGACGAAGTATAAAAAAGTGTCGATTAATGTGTGGGATATTTTTGAAATTCATTTTTCACCGGATATTTCTAAAGTCTCTTGATGTATTCAGAATTTTCTCTGTTCGTAATAACAAGTAGGTTGATATTTCTCTCAAAAAATTAAATCATAAGATCGACGAAAAAAATGTTTGTCCATAACCTTAAAATTTTGTCTAGAAAATTTAAATGTGCATAAAACTAAATTTCAATTAAATTCCCATGGGATTAGCATAGGAGTCAAATACTTTTTGGAAGAATATGAGGTGACAATTTTCATTAACTAACTCTGGGTCTTGGAGACACCATCTGACCTTTTGAATATATTCTGCTAGATTTGGAACTTGCCTATAAAAATCAGAAAATTGAAACACGAAGAAGTTTTTATTTGTAAATGCCAATGACATTGTGTGTGTGTTCAATTCTCCTTTTTGATATTTTCACCTTAGCGCAATTTCTTTTAAAAAAAATTTAAGCCTTGCTGAATAATCTTTTGACTAGTACTTACAGTTGTCCATCAGCTCATAAACATGCAATCTTTGAGCTCACTCAAGACTCCTAAGGGAACTAAAATCCTTTTGATAAACAACTCTTGTGTGCATAACTTAGAAGTACAAAAAACAAAACTGAACGAAGCAAAATGAACGTTTTTAGTGTACGTTTTAGTGAAATAAATAAACGTAAAATAAAACTATCTGTGAGAAGACCAGTAAAACTAACAAATCATTTTCGGTGGATCACAATTAAATAAAACAAAATACAACTTAAGCTTGCAGGAATTAGACGATTTTTAGAGATTGCAACAACACCATATTTGTCCTCCACTTCCGGGTGGCGCAAGTGCCCATAAATGTAGTGCCGCCATTACAAGTTTGTATTTAACGATATAATTAAAAGTAGTTTTTATTATAAAATAGAATTGATGAATCCAGCTGAGAGTGTGACTCCGTAGAGGCACCGCAGTGCAGTGCACGAAGGAGTACTACTAATGAAGAATCAAGTCTATGGCAATGCACACACATGTGTATGCGTTCTCGCACATTTATTTCGAATATCAAACAATTTTTATTGATTTTCGCAGCGTTTGACGGGTACTTTTACGCTTTCAAATTAATTTCCAACGTCTGCAACATCCCCTGACCTCCCATAGCACGACTGCATACAAATCTATAAATTTCATACCATAAACTTTAATGTAATTTCGAAACAAAGTTGCAAAATTAAACATAAAATTGGTAATATGTATTTAACCATAAAAACGCATGCACACACTCAGCCGCATAATGCAAATGCAAGCTAAGAAGAGCCAGAAGAAGTTGAATAAACATAAAAAAAAAATTATAAAAGAAACCCGTACACAAGGGAGAGAGGAGCGAGAGGAGAAAAGAAAGACGAACAAGAAGAAAAAGAAGAAGAAGAGGAAGAAAAAAAAAAAACACATCAAAAGTATCTAAAACTGTGTGTGAGAGAACGAAACTCCTTCAATAAATTTCGCTCGTATATCTTAATTGCACTTTTTCAGTTTTTAATTTTACTTGGCCACATCGAGTGCATGTTGCACTTGAAGTTGAACCCTTAGTAGAGCAGTGCCGTCAGAGCCAAGTTGAGTTGATAATGGGGTATGCCGGGGGTGGTGGTAGCAAATTGTGTGCAAGAGCTGTTGTACCGTTCGTTGTAGGTACAATGTAATTTGAGGCAACAACATATTGTGTGTGTGTGTGGGGAGAGAGGGGGTGTTTCAAGAAAAAGAACTAAATGAAGTAGTAACACCAACTTCTATCCACCACTCGCCATGGTGGTGGTGATGATGAAGTTGGGCCACGGATACTCGTATATAGTATCGTGAATAGTGCGGTATAATAATGTAATATAAGTGAGTGGGTTGGGGTTGCAAGGATGTCTGAGGCGCGGATGAAGGGGCCGCATTTAATCATAAACTGTTGGGTGGATTTTTTATGATCAGAATTTATATAAAAGCAGCAGCCGGAGCCTTTTCTCCATCACTACAGAATTTATTGTAAATGAACATTAACTTTTCTGGCCCTATAAACTTTCATTCCTCTGCCGCTGCCTCTGCCGCCGCCGCCGACGTCGTCGTTCACTCGCCCGTCACCCGCCATTGCTCCTTTTGAACCACACATTTGCCTGCATCTAAGTACATTGTATTCTATTGGTACGATATCGTTTTATAGTTTTATACAACGTCAACTATAATACAATGTAATGTGGGATTCGATTGCAAGAGGCAAACGCAAACGCAAAACGAACAAAATTGGCGATGAAGTTTATTGCATTCGGTGCAATCTAGACTCGAATAACGTTAAGGACATGCATATACGGCGTGGAAACGCGAATGGATTTCTTCTGAGATACTCGGCGAGTTGGGGCATGGCTATAAAGTCGAACATTGAAATTACTACAGCTAAGACTTTAAGTAGCAGAATTCATTTCAGCCATAGAAATTGTTTTCTCTACACCTTTTTTTTAATTTGCATACATCCATCCATACATCGCTGTCGAATATGTGTGTTAGATTTTAGTGTACTTCTATGGCAATATCATTTACAAAAGCTTGTGCCTGGAAGTAGAGTTCTGTAAATCACTATCAGAAATCACTGCCTTAAGTGTTTACCTTTATTTTTTGAAAAATGGTAATCTTTACAAGAAGGAGTTAAGCAAAAGATAAATGTTGAATGTTAGACTCATTTCGTGATGCTTTCCTAGAGATGGAGGTCAAAGACTTTAGATCAGGATAGAATAGAAAAGAATGTACTTTATTTTTTCAACTTAATTTGGAATCACAAGTAATAATTTAAAAATACAATTTTGGCCGTGGCCAGATGCCAACTAATTTTGTTTGCTAATTTGTTTTATAATTAAAATATAAGAGTTTTAGAAAGCGAAAAAATACAATGTAGTGTTTAACTTTATAGAAAAGAAGATATTATACATCAGTTTGAATATTGTTTTTATAAAATTCAAATTCAGATTTTTATTAAGATCAGGATAGATTGGGTAAGGTTATTACATGCATTAATTTTCATCTAATCCTCTCATCTTTCAGACTTAGAAATGTAGAAAACTGAGAACATTGATGATCATTGCCGTGAACTTGTGCTTTTTCTATTTTCTACTCTTTGGCCTAAGGCCGTATGATCGTAAAAAAACTTTTGGAAAATGTAATCAAATATTTTGATGAAATCAAAGGCTTTCTTACTAAACTGAACAAACTATGACGGCTTTGATTTGTTGAAGCCACAAGCCATAATTTTACAGAAAAAGATTTTGACCGATATATGAGGACAGTCCTGAATGAGAGTTTATGTCATGAGATGAAACAGAGAATTGGGGAAAGTCCCTGACAGGAGGAGGACAGTCCTGAATGAGAGTTTATGTCATGAGATGAAACAGAGAATTGGGGAAAGTCGTTGACGAAAATGCATGTTAAACTTAATGATTATTTGTTCGAGCCGAATATTGAAAGCAAGAAAACGCCTGTAAGACCTAAGAGTTCATATAAATTTCACTACCAACTTCAATCTTCAACATTCAATATTCATTAAAAAAAAAAAAGACCTTCAACTTCCAATAACAAACCATGGGATTACTAATTTTATCTGGACTTGTTAGGTTCCTTTTTTTCTTTTATTAGAAAAGTTAATGGTATCCTTTTTCTCCCAGCTCACACATACCATACACATGTGTACAGCTTATTATCATAAAAAACTATGATCGTCCCCCTCTTTGTTCTGTCTTTTCCACATACTACACACATATGGCCTTTTTCGGGGGTGGAGTAGAACAAGACAAACACCTAAAATTACATCGTCACTTTTAATTTCTTATTCCAATACACAAAGATACATACCCAGGCGTACCCATAAATTGTCGTTTATTTTAATTGCATTAAGGAGAAGTAACAAAAATCCCCGCATTAGATATTTTACACACAAAATATACACGAGTCTCTGGCATTGTACCCTACCCTACCCTACTCTACCCTACCCTCTTAAACATATACAACCTCCCATTGTAGTAATGTTGACGATAATAAAAATAATAATAACAGCACTTCGTTTATATCTCAAGTTCCATCTACAACATCCAGGGAGAAGTAACGAGAAATACCCAGGGGTGTGTTCGGCATTATAAAATGAATTTATTTTAGAATTATAATAAACGCAATACACAAAACTCGAGCAAATTGTATTCCATGTTCGCTGTACCACTACTACTTGGTGTTTTTCTTTTTTCCCATTTTTTTTTTTTTTTATTCAAAATTTAGATTTTTGATATTATTATGAGTCGTAAGTGCGGGTGTGCGGCGCTTAAGGGTGACTACACCCCGGAATTCCGGATTATTTCAATACTTCGACTTCGACGTCCTTTTGCTTTTGAGCTGATAAGGGTTGCGTCGTCGTCGTTTCGATTTCCACTCCACTCTCCGTAATATCCAAGGGGGAATACATAAAAATTTCTGTTTATTTTTTTATTGTCAGCATTTCGCTTTTTTCTTATTTATTTTATTGTTATTATTATGATCTTTATTATTTTTGCATGCGTGTGTGTTTGTGCGATGAAAAGAATAAATTTCCTTGAAAGAGGGTGCTTTTAAATTTAATTACTTGGCTCATTTTTATTTATTTATTCCGTTCTTTCCAGCTGCATGGTCGGATAATACGTCATCATGTCGAAAAGAACGAAATGGTAGCGTTTGATTTTTTTTTGGAAGTGGACGTTATTATTAACAAAAGAATTTCGAAGTGGTGTGTTTATTTGCGATTCAGTTTTTTTTTTCGAGAGAGATCTGACGAACTTCAATCAAAGAACTAAGAGTTGAGTTGATCGTAAAAAAACATTTTATTGATAAGATCGCGTGAAATATGACATCAACAATTATAAAAAAAAAAAAACACAGAATAGACCGACACGGTTTCAACAGAAATATATTTAATTCTCTTGCGAAATGGTGTGCGAGATAGTGGATACATGAATGAGTAAATAACTTGTTTCGATATCACCTGCTGTAGATTGAATCAGCTAAACAATAACATTTAAGTTCGGCATGTGTGTCGAAACTGCAGTGAATTTTCTTGTAGATATGTATCTTTATGGGATTGCACATTACACTATGACGGTATAGGGCTTTGAAATATGAATGATGAGGGTTGAATTTTTTTTATGGGTTTAATTGAATGATAGACAGTGATGCGTGGAAGATGATAATTTGCAAACGATTTCCATCGTTCGATATTTTCTGAGATTGATTTGAAATTATTTTTCCGGAATTACAGTGTTTAACCTAAGATTGTATTTTGAGTAATGATAGTCCATCAATCACTTTCCAAAGTCGTGTAGTAAAAAAAGTATAGTGAAAGAGGAGCGGATTTGTCGGTTATCTGCAAAATATCAATTTGTTCAACGTAATGAAAATAATTTTCTGATCAATGGAGATCGAACCTACGATATGCTGACATGAATCGCATTCTCTTTCTTTTTTTTTTACAAGCAAAAAAAATTAAATCGCATTATTAAAGGTTTAATAATACTTTTTCTTATCGAAATAAAGTTACTATCTAAATGTTAAGCTTACCTTTTTTTAAAATTGGCTTAATTAAGAGTCTTTTGTGGGATGGTTGATAACAATATGGTATAAATAAGAATGCGTGGAAAATGAAAATGTGCAGGCATCGTTTACTTTCTAAGATTGAACTAAAATCATTTGGCTGGAATGATGGTGTTTATATTTTGAGCAATAACAGTCAGTCAACCATTTTTTAAGAGCTAATTTAGAAAAAAGACGAATCTAACAAAAAGGTAAGGAAAAGGGGGAGTGTTGCGTTCTCTGACTTTGGGAAATTAATGCCCCATAGGGGAGCTATCACTATGCCAAATTTCATCAAAATCGGTGACCCCAAGTTCGTGCACTCTCCTTGTAAGAAGAAAATTAGTCTTTTGCCGATCGATTGAGTTTGGATATGTTGAGATGAACCGAGTTAGAGTGCAAATACTTTAAAATCATGTCGTGTAATTGGAACGCCTTAGCTCTTTTATGTACTCAAGTTATCTAAATGACGAGTTCGCTAATTTTTTTAATAGACATTTGCTGCGCGGTTGATGGCGATATGAAATAAACTAGATTGATTGACTGGATTGAAAATAACACTGTGTCCTTTAAATGGTTCCTGGTACTTTAACAAAACACGTGCTTACAAAAAGTTAGACAAACTCTAAAGAAAGTGGTTGCGAGTGTCACTTAAGGTAAAAGAATCCAACTTCACTTAAGGTCCAACTAAAATATTAACAAGTTGTTAAGCACTTTTCGCATGTATCCCGTCTACCTATAGTATTTGAAAACCACTTAAAAAAAATCCAGAGATGTTTGCATGTATGAGACATACATACGCTGAGTATGCAGATATAAATTTTATAATAAATTCCATTTGAAAAAAAAAAAAAAATGAGTCACCCTTACAAGTTAAAATATTCCTATTGAGGTACCGCCCCACGTCAGAAATAATTAAACATTTTTTTTCCCCCGTCTTCATCCGTTCAGTTCAGAAATACCGAAAATCGATTTTATGCAAATGCTTTGGAAATTTCTTTCCAATGAATGTGTAGGTACTTTTTTCTTTATTTATTTTCTTTTTTTCTGGAGTTTTTATTTTCAATAAAAAAAAATGACACGTCCCCCTACCCTGAGTTTGACAGCCGAAGAAGCAAAACCAAAGAACTCCGTGAGCAATTTCAATAGAGCGATGATTTGAAACATTTCTGCAGTTGAAATTTGTCTCGTAGGTAAATATTGAAATTTTTAATTTTAAAAAATATTAGGTATAATTAGCTTGGGGATTGTGGACCACTGTTTGCTTTTAGTCTTCAAAAGTTCGCATCAGGACCGAAGATTGTCAGAAAAACTTTTGGTTTTGAAATCAACTGAAATGGTCACAAATATAAAAGAATGGAACCTGCATAAATAAATCTAATCGAGATAACTAATCACAGCTAATACTTTTAGCGCAGCTGACCATGTTTTGTCGCCCGTGAGTTAATGAGCTTCGACTACAACCCTTGTTCGCGCTGTCGAATGGGTTCGACAAAATTTAAGAACAGGGATGGTGTGCCTCATTGTCTCGTAACCAATATCGTATTTCGTGGTCCTCGGTAAAGCGGGAGCCAGCACAGCACAGCGGCGCGCATTGATGCTAGTGCAAGAATTAAATCACGGCACAACCCCTGTCTCCAGGACCCACTTCACCCTTGCACCTCTGTGTGCACGAGTAATGTATTCAGACACTCACATGTGTACCGCGTCTTTAATTGTCTGGAGTTGGAGAGGCTGAATTTCTCTCGCGCGAGCTTAGAGCTAGATACATATCTATGAGCTTTCCGGGCGGGTGGGGGGAAGGTGTATCCCGGCTCCGCCGTTCAGGCTCGCACAACACCCGCACCCAGTCGACGTAGGTGTAGACATTATTGTATCCTTTCCGTGGATAGGCGTACATATCAAACAAATACAAATAAATGAAGTTCGATTTGCTGTCGTTGTCGTCGTCGTCGTCATCGCCATCGCCACCGTCGTCGTCGCCGTCGCCGGCACTGTTGTTCTCCCTTTGGTCTTCGAATCGTACACATACACAAATATCACCAGGACACAGCATCACCGAAGCTGAGCGCACAATTTTTAATCGAAACATTTCGATACGACCGAGAATAAAGTCGCGGCCCAACATAAGAAACGCCAGTGCGAACGACGACGGTGACGGTGACGGTGACGGCGAAAGGGGGCACATGAGTGTGTGGTTTGAATTGCACAAGTTCACCACTGCTCAGATGAACGTAGTTGGTGTGTGCATTCAATGGCAAATGGTGCACACAGTCGCACATACCGATCAACCCTCGAACGCAGAGGAGGAAATTCTCTAATATCGCTCTTAGCCGTTCACTGATTCTCGCTGGATTCCTTTTTCAAATGTCATTCGGTGGGGGGAGTTGGGAGCTAAAACTGGAGTGTATTGATTTTATCACCCTTTGTCGCGAATATTTTGGTCCAGCGGCTCTGTGTAGTTGTAGCAGCGAGCTAAGCTCGCTCGCTCGCGCTTTCTCCTTTCCTCCTTTCTCTCTCACTCTTAGGCTTTCTCTCTCTCTCTCTTTTTATCTATGGGGCTCCTGTGATTCAAGGATTCCTCGTCTGTTTTTTGAAAACATTTACAGTTTAAAATATTTTTGATGAGAGGGATGTACCCATTCCAGTTAAAAATTGCGCATAATATTTTTTTTTTCCCAGAAATGGATTGTCTTTCGAAACTTTATCACCTGCATGCATGGATTATTCGTGTTATTGTTTTTAGAGGCTATAAAGGGGACATAAATTTATTTTTTTTCTCTGTCTCTGTTATTTAGAGGGAGAGAGAGAAAAAAAAGAAAGAATGCAGATGAGCTGAAAATAATATTCACAAAACTGTCGTCTACATTTTTTGGATAAAAACTGTATGAAATATTCAAATTTTGGAGCACATGAGTGAAAACGTTTAACAGATTCGAGACTTCAGCACAGTCCTGCTATGACTCATGACGGAAATAAGCTTTGGTTCTTACTAAACATTTTGTGAAAAAACCTTTCAAACAGTGAAAACTAATAAATGCTTAGCTGAAAGCCTTTTTTGCTCTCGCTATATTTTTCTAGCTGTCGATTTTTAAATGTTTAGCTAGCTTTAAATAAATAATAAATGCTGTTTATTTCCAGCAAAAGTCAGTAACAGAAATTAAAAAGGAAGTAGAAAACAATCGTGTAACCATACCAATCACTGTTTAATTGAAGGGAGCAATTTTATTCAAATATTTTTACGTTGAACTGTGCGATAATACTCAAGTTGAAATCCAGTTCCTACATAGACGAACTACTTTTTTTAAAGTCCCAACTTCTGTGAGGAACAGACAATCCTCCAAGAAAATTGTCGTTATAAAAGAAACGTTTCCAGATAACCTTTTAAAGCTAACAATAAGTAATAGCCTCATGCGAAGACTGCAATTTCCCGGTTTCCCCACGGTCACCAATGTAAGAAAGTGATATTTCAACAAAATTAACAGAGACTGTCTACCGAAGACGTGAAAATTAAATTACAAAACACAATTTTTCTAGACTTTAGGTTGATAGTCAATTCGCATAATATTGCTTTTGGAGAAGACTGTTTGCGACACGACTTAAACAAAATGTGGCCGAGCGATTTTGTTTCTTTGCTTTTTATTTTTCGCTTCGAACGCATAAGATGAGGTCTCAGCGTAGAGAATACAGATTTTCAGTCTTAAATTTTGATCTTTTAAATTTCTTCAGTGATCCCGGACGTTTTTCGAAATGCTTGGCTATGGCCTGCAACGGGCTGTTACGCCGCCCACTCTATGACGCTTTTTCCAAAACACGATCTTCATAGATAAAAGATTTTTGAAATGTGATCATTCACCACCCTCTTAAGTCACAGGATAAATCCATAAGCCTGAGCAACACAGTCCTTCGAATAAAATACAAAATGTAAATCTTTTCATTAACTACGCTTTTGAGTCTATGTTCAATGTTCAATGCTAATACAAGATGGCTTCCAGTTTTCAAATTTTTGACCAAATTATCAGCCGTTGTTACAAATATTACGCGTAGCTATATTAAATACAGAGTTTAGTGAATTTTAAAAGTACACGACACGTTCAATTATTTATTGCTGAACCTATCCACTGCTCTGAATTCCCTCATCAATTTTTAGAATAGATTCAACCATAACTTTTCGAGTTATATTCCCTCCGTTGAATTGTTTGTTAATATTCAATGTTATTGCGAAATTTGGAAGTACATTTCAAAAGTTTAGCTCAAAATAAACCGAAAGAACGAGCTGGGGAAGTAGCTGTTTGTGGAAAGGGAGTGAGGACGGATGTAGATTTATTGGGATTCAAATATATAAAAGTTAACAAGTTGTATGGCTGCCTGGTAAAACTCTAATTTAATAATAAAATCTTCAAAGTATGTAGATCTAAATTTGAGGGTAATTGGATTAATGTCCCGTCAGAGATTTTGATTTTACGTCATTTTTGAAATAGAAGGGGTCCACTCATATTTTGGGAATCGTATATGAGTTGCTAAAATTAAGTTAGAAAGACAAACAAAAAAAAATTAATAAATTTATTCGTATTCATGAAATTAGATTTGTTTTCTCATGTTTCGATAAAATTAGCGAAAAATGAATCAATAAATTTATTTGTATTCCTAGAATTAGATTTTTGTCAATTTTATTTATCTTCCATTTCTAGCCAACACTTTATCTATAAAACTTTTCTCCCCTAACTCGTATTTCTGACTAGACTTATCGTATACAAACCCTCTTCCACACCAATCGAATGCAGAAGGATTAATTGATTTCCTCACAAACACAAATACAAATGCAGCTCATTTCCTAAGTAAAAAAGTTATTAATGAGAACCCCGCTTAAAGTGAGTCAAATAAGACCGCGAAGTTCTTTAATACAACGAATCGAACATCAGCGATTAATACAGACAAAAAAAAAAAAAGGTAATATAAACGAAAAAAAAAAGAACACAATAATCAGGCCAAGTTAATATTCGTATCTGTGCCGCAGCGTTATTTTTATAAAAAACAAAAAAACCATAAAAACAACAGAAAAATAAGTAATAAGTAGCTTTGAACAGACGCATGTTTATTTTTTGTTTGTTTCCTTGAATTCAGTTCGAGGCAGGAAAACCAATATTTATGGATCTCAGCAAAAAACGAACAAAAAAAAAATCATCTTTCATCCCTTTTGTGAGAGACTTATAAGAGTCGGACTGATTAAACCCGAAGACAGAGAACAGAAAGATTTTAAATCAACCACACAAAATAATAATAATAACAATAATAATAAATTGAAAGGAAACCAGGAATCTCTGATAAAAACAAAACCGAGCGGAGCAGAGGCAGTGGATGCGAGGAGAATGATTAATTGCTAAAAGTTCAATTAAACTACCTTCACTGGTATGAACAGTCTGTCGGTCTGTTGGTCTGTTGGTCTGTCTTCTGCTTGTGATATTCTAGCTCTTTCCATTGCATGTCTACGTATAAAAATTAATGATACACATATTTTTTTTGTAATCTTTTTGAGCTGGTAATATTTTGAACGTGTGCATATTGTTAGGGGAGCATTGTAGTTTTTTATTGCTGCTAAATTTTGACTAAATTCAAAACTAATTGTTTTAACCAATCTGTCAGGCTGCAAACTGCACTGTGAAAATACATAGGAGTTGGTCTGAAAGAGTTCTAAAAAATTGAAAAACACGAAGGTGGAAGAATCATTATCCGGATGTGGCTTATAATCCAATTATTAGTACTACATACATTACCTTACAATTAAAATTACCAAGCTAACATTTTCTGGCGCAAACTGAAGTATTAGTTACAGCGCGTTAAAGGTCAGAGCCTAGCTTTTCACTTTTCCCACTATGTTGTGCGCGGTATAACTTAACACATATGGAGAGGACCAACTATTTCAATTAGTATCTTGTATTAAAATATATTCAAGCAATTGTGGCTATACAAGCGCTTAAATTGGGCCATTGGCCAAATTAAAAGGCAACACATAGTTTCTAGCCAAAAGATGAGTAATTTTTACCAAGTACTTTTCATCTTTTTGTATTTTCGTAAATAATTAAATCATGAAATATTTAGAAAAATACATTGTGAATTTAACTAAAAATTATGAAATTTATTTTAATGATGGTTCACCCATCCCACAAAAAAATTAAAAGAGATAAACAGAAAATTACGTCAATGACATTATTTTAGGAACTGGTAATAATTTGAACAAAATTAGGTAACAAATTTTGTACAAAGCAATTCACACTAGTGACTGATCACTAGCAGGATACAGTTTTCGCATTTGGAAAGATAATCTAATAAATTTTGTGATGAAATTGTAATGTAATTCATTTTGAAAAGCAATGACGTGAATATGCATTTTACATTCATGCAATTTAATTTAGAAAAAATAGAGATTATTAGAACTTAGACGAATGATTTTTGCTCAGAACTATGGCCTTTTCCGTTTCCTTTGAAAACTACTTGATTGATCATGTCGTGGTTTCTATTAATGTTGTGCACTGATTTCGAATTCCAGCCAAGCAATCTAAATGGGATTTAAAAAATCTTGAATCAGGGAAGCCTCCAGCCAAATTCATGATCACGTCTTAAATAAAAATAAACAAATAATCTGCGCAACAGCCCATACAGGGCCAGAGCATAGCTTGATCACGTGTTAAAGGATGTTAAAATGATTGAGGTTAGGTCAAACGAGTTCTTAATTTAGTAATCGCACCTCGATAAAGCTTGTCGGTTTGGTTTGTGGCGATGCAAATGATGTTTTTTTCACAGAAATTGTCTCTGATTTCTTACGCAACTCAAAAGTTCCTCTTGGAAAATGGTGACGTTTATGTGATTCAACTGATTTCGACAAATTTGCTATTCAATCTATAGCGTTGGTTTAAAATGACGATCACTGATTCCTCTGATAGACTTTCTCCAGATCCATCGACGACAATTGGACCCAAAAATGTACCATCATTTCCTCCCAAATTTGCTAATTCGTAATCACGCAACTTATTTTTAGGTGCTTTCATTGTTCAACTCGAAACGTTACAACAAAATTATTGTAATTCCTTCTCACTATGTGAACGAAAAAGTTAAGTCACTGCATATAATAATTTTTAAAATATCGTTATGCAACACTCTCATTTGGTTTCGATAATAAAATCATACATCAGCCTTTAGCTGAAAGGTAGTGCAGCAAGTCTGAAGTCAGCCGCCAAATTAATAACAATAATAATGATAAATAAAAGAATAAATAATCGAAAAGTGGCCACGGCGACGATTTCGCAGCGACGCATACGTTGAAATGTGTGTTGGTATAAATACAAAAAAAATATCATAAAATAATAAAATTAAATAAATAAATGATGTTTTTATCTGCTTTTAGCCTCGCTGTGTGTGGGTTTTTGTGGATCAGCTACAGCGGCTGTGACCCAGTGCCAGTGCCGGAGTTGAGCCGGTAGGCCGCCCTTCCAGGAACTCTCACACTTTTGGTATTCAATTCGAATTCGGATGTGTATCTGAATGTGGGAAAAATAGCAATTTCCATGACAGTCCGTCCACCTCGGTCTTTTCCTGGCACTTTATTCACTTTTTGGTCTCGGTGTTGGTCGTTTTGTTTTTTTTTTTTTTTCGTTTGTTGTAACTTTTCTGTACACAATGTGTTTCTTTTTTATTTTTCTCTCTCTCCATCGTTGTTTTGTTATTTTTTATGGCAGAAAAAACACATTCACCCATCATAAAGTGTAATTACTTTAATGATTTTATGGCTCCGCTTTATATATGAATCATGATTGCCGACTGACTGACTGACTGTATGCCCATGGTACGACCAAACATTAGGCGGAATACATTATTTGTTTTGTATTTATGCGAGCATTCCACTCACAAATACAACTCTAGGCCAACAACACAACAAAACTACAAATTATAGTTTATATTGTATGCAAGGCAAGGCAAAGAGGGGGAAAGGCAAAAGGCAAAGGCAATTGTAATAACACCACCACCACCATTGCGGTGCGGCGAAGAAATTCGTTTTATTTCATTGTCTTTATTTAAAATAATTTCGTTTATTATTATAATTCTTTTTTTTCCCTCCCGTTTCTTTGTGAATGTAATAGGTATCTGTAGTTTCATGCCGCATGCTCTACTGAGTTGAGTCACAAGCCTAAATTACTGGCGGACGCTGGCGGTAGATTCGTGTAGTGTACTACGTACTACGTGAGCAATTTGCTCTTGTCATTTGTCATTTATTATGTGCATATCTCTACACTATTTGTTTACTTGGTTTATTATTATTTGAACACACACACACGCATACGTATGCATCCATGAATAGATATTAATAATTAAATATACTATATAGGTAAGTCGACCAGTTATTATTAATGTAGAAATGTTTGTTCTCCTTTGTTGTCGTTATTTTTATTCATTTGGGTTTGATTCGTATCATTTCATAACGATTTACGGTTTTTATTCGACCATGCACGCAGACCAGCCGTTGTTGTTGCCAATTTTTCATTTTCATTCAGGTACATTGTTGTGCAAGGTCATTAAGAGCTGTAACTAACTATTAGGGCTTACATCGATACATGAACTGAAAAAAAAAAAAATAAATAATTTTTGTTTTTACTGCGAATGGAAAGAAGATTCGTGAGTGGTGTACAGGCAAGAAAAAAAAAATACGTGCCTCCACATGGTGACTACGTAATACCGGTCATGATAGTTGCAGTTGACTACATTGTAGCAAAATTAGTGATTGTAGTTGACGTCCAGGAGCGGGGTCTCTCTCTTTACCTTCTGGTCATTTACAGAACAAATTAAATGCTCCTGATGCCAGTTCAGTGCCATCAATGGGTTCTGGTTTATACACATACCTGTGATCCCAAGAATTAATTGCATAAGTCGAGCTAAGACGTTACGTTATAGAAGTAGATGTATTATCTTGGACAGATTTAAAGAAAATCAAATTAAAGTTTATTTAATACAAGCTGACAGACTTCACATGAGTTTCCAGAAATATTTTAGGTCTCAAATTTTGGTCTTTAAAGGCGTGGAAAAATAAGCTAAGTGGTTTTACCTTATAGTCACAGGTATATCCCACATCGGTCCAGTCTCTTCGATCAGTTTCAGTATTTAAATTTATTTAGGGCACGCAGGTTCGAATCCAGCCTGGGGAAATAACACCACAAACAGAGTAGGTCCCCTCCACATGTGTCAAATTTATATCGCGCACAACACAGTGGAGCCGCGAAAAAGCTATGCTCTGGCCCTGTATGGGCTGTTATTTTAATTTTAAATTTTAACTTTACAGTTTATGTTGCGACCGCTGTTAGAAAACATGCTAAAATGTAGTTTTTTTTAGGTTAAGACATGATCCTTTCACTTTTTTTTTTTAGAAAAATTTAATGGGTCATCGGGATGACATAACCACTTAAATAACCATTTAAGTTGAGTTAAGAAAAATATTTTGATTAAAGAGTAGAAAATTAGGAGTAAAGAAAGAAAAAGAGTAAAACATCTACTAGTTTTATTGTGATAAAATTGAATTTCAACCAACCTGATCCTATCTCGATGTTACATATTCAAGATAACAATAAACAACAACATTTTAGCCCCACCTAATCCAACTAGAAATCCACTAATAGATCATCGACCAAACACCACAAAATCAGCCGTGCTGAACGCTTTCAATGATATATTTTCAACAGCTAAGCAGAACGCACCACGCTTATCCAAATTAACTGTATTTTTCGAGTTTGCACTTCTAATATGCTTATTGGTATCTCGTTTATCTCTAAAGGATGCTTAAAAAACCCTGCCTCTTCTCAAACAAGAATCTGTAACTTGATGGTTTCTTCTATGGCACACCCCACGCTCAATTTAAAACTTGTAGTTGCTTATAGTTAAATGCCCAATTTGAGATGACCATGTGACCGTGACAAAGGTATAAAAAAAAACGTCCCAATCGAAATTGCAAGGAATTCACAGAAAAACGTTCATTATTCTTTTATTTTGAAAATAAATAGCCCTGTTGTCTTATGAATCGCATAGCATTTCTTCTTAATCAGCTGCATACATTAATTTGGTATCTTCAATCTCGGCAATAACACTCCACTCAAGCATACACTTTTTAAATAATGTTTCATTTTGTCTCAAACGAAGAAACTAGACGACTTCCTTTACAAGGCTATTAATTAAACTCGCTCCTGAGTCATTTGAGCACATTCCAATTTAACTAACCCATTAAAACATACAAAGTTACACAAAGTATAAAACCGACTTTAACGTTCTTTTTATGAGCGATTTTAGCACAAAACTAAAACAATTACATTCCAAGTAATAAACAAAATGCAACAAATTCAAAGTAACAAAAACCTTCGGGGGAAACAGGCATCAGAAACAAAACAACGAGAAAAAAAAAAACAGAAATATAATAAAAGAAACGAGCTAGTAGAGCTAGTTCCCACAAAACCCAAAACACACACATACACCTATTCACACAGGGTTCCCGTGCATGAGCAGCCGAAGACTAAGTAGTCGCCCTTATGTTTTATTATGTTCTCAAACGGAATATCCTTGCACATTAAATTTTATTCGCTTTTCTCAATTGACTATTGTAGCAATTGCATGTGTAATAAAAAAGAGTTGCAGTGCTTCTTTGTAGTTACCGACCAGCAAGCCGACTTGACTTTGTGTGTGTGTTTGATGTTCGTTGTTGTTTTTGTATTACATACAACACCAACTATAAGTTATACTACTGGTGAACTCACAATTCTGCTCTAGCACACAATATCCGTTTAGAAAACAACCCTTTTATGTTTTATCACACACAAATCGACTTCCTGTCCGCGTTTGTTAAGTTATATAATTCGAGAGTCAACGGCATGTGCGCTGCAAACGGGCGACATTTTCATGAGGCAAAGGCACAGGCACAGAAACAGGTACAGGAGCCCCGTGTGCCCTTCAAGCATACCTGAATTAACATAGCCCCACATATTTTATATATTTTTATCCCCCACCCGTTCCTGAAACACGGGAGAAGAATTGCTACTTTTGTTACACATTTTAACAGTTTCACACAGTGCTCGAAAGCAATTAAGAAAATGCACCACCTCAACCTACCCTGGACAGACCAACCCTTGAAATATACTATTCTCTCTGGCGTTTCTGACGGTTGAAAAAAATAAAAAACAAAAATAAAAACAAACCGTAAACATATAGAAAGTGGGAGAAACTTTTAAACATAGCAATTGTGTGCAAACATACATACAAATATTTAATATTTATATTTTGCATTTTAAATGAAATACATCAAATGAAGCCGTCACCGTCGTCGTTGTTGACGTCGTCGCTGTGTGTGGGGCAACGTTCACCTCGTCAATGGACGTCTAGTGAATGACGTTTATAAAGTCTCCTCTATCGTGGTCAGCCACACCTCGACATTTGGCCACTCAGTTGTATGTACAAATGTTTCAATTAAGTTTCCGCTCAGTACATTATTCGTCTGGCCAGACAAAAAGACTGCAACAACACAGAGTCCAACAGTTTCTCCTTTGTTGTATTAATTGCAAATCCAATATTGAAAAGAAGCTACGGCTTCGAAGAAGACACTTATCATGTCCGTTCGATGGGTAAGAAACTGGAAAAATGAATTTGTAATTTGTTTATTTTCAATTTCATTGATTAACTCTGAACTGGGTCTTTGACCCGAAAGGTGGCTATGCTCTTGGGGTTCGAGATCGAGGGGAGTCGGTTCACACGCGCATCTGGTACCGGATATGAAGTGGAATAATCATTTATATGCGGATGTTGCTGGGTTAAGGCTTAGAATGGAAAATGGTGTAATTGCAGAATTTAACAAGTGCTACTTAGAGCCTTGATTGGTTGAGGTAAGAAATAATCAGAAATGCTCGCGGTCATCTTCAATTTTAAAATTACACTTATTTTATTGCTGGGTTTGCACCATCCATACCCTGGGAATTGAAACAGTAGTCGGATGAGGAAAACTACTTACTTGCTCACTTGGTTTGGGCAGGACGATTGAATATAAATGTGTCTTGCAAAATAAAGTAATCTTCTCAATAACTTATTTATCGTTTGTACCCACTCTTCTTAAAATACCCAGTAGATTGTAATTGAACATAAATTTCTAGCATTCATATGCCATGTGTTTCTACAGTGGTCGAAAAAAATGTGCACACACTTGAAAAATTCTTTAATGATGTGTTTCAAACTATTTTCCTGACAATTCTCATCCTTACAGAAACATTTTGTAAAAGATCATGTAACACTGAAATAAAAGAGGGATTCAAAATATCTTATTACAGATGTTAAAAAATCACTATCCCGTTCGTAAGAAGCTGAAAGAACTCTTATCAATTTTTTACCCTCTTTTTGAAAATATTCAATACGATGTAATGAAAGCAGGCCAAATTTTTTATAAAGCCTGACGCTACATAGAAGATTAAATCTTTTTGTGTATTATATGAATAAAATGAAAATAAAATGAAAATTAAATTTAATGAAAGCAGCTCAATTTTTGACAGCAAATCTGATCATTGATCAGTACCAATGAGCACAATGCAGTTTTTAACCAAACAGAAGAAACAGTTTTGTCCCCATTAGATCTGTTCTTTTGTACATATACAGATTTTAATGTTTCTATGATCCCTCTTTTCGCAAATACATTATCGGTCATTTTAGTAATGTAATGTGGTTTTCTTTTCGCTGATTCTGGAGATGATCACAGGTGATTTCATAAAAGCAGCACTACGGCCGTCCTGCAAATCATTGTGTTCAGAATAGCCGCAGTATTGCTTTTATGAACGCACCCTAAATCTTGATCAGAAGCATCAATTGAGCCAGTTTCTTAACATTTGCAAGATCGATAAACTGCTGATTAGTTTTGGATTGAAAAACGACTAAATTTTGTCATTCTTTTGATCGAAAATTAAAATACTTTCATTTCGGTACAAAAATAAATGCAGCGGCCATTTGCCAATCATCATTCCGTTACTTATTTCAGTCATGAAGCATGGATCATATCTCTGTATTAATTATGTGTGATAACCAAATATCATTGTAAATTTTTGCTACCTAATAAATACATCTTTATCTTATCTTTAATTTCATTCACGGAAGCGCATCTTGTGAAATTATTTACTAAAATGAAATGTTAAACTTGTTTTTATTTTTGTTGCTGAATTGCTTAAATTAGTTGTAAGTTAAACTAAACTATAAACAATTCGTTCGTAAATTTTTTTGGGCAGAGGAAATTTGCTCTCCATCTCTGATTTTCAGTCAAAAACCACATACCCGCATTTCATCTCCATCACATTTATTAAAGAGAGTTTAAATTTTCTTAAAATTCTCTGCAATGCTTCAAATTTCATGATTTCCAAATTAAAGAAACAAATTTTGTAGAATTTTTAAAAGACTTTGCTGACATAACAACTCCGCCCCATCACGACTGCCACATTCCCCGCGCCGCCGTCTGGCTTGAAGGACAATGTTTTGTTCCCTTTCTTGTAGTTTTACGTCAGTCGAAAACTTTTTAAATAATTTTGAATAATGTATGTGTATGTATATTGAGTTCTCCGTCGTTAGAAAAAATGTAAAAAAAAAAAAAAAACAGAAAAAGCAAAATATATTACACAAGAAAAAATAATATTTTATTATGATACATGGTGCTATAAATTCCGATTACACCGTAGGGATACACATACATTCTCCTGAGTTATTATCAAAGTTATAACATTTAAGAAGAAAAAAAAAAAGCCCGAGGAAAGGAGCCATTCTCCTTGCCAGCAGGTGTGTTCAATGTAGTGCGATAAAAAAAAACAGAGAGAGGGAGAGCAAAGGAAACGAGGAGTAATTCGGGAAAGAAAAGGATAATAAATTCTTAGTTGAGCAGACCAACAAGGCTGTGTGTGTCACAGCCAAGATAATAATTAAATGGTAATTGAAAATCGCCCTACCACGAGGGGCTTTTTATCAAATTTTCAACAACCATCGCCATTGCCATCGCCAACGTTGTCCTGGGAACGTATCGCCAAATTCGTTGTTATCGGCACTGCACTGATGATGATTATGACGCTGAAGCGGGTGATGTTCCCGACGACGACGACGCACGTACGGCCTTTAGGCCCTTTTTGAAATGCAACCCTTTGACCAGCACGAAGAAACTACTGTCGTGTGTGTAGATCTTCCCTCCTGATGCGAATCCAGTCCACCCTCGCTGTCCTGTTTTTGCTTAGAAATAACCCTTTTCGAAAGCAGCGAAAGTCGCTGTGGCAGTGTTCTCATGAGTCCTCATCGCAGCCCGGCTGATGGGCGAGGAGTTTTTTGTCCGCCATCGAACAGTATTGCACACACACATGCAGCAACGACGAGACGAGCCCCTACCGGCTCGACTCATTCTCTAGCCCTCCCACTCGGTGCGCCCGATTGTCACGGTTTTATCAAATACAGAAGCACAGCAATCGAGAGCTAGAGCTCTCGGGAATCGAATATAATTTCGATTGGAGTCGTCGTCGTCGTCATCCTCATCGTCATCGTCGTCGGCGCTGTCGTTGTCGTTGTCGTGAACGGTGCTGGTGCTGTGTCTGGTGGTCCTGTTAGTAATAGCGTCGTGGTGCGCACACATGCACCACGAGCGTGTGTTTGGGGTGGGGGTGGGGGTGGGTGGGAGATTTATATTAATTTTGAAATATAAGTCTACGAGGTCATTCTCCAGAGTAGTAGGCTGAATGTCCGTGCCCATCACACACAGCGGTGGTGGTCGGGCCATAGAACATCCATCGGATATGGTAATTCGGAGGAGAAAATGGATCGATTTCAAAACAAAACCCTTTCCGGCAGCGGCAATGATGGCAGTAGCAGCACCAATCACACCAGCATCACCGGGCGCACAAGAAGAACGAGGAGTGTAGTCAGTGGGGGGGTGGGACACACAGCAGAAGAAGAAAAAATGGTAGGAGGCATCGGCATCAGCATCGGCATCGGCATCGGCATCGGCACCAGCAAAAGCACTAGTACCAGCACCTCACCGTCGCCGTCGACCACCTCCACCATCGCCAGCACCTCCGGCTCCTCAGCTTCCTATTGCCAATTCGGAGTACAACATTTGCAGTGGTAAAAGTGGACAGAATTGTATATTTTATAGGACGAAACAAAATGAATTTATCTGCACACACTATAACGCTTTCGCATGTTTGTGGGTTTTTTGTGCGGCAGAGGATTACGCCAGTGTGTGGGTGGACAATAGTGGTGTTCGAATTCGAATGCGAATGCGAAAAAGGAAACGAACGTAGATCTCGCAATAGAATTCCAAGTTCCTATTTTATTATTGATTACCATGTCCATAACCTGAAAGATATTTGATTGCTCCTTTTGTTGTCGTACACCCTGCTCCTTCCCCCCTCCGCCACATGCAAAGTACTACGGCGGTGTTGGGGTAGTCTGGTTGGGTACAGACGGACAACTCTCCGGTGGCGTGTAGCATGGTGCATTCTTTTGGATAATTTGAGTGTAACTTCGTTTGTTCGTTCTATTCGTTGGCCCTGGTGGGGGAATATAGTGCAGTTCTTGATTGATTACCTTCCCCTCATCATTCCATAAAGCTTTCTTCGGGAGGTGTTTGCGAATTAAAAATTCGGCTTGCATCCACCGCTCAGCTCACCAACAATCGGGGTGACCATGTGGATTCGCCTTGATTAAAAATTGTTTCAATTATCCACGCATAAGGAAATTTTGATGAAATAATTAAACCACACGAAGAAGCTTTTATGGCAAGCAAAAAAAATCTGTCAATTAAAGTTAAATTAGAAATGATTTGATGACGACTGATAACGATCGTGATAGGGCATCGCACTCTTCGTGCCTCAACAACCAGATGTCTTGAAGGAACTTTGTGCTGCTAACCGCAGATCTCATGCGAGGGAGTAATAAGTCATTATAAATGAGGAGAATGGATGTTGTTCTGTGTGTTTGTGTTGATGAAAAACTGGTTAAGACGATATGTAGTTATGAAATTGACGTCTTATTTTTTCTCTCTCATCAACCATTACTGTTTTTCTTTTCATGTATGCAAATGTAAGTGGTTCAACCTACTTGCAACAATGTAGTCTTATGAAGGACTTATTACTGACTTGGCATAGTTAATCTCATTTAACCGTGTCTAATTCCCAAACAGACACTTTAATCAACCTGTAGATAATTTTTCATTTTTGTTTTCCCAAAGGTTTCTAATGGACTGCAACATCAAAGCCAATAAGTAAACTCGGCCAAAAGAAGGAAACCAAAAATACGCTATCATTAAAATGTGGTAGTGAACGAAAAGCCACACAAAAAGATACAACCGCGTGTTTGAATGAACGTACACAAACATCCTTATGTAAGGTAAGAGGAAACGCAACTCATCGCCGCCGATTCAGATGCTTGAACTCTGCCAAATCGGCTTGCATGCAGCTGCTAATGTTAAGCAAAATACAACAAAAAAAAAAAAAAATTTTTGGAAAGTTGATCACCTTTTATTAAGTGCGGTAATACGTCTGGCAGCCTTACTCTCGTATGTGTGTTGAAAAATGGAACGTGGAATTTAATATCAACGATTATTGGTATGAATTATCTCACTGCAATTTAACAGGTAATTTTTTGATGTTGTGTTTGCGAGTGGGAAATGAGATGTGAAGGTAAATGATGAACGGAGCAGTGGCATAAGAACAAACAAATACCAGTAGAAGATCATAAATGAGATAAGACCTCTACTGATAAAAGAGGCGTCATGAATTTAGATGGGAGACATACACTCTCATACTTTGTCCCTATTATGCAATTTTTGACGATTATTTTTTCGACTCTTGCTCGTCCGGAAAGTCTCACATCTCAGAGGTTGACAGCTGGTCAAATGATGTGTGCGAAAAGGAAGAAGAAATGTGTTTTTCTTTTTTTGTCAGACGAACATTTTTCCGTCAATTTATTGCACTTGTCAAATCGATGACATAATCGACTTGTTTGCTTCCCTTAAAACACATTGAGTCTCATTTTGTTTGCGATTGCCATTTGTCTTTTGTCTGCGAGTTCTAAAGACATTGATCTTACCTATCTTTGAGTAATTTGTTCAAGGATTCAACGCTCAATGGACCTTAGTACCTACGTGGGGCTTAGATTCCAGATTGTGGAATATTACTAGTTAGAGATGTTTAGTCACCTTACGACAGTAGAGCAGAAAGTAGCAGAAGCGTTAATTTTGTGGGAATGATAAATTTCGTAGAGTCAACGTCACAACAAACTGAATAAGTCCCATGACTGTGATTCAGCTGGGATTTAGAAAGTTAGGAGCCAGGTTAAAATTTGATGGCCCACCATTTATAATGGAGTTTTAATCTTTTTAAAAGAGTTTCTGCTCAGACTAAGCAGAAAGAGACTATCTGTCTGCCAAAAAACAACGAATAAAAGAAAACTATGGGCAAACTCTGTGGACGCTGTGGTTCGATGTGTCGATATGTCAGGCTGTTAAGCGAGCGTACCCATGTTCAAACCCAAGTCCAGCCATCCTCCTGGAGTTTTGCCATCATGGAAAGCTGTCGCAATTCGCTGTTCGGAACCGGCAATAGGTTCTTTTCTTATGTGTCAAATTAACAACACAGCTCGAAAAGCTAAGCTCTTACCTACTGCTACGCAGATTATTATTATTATATCTATGTCTTGTACACCAAGCCCTCGCTTTGCATCGTTAATTAGGGTCAGAAAAATTTCGTAAATCGAAACGACGTATATATCTTAGTTCTATAATTCCCAAGTATTGTAATTTTGTGAACGACGAACAGTAGGGCCAGTTTTATGGCGAGCATGTTCAAAATGCAAAAATGGAAATTTTACGAGAAACATAAAAGAAGGGTAGCGTCGGAAAGAAGACAAAATTCCTCGTCACGTTGCTGAACTTTTAGGGCGTTAGAAGGCTAAGCTCAGAAAGGCAGATTTTTTTGCAAAAAGTTAAGAACGTGTTTTGCTTGTTTTGCATAAAAAAACTAAAAAAATATATTCCGCACCAATTTAAATAAATTAAACGTTAGAGGGTTAAAACTATACACTCGAATCTCTCTAAGTCACAGGACATCAAAATTAGTTCGAGTTAGAGGAAGTTGGTTTTTTGTATGGAAAATTGGGAAGGGGAATACCAAAATATGGTGAAAAATTTTAGTTGGACGGAAATTCGACGTAGAGGATGTTCAACTTAGAGGGATTCGACTGTATGTCGGTATTTTATGAATATTAGAGATTAATTTAAGAGTAGTAGCATCAAAATATAACAACAACTTTTAAAATTTGAAAATAAAAAAAGACGTTGCGACGTTAACTCAAATAAAATCGACTCTTTAGTGTACTAGGCGAAATTTAAGACTGGCTTTGTATCAGAATAATTAAGTTAAGATTCCTGCTATTACACGAGCTAAATATGGGAGAAAGTGTCCATAAAAAATGAGTTCAGTGCTAAATAACAGAGATTTGATACGTCATAGTCCAACCAAATCTCTGAAATGGATGGAAAATATTTTAAGTGCAAGTTTCAGTCAAATTGTACAGAGTTAAGAAGTTAATTGTATATCGTTGCTCCTTCTTCACAGAGCCCTAAATTCTCTTGAACTCAAACTCTCACGTTTTTATCTGCCTTGCACATTAGCAACTTCAGCTGCAGGAAATTGCTAATAGAAGTTCACAGAGCCCCGAACAGTGGAAGACGGAGCCACGAACGCCTGCAGGCTTTCTTCAAACCCTCACACGACATGATCTCAGACTTTACAACATTTCGACAAAAATAAATTTGCAGAAAGACTTATTGGATTGTTTTTGTTCCCTTTACGGCGGCTCATTCATGAAAGAAAACGACACAAGTAGAGGTAGCATACTGACGAAGTTCGCCAAAACCTAATCCAAATCTTATTCTCTTTTCTGTCATTGTATTTGCAAACACAGAATGTTATTCATTGAGAAATTTCTTCGCACACAAACGTGTGCGTGTAGAAGCGGAGGTGAGGTTGTGTGTTTATGACCAATTCATTCATTCATAGACACAAAGAAAATTCCTTCTTGCAAACGTGTCGTCAAAAGCGAATAACACCTTGCGCTCGAATACGTGCATTTCCTGTTTGTTGTTCATTTATTTGACTTTTTTGTCGTTCCTTTATTAATCGTCCACCTGCCGAACTAAGTTTCGACGTTGGCATGCGAATAAACTGCAGAATCTTACTACTTGTACATGACTGCACTTGTATCGATCTATGTTTCTTCTTTTTCCATAACCTACATGAAACTTCAAATTAAATCATTTAATTTTATCCGCTCGTGTTCATGTGTTCGTGTTTATATGCGCTTCGTCTATGTGTACTTACCACAAGAGATTTATTCCATAATGTGCGTACGGGAAGATGCGCATTATGTACTTACTTGTGTGTCCTTTTTGGGTTTATGGAGAACATGTGAGATTATGAGGATGTGCTATACAAATGACGTCAAATCGTGTGTGTGCACGTGAAAATTTCAAGTGCACAAGTGAAAGTGTGCGGAAAATGAGGGAATTTTCTGCACTCTCAATCACCCCAACTTCTGTTTTGTATATCATCAGTAAAAGCAACATGAATTTTCACAATTCTGATAGGATGAATGGAAAATTCATGACATTCTATGGCATCATTTTATGCAAGGTATTCCAATTCATTGCATTCTTTTAGGGTTTTAGTATATGTTGGCTTAAGTCATAAAAAGGGATGTAAAGTTTCCTGATAATGCAGAGGTGTTAATAATATTTGTGTAAGGAACTGAAGAATCATTTAGTTAGGAGAAATTTTGTTTTCAGTTTGAGTCGATTTCACACCTAAATTTCAGCAATTCAATTTCACAACTAAACAAAGTTGATTATGAAATTGATATGATTTTTAGTTTTCCAAAACAAAATAATAAATTGAATCTATTGAAAATGGATGTGTTCAGAACAACTGACAAAACTAGATAAGACATTAAAGGTTCTTATCAATAAAGCGTTTGGAACAAATAACTGTGAGCTCCCTCGAAACGTGTCAAAATGTTGAACACAAAAAAAAAGAAACAAACTTCCGGGTCATCGGCAAAATAAATTGTTTAGAAAGAAGTAAGCCAATTGAATTTTATCCTTAACCTTTAAAATTTAAAAGAAAAATCTGATCTGAAAGAGACGATTGTGTATTTCTTGCAGTAGTTCAATTGAGAAAAAAAAATTGAGAAAAAAAAACTTCGATAGACATTCTCAAAAATTCAAAACTCAATTGAAACATTTTTCTTGCAGACAATCAAAATGTGTCCATGAAAACACTTGGGAAATAAGGTGCAAGAGAAAATTGAATATCAACTGGAGTCTGCGCAGATCCACCTCGAACGTGCTAATCAAATCAACAATACTTCAAACTCCTGGCTATCGGCTTCCCTGTGAAAAAAGAACAAGACGCTCTAACGTTCGCAGGAGTCTTCACCTGTCGTATACAACACGCAGATCTCCCCAGTATCCCTGACTTTAACGTTGTTGGTCGCCATCGAAGCGAATGTGCTTCACCATCATATCATATTAGATGTGGATGGACCAAGTGTGACTAAAATTAACGACATTCCTGCCACTGCACCAACGCTGGGGCCGGTGGAAGAAAAAAAAAATGCTTCCACCCACCCTTCAACGAAAGAGGGAGTCGGTGAGTTGTGAGTTATGTTGCTAAACTTCGATTCCTTATGCGGAGCACTTGTACAACAGCCAGGGGCGCTTCCATCGAGTTGCCATGCCAATGATGCCCAGATATGAAGGTGGTGTCAACGCGGCAAAAACCTACGTCCAACGTTACGTATAAAATCTTTATTTCGGGAATTTTGTCCTCTTCGCCAGCTCTTACCTCGCATCTCGCACCAGCAGTAGTGTTCAATCTCTAGCAGGCCACATAATGGACCTCTACTGCACTAACGTGCCTAGGCTCGGAGAAAAGCGAGGTAACAAACATGCATCATCAAATATAGATTTACGGCCAGCAGAAAGGTCCCTTTTCGCAAACCTTTCGCATTCATACAACCAAGAGGGAATACGGAAGTAGAGTGTGTACAGTGTGCCTCGGCCTTTTCCCAATTTATTCGCAATGTTTTCCACCTACACACCTACACACTCGCACACGTCCACCCGTTTGGTGCAGTCACAAACATAAACACAACTTTCGGGGCTAGGTGCCGGGAAAACAAGATTATTATTTGAATTTCGTACTAGAATTTCAATTAAAACAAATGGCCCCTGAAAATCTATTTCTTTGGTGCGTACAATGCCCAAGTGTGAGTGAGCGACGACCGACAAACGACGAACGACAAACGACGGCCGACGCCGACAAGCGCCGATGTAGTCAGAGGCTGTTGTGTGTTGATGCCGATGCCGATGCCGATGCCGGTACTCGACGTATACCGGCGGAGGAGGAAATTGGTGGAGAGGCGGGAAGGTATTTTAGTATTTTAATTGCGATGTTTTCTAGTTATCGATTAGAATTAGAAATCAACCCTTCGTCCATGAGCATAATGGGAACAGAGGGTGGGTGGGTGAATGGGTTCGGTAGACTTTCGAGCGTACAATAAATTAATAGTTCATTAGTGAAGGAATCCACCGAATCCTATTGTGTACATTAGTTACGATCGACCTTTTTAAAAATATTCGCATGTGTTTACTTGAGAACCTCAAATAGTTGCGATAGAATTGAATTCCACCCACACAAGATTGAAATATTCGATATGAAGAGAAAATATTTTTTATTGCTATTGATGTTTATGCATTTTATTTATGATGAGAGAGCTTAAGCGTTTAAATTCTCTCCACCAACCTGCACTGACTTCCCTCATCTTAGCATCAAATATTAATAAAACATTTTGTATAAATTAAATTTAACAGACAAAAATTAAGAGAACGTCATTTGAATGATGATTTGTGAAAAAAAATTAAGTGGCCTGCAGTGCAAGTCACATGGCGATGACAACGGTTTCCCAAAATCAACTCCATCACGATGCAGTTGTCTTTGTTGATTTAGTGTTTCTTGTTTTCCACTTTCACTTCAACTTTTCCATAAATAAATGCATTCATAGTTTCGTTGAAACTTTTTTATTATTTCTGTTTTGCTCCTAATTAATTTGGTTACATTATTTCAGACACAAGAAATATCTCAACTCAAAGTCCTCTCTTGAAATTATTTTTTTGTGGTCCATCTCTGGACGATTTATATAATCAACGATAGATTTATTCTACAGATGTTAATTATTTAAATGTGTTAAAACTGTTTTTTTGATATTTACCCAGCACTTGCGATTTTTATTTAACTTCGAAGAAAAGAATCAAATGTGAAGTCGGTTCTCCGAGAAGTTATCCACAGGCAAAGCAAATAATTTAATTAATTTAACAAGAATTGCCTTACGACGGATCTGAATTAATTAGGATCAATTTAAAAAGAAACGATGTTCAAATATATGGATATACTTACAGATATTCAGAAACTATCAGGTCCGTGCATTTAATTAGCACATTGGGGAAGATCGTTTAAGAAATCGATCGATTCAGAGGCAACATGGATGATGTGTCTTGGTCTTTTTAGGTGAGACGTTTCAAATCCACTTACATTTGTCTCTACGAGGAGAAATGATGCGTGGATTGAAAACAAAAATTTAAAAAGAACTCTTTCCAATTTTCTAAGGTTCCATCGAATAGAAGTGGAGAGTATTCAGTTAGACAAATTCATTTATTAAATCCATATTCACATATTCACATATCTCATTGCCAACTTCAATGAGCTTCATCAGTGAGGGTTAATACATAATAACGCACTCTTAATCCCAAGAATACAGTATCACTCATCATGTAACAATCTAACAATCATCAACAGCAACATATTTGCAATTTCATTCGGATCGAACATTATTTTAAAATACAGCATAATTATCATTATCAGCATAGAAGGGGGAGGTAGAGGCCTCTTCAGCTTTTAGCTCTTCAACTGGCTGTCGGCGATGCATAAAAATATATACTATGTATGCACATAACAAACCCATTCATTCATTTCCAGTGCAATGCTGCACTCTTGACTCAGGCTGAGATCCATCGCTCACATTAGATGCTTAGCAAAGCATTTTATTACTCTCCACTCTGCCAGCAGCGTTTGTGGGCATATTTATAATTGTACATAATAATTATTTAATTCTGCCTCAATGTTTTTCCCATCGCATCTTGTGCTCTTAAGTTTCCATTATTAAATTCAATTTCATGCCTAGCGCTGTGCGTTGCCTATGGAAAAAGCTTGTGTGTTAAGTATTTCTCCATATGGGTCGAATAGAATTGTGTGCTGTGCTTGCAGGGTGGTGTAGCAGGAGCCCCCGCTTTAATTATTTTAATTCAGAGAGGTTGTTTCTCTATTTCAAATCTGATAAATGTAAATGTGGAACATTTTTCCAGAAAGTAAAATAGAAAAAAACGAACGGACTTGGCGAAAGGAAATGCGAAGAAAAACTTCATTCGTAACAGGCACGGATTTGAATTTATTTAATGGCACACTCACCGTAAGATACATGCATTGATGGCTTTGATGACGGTGTGTTGTTGCTGCAGCGTTACTGGATTTCATTGAGCGCAAGTGCTGAAATACTTTGCCTTATTTGTAAGATCCGAAAATTTATAGTTTTGTTAGAGCAAAATTGGAGCGTGTCCGATGTTGTTAATTCGAAGCCATGGAAGTGGATAATGGTATGAAACTAATAATTTTGCGACAAAAACCTTGAATTCCAAAAAAAACATTGTTAAAAGTGGCTACGTTTATAAAAATAGTTGCATTGGATGTCATATTGTTTTCTTATAATATAAATTTCTTAACCATCCCTGCGCACATGCTCTTTCCATTTCGTTTGAATAAAAATAATAAGTGAGGTTAATTGAAATAATGTCGATCACATATTATTTGAATCTAAAGATTGTTTGAAAGCCTAGGATTAATTCGGACCAGAAAAACACAACGCAAATCGAAGCGATGACAATTTAATTAACGAGTCCCACGTATTTTCCAAGTTTTCCATTGTAATATTGTGAACGACGCGAGCAAAATAAAACGCAGCTTCGAAATCACAATAGTTTTTAAGCGATGCAGTTTCGAATTGATGCAAATCGGGAGCACGCGTAGCGAGGCTTTTATGAACGAGTCAGAACTTCTTTCTTTTTTTTTTCTTTTCATTTTCTCTGCCTATCTTTTTTTTCCAAATGAAAATTATTAAAAATTATCGAGTGACTTTTTATTTAAGATGCCAGCTGCATTTCCATAAGTCCACATGATCAGACCTGTTTATTGAAGATTAAGATACCACATGCAGTTTGAACAAGTAAACGTTTTCTACATAAAACCCATTAATGAAATATCTAACACTATTACTTCACACAGATACAGACGCAGTCTTCCTGTAGATTATTACCCATCTGCTAGTGTGTCAATAAAAAAATGAAAGAAAAAAAAATCTAGACAAGAGAAAAAAATTAAAATTGCAGTGAAAGCAATTAAAAATCGAGAAAATTCAATCGGAAAATCTAATTCGATTGGAACGGCCGGTAGAAGCTGCGACAGCCGTTGCATTAGACCACCGACCGTCCCCAGAATTCTTTTTTTTTTTGTTTTGTAGTTCTCTATACATCCACGTAAAGAGAGTGTTGTATTGAAGTATGCTTTTTATGAGAAAGGAACAAAGAAGAAATTAATGGCAAAAACCAAAAAGGAAAAGAAAAGTCAAATAAATGGGGAAATGACAAAAAAGATGAAAAAAAAAGAAAAACGAAGAAAAGAACGAAAATCGGAAACATAGATGTTATATTAATTTTTTTTTCTGCTTTATTTGTGTAATTCTGGTGGATGTAAGTAGTTGAGCTCGTCAACCGCAATTGCAAGAAGGAAACGCCATGACGAGCGAACAGCTGACGGTGTATAATTTCATTAATCACGTTTGAAATTTGAAATTGTTCTTTTATTTCATTTATCACATTTGAGATTTGAAATGTTTCTTTTATTTGCTTAGACTGCAATATCGAATGCAGGAGTTTTCTTTTTATTCAGCTTCTCAGTATCTCCGTATAGCTTTGTTAGCATAAGGTTATTGCTAAAGTCTAAGTCGGTTAATCATAAAAATTGCTGACACTATAATTCTTGAAATAATTTAAGGTAGAGAGCGAATTCAATTGAATAAGACAAATAAACGTAATAAAAATATAAAATTAATGAAGGAAGTACAGACTTGTCGAAGGTGCAGACGATATTAATAAATTGAGTATTTTATAGACTCTTTAAGTTACTTGCCTTCGGCTTCAAAAATATAATGCTTTTGTCATTATTTTCATATAATCGATTCTTTTTTTATGTTTTAATTATTTCAAAATTTTTAGTGTCAGAACGGAGAGACAAGAAAGTGTTCAACATTTAAAACTATTGAGACTATAATGAGAATTTCAATTGAGCACTTAAGATTGTGTATTTTGATCAAAAAGTATTGTAGCGCAAAATTGTTTTCCTCTGGTGTATTCAAACCGACAGTAAGACATCAATAATGCAGTTTTAGCAATTTTTCAATGAGTCAATAAAAGTGGGTATTAACTCGATCGCTCACTGTAAAAATAAGGTCCTTTTTAATTCAAACGAAGTTTACAAAAGGCAAATCTGTAACCTGATGTTACATAATTTTTATAAATACTTTTATAGCCTAAATTCATTGTTCGTCAAATAAATCAGCAGTGGCTTTGTTAGCATGAATACGTATTCTAAAAACCGAAATGTCTCAGGCACTCTTTTGATAAATTTCTTGTTATTTGGATGAAATGAAGCCGAATGGATCTGCTGATCTCTACTCGTACGTTTTATATAACACCAATACGATGTTTTTAAGGTACCTGTAAAAAGGTTGCAATATCAATAGAATCAAAGTCAAAATCATCAATATTTGTCCATTTAAAACAGGAATCTTGAAAAAAATATAAGTCTATTCATCCCTCTTAATTATATTTCCCAGATAAATTAAATTTGCTTGAAGCAATTCATTAAAAAAAAAACTTCCCTTTAATAAATGATTCGCTTTTGATGGCTTTATGTACATATTTATTTAGGCCACTATGTGTACATTCACAAAAGTTTTTAATTGAGAAAAAATTTTGTAAATGCATGACCCAACAGTTTTTTTTAATGACGTGACACTGCCTACAAGCCTCTTAAATTAATTGCGCACTCAATATTCTGTTTTTTATATTAAACGAAACAAAAGCCCCAAGACAATGACATGATAATTACATCCCGTAGATGAAATAGTAAGCAATTTTTTTTTCTCTCTTGTATGTGATTTACAACAAATAATATTTAATTCATGACACACTTTAAGCGTGCTTAGAACGAGCTCAAATCGACTAAGCTAGTCCACACGTCAGCCTCAGGCTTACAATTCCATTCATTAAAATAAATAGATTGAAGAAAAAAACAATGGATGCAGATAAAAGAGCGGAAAATCAGCATCAGTTGTATTCATTCAGTATGACACACTAGCTAAGGCTAATTAAGACCACAAACAATTAAGAAGAAATAAATTTCCATAATAAGCCACACTCAGCCTCACTTCCTATCGCCGTAATACCTACTTTGTTCGGATGTATCTGTAATGTATTTTTAAATTGTAACAAATTTAAATTATTTATAATGTGCAACACTAGGTGGCACAAGTGTATGCATAAATGAGAATTTTATGTGGAAGAAATTCAGAACTCGGTGGCAGTCAGTC
The DNA here is from genome assembly GCA_905187475.1 of Syritta pipiens. NCBI lineage: Eukaryota > Metazoa > Arthropoda > Insecta > Diptera > Syrphidae > Syritta > Syritta pipiens. The sequence goes on along the minus strand of LR994574.1, from coordinate 492,220 downwards.
ATTTGTACTCAATGTCAGTTTTTAATTAAATAAAATATGACATCCTCTCCACGGTTTTATGCTTTCAAACACACGACTACACATCGACTCAAATGAAAAGGGGTTAATTTTATAAATGCTGATTTACGAGAAGAAAACTTTCAATAAACTATACACCACAAGTGAGTGCGACATCGACAACGGCAACGATAACGACAACGATAACCACTACGACTACGACTATGACTACGATGAAGATTGCTGAAGACTTCGTTGGGATATAACTCTACGACGATGACTCCGACAAGTAGAGCCTTCCCTGTAGAACGTCGCCGCCGTCGCTCCAACATCGGAGGAGACGATGACGATGATGTTGATGACGCTCAATATGGTATGCCGGCTTATTGCATTAGCCGCGCATATAGCACTTTTAAGTAAGTTTGTGGCTGACCGATGTTTTCTTAATTACATTTACTGTTTATGTGAACACCAAAGTAAGAACTAACAATACAGACATTATTTGCACTTACGCTCAAAGTTCATACGCCTTCATCCAGAATGTGCAACGAGACGTAGGCAACGCTCTCCACCAAGAAGCACTGAACAGATGATTGAGTACTTTTTCTGAAGAGTTGCCAAATGTTTGCAGAGAACTGCATCTGTACTGTGCTTCAAAAAAAAAATGTAGACCCAAGTTTAACAAAAAACTTTACTTGCTGGAAAAAGGCGTCTGAACTTTGCGTTAAGAACATGCTTTGTTTTTTTTTTTTTTCAATTAATCATACCTGTTCGGAAGGCTCCTTCAGCTGTTGAAGAAAAAAAGAACACCCACTTCTGTTTAGTTAGAACTACTAGTAGAAAATTTACAGGCATGATTAATATTAGAAAAACAAAGTGGGTAGATGCTAAACACTATTTCATCAGTCTGTGAGAGCTTGGCAACCCTATTTCAGATGTGACACCTCCTCCATGGTATATTAAAAATATATTTCTTCCATTAATAATTTCCGCAGCACTAGCAAAGTTTCCATTTTATTTTATTACAAGGGAAGCTTTATGGTGTATAAATTTATTAAGAAGGTTTCGCTATAGGTACCGTGTGTTGTCCCAACAAGGATACATACATATGCATATTTCATATTAGCATTGTTTCAGCAGCGGTCGACGATGGCTATACCATCGCCATGCCATGTACATTTAGGTACGTACAATACATGGCATGTGAGCTGACTTCCTATTCCGAGGGCACACATCACAACGTCGGAGTTAATGCGTTTAATATAGGCAATATTTATAGTTTAAACATTTCACCCATTTTGATATTCAATAAAACTATACAACCTCCTCGTACATGCATATGCAAATAGCCATCTATGTATGAGGAGCTGAAATATTTATGTCAGGTGGAATAGGGCAGGACACACCGTCGCAGGTAAGATAGCCGAAGCTTCGTGGGCCTCATCGTATGGGAGGAGTGCGGCGTGTGTATGTTTGTTGTATTCAAATGGTAGAGTATCTAACACTCGCTTCATTGACGACACTGGTAAGGGTTAATTAAGTTTTCCTTTGATTAATTAAGTGATTGCATTATCGATATTATAAAAGCGTTGTAAATGTCATTTCAATAATATTCAATTTTCGATCTCTGACAGAAGATTGCTTAGTGGGGGGTGAGTAATCGATTTTTTTTTCTTTTCATATGGAACCGGACGACGAATTGGCAGGCATATTATAAGGTGCATCATTTCTCAAATCTCACATATAAACCTTGTAACAGGAAGTAAGCTAATCAATCTTGCTAACACAGAAAAGGACATTCTTGAGAAGTCAATTTTACATACAGTTTCCAAAAAAATTTTTTTGAGAATATAATAGGATGAGCTCAAGATATTTTATTCCAACCATCTCTAAAATCAAGCTGCACAAGTCTAGAGACTTGATGCAAGTAACTTTTTTTTTCAAGTTTTAAAATTAAGTGTCAAAATAGGATTATGACGCATTTTAGAAATTTTCGATTATTCTTTGAAATTAATTGCCAGAATAGGATAAGGGGCATTTTAGAAATTCGGCATTATTCTTCAAAAATTCACAAGCTTAAGCCTAAAGGCATTTCATAGATTTATAGTTCCACTTGAAAACGAAATTGACCTTTCGGTGTCTAAATTCTGAACACTTAATTTTGAACACAGCCCGAAATTTACAATTGCGAAGAAGTTTTAAGACCATTTTTTCGTCTTTAAGGTCTTAAACCTTCTTTTACTTGTTTTTTATTAATTTGCTAAGAAAAATAGTTTGGTGCATTGTTGTACGAATGTACATGCATCGTCTGTAGTTTTTTACGCAGTCAATAAACGAAGCGATCAGGCGTGAAGAATACATTTTTAAAGTTGTAGAAGAATAAATTGAATAATACAATGAGCTTTTCTATAAAAAAAAATAAGTTTGAAATGTATTCACTTTTGGCTCTTTAAAACAATTTTGTGACAAACTGTACCATCCTTCCCCACATAGAGATTTCTTATCTGAGTACAGATTTTCATTCTTCCCATACTGCCTAGTAAGTTTTTATTTCATTATCATTATTATTGTTATTATTATTATTTTATTTATACTCTATCTTTCGCAGTCGTTTACACTTCTATGGAACAATCAAACACAAAGTCTCTGCCTCCGCTCACGATGTTGCCGCAACCAGGTGAAAACAACTTGCGTGAGAGTAAGTAAGAGACCTAAAACATGAGGGGAGCAGACAAGAAATAGTAAGAAAATAATAACAATAATAATAATAACGATAATCATAATAAAATACAATGTCGAGGCAAGATGACGATAATAGTATACTCCCAGCCGACAGCGTTGTGGAGAAATAATAACTAAAACAACAGACCTGTAAACTGGATTGCGGACGGTAAAAGGTAAAATAATTTCAACTTCTTCTCCACGGCAATTATCACTTTAATATATATTTCTCTACCTGGATAGATCTTTTTTTCAAACAAAACAAAAAAAAGGATAACAAAAATAAAACGCTGTCTACTATACAAATAATTACATTGAGAAACACCCAAGAAACGATGTACCAGATGTGCTCCGTGTACATATGTATCTGTTATATATTATTCATCTAATTATTTCAGCAATGAAGAATATTATATTTAAGGCTACCGAGTCGTCATTTATTTCATATGGTTGCTCATTTGAATTTAGCCATTGGATACACGAAAAAAGAAAACTAGATATGCGATCTCGTACTTCTAATAACTTTGGTAATGCTAAACACAATACGCTGACAAGACATGAACGCCGAGTGTTTTTACGCGCGTAATTGCCTGAGTCATTGACTGGCTAACTTTCTTGCTCCATCCGATGTCGATGTCGATGTCGAACAACCGAAATGACCTATTATACAACATTCCCTATAATTGCTGTTAATAAGTTTTTCTTTCTTTTTTTTTTATGGAATTTGTTTTTATCACAATTATTATTTTTTATTATTGCTCTGTGGTAATACGATTTTATTTGATTATTTCTGTACATTATCATATTTGGCAAAAATACAGAGTGAGAGGGGAGAAGATAATAAAATTAATTACTTGGATCTACACGTGTCGGTTGTTACTTATATCCAACTAGGCGGAATTGTTTTGTTTAAAGAGAAAAGACAAAAGTACACAAATGGAATTGATACAGCCTTGAATGGGAACGTTATGAAAAAAAAGCCGACAGAGGAGTGGCTCAGGTGTAGATGTGTATATTTATTTAATTAACATAGTTATCATGCTCATTGCTAGTGAATTAAAAAGATAACTTGTTACAATAATTGAAAATTCAATTTTTTTTTTCATTATATCTGAGTTATTATTTAAAGCAACCATGCGATTGAGGAACGATATTTGTTCGTAGACAGAAAAGTTCGTCATCAAAAAAAGAATTCACAACGACTTTTAAAATGAAAACTTACAAGTCTTGTACAGCATATTACATCGTTTAATAACCTCAAAGTTTCTACTAAAATAAACAAAAATTCTTTCATACCACTAATGTACTTAATGTACTTAATGTACTTAATCGCACTTAGTGCCAAGGTTAAACAATAAATCAGACACTTCCATCAAAAATTGTTTAAGTATAAAAACTCTACCTTTATTTTTTTGTCGATTTTTCATCATAACAAGTTTTTATATCACCATTGAACGAAACTGACTTTATTGACAATCAGACTCTTTGTAAATCTTCGCTAAACCAGACAAATTAATGATTCTTTGTCACAAAGAAAAAATTTGAAAAACGACTTCAAAGGAATAAAGTAATATCTTTTCTGCGCTTTACGATTTCATTATAACATCTAAAGTTCTTTTTTTTTTCTTACATTTTGTTTAGTTTCCATTATTTCCTTCATCAATCAACACACATACAATTTACATTATAAAAATGAAATGTACAGTCATTTATTGACGTGAAAACATCCGACAACGCAGATGCACTCTTACCTACAAATCCAAATGGGGTTCTTTAAACAATTATTTCATTTATTTTCTTTTTTCTGAAGTAAAATATATTTACGATACGAACAAATATCCGCATCCATATGCACACACTTTTGAAATGTTTACTTGTAAAATAACAAAATGTAAATAACGAGACAGAACTTAAGGCAATAAAGAATGTGTGTGAGAATATAGAATGTGTAAAAAAGTGGAAATCATTAAAAGCAAATACAAACATGTACATATATTTTTTATACGCATGCATGGTATCTTGAGTATTCTCATTCGATTCAGAAATGGTTTTTCAATAATTCTTTTTTAGTTTTTATAACTTTGTTGCAGACTGTAGAAAAAAATTTAACCAATCTTTGGAAGAAACAAACGAAAAAAAAATAAGTTTTATGATTAATATTTAAACATGTCGTCATCAAAATAATTTTAGTCAAGAATCTAGCAAAAAAAAAGCAACTTGTATTTGCTCTCTTTAAAGAAATATAAAAATTATAAAATGTAGGCTTAGTCATCATAGTTTTGTTCCATAAAATTTTAATACAAAATTTACAATAAATCGAGATTCGAACATATACTTTTCCAACCAAGTAAATCTATTTTATAAAAGTGGCTTTGAATTAGAAATTTATAATCTATGCATTGAACAAATTACGGTTACCTATGTACCCATGCTTGCTTAACAAACATTTCTAACATACATTTTTTTAGAACTGTTGTAAGCATAGCTGAATAAGGTCTTGGCCAGCATCAAACAAAAAATAATAATGAACAATATCTTGAACCAATAAATAAAAATGTTTCTGAAAGTTTTTCAATAATTTGATCGTAAAACACAAAAGATGGTTAGCAGCACAATGGGCCTATCTTTGGCCTAAGTGCACCAAAATTTCAAAATGTGCTTAGTAAAAGTAAAAAACAGTGGTTAATGGTATAGTTGATCGTAAAGGTGCATGTGAAAGTTGGTAAGCAAATAATGAGAGACTAACCTAGAGTAGTTATATCCTTTTCTTTTTTAATGACATTTTATATTTTTTTCAAAACGTTTATACAATTAGAAAACCCATACGAAAGCCAAGTTAGACTGTACGTATTGTCACCCTTTTATGATCGGTTTCTAACAGCCTTAAATAAATAAAAATAAACTCCGATAAAATCATTTTCTATATTTCGTAATAAATTCATAAAATTATTATCGTTATTATTATCCGCTCCGCAGTCGATTAGATTAGATCGATATTTCAAAGCGATTCTGTTGCGCTATTAATCGTGTGATGTAATCACGTTTTGTTCTTTCAGATAATTCCAATAAAATCCATACACAGGCAACCACAAAACTCTAATCTTTATTGGCAAAAAAAATAAAAAAAAATATGATTTGTATTTCTTTATTTTTTGTTTTTCTTTCATAGTTTTCTCTGAAATACCCACACAGAGAATCGAAAGAACGATGCCTGAGAGCAGTTGAACAGCCGTAAAACAAAACAGATGAATAAATGCCGAAAGAAATTTATTTTATAAAAGAAAAATAAAAATAAATATCCAGTATTGTAGACGAACGTTTGTACTTAAAAATGAAAAATAAATCCAAAAGGACCGCATACCCTCGAAGATTGTAGGTTTTCCCCCTCTGCTTTCCGCAGACCTGTCAGCACGCGGGTGCCTGCGGATGGATCTAAACATCAGCCTCGTGCGTTCCGCCTAAGTCGAGCATCTGCACAGCACATGCCCACGATATAATAACAAAAATATAAATTTTATTTATTTAAATGGAAAAATTAAAGGAAAAGAATCGAAAAGAAAAAAAGTGTGAGTAGTAAATGGAACTGATGGTGCTGGCAGGAAGGCAGGCATTGCAACCGCACAGGGACAAGACACGAATGATTTCTTCTACACTTTGTTGGAGTATCTGTTCTGTTTGTCGAAGTCGATCTGTCTGCCTTTTGTCCGTCACTGGATTCGATTTCCCCGCCAACGCCATCTGACTGACTGACTGAGTCTCTGGCATACTCATTTAAAGTGGACTCGGTTCGGTTGAAGTGTGTTCTGGAGCGCGATATGCATCTTCGTGCTTGTATGCGTGTGTATCTGAGATGAAAACGGTGTGCTTCATAGTAAACAGAGAAAGAGGAAATGAACGCGTTCGTCTTATTCTCCGGAAGATTTTTTCTTTTCGTATTCTTTCTCCTGCGTATTTTTTTTGTAAATATTAATATGAGTCAATCGCCAGATGTCAGAGGATCATGTTGTGAAGTTGGGAAGATCATTTTGTAGGGGATTTCAGACAACCTAACAAATACTTGGTGGAGAAAAGGGAATGTAGATCAATGTCTTTCTCGGCGATGTTTATCTTTGAGTGATTCTACGATTTGAATGATTAATTGAAGAGCGGGACTTGGTGACTATATTTTGTTCTTACAAAGTCGATTGGCAGGTGTATCTGGAATTCAACTGAGTGTTCTTCAGGTAATACAGTTGTCTCTTATTATTTTGAAACCCAAGAAACCAAAAAAATATTTTAAATTAGAAAGGGAGTAAGTTTATACATGTATGTGATAAATTATCGACAGTTTTGCTGAAATGTCCTAGAGATTTTTTTTTTCAATCTGCATATTTTCATGGAATTTTTTTCTTCAAAAGTTAAAGGGTCCGAGGCAGCCGCAACTTGGATTTGTTTTGTTTTTAGTATGTTGACAAATCTGGATTGATTTTAAAAACATTTTTTTTTATTTATTCGCTTCGAAGAACTCAACCCAATAATGTTCCCATTCTCAAAAAATAGTTGCGATGATGATTCCCCTGCTGTTGTCATGAGAAATGTGTTCGACTCTCGCCCCTATTTCCATAAAATCGCTTCTCACCTCACCCAAATCTTTTTCATAAATATGTTAAGTCATAATAATTAATGCGTTGTTCCTCCAGCAAAGCCACTGGAGAATAATCCGTATACAGCATACGAACATGATAAAAAGATTCTTTGATAAACCTCAAACAAAACACATCCTTCAAATGTTGTTTGTTTGAAACAAAAATTTCGTGGGCTAATAACTTCTCATACTCACTCGCTCGCAGCGTTTGGAAGTAAGAATAATAATAAAATAAAATGTAATATACAATACAATAAAGAAAAAAACTTCAGAGAACCATAAAAAATAACATAAACCATTATTTCTTTCCATGGCCATTAAAAGTAACTAACGTCTTTGTGCTTGAATGTAGCCCGCCCTGCTTCTCCCGCCAAGACTAATAAATAATAAAAAAAAAATACATTTATACATATTCTTTTTTTTTTCATACCGTGACTGTGTTGGTGGGGTATATTGTTACTGGGGCCCGTTGATAATATTTTTAATATAATTTCGACTTTATTTTTAATGATGAAAAATGTTTTCAACTTTATTACACCCATGCACACATAAAAGATATAATAAAATGCGCTCCGTCATACAAATAATAACAGAACACTGTGTGCATGATTAAAGGCGGGACGGGTGGGGTGGGTAAGTAGACGGATAAAATACCGACAAATAAATAAAAGAAATGAGTTTTGAGACTGTGTTCGAAATGGAAATGGAAAGAAAGAGGAATTAAAATCCAAGTAAGAAGGGTTTATTTCTTGTAGATTTTTTTTTTTTTATTATTTTTATCGGCTCTTTTTTTTTGGAGAACCATTCAACAGCAAGGGCGACATAAGTTGAGATGAGTTCAATTTGTTTGGACCTTCATCGAGCGCAAGAGGATTATTGAAAATAATAAATTAATAAAAATAAGAAGGAAATTAATTGAGTATTGTTGTCTTCTAGTTTGATTATGATTGGAGGTTTCTTTTCATGTGACTGTTGTTACTAAGAATTATCGGAAAGAGTCTTATCTACAAACATTGTAGAATAACGACAGTCTTTGAAATGAAAGGAAAAGAAAAACTTGATTTAAGAGACACCATTAAGAACGGATTACATTTTTGAGGATACGAAGTGATCGAGTTGTACCCAAATAAAAGCTGCAAATTATTATTTTGTTGCAAAAGTGATGGTAAGAATATTCCTGCCATCCAGATTTAATTTACGATATCTATGATCGTAGTTCAAATATTCTGTGCGAAGAAAGATCGAATCAAGAACTTTGTGACCACAACGAATAACCGCTCCAGTAATTTTTGAATGTATCTCCAAAAGAAATTCTAAAACTTAAGATCTTTTTGAGAACTCGTGTCAAAATCAGGTAGAAGCGTTATTTTCCTTTAAAAAGAATTGGTTTAAATCGTTATTTCAGATTCTAAACTTAAAATAATTTAATTCTAGACTTAAAAATCGAAACAATCTCAATTTGTGTCTAAACTCGACTTAGACGGTTATTGCTTAAGACCACAGAAATATTTAAGCTTTAAAAAAAAAAATCACATACGTATTAACATGCAATTATTATTATTATTATTATTATTATTATTTATTACCAGGTAAATTAAAATTACAACCTGTTATATACATAGAGCCGTGACTACTGGGACCTTCAGCTCAACATGAATTTAAAAACTTGGTTAGGAGTTGAATCTTGAACTAAACTGATCTTCTCATCTGTACCTACAAAAAATTAACCATAACGATTCTTGAAAATCAACAGCAGTAAGAAATGCGCATTCAAAAAATTCAGAAAAAAACAATCTTATGACTTATAGATGCTTCTACTTAGAATTTTCTATTCATTTAATCAAAATAAAACAACAAACTTTTAAGGTATAAAGCATTATTGTATGATTACATAAATTATAAGGCGCAGTTTATTATTCTGGTTTATGATACTATAAAGGTGATGACATGCAGGCAGTCTCTGATGAAACAAACTTTCAATTACTTATACTCAAAGTCTCTCAGACTTCTTCCAATATTTTCAAGGCACCCGGAAAAGAAATTACGCTTGCATCCCAAATCTATGAACACAACATTTACTTAAATTTACCAAGATTTACCGAGAATTAAGTCGTTGATAGAATGCCAAACTTTGCTTTGAAATGGACGATAGTTGTATTAATCATAAGAAATAAAATTATCAAAATGGCCTAAAGGAATAATCGCTTATATCTAGTTAAAACAAAATTTAGATTATCTCTAATTTTACGTCATAAAATCTGAAAAGACAAACTTGAATGGGCAGTTTAACGAATGTTAATTGAATACAATTTTTGGTAATTCTTGTATTTAAGTAATTTAGTAGGAACTAAATGAGTTCAAGTAAAAGGAAGATCTAAACAAATTTTCTATTTGATGATCGTGAAAAAAATGGCTTTAGCGGTTGTTCCTTGTGGCCACTGAAATTAGTCTGTGCAAGTTTTGTTTTGACTGAATGCACTCACAGTCACTGGCCAAATTATTAGACGCACTGTAGAATTTTTATAGTTATTAGAGTCTCCGAAATATTTTTACCTTTTAACGTTGGAGAAACTAAGTTTTTAAATTATGAAATGGCTTACATTATGCATACAAATTAATTTAAGTGCAATACATTTTTCAAAAGCTTAATTATAAAAGCTGATAATTGAAATTTTATATGAAATCTATAGTGTGTCTAAAGATGTGGCCAGGGACTGTAGTCAGACATAAAGACACAAAGAAATTGTTCTCAAAGAAAAAAAAAATTGCGCACAAAGAAATTGTTCTCAAAAAATAAAAATATAATGAAAGGACTCAAAGAACTAAACAGTTTTTGTGTGATATTGAGTCTTAGAGAAATTTGTCTGCAGGAAAGAAAAGTTCATGCCGGCTTATAAAGGCTCAGCACGACTCATATTTATCATTTAGCCGATCAACTTGCCCATATTAGAAACCTACTAAAAACCGATCGTAACATGTTATATAATAGATAAAGGAATTTTTGAATTCGGACAGCAATTTTCAATCTTATTATTCCAATAATTGAAAGGGCATCCACATTCGGAATATTTAGTTTAAAAAAAATTAATGCAAAATACTCTTTAAAAGAAATCATGTGGAAAATGTTCTAAGAAATTATAGCAAAACAAAAAAACAGAAAACAAAAATAGAAAAACAACATCCTTTAAGAAAGATGTATTGCCGACATACAAAAGAATAGTGAGAACCCTTTCTCCTTTTTGCTCAGACTTTTCAAAATATTAAATTATTACTTTTATGAAAGCAGACTGAATTCCATTCACCATTAAGATCTCGACTATAATATTTAACACAAGCTATCAAATATCCACCCACAAGACTAAAAACATGAGTAAAGGAACAAATGGAAAGGATCCTGAATTGAATTAAGTAACATTTGCAATATGAAATTTCACGATATGTAATACTGTTTTGTTATTTTATCATTGTTATTCCAACACAACGACATACATTAATATATCTGAATACATTAATGCAACTTTTCAAGTTTTATCTTTCACGAAAACTTATCTAACACACAGAAGAACTTGGCCCACAGTGGAATGATTCCTCAATCAATAACAAAATACCAAACAAAAAGTTTCTCAATTTCTTTGCTTAAGAGCTGAGTATCTTTAAATTTATCTTTGACAAGCGTATAAACAAAAATTTATATTTCTCCGTATCTGAGAAGTATTTATCTGCGAGACATATGGCGAACATGTAAGCGTACCTTCTTTCCATGTCCCTTTGTTCAAGAAAGTTGTTCGTTGTTCTTGCGCCTTGTGTTATTATTATTGTTATTATTTTTACATACATGTAGGATATATAATTTTCGTTTTTTTTTTTGTTCAGATTGTGTTCGTAAAATTAAAATATGCCTTTCTACAGACTGCCATTCTGGCCTTTTAATAGGATTTTCTGTGAATACAGTCGGGTGTGTTCTTGCATTGTACATACACCGTGTTATTATGGTTTTCTTTTAACATGAATATGATACATTCCAGAAGCGCACACACAATATAAAAAAGAAAAAAAAAAGAAACATCTTCGCACCTTAGTTTTCTTATTCGGATATGCAACAAAGACCGTATTACTTATTATAAATTACAGAATATTATAAGCCGTGTATATACCGATGCACAGCACACATATTCAACACACTTCTTTCAGAGTTTCCTCGTTATTCTAGATAGCTGAGTAATGACTTTAGGATAGGCCATGGAAATACACTCCCGATCGAAGGTGAAACTCCAATTTATGGGTCAAAATTTTAATCATAATAAGTGGATAATTCGGAAAAAATACAATGGATGGCTCTAAAGTCCTATTTACGTTACACTCCGTCTTAAGTGTGAACGTTTCATGGGATGTGTGAAAATTTTAATTCAATTCGAAACAAAACTTTCCACATAGACTGTAAATAATTTCTTCGTCTAAAGATGTGATGCAAAGAGAAGAAGTTGAAAATAAAATAAATGAATCCAGGAGCGGAGTGTGAGTGCGAGAGTTGAAAAAGGAACAACTTCTGTCGTAAAGGCAACGGATTAGTTGTTCAAGAAAGGAAAGACATTTGGAGGAGGAGACCGAGGACGATGAGGAGGTTTTCACCAAGAGAAAACTAAATAAATAAATACATTTTAAATTTATGATTTTGGGGCAAGAAGGGATGCGGCGCATCGATGTTGTGTATTCTTTGAACCCGATGTGGAAGGGATTTTTGTCTCTTGTATATATATGTGTGTGTGTGTTTTTGTTTTTATTATTTATTATTTGATTTTTAACTTTCATACGCAACTAACTTTTCTTACACATTTTTTATTTATTTATTTTGAAAGATGTGTGTTGTTTAGTTTTTTCTTTTGCTTTTCTTTACCATTTCATTCTTACTTTATATTTTATTAAGATACACAAGCGGAGAAAATATCTTTTAAGTTGGTGTAAACACAACGCGCCAGATAGCGGGTAAATTAAAAGCGATATTCGTCGTTTTCTTGTACTTTTCACTGCAGGCACATGTGGTATTTTTCAACGAGAAATAAAAAGAAAAATAATAATAATTTTCAAAGTTTCTTTTTTCGTTTTTTTGTTGTTTGATGAATAGGAGGAGGGAATGAAATTGTGGAAATGGAAATGGACAGGGAGGTCATGCATGTGAATGTGTGTTTGATTTTCATCTGCATTCGAAAATCTGACGGGATTATGTTAAGTACATATGAAAATGATTCGGAGGAAAATAGGCCATTCACCTCGATGAACGAGCATTGATCATAACGAAGACGAATGGAGCCCTTCTATATTTGAATATCTATTAGCCTTTGAAGTCGGGGTTTACTTAATTTTCAAATATTGACAGATGGTGATTCTTCGTTTCCAATGAAAAAAAAAAAAACTAGACAGAGTGAGAGAAAGATTTTCATATATATATACCAGATGGGATCATGGCTAATTCAGTTGATGGGAAACAAAAATATTTATATACGTTATTAACAAATATGTACCTGTTAAGTTATGCTTTAAAAGTTGGCAAAGAATGGTAGACGTGAATCGACGAGTTTTTTTTTAAGGGAGAAGGATTTGACTATGATATCTGTGGCAATAAGACAGAAAAGTAAAAAAAAATGGTTGAACACCGCTGTTTTTATTTAAATAGATTTTCTATTATTTGCTTGGATTTTTCTTGACATAGGGAAATGTTGGCAATAAGATGTACTTGAGAAAAAACCTAAAAACATTTTATTTATTTTATTTGACTATAATATCTGTGGCAATAAGACAGAACAGTAAGAAAAAAAAAGATTTTAAACAGGATTTCATTTAGAATTTGCTTAGATTTTTCTTGACATAGATGTAGGTACTTGAGAAAAAACCTAGAAATATTTTATTGCATTAATGCAAGAAGAAATTGTTTTTGAATGGTCCTCTCAAATTGTGCAAATAAGTATTTTTATGACAAGGTCTGTCTTTGTTTTTAAAGGGGAAAATTGGATTGTGTGGAGGACCTATGACATTGTTTTAATTTTTTTTTTAATTTTTTATAAATTTGTAACTTTTTTAAAATTTGTAACCATACGGTCACGCTGACACAATAAGGATTAAGTCAACATAAGCGTAGCTGTCTTATTGACACAGTTCTAATTCCCCTCTTTTTTTTAAGCTAATATTCTTGATAAAATATTGTTGACGAAATGAAGAAACAAAGTGAGATTAAATTGTTGTGAAACGTAACTTTACATTATTCCTTGCCTGAGTGATCAAAAATGAAGCTTTATGACTACTGAAGTAAGATTCTTTGTAATTGAAGAACCCTTTCATTCAGATGCAACGATTTCCAACCTTTGGTTTTTTTTAATGAACTTGTCGTACAATTTTATGTAAGAAAATAAATTTTCTTATCTATTTGGATGTGTATTAGCAACTTAAATCGAGTAATGTGTGAGCATGATCCCACACAACACATGATTGCCACATGACATAAATTCCTCCATTGAAATAAAGATCACTTGTAGATAGACAGAAGTTCTTCTAAACGATCACATCTCTTGGTGAAAAACATGAGACAATAAAAATTTGCATACAAATGTGTCGGTGTAAAACACCCACAAGTAGCTGTAAGAAAATCTTGTTAAGCCAGTGCACTGTGCATGAATGGACAGCTTCTTATTCGCAACCAAATGTTTACCACACGATCGAGATTGGAGTGACCAAAAATTCTTCATTCCCATGTATGTGATACAAGGTGACTTATATTTAATTACAACATCTTTAACCCAAACTAACGGTTACATTTTGAGATACCCAAACATTCTTGACCTAAGATCCAGTTGAAAGAGCCCGGCATCTAATAAATCATACACTCGTAAAAAACAAAAAAAAAAACACATCTCTGCGAAGCATCTTTACGAAATTAAATAAGAAAGAATCGGCAAAGAAAGAGGAAGAGGAAGGAAACGAACCGAGCGAATGAAAACAACAAACAAAAATTCCAAACTCACCCGCTCCTCCTCGCGTATCATTTCGGCTATTCCGGGCTTTATTTCCAAATCGTCAACATGACTCATGCCCATGGCCGCGGCTGCTGCGGCGGCAGACAATCCGATCGTATCCATCTGTGGACCGCCGCCGAGTGCTGAGAACGCCGCTGCCGCCGATGCCGGTGTCAGTGCGTTGGACGGGTGCGCGATTTGTTGCTGTTGCTGCTGCTGCTGCTGGTGCTGGTGCTGGAGCTGTTGTTGATTAAGCGGCTGCTGCTGCAGCGTCGATGACGGGGGCGTTGGCGGTGGCGGTGCAGCGGACTGTTGGTGTGAGTTTGGCGTAACAGCCGCTGTTGGTGCGGTGCTTGTGCCGGTGGCGGTGTGCGTCGCGTTCGACGATGACAGCGGCGATGACAGGTCACTGCGATTCTCATGCATCGATTGATGACCGCCGAGTGGGCCGACGCCAAGCGGGCTGGGCGCGCCAAACGACTCAGCTGATGGCCAGCGTCTTTTTCGTGCGTTCCTCATCTGCTGCTGCTGTTGTTGTTGGAGATGCAGTTGTTGTTGTTGCTGCTGTTGTTGTTGCTGTTGCTGCTGTTGTTGCTGTTGTTGTTGCTGCTGCTGCAGCGTCACGTCCAGCTCCCCCCACTCACGTGCGAATCGCGGTTTCTTTGCGGCGATCTCAGGTTCGATGAACGGCGCCGAACACGGGGAATCGGTTATTTGTCGCGAAGGCAGGGGGTTGGCTGCCTGGCCCCCTTCGTTCCTTCGGAGACTAGAGGAGGCGGAGGTGTCCCCACCAGCCGGGCTGCTGCCGCTGTTCTCCCCATTGACGTCAGCCAGCCCGCGCACTTTCAGCATCTCGGCTATTCTCAGAAGCGGGCCGATTTGGTCCTGACTCACATTTATCTCACCCTTGTACATGAAATCCACGATTGCCTTCAGCTCGGGCCACTTGACGTCGCGCATTATGATGATGGGATGTTGGCAGGGATTGTCAACGAACAGCGCCTGGAAGTAGGGGCTGCACGCGGAGAGAATCATCTTGTGGGCCTTGATGGATTGGCCATCGCAGGCGAGCGTCACGTCGACGAACGACTCGTTCTGCAGCAGCTGGTCGAAGACGCTCGTCAGGTTCGTCTGGTAGTTGTTCCATCGCAGGCAGAACTGCTGGTTCGGCGGGGTTGGCGCCGGGGTCACCGCTCGCTGGCAGGAGGGGGATGGAGGGGGGTTGTTAATTACATTGCTACTAGCCTCTGGAGTCGTTGGTGGAGCCAATGTCGATGCGGATGGTTGCTGGAGTGACAAAACTGACGGCGACTTGTAGATGGAGGCGGTCGCACTGGGCGGGGAGCCCACGCACTGGGGAGACGAGGCGGGGGGCATCACAGAAGACGGACGCGCTGGCGGCTGAGGCGACGAACTCGCGAACGGCGTCAGAGATCGCTTCTCCCCGGCCGCCGACGTCGTGGACGCATGAATGAGCTGCTGGTGCTGCTGGGACAAGTACGGTGACGAACTGCGCGGCGTGGACGCTGGTGGGGGCGGCGTTTCAGTCGACATGCTTAGATCGTGTATTTTGAATTTGAATTTGAATTTTGACCCCAAAAATTGTTTTCCTCAGAGAAACAACCAACAATTGGCGCGCTTTAATTTTTCACTTTGTTTGCTGTCTCACATCGATATCGCACCACTTTCTTGTATTTTCGCATCGCTTACGAAATTCTACTTCTCTACTTTGCCACCTAACACAACTTAATTTAGATATTTAGATTAATTATGGCCAACGTATCGTATACTGTGTTCGCGGCAAACAGCACTCATTCCGATCGCGTGTGCTTTGCTTTGAGATCTTTCTCCACCGCCTGCCAGTCTCCGGCCGCTTCTTCGAGCTGATGTTCTAATAATTAATGACCAATTACAAGCAATAACAAATGACGTGACACGAGTTCGCTGTTTGAGACTCTGGAATGGTTTCCTTCGTGTTTGTGAATAAACACATCTAAAAGTGGGAAAAACTCTTCCCAGCACGAGCGTCTGAATTTGACTGAAATCATTTCGCACATTTTGATACGGGAAAACACTCGAATTTAATTCACCATCAATATAAAGTAGATACACAACACCAACAACAAGTACACGCATGTTATAAACGCCAAAAACATTGCTCAACACATAAGCGCCGAACTACTATGCTCCCCTGTTGTTGTGGGGCTGCTTCCCTCTGTTAGTGGTGGTGGTGGTGGTTTGCGGCTCTTCGGGCTGGTCCGCTGCATTTGGGCTGAAAAGAGCTAGAGAAGCGGTTCTCCAGCGTTTCTAAAAGAGAAGGACTGCTGCACACACTCTCACCGGAGATGCCTTTCTCTGAATAGCAACAAGAAAAAGACCGCGCGAATCTGGCTCTTTGCGGAAAAGACGTGTGTTGACGGCGTCAGCTGAAGATGCCTTCGAATGGATTCCACAGTCTCTTAGAAGGTCCGGTGTCTTGTTTACTTTTTAGCAACGAAAAAAGGCCCCAAGTGATTCGAAGTTCTCTTCGCGAGCGGAACACACTCCAACTGGAACACCGGAAGCTCCAAAGAGTGTGCCAACTCTCTGTCGGCAGTCTCTCTTCGGTGGCTACAAATGTATCTGAGCGCTCTTCGAAAGTATCTACAGCTGCAATGTGCTTTCTTTTCCAGTTTTTTACTCGTTTTTAGATGTTTTCTGCCTTTTTTTTTTTCTTCTTCTTCTTCGCTTACCCCTTGTTATTTATGGTTTGAATGTACACAGTGCACATGCTGCTGGTGCTGCTGCTGCTGCTGCTGCTGCTGCTGTTTTTGTCCATCTCACATGGGGGGGCCTTTTTTGTCCTGTGTATGCGGCATTCCCGTATCTGTGTGTTGCTTTGTTGATAGTTGGATAGCCCGGCCCCCTTACCAATATTGTGCACTGGCTCGTTTTTTTCTTCTGTTTTTGGATGCAGGCTGAAGGTGTGTGTAGATTGGTGGATAAATTAAACTGTGTTGTGTGTGGTTATAGATACAGAATAGCTGAGGACTGTGTGGTAAGAAAAAAAAAAAAGATTTTTGCAGATATAAAAATAAACATAAATATAGAAATTTTGCAAAATATAGTTGGCGTCCTTTTTTATTGGTTTTCAGCTTGTGATGTCACTTGTAGGCGTGTACTATTTCAGAGTTTTCAATTTGAGTTTGTTGTTAAACGTTTCTTCATCACGATAGTTGGTGTTTTAATCAATTGATTAATTATATAATTACAAACGTGTTATTGCAAATTTTTCTTTGTTGATTTGTGGTTTGTTTTGTTTTTTTAATTTTACGGCTTGAAATGTTTGTCAGCGATGTTGTTTAGTTTTACCATCAAAAGAAATTTTCCTTGTGAAGTCCTTAGCTAAGTTTTGCTTAATAACCTTCCAGAGTTGACGAAGAAACATGAATACACTCGGCAGTTAGATTTCTGTGAAAATTATATTTTTTTTATTCGTGTGATTTAATTTGAGTAGATCGATGCTATTTAAAACAAAGAAACAAGGTTAATTACATATTAGCTCAAAATTAGATAGATCAAGTTTACATTTTATTTATTCATTTTTTTAAAGGCTTTTCTGTAATTATTAAATACAATTAAAATAACATGTCAGCTATGTCAGCACAATAATTAGATCGTTTATCATAAAATTGCATTTATTTAGGAGTTACTTTGTGTTCAATTGGAATTGTAGTCTTGATTTTTATACTTTGATAGTATGTTACACAATTTTATCTTAGTTTCTACCTTAAAAAGCGCAAAAAAATACACTCATTGATTTTTTTAACTTAACTGTAAGAGCGGCTTATGAGCCCACAATTCGAATACGATCAATTACCAGTGGCAATCAAATGCTTTCGTTGCAGTTGAATTAAATTAAATTAAAAGTTGGCCACCTCCACTCTAGAAGCGAGATATCAATTGAAATCAAAATAGTAAATAAAATGGCATGCACTTAACTTACCATTTCTTTCGAGATTAGATTCAAACATTAAGTTGTCAATAATCCCAGTGCAGGATTGGCTATAAAAATAATTGCCTGTAGCACTTTCAATTCTCAGGTTTGCTGTCAAATATTTTATACCCACGCAGAAAAAAAACGCAGTCCAAAGTCAATTATCTTAAATTAGATTATCAATTTTTTTCCTGATCTTGTTTTGCAAAAGCCTTTAAGGAAACAAATTATCCTCGCGTTACATTTTACAAGTGATGCTTTTAAGCGATCGATATGATATTTTTTTTCCAATTTCGAAATTCCCGATCAGATACCAATTTTGAAGAGCCATATGTTAACAAGATCTACGCATATAGAAATTAGGACAGTTGTCGGTTGAAGTATTGTGGGATTTGTACGATCAGAAGGCTGGTTATTATGAAAATTAGAAGGCTAACAGCTTTCAGAAATTGTTGTCAAAAGAAATTGGGACTCGACATTTTATTGAAAAAAAAATGCTTACAAATTGAAAATGTTGCATTAGTGTAGAAAAGAGTAAACTATTTTTGTAGAATAACTACGTCTACTCTAAGTGCAGTGACAAATGTTTTGAAGTCGAAGTCGTTAATAAGTTAAAATACAATCGACTCCTTTTAAGTCGAACTCCCTCTAAGTCGAATTTCCCTATCACTCGTGACAGCAGTACAGTCGTTCACTGGAGGTGGGGCCGTGAAAAATGTTTGTGGTGATTTTTTTCCCCGAGCTGGATTCAAACCCGAGTACTCTCGCTTAACAATCCGACGCACTAACCAACTAAGCCACGGGGCTTACAGTCATAACAACAGTCATTGCTTACAAAAATTTGTGTTAAGAAAAATTTGTTTGTACCATAGTTTTCATTTATTAAATGATTTTAAAATTCAGCCCATTCGTCACCTTTGTCTTTTCAAAGCTTTACAGATTTTTTTACTTCAAGATTAAGGCTTTTAAATTCCAGACTGGAATGGGGGGATGGTCCAGACTGGACCAGACTGGACCATCACCCAAGAAATTTCTTATACAACGAACTCCCGATAAAACAAACCTCCAATATAATCAATAGCGCTGTCGCATGAAAAAACCTCTGTAAATCGAAGAAAAACCCTGCAATTTGTCGTTTTTGTTAGTTCGAACTTCGAATTTACTTTTATGCAAAACGTCTCTAGATCTAATAATAATGCTAGCTCTGTAATTCGAAATCAAGTTCATTTGTTTTTCTACAACAGTCGTTGGTTGAAATGCGTACGTGTCGTAAGTGAGGCATTTTTTTTTCTGCAACCTCTCTGCCTCGAAAACCTTTGTAGTCCGTTTAGTTTTTTCTTTGGCTCCATGAAATTTGAATCATTGAGATTGCACTGTATTTATTAAACATACCTAGTTTTCACATCACAGCATTTAAAAATTGCTATACAGTAGTTGCTTGCCATTTATTCAACAAATAGTACTCAGTATAAGGAGAGTACATCATTCAAGTGAAATACTGACTACTTGAAAAAGAAAATAAATATATTCAGATGAAATCACTTTTAAATATTGCTACTTAAGCTTCTGGCTTCCTTGGTATATCGAGTGTTAGTCTTGTCTAGTTCTTCTTTCATTTTCTTTTATATATTTTTTTATTTTATTTTGTTACTCGCGAAATAATTAGACTCTGGCCTCAAGGGGACACCCAATGTAATGCCTTTCTAAAATTGATTCGTATGGCATTTAACTATTTCCTTTCTTACTAAATATCAAATGTCATTTATACATTAACTAAAAATACAAAACAAAAAATCTACAAATATTCAAATATAGTGAGTTCTTGATAACGCGAACCTCCATTATTCGAAAACCTTTGTAAATAGAAACTCAGATCTCACAGTCCCCTAAAAAAACGTCTGTAAATCGAAATTGAAATTAAGTTTATTTGTGTTTCTTTGACTACCCCAAGTTTAATTGCGTACGTGCCCAAAATACCAAAAATATTTTTTGCTAGAAACGTCCGTAATTCGAAAACCTCTATAATTCAAAGTTTTTCCCTGGTAGGATGAAATTCAAATTATCGACAGTTCACTGTACAAAGACATTAAGTTAATCGCAAAAATATTAAATTGCTAATTATGATATTTTATAACCATTTTTTTTTTTTATGTTATGCTTATTGCTTTTACTCAAAATAATAATAATTCCAGAAGCTAGAATATAATGTTTTCTTAAAACTCTTAAAAGATATAAAAAAAACTTAAAAGCAGCTTAAAAGTTACTAAAATAACAAAAATAATAAATTTCCTAAATACCAAAAAATCAAAAAATAATTTAGGATTCAAGAAGAAATTATGTTCCTAGAAAGAAAGCTTGCAACTATTTCTTTTTAAGGAAAAATAAAACTAACTACATACAACGTTTCAAGCAGTTTACACTCTTGCATCTACTTTCAAAATCATGATTCCATTGAATAATCCCACTCATATATTACTGCAATCTGAAAAATGTAAGCCCTAAAGCAGTTGAAATGAGCCCTCATTTCAATTCCAAAGTACCGACGGCGATGGCAAAGTAACTCTCACTTGAATTTGTTGAACCTGCAAATTGTGAGCATGGAAATTTCTTTTCGAATGTGAGTTTCACTTAAGTTTTAGAGCAACCATTATAATAACACTGAAAAAGCTGATCGTGTTCAATATTTATTCAATATTTGGCCTTCGAACAGATATCATAAAATAGAAAATGCATTACAATTGTATGAGTTATCCTAAAAGACTCATATTCACATCAAAGCTTCGTGAAACAAAAGCCAAACATATATTTTTATCGCTCCATTAAGCATACCAAACCAACTCAGACATTGTATTTAAAAAAGTTCAACAGACATTTGCAAGGGTGAACATTTTTTTTCCAAAATAAATCTACTAACATTTTATACTCGAAGCCCCTTTTTGGAGTGTAAAACACCGCCATCGCCAGCCAGTCAAAAGAAAACGCAAAAACCCTCAAAAAGGACATTCCATTCTATTTTGTTGCAGTTTTTGTTTTTTATAATTCCCTTAGACGTGTACCCCTTAACAAGTTTCAACTAAACAGAAAAAAAAAAGAATTATATAAGCAAAGAAGTGCATAAATGGAAAGCGCGTCCTTTCGCCGAAATCTCTTTTTATTTCACCTAATGTTCCACGATGTATACACACAGACTCGTATTTCAAATGAGAAAGTGACGGCTTAGCAATTTTTTTTTTAGTTTTATTTCTTATCCAATTTTTTTTAAGCTAAACAACTTTTTTCTGAGAACGAATGTTACACACATGCATTCGAGTATACATTGGTCATAGCCACTGCCGGAAAACCATTCGACGGGTAGGCGGACGAGAACATAGAAGAACACCCTGGCAGTTTTTGGCGAAATGCAAGGACATCACCATCATGTAGAACGTAGCGACATGGCGAGTGGGTACAGTTGTCCATCAAGCAAGGCTCACCCCCAATGCCGGAAGCGCCGAAAAGGGTGTTCCATGGAGGCGACGTTGGTCGTCTCCATGTCTCCATGTCTCCACGTCTCTGTCATTTCTCCTGCCCCCTCTTCATTTCGATAAATACATAAATTTCTCTGCCGTATTTGGCTGATTCTCCTGTTTCTGCTGCGCCGCCAATACTTCATAACGTCTCCGCAAATGCTGGCATTGCGACGAGTTTGTATCATCTAGAGGACTAGAGGACTAGGGTTTGGGCCAACATGGGTTTTCTGTAGTATCTTTGTGTGTGTGTGCCTGCGAGGCTCTCTTCTAATTTTTGCTGTACCCCGCCCTTGCAGATGGGTTCATAAGGACTATTGATAATGAATGGTAGATATGTTTCGAAATTTGGTATATCGAAAAGTTCTAATTTAGAATTCGACTTAAACTAATAAACTTGGTAAGCAGCTAAAGAAAATAAAGTTGGGAGGGGTATCTGAGGACATTTTATTACAGAGTCACAGAGCTCATTAATATTACAAAATTCAGAAACTTTGCCTTCTGGGTTAATACCGTCAACCCGTTCAGAGTTTGATGATATTATGAGCACTATCGTTAAAAAATAATCAGCATATATACAAGTCTTAGAAAGTGGCTTTTCGCTGCTTTGCTCAAGCCTAAGAATATCGAAAACAATTTATTTGATTAGAATGATAAAAATATTTGGAAGCGAGTTTGTTTTCTTGGAAAAATAAGTGCAGAATGTTGGAATATGTATTTTAGGCGACAATTTTTTTTACACCATTTGACTAAGTGGGAGTGATCTTGGAGGAGGTAGCTTAAAGCAAAATCGGTTGCCTGCTAAAGCAATGAGAAATAGGAATCTTGCTGGAAATATTGGACAAATATTTTGTTTCACTCAAAAGTCAAAAGATGATAAACATCTTTTTCTAGTTTAATCGGCATTATTCAGAATTATTTGCAATGCTTAAAATTTAAATCGCCTAAAATTGCCTAAAACTTTCTTTTCTAAAACAAATTTTCTTAACGAAATTCCTTTCTAGTTTTAGCTTTCTTGAGACATCAGCCCCATTTATTAGCTTAACCAAGCCAAAAAACTTAACCTAACCTATAAGCTATCAGAAAAAAATAACATAAGTTAAGAATTGGGGGCAGAGCTGGGGAGCTATCATGTTGCTATCATGCTCCCACATGCAATGACTCCAGCTTTTTGCGAATATTAAATTGAAGTAAGTTGATGTGGCTGGCTGCAAAAAATTCGCAGAAAATCGACTCGAGAGTTAAGGGAAATAGCTTTCTTAGAATCGTTATTCTTAGAATTTATTTAAAAAACAACTCAAAGTAATGAATTCGCAACAACGAGGACTGAATTAAATTGACAACTTTGAGACGTAATGCTTTCCTGTATACAAATAACTTTCTACTTTATTTAACAACCACTTGAATGATGAAGAATTAAAAAATAATCTTCTCAGGCTTGAAATTTTAATTTTTCCAACCAGCCACCCTTTGTATACCGCAATTTCCTCCCGATCAATACCAAACAAAAAAAATTACCTTTCTCACTTTCACTTGATTGCAGAAAAAACAACGAGGAGTCTCCCTCCACCCCACTTTACTAAAATATTCAGCGCGTAAAACGTTTTTTCCCACTCGAATCCATAACAAGGCTAACAAGTTGCATTCATTAATCCAAAATGATTCAAGCGAGGGGCCACCACCTCTGCCATCTCTGCCACCACCACCA
Source organism: Syritta pipiens (assembly GCA_905187475.1). Taxonomy (NCBI): domain Eukaryota; kingdom Metazoa; phylum Arthropoda; class Insecta; order Diptera; family Syrphidae; genus Syritta; species Syritta pipiens. The sequence goes on along the minus strand of LR994574.1, from coordinate 468,684 downwards.
GCAGCACCACCCGATGCATTTCCCGACCACCCAACCACCACCATCCCCAACCATCATAAATTTCGTCATCGCGCGCGCGACCCATTGTGGCATAATCGTGTAAACACACCACCGCCAACACTTTGCGTGTTGCCACAAGTGGTTGGTTGCAGTTTCCCCGACACACCAAAAAACGAAAGCAAGCCATTATCAACGAACGCATCATCAACTGAGGCAGGCCCAAAACGAGAAAAAGCGAAAAAATCGCCCGCAAAACACAAATTCTCGCGCAAAAAATCTCCTGCCAGCGCCACCGCCATCGCCACCGACATCGCCATCGCCATCGCCAACACCAACGCCAACGCCACCGTCATTGCACTCGTTCCGGAATTTTCAATCACTACAATATCAGCGGTTTACACTTTCATACCTCAAACATATTTAACGAGTGATTTAACCTCTGAAACAGCATCTGCCGATAAACGGGCTACCACCCTGTGCAGAAATTTAAAACTGAATCACAAAAGTCCACGTATAATTCGACGGACGAATGCAATCGGCTCACGCGGTCATGGTCATCCGAGCAGCCCGAGCACCCCCCCAGTGCAATGTGCATCTCCCGGTGGCACAAAAAATAAAACGCACCGAAAGCGGGTTTTTATTCGCGTTCGCGTTGGGTTCACAACGCTAATAGGGTGGTGTGAGTTGTAATGCTTCAAAAAACAAAACAAAAAAAAAGAGCAGAGCAAAAAAAATCCAAGCCCTTCCTTCATAAGATGCGGCTGCATCCACCAAACCTCCAATTTGCGGTCACCGTGCTATTTAAGCGTTAAAAATTGCCCGGCTGGTGGTTAGTAGTGCGGTGGCAGTGGCAGTGGCAGTGGCTGGCCTGTGCCCGCTTTTTTATGTTTGCGGTCCCCAGACCAGGTTCGCCTTTTTTTTTTTTGTTTTTGTTCATCCTAGAAGCCCGACATCGACAGCATCACATGTACGAAGGGGGCGCACTCATTGCACTCAGTATGCAACTCCAATCACAGACCAGTCGGGCCGGGGAGAATCGCCGATGCAACAGAGTGCAAGCAGGTAAAATATGCGGCACGCGGAAAAATTCGCCTGCACGGCCAGGCCATGAGCCTGTTTTTTTGCGCCCTCCGAACCGAACCGGGGTGCATTTGATTTTTGGACAGAATTCGATCCCCATTATCCTGGCGTGTGTGTTGGGAAAAATGAACAACAGCGCGCAAAAAATGGAGTAGGCCGACCGACCGGCCGTTCCTCTGCAAGGGCACGCTGCTTGCTGCACTCAGAATAGATAATACAGGATGCATTCAATGAACGCGAAGCGAATGAATGGGGCGACACTGGCGCTTCAGCTACTGCTGTATCTCTGTAGCTGTTGCTGTTGCACGATGCACGATGCACGTCAATCCGATATTGAAAAAGTGAAATTTGGCGCAAGCCAGTGGAATTCTTTTTTCTTCCCTACGTGCTCTAATGCAACAGCAGTTTACACCCCATGCCGTTTTGTGGTTGAGCCGCCTGTCATTAACAATGTTGCAGCCATTCATTGCTGCTACACCCTTCAGCATGCGAGCTCCATCGAGTGCATTGAATACATATGACGTGTCATAAGATCAAACGATGGATAACTGAGGAGGTTCAGGTTGAGGTTAGCTAGGACGGGACTGGCTGATGGTGTGCACGGTGAGAGCAGTATCGATACCTTTAATTGATTGTTGAACAGGACCTACTCTTACTTCCAGAGATGGTAATCTTTGACTTTGGGTGGGTTTTGAGGAGATGGCGTTCTATCTGCGACGGAGGGGGTCATTACCGAAGCTTCAGTTTTGGAAATCGCATTTCAAATGTGGTCTTCACTATCGTACCCTTTCCTTCAACTCTTAAGTCGTCTATCTCAACCTTCGGACAGCTCTCTTTGTTCGTCAGTTCTGTTCAGGGATTTTTGTTCAGCAATCGTTTTCGTTTTCCTTCGAAAATTCTGTTTTCCTCTTCTATCTCAGACTACTTCCGTTATCTTTTCAGAACTTTACCAACTCTCACTAAAAGGCTGACAGCGTCAATCAACTAATTTTCGGTTTTTGACGTTTACGTTTCGGCCAGAAGAACGTAAATTTCAAGGTTTTCCAGTGTTTCAGTAGCTTTTGATTGTGATAGTTGTCTTAGTCTCATCATCGAGTGCTACTTTTCCTCTAAATTGCTAAACTTTATAACCAAATATCATTGCAAGCTTATGCTACCTAATAAACTATCTATATCTTATCTTATTTCAAGGTCTTTCAATAAAAACAATAACTTCATGCACTGGAAGTTAAATTGGAAACTCATATTTAAATTATCTCTAAAAAAGAATAAGGATTTTGATTTCGGATTTTCAACCAAAACCAAAGAATCATCATCATTAGTGGCGTAACAACCCACGAACGACCAGAGTCTAGCTTTTCGCACCTCCACTGTGTTTTGCGCGTTATAATTTGACACACGTGAAGGTGACCTACAGTTTATTGCCGATTCCGAACGGCGAATTGCGAAAGCCTTCTGTGCCAGAAGTACTCCAGGAGGATTGTCAGTCGTTCGCTGGTGGTGGGGCCGTGAAAATTGTTTTGTGGTGTTTTTTCCTCGAGCTGTATTCGAACCCGGGTACTCTCGCTTAAAAAAAAAAAACAAAGAATGTCGAATGAATTTCTGTCGGAGGCCAATTACTGATCGAAACTCATCCACCAAACTTTTGCATAAACACTTCGTCTCTTCGAATGATCCTGGTCTCATACTTAGCTATTTCTTCATCATATTGGCCCTTTTCTGAAGTTTATTTCTTGATTATTGGACAAAAGAGAAAAGAGAGAGGTACATCCACCACCATTGATTTTCCCTTTAAAATGGATTTAATTACAAGCTTTCGATCGAAAGTCTGGAACTGGGAGCAAAACACATGTACGTTTAACACAAATCAACCTCTTTACTTGGAGAAGAAAATTCATGAGAAATTCTTGATGAGTTTCATGTCATCCGGTTGACAACATTATGACGATGAAATAATCGTTTTCGTTGTCAAAAAGATTATCCACTTGAAATCGCAAAACCAACAAATCTCACATTTACCTACCACGATGAATATTTCCGATTTCAATTTTCCCCGCATTACGTATCACGATCAGCAAAATATTTAACTAGTTAATGTTTCCAAGACAAAATCTAATGACAGAAGCGACCACTCGATCTCCAACTCAACCAAACAGTAGCTCAGTAAAAAGCATATTTTCTGCTTTGTTTTTATGGAAATGAGGCGTTCTATCGACACTACATCATCTGCGCTGCACCCCATTACGGATCACTGCAAGCCTTACGATGATACGTGGCCGCAAAAGACGCCCCCCTTGCGCCCCATGCCCCATCTGAACAATCAGTGACACAGATCGCGTATGCAAAAGTAATGGTTCGCCGATAAAGACCGATCGCGTACAAGATTGTTGTGATATGACTCGGCTCCTTTTTTTTCTGACTCTGCCTCGAAAACAATTACAGCATTTCCTCAAACATATTTATTATAACCTGTCCGCTCGGATAAACGAGCGACCGACCGGGATAGCTTGCGCTCATGCAAATGTATACCACAGTTGGAGCGCGGCTAACATCCACAGTGGCGGTGGTATCCGCACGAATTCGTGTTCATCGTGGGCGATGACACGGCATTAAGCCAGGAGAAGCCAGGAGAAAAAACTTAACAACTTTTGAAGAGGCAAAAACATCTGAGACGCGACCATGGCTGCGGAGGTTGCCGGCGGAGGGCCCAATGCCAGTAGCAATCGCGTTGCATTGTCAAACTGCCAGACATACATAATTATAAAAAAAAAAAAAAAAAAATTGCTGTATGGGTCTGATGATGTAAGCGGAGCTTTTGTAGTCAGTCGATGAAGACGAAAAAGGACATTTGATTTATGAACATTAGGGATTGAATTTTGTATCGCAGTTAAATTTGGGGGTAAGGTTTAATAACTTAATTCATGTCTGATGTCAAACATTTTTTTTTTGTCTTTCTTCCATGAAACGTTTGCTTGAGATAATCAGCTGTCTTTTGCTTTAGACCGATCTCAACTGATCATTTCGTCATAAATGGGAGCTGGATTGGGAAGAGAGTGGAGTTACTTTTTCGTCAGAGTTATAGAAAGTGTTTATTTAATTCATCCATCCAACAGTCTGTAAAGTCGTTAGTTTTATTGATATAATTATATTGCACAAGTCACAACTTTACTTAACTAAACTTAGCTCGACTCTGAAGTAATGCGAAAGCGGTCACAGAGTGGATGGTGTCAAGGAGAAGAGGTCAAGATGTGGTTTTAGTGGGTGAAAGTCTCACAACTTAGCTCGACTGGACTGAAGTGAAGTAAACTGAGGACACTTACTCAATCTTATTAATTCTATTATCAGACGAAAGTAAATTAGACAGGCCGGCAGATGATCGCCGCATGGAATCGGAACAGAGCCTTGTCGGTGTTGTCAAACTTGCTGACATACAATTTTTTACAAGCCAAAATGTATTTTTTTTTTTTCATTATCTTAAACTTTTTCTTTTACAGTTGGACAGCACCATAATCAGTAGTGGGCGCCGTTGGCTCGATCGGTTAGTGTGTCGGACTGTTGAGCGAGAGTACTCGAGTTCGAATCCAGCCCGGGGAAAAAAACATAACAAACATTTTTCACGGCCCCACCTCCAGCGAACGACTGACAACCCTCCTGGAGTACTTCTGTCATAAAAAGTTTTCGCAATTCGCCGTTCGGAACCGACATTAAAAAGTAGGTCCCCCTCCACATGTGTCAAAATTATAACGCGCACAACACAGTGGAGGTGCTAAAAAGCTAGGCTCTGGCTCTCAACGGGTTGTTACGCCGCCCAATACAATACAACACCATAATCAACAGCGTTTTAGACATGATATACTCGAGGACATTGAAATTACTGACTGCCTAGAAAAGAGGCAGAAGTCGTCTCTTTTTGAATTTATCACCCTTCTTCAACTCCACGTGCTGCAATCTCATGAAGACCAGGAGTGTAAAGAGTTATTTCAAAGAGTTAGAACAGCTAAAACTCTTTAGGATTTTTAGTCTTCAAATTCGAAAGACACCTTGATACTGGTTATTCATAAGAATCTGTGGTCTGAAATTGAGAAAGCCAAGTCGTTCTTGTGATGACTCTTATTCTCTAAAACAAAAAAAAAAAAAAGAAAATACTAGTGAAGTGAGTGGAAAAAATTGAAATCGAATTCTTGCTGTAATCAAACGTAGACTTTTCTATCGACCCAGAGGTATACCGTGAAGGTCTTCTAATTCTAATTTTTGGAGCACCCGAAATGGACAAAAGTACATCTGCGGTCAAAATATTAGCACTGCATAGCAGTAATAGTGTGAGAATTAGGATATTTTTTCTTGGAGACTTTGGGAATGTTCTTCTACATTAGAAGAATAACTGAAAGGAGTAAAAAATGTTTCAATTACCCCAATCATTAGCATGATATTACTCAAGTTGCAAGAAGGTCTCCTTCAGAAAGCAGCACTTTTATTGTTTTGACCTCAACTGTATGTCTAGTGGTTATAATCGGCAAATTGTGTATACTTTTCAGACAAAAAGTACTCTTCGAGGATTATAAATTCATTCATTCATTCATTCAACCATTCACATGATTGGTAGGGTCTTTTGGTTGTTTCATCTGAATGAAGTGTAACCAGGGTAAGCACAATCAATGCCCTAACCATCAAGCCATGACACCAACACGAGCCAAAATTACATAGAATCCCAACTTTTGGAATACAAACGTAGACTTCGGAAAGGTTTTAAATCGTATTAAGTGCGCTAACGTGAAAGACAGGCATAATCGATCAACCTCTAAAGTCTTCAACTAACAGAAGCTAGCAATCAAAAAAGTCCCATCTCCGTCTGACTCATTTTCTATCTTTCTAAACATTGCAGTCATGATTATAATCGACTGCGAAGACGTTGCGATGACGAAAACGGACCAAAATATCGCCCATTCGTATGACGGAACGGAACTCTTCCCAACTTCTATGCCGCATTGCCAGAGCGGGAGCCGTAGACGGAGCCGAAGCCGCAGCAAAGCAAGGGTTATTTAATAAAACAAATGTGCGCGAGGACGCTAGAATTCAGTTTTGTTTCTTTCGTTTTGAGGCTTTTTTTTAAATTTTAAAAATTGTTGTTACTCAAAATACAATTTACATCAAACAATGTAAAATATTTTGATAATTTGTCGTGACCTTAAAAAACTACTATAAATTTAAGAATAATCTTTGATGGATTTTCATATACTGAATGAATTTTAAAACACAATTTTTTAGGGTATAGGACCAGAAGACAGTTGCTTGCCAGCAAATTTGACTAGATATTGCACGAATCTTATTAGAAAGCCAATCATTCATAAACGAATGTATCCAGAAATAATATCATTGCTCAAAACTCCAACCACTTCAACTTTTTAATTGATATTTCGATTAAAAAAACAAGAACTCGGTCTTCTCCGGAACGAGCGTAACCATCATCCATCGTTTGACCCTTCCGCCAAAAGATACCGCAGCACTTTGAAACGTGCCCAAGTATTTTCCTGATGTATAATGCATATTCGTATAGCTTCATTTTTTTATTTTTTTTTTTTTAAGCCACGATTTTTGGGGCGACCACCCCCAGATATTCTCATACATATTATTTGTCCTATTTTGTTAGTTAATTTTTGCTTTTCCCCCCTCTTACACAGACGTATGTGAGCGAAAGAGTTGTATATCTTCCAGAATTTAACTGGAATAGACTCATGTATTGCCATGCAGAGAGCCAGCAAGGACGAAAAAATGAAACAATATGTGCGTTGGTGTGCCCGCATGGTGTCTGTAGGTGTATACCCATTGACGTCGATAAAAATTGGAATTTACAATGCAATGGGCTTTGAGTGCTCGAGCTATTCTATTACTACTCCTGCATGGACTTTTCGTCGCGAAATGTTCGCTTGACAAAATACAAAATTCAAAAGCAAAAATCAAAGAAGAATTAAAAAATTAGAACTGAGATCCGTCGACTGCGAGGACGTTGCGACGACGAAAACGGACGAAAATATCGCCCATTCGTATGACGGAACGAAACTCTTTCCAACTTCTATGCCGCATTGCGCGGAGCCGGAGCTGTAGCCGGAGCCGTAGCCGGAGCCGAAGCAAAGCAAGGGCTGTTTAATAAAACAAATGCGCGCGAGGACTCTAGAATTCAGTTTTGTTTCTTTCGTTTTGGGGCTTTCTTTTTTGTGTTTTTTTGGTTGAAAAAAGTCCTCTGCTTGGCGTTTTTCAAAATTTTTGTTTTCCTCTTTCAAGGCTTAAGCCTTGTTGCTTGATTTTATTTTCGTATTTCGTATTTCGTAGCGATGCGATAGAATGTTTAAGGTCCACGTGGTGGTGGCGGCCCATCATCCAGCATCATTCGCCATTACCACCGGGCCCCTTCAACAACAGTACCATCACCACCACCGCCACCACCATCACCCATTATTGGGACCCATCCTTTGGTGAATTTCCTATTGCGTTTGAGAGTACACAAGCCCTTTTCGTGTTTCTCTGGATACACATGCATGCATCCATGGGATAGGTGAGACTTAACGAATACACTGCTGCAAAAAAATAGAAAAAGAAAAAAAAATGCAAAAAGAATAAAAATGGAATATTCTTTGCCTAGATGTAGAAAAGGGGTGCTGCAGCAACGTATTCAGTATCCAGTATCCATGATATCTATTGCCACGGCAGAAAAAATCATCAGAAGGAGTATCTTCGAATCTAGCTAACTGCGGACCTGCACATGGTCCTCCAGCCCCAAGTTCGCTGTGGAGTGGAGTAGAGTAGCAAGTCGCTAGAGAGCCATGTATGTAGATGTTTGAATTTGAAAAAAAGTAAAAAAAAAAAATCCCGAGTATATGGCCGCGGCTTTGCAATCATTGTGTGTGAGCGACGTGGAGACTGATTTCTTTTATTTCAATTTTTTTTTTAATTTGATTGAAACAGAAAAATAATAAAAAATCAGCGGCGACAACAAACACAACAGCACTATACGGGGGAGCTACAAAAGGGGGAGCAAGGCGTAAAAGGAAGACAATCGCTGTTGTTGAGCTGGCTCACATGAAGGGGGTGGGTTTTTTTTTTCTCTCTCTCGCTCTCTATTTTTCGGTGGGTTGGGGCGTCATCCCCCCAATCGTGTGTATTTATCTCCCCTTATGCAGTTCGCCGTATTTTTTGTCTTGTATTCCCATTTGTTCCTCTAGAAATATTTTGTTACGTGCTTTAAAGTTTTACGACTAATTGGAAAGATACAATTTATACACACGCTCCTACACAACCCAAAAGATTCATGTCCGTGCGTTTCCACAGGGGACCGTAAAATGAAGGCACAACTTTCACAATAAATATTTTATACTTATAAAAAAAGAAACTTTTTCGCTTTAGATTGAACAAGGAGCGGAGGGCCCAGCCATACAATACAAAATACAATTTCATAACTATTGTAAGAAAAATGTTTTCAACATTGAATGGCTGCTTGGAGAAGAAAGTTAAATAAAGGAAAGAAAATAAATTGTAAGAATTTAAAACTCGCATGTGATTGAGAATAGGGAAACCAACTAAGTGGTCAAACTTAGATTTGAAAAACAACATCTTTCTGACTGAAGAAGCTCCTCAAATGGACAGCACACAAGATTATCGGCTGGATAACTCAAAAACAAGAACCGATAGCAATTGCAAATGATTTGAAAAAATTATAAAACCAACACTTGCAACACACCCTCAGTAGATGGAGCTCTGAAACGCCTTAGCTGATGGACACAAAATAAATTTAGCACTCAATCCTGATGTATAAAATATTCAAGTTGGACATGAATTGAAATTTGTTGTTCTCCGTGCGCTGTGTGGGATGGGGTGAGGCTGCAACTAGGGGTGCATCCTTAATTTCGATTGAATTACCAACTCCATGAGTGTTTCGTTGTGCACGAGATAAGCTAGATGAGAAGGGGGGGAAGGCTAGCTGGCTGGTTGGCTGGAGGGTGAGCAACCCAAGGTGGGTTGCCGCCCGGCAGTGAATTATTTTTCATTCGTCCGTTTTGTTTGTTGATTTAACTCATTTGATCGATGTGGACGTCCGTCGGACTATAGTCGTCGTCATCATCATCGTTATCGTCATCGTCATCGTCATCGTCATCGTCATCGTCGGCGTCGTTGATGTGTGTGCGAGCGAGCCCTAGCCTAACTCTGCTCCAAAGGCAATTCTATAAATTTCAAAACTTATACGCAGAAGTCTCAATCCGCAGCGCAGCATCGTCCAACCGGATATAGCGACCGTACACGTATATGACGTACATGTGTAACTTGTGTCGGTACCACCGTCATTGCATGAAATGCCTGTTCGCATACACCCCTGCTCCTGCTCCTGTTCCTGCACAGCACCACAGTTGCTGCGACCACTCACGCACGCATCTACTCATATTTATTTTACTTGAATTTTGTAACTATTGTTTGAATTCTTCTTGCAGCTATTATTGGAAACCTCAGAGGAGCTGCAATGACCCACCGCTTCCATTCCCTGCTCCGTATGGTTGAATAAATGGTTAGATGCCATGCCTGCCGCACCGAGTGAGGAGCGAGTAAACATTCGAGAAAGAATCTCCCAGTCTCTAGTCGCCACTCGCCACTCGCCAGTCGCCCGTCGCATGACATTTGACTATTGTTTTCGGGAGGTGGGTTCGGTTCGCTTCGGTGCGGCTCGGCTCGGTTCGGTGGGGTTGGGTTTTTTGCTGTGCTCTCCTGTTTTGCTGCTCTGGTGGTGCATATGATATCATGTGCGTTAGAATGGGTGCAGGACTAATCTATGTCGGATATTATGCCCAGAGATGCGTGTGCTACAGTAGTGCGTCCAGTTTAACCGAGATATTGTCTTCTCATGATTGCACGAGTAAAAATAATAACACAACGACACGGAATTTCTCCTAAGCGCTAGACCTCCTCTTCATCACCGGCAACGGCCCTCCACATCCACACCCACATCCCAGCTCTCCTGCGCTCCTGCACTGCACTTTCAGTGTTCCTGATTCTAATGCTCAGTCACCCATTATGATTTATTTGAAAATTTTAGTTGCCTATTTCGAAAACGGCTCCATGTCGCTGGTCCAACAACTCCACTCCACACCACACCAAACCCCTCCACATCTACAGCCCGGCTATGTGGTATCTTTGGGTATCTGAGTAGCCAGAGTAGCCCTCCTATGGCACATACCGAAATTCAAAATCTGAAAATCTCGTGCATACCATATAAGTTGGCTGGGATTGCTTGCTGCTTCCGTTGAGTGCTGAGGACAGTTATCATTCTATGAATATAATGTGAGACCATGATAATTCGAATCGTCATTATTTATATTCTTTGAAGTGTTTTGTATTCTAAAATTCTATTAAGGAAGCCTCAAAAGTTGTGCTCCTGTGGAACGAATAAACGGAAACGGACAAATGGAACCGATATTACACCTCTGGGTGTGGGAAGATGCTTCAGCCGGAGTGTGCTTGAAATATTAGTACCTGGTTAGATGTAACAATTGTAAATTTAAATATCAAAACGACGTGATGTGTCTATGCTTCACCAGTCATGGCACATTGAATTCTTGATTGGCACCTGTACCCTCCTTCCGGCGCTTAAGTTGCCAAAAACAAGAAAGACTGACGAGGTACCCATTCAAATAAATTTCAAGCTTAACAGAAATTTTCAACTCAATTTTGTAACATATTGGCAAGAAATATTTTATAAAGTCTTATAGCACGGATTTAAAAGTCGTATCCTCTTTGATTTAGGACGTTGCTGTAGATCTTTTTGTAGGTGTAACGCGCTGTAGATTTTCCATAAAAATATTTGAGACCTTAGTTATGATCTTCAGGATAGATCTACTTTTAATTTTAAGTTTAGCAATAAAATCAGTATTTTTTGCAGCAATTGTACATGCAGTTTTGATACTCATGGTAAGTGGCTAGTGATGAAAGGAACACACGTTTTTTAAGTTATATACGATCTTCAAGATATTTAAAATGTAACAGGTTGTGACATGAAAAATGACTTGGACTATTCTCAACATTCACAAGCTTTGATTAAATGATAAAGGTGAACATTTGACTACCGGAAAGAAAAACGTTTTGGATTCGTAAGCGATGTATTTTCTTTCGACTACTAAACCTATTTTTATATTTCATGTTTAGTTTCGTTTTGGAGCAGTATTTTATTGTTAATTGTTCTTCCTAAGTCGTTGGGGCTAAGTATTTTGATGAAGTAATAAAAATTAAAAAGAAAGAGATCATAATATTTATGGGTAGGAGACCTAAATTGAATGTCCTTTAACCTGAAGCATTCGACTTAAGAAAAACGAACTATTGTGATCAGCGATAATTTATGCAATATTTTTTTTAAAATCAAATCACTATATGAACTCAGGAACGAGTAAATTTTTTCAAATTACTTACTAACTTTGACAAGCTTACCTTCAAATATACAAATTTCAAATTGTTGGTCAAGCAATGACAATGCTGTGGATGTTTCCATTGAAACACAGGTGTGAACACAGGAATAAGTTTGATTATCAGTTTTCAGACCAGTTTCACGAGACCTATGTACACCTGCTTAGATTAGAGACGGCAGAGATATAAAAGACTGCAATCTTTTGGAATGCAATCCCTGAATTCCCCGAAAGTAGTTTATGGTTTGTGATTCATTCAATTGACTTCATTTGATGAGTCTCAACCTCAACGAAAATCTTGAAGTCGCAAAGACTTCAACGAAAATTCTTCCAAAAAATTTTAGTCAATGACTTGCATTCAATTGATTTTTAATTAAAAGATTGGTCGTCAAGACTGCTCCAGTCAAGACTTCCAAAAGAATGAGAGATTTAAATGCTGAAGTCTGGTTCGCATAGTTAATTTACGAATTGAAAAATGAGAGGCATGAAGTCAACTGATTTCTAAAGTCAAAAGATTTAAATCTAGTCTATCTCTAAGAGACGGAAACATATAGATCAAATTTTTTAAAGTATAATTGCATTTTTCCAGTAACATATTATATTATCAATCTATTAAATACCGTGTAAGCATTGGACTCAGTTTCTGCCAATCTTTACCCACCAGTCCCATTTATCTTCCTGAATCTGAAATATGATAAATGTGACAATGAATTTAAGATTTCTTTTCACCTAGCGACTTACTTTCCTTATTTATAATTTCAGCCCTCTTGTTTATGTGTCGAAGATTTTGAATCCATTCATAAAAGGTTATAAGTAAATTTATGAATCGGACTGATAGATAGACACCGATAGATTCTAGAAGGTTTTCTTTAGTTCCTTTTGAACAAAACCCTAAAAAATCGAAGCTCCCATATTAAGACATCTGAAACATTTCCACACTAAAAATCAAAAAAAGTCAATGGCGAATAAAAAGCAAAAATGTACAACTTTCTTTGAAAAACCTAAAGCTTAAAAGTTTCTTCTTGGATATGTCTAAACCATTAATACTTACAAAACATAAATCGAAGGAATTCTTCCTCTTAACTCAACCTAAGACCACAAGTGCCAAATGGAACTTGAACTGTTTGCCCACATCAAGATCAAGAAAGTAGTCTCCTTGTCGTTTTCCTAGTTCCTGTTAAAGTGTCTTAGGTGACAACTTTTCCTAGTTTTCCAATAATCATGTTCTTTCAGGCATTTAATTTAACGACAGCATCTCGTGCGTTATTTCCCCTGCTTCATTTCTAATCGATTTTATTACGAAAAATAAACACAGATAAAAATGGGGACACACAGTTTGACACCTTATTAAATACAAGTGCTAAAGAGGCCGCCTAATCTCCCGATCTAGTTCCAGGAACTCAACACAACATTTTCGTCTTGTCTCTTCGAAACTTATTTTATTTAATCGCCGTGTAACAAGAATTTTTTTTTGTATCACGAAAGAAACAAAATTACCCGCACAGCAAAATGAAAAAGAAAAAAAAAACGAAACAAAACAAACAAACAAAAGTAATAATTGCACTGCTCCGGTCGGTCGTATCTTATCGTTTCGATATAAACTTAACATGAAATTAATTATTTTTAAATATTTTCCGTCGTCTTGTGTTTGTTGTTTGTCGTTATGTTGTTTTTTTTTTTGTCTTTTGTGAAAGAGAAAAAAAAAAAACGTTTCAAGGAGTAATAAAGTTAAATTAAGATTTTTTTTCTTCGTTTAGATATTTAAACAGAAAAGAATGCCTGTATTACAGATAAGAAAATTTTGACATATCATCCACGTATATACTTAAATACGTTTTTAGATTATTATTATTACAACTCTTTCCATTTGTAGGAAATTATTTCATATTTCAGGCAATGACGTAACATCCACTGAAGACAATTCGCTAATCAGATGTCAGGATTGACTTAGCCGCGTAGCTGTGTGAGAAGACGGTTCGTTCTTTGTAAATTACAAGTGTCTATTAATTGGAGTCAAGCGTATTTAAGAATTCCTTTTAATGGCAAATGCACTTTGATAAGACAAATATTAAATGAATCGCAAAGAAAGCCAATTAGCAACATTGGTGTGGACCGTGACGGAAGTGAGGTAATGTGGGTTGTAACAAGAGTTTGAAAATAATAACGAGATTCGAGGGTTAGGTTTTGCATTTATTTGCTAAGCTAGTACTTGCATAAAGATAAATGTAAGCAAAATCCATATGGTTGACAAAGTGATTCCGATCCGGATAATGAAGATATGTGCTTCATCAAGGATTCGGCATGCAACGAATATTTCAAACTAAAATAATAATGGTAGTCACTAGCTGTATTTTCAAGCTGATTAGTTACTTTTACTGCCACTTTTAATGTGGGTTCAAAAATACAGTAGCCCTGTAAATGATTTAAAAGTACTAACTAACTCTTGAAGAAGTTGTCTATCACTTTTAATGTATCTAGTTGTGCGAATAGTTCTTCAGTCATAAAAGGTGATGATAAAACAAGGAAGCGAATGAAATATGACGATAAGTTCAAGTAATTTTTTGATCACAACTGTATGTCAACATGGCAATTATACCGAAAAGATTTAGTGCCAGAACGAGTGAAAATCTATAACTAGTTCCCACATTAGCTCAACACTCAAACTGAAGAAATTTATGAGTTTCCCCACATTCAATGTCAGGCCCATTTTGCAACAAACTATGAATAACATCATTATTACAATGTGCTACCCTCATCGTACCGAATGCAGTCGCGGCAAAAATGAGAAGCAGTCTTATGGTCATAGGCCTGCCGTCTGTTAGCTTACACTCAAGTATCTTGTTCAACCATGTGCGCTGGCAGCCTACATCTCCGAATACACTTTAAAGGCAGCTTGCTTGCATTCACAACCCCAAGACAGGCGGCTTCTTATAAAGAGAAGATTTTTAATATTAGAAAATAAAAGAACAAATATGTATAAACATATTTTAATGGCGGAAACGAGTGTGATTTATCTTAAAGTTTATATTTATAAAATATTCGTCTCGACGAGAAACGTCTGCCCCCATCTCTGGCTCAAGAAGTTTTCTGTATGCACTTTGTTTATACATTCAGCTCGTGTGTATCTGCTTTCGTGTTTGTAGGATTTTCTTTCATTTTGTTTAAATATCAGATCAAAGGAGCCCCAACACTACCAAACCCGTCATCGACATCGACAACGGGTGGTGTGGCGCGTCAGAAATGTTAGTCATCATTTGTTTTGCATTTGTTTTATTTGATTGACGAAGGGGGTAAGTTTTTTTTTTTTCCCCGATGTCAAGAGGAGATCCGGACCCTTTGTTTATATTTGAAAAATTGAATTTAATCAACACTTGGATGTGGATGTTTTAGAGGCTTTATTGTTTTGGGAATGGGATGCAGTTTGGCAGTTGAAGTAAACACAATGGATGCGACAAGGCCTGAGGATAAATAAGCCTCCTGACGCCACAGTGTCCGTGAATTAAGTCGTCTACCCATAAGACTGTGTTTAAAGTTTAATAGTTTTAATAATCATCTCCCATGATCGAACATCACAGATTCAAGTACTTCATTGCGCTAGTAAGAAACAACAGACAAATTAACCGTCCAAATTGCTTTATCCACAAGCATCTTAAAAGATTCTTATACGTCCAGCCCACTCACCTCCAACAGCACTATCGTGGACAATCCGCTCACAAGTGTTTCAAATCGCAGACTGGTTCCGCGGACTAAAACCGATTCTGCAACATTGTATACTAATAAGTAAAATAATCAATTTTAGCATCCATTTTCGCTGCTATGCTTTAGCATTATTCTTCAAATAAACGTCATCGTTGCCTGCATTCGTATCCTACTCACACACATCCTCAGTAATGACATCATAATCTTTATTCATCAGACTGATGATGATCTGACAATATATGCCGCACGTTTGTTGCAACATTGTTGCAAACAATTTCAAATAAAAATTTTAATAAACGACCAAGCCATTAAATATTTATGTATATTTATATTTGTTTGCCTTTTTGCCTTTTTGCAATCTGCATTAGTATGCAATTTTGTAGAATATTTTATCGGTATTTATTATAATCGACACTTGGCCACATCGAATCGAACGATAGGTCGTTCGCCTGTTAGCCGTGGCTTTGCCGGACACTGGATTACTCCTTCTTGGTTCTTATTTGCTCTTTCGTTACACACCAGTTTGCCGGCTGTACCGTCTTCGGATGAGGAGTAGGTGTTGGTTGGTTGTTGGCTTTCAAAGTAGTATCTAAATCGTTTTGAAGAAAAAAAAAAGGATCTTGCAAACACATGAATGTTGATGTGGCCTAAAATGCACAAGCGTACCCTATAAAGAAGAATTTCTTTTACAACTCTGAGGCTTGCAACAACTCTGAGGTGTGGCAGATGACTGAAGAAAAAAAGGATCGCCAAAAAAAGTAAAATAGAGTATGGTCCACTCTTGCAACAATTTAAATAATTTTTCTTTAAAATAATAAAAAAGCCTTAACTTTCACTTCGCTGGCAGTGATCAAACAACGATTAGTGTACCCTACAGGAGGCCACCTTACATTTGTCTGTGCGTCGGAGAAAGATCGCATTAATGTACTTCCTCAACATAGAAGCATACGTCGTCTTCTCATATTTGCATTGAGTTTAACCGCGGACATGGGCTATACGCCAGAGAAACCACTTGCAAGTTGCAACATTGTTGATGTACTTGAAATAACTATTTCTAAAATATGCTATTCATTAAACAATATATTTTATCACGCAGACGAGTTCTGCATATTTGAGCAACTAGTCAATTTTTTGCAGTTTCTTTTTGAATAAGTTGGCAATACATGTCGGTGTGCATTTTCCACTCACTTTGATTGCTGCTGAATGCGTGATTGGTTATTATTTGTGGTCGTGGAATGCTTAAGACAGACAAGGAAACGATTTGTACTACTGGCGTGTCTTTTCTCAAAATGTGTGAATGTGAGGAGCAGGTTTCGCAACAGTGAGTGACTTCCTGCGGAAGAAAAAAACCAGTAAGATTATCTGTGGGCTGAAAGCGCATAAGTGAGCAGGCTTGCTTAACAGTGTGGTTTATGAGTGGCGGGTCAATATGCTGTTTGACCTTAATTCAAGTGGAAATGACCTGAATGAATTTCTTGTCATGGTTAAAGCGTTTATACAATGACTGTGGCTCAAAAACAAATTCTTGAAGGAAGTTTCTCAAAAATAACGACATTGAATTCATTGAATTTGAGAGACGCAATATTTTTCATCTCATTTAGCCAAACTCGAAAAATTTTCAATACAATATTAAAGAGCTCTTTCAAAGTCTACTTCTTAATTATTCAACTTCTTACTTTCCCTGTAATATGCTTTTTTTTATTTCAAATTAAATTCAATTCATTTATGATTTATTCACAACACACAACATCATTAATAAATGTCACATACTAATTTCCTGTTCTATAATATTTTCATATTGCAATAAATATAAAGAAATAGAAAAAAAAAATACCGACACATAAAGTGGAAAACTAGAATGAGGTCTTGATCAGGGATGGAGAACGAAAGATGTTACATGTACGCAAGTTGTTCTAAGAACAATTCATAAATATGTAATTTCATTCAAGATACATACAATTTTTCGTATCTATTAAGAATAATTCGCCCATTTGACTAGTAGTGATACTATCGTTAACATGTTTTCTGTGTTATGCAATATTTATGCCTAGAGAAGCATTAATTTAGAACGTAAATGAGCGTGTTGTTGCATATTTATGATTACGTAATTGTGATAAAGAAAATACGAGATTTTAGTGAAGTAAAAGAGAAATGCTAATCCAAATTTTCTTACACTTACTTTTGATAAAGTTTCTTAAATGTATCAACTTGTAAATGAATTAATAAGAAAGGCGTTGAATTGGGTTGAAGTGGTTTTCTCTGTGTCCTGTAAATAGTACCTAGTTCATGTTTCAATTAACAAAACGTGTTTTCTGTTTGAATCGAATATTGTGTGAATTTGGGACGCTCTTTTAAATCAGTAACAGTGTGTACTCATCAAACAGCAAAACTAAGGTCCTTTATTCAATCGTTTGCAATATACAGTGAACAAAAAAACAAAATGGGACACCTATCAAAGGTCTTTTTTTTTATATAATTGGTGCGGGCTAAAGGGATTGGGGGTACCCTTAAGCATCCTGTTTAAGACACAGCACGGGCCTATCTCAGCTTTTTTTTAACATACCAAGACGAAATAAATTGCAAATTAATTTACGATGTTTGGCTATCGAAATAAAAGTGTATTTACTTGAGTTGTTATCCTGTACAGTAGAGTAACCGTAGCTTAAACAAATTAATGTTGCCAAAATTAGACTAATCTGCATTTTATTTCGTCTTCGTCTTATAAATGAAGAAAATAACATCCATATATCCCCATCGTGCCTAATATAACAAGGGACAGATAAAGAACACTTTTAACAAAAAAACTTTATTGCAATGTTACCAAACATTCGAAATTTCAGCTTCTGAATTAAATTAATCTTCTAATTTAGGTCTTTGGCAATAAATGGGTCTACAAACTCAGCAACCTTAAAATTTTGAAAGAGAAGAGCAACACAAATTCAAAGCAAGATCTTAAAATTCGTAAAATGAACGACTGTTTCTTGACTATTAATAAAATTATAAATGCTATGTGTAATAGGGAAAGTATTTTCAGTTTTTGATTTAAATTGTCCAAATGCCACGACATATTGAACACCACGATCAAATTTAAGGAATGACCTTAAATTGAAGTACCGGAAGTTTCTGATGAGAACTCATTTCCCCATTTAAATTGATTCGAAACCAAAAAACAAAAATCACTCTATAATATGTGTAGAGCTTTTATACGATAAGCTAAAATCATACACGCCACCATAAATGCATTCTGAGAGAATGAGAGAAACTTCCAACTAACGATCGAAACCAGTTTAACTCTTGCTCACGATGCATTCAACATCCCAACAAAATACAATAATTTTATAGAGGTTTTGCAAAAAAAAGCCAACGGCATTTCAATTTCTGCAATTGGCCACAACAACGAATCGATCGTGGTAATCCGGCCACCATCAGTAGCATCAGGAGCTAAAGGCAGGAGGCTACATACTATACAGCCGAGCCTGTGTGCTTCTGTTGTACGCAGTAATTTCTAAGGATGCATTCTACAACCGCTTATTAACATTAATTTTGAATTGTTCTTCGTGATGTTAACGATCGATGCTGCCTCCCCTGCTACTGCTTCGGCAACGGATGTTAATACCGATGTCGATAGATGTACGACCTCGAATATGCCAAAGAAGCATCACCCTATCTAAGAAATGCACGATTTCTGAACCTCAAGATACATTTATGTGCATATATTTATAAAAAAACAAAACAAAAAAGACTTTATAAACACAAAGTAGCTACCGATTTCCACTTCCAGCTATCCAGCTATCAACCTCCGTCTTGCCACAGTGGGCAATGGGCAACTGGGTAATTCGGCGAATCATTCTCCTTATTCAAATCAGTGGTCTTATAAATGAAGAAAATTCGTAGTAATTATAGTAATCAGCAAACAAGAGCCATGCAACGGGCCAAGAGCCCGTTTTTTTCGTGAACAGAAGAAGAAACCTCCTGCGCGTCGCTCGTGTTCCTACAGCTCGGCAAATAACATGGCATTATGAAAATCGTAAAATTATTTCGAGAAAACAAAGCGGATTAGTTCCCAGCATAGATAATTTGTAATTTATTCCCGTCGGATGGGTAGTGCGTATGCAGGCTGTATCTGCAGCAAGCACTCTCGACTGTGTGCAAGCACGTACGTGCATGTGTACGTTCATCCTACGTGTGCATGTGCATGTGCATACATATGCTAGTAAGTGGTCAAGAAGAAATATACTCCCTCGCGGTGGTTGGGGACGGAGCATCGAAAACACATTTCAAAGTTTATAAAATTGGAAATTTCGTATCGCTGGCGCTGGTTGGGGCCGGTCATACGCGCACACGCACACGCACACGCACGCATTAATCGCACCAACCTCCGCGCTCGCTTCGAGGGTGGCGGCATTGCCTTGTGATTTAGCCAGAGAATGGGTTCTTGCTTGCTGTTATTGCCTTTGCGAGTGCTGGTGATGGTGTGATTTATTTTTAATTGAAACTCCAGAATGTGTGTATCTCGAAATGGAATTAATTTTGTTTGGAATTTCCTCGCCGACCATCGCTGCATATTTGCAGATAATAATTAAGTGCAATGCCGCATATAGATGTTGCTTTCTAATACTTTACTCATGCGAGCAGTGTATTGAAAGTATCCTTGAAATAAGTCGTTCATAAGCCCTTTGCCACACATAAATAGTTTGGGCGAACTTTGGTTAAAGCATGTAACGAAACAATATTAACATTTTGGGTCTTCCTAAAAATGGTCGAATTCTCTTTGACCAAACATTTTCCAGAGAGGAAAATTCATGAATTGTATGAGTCCAAAAGAATTAATTTTGCCTTTTAAATTCTCAACCGGAAAAGGAGATAAATTTGTCACTGGTTACAGGGATGTTATTGAAAAATGTCACATTTAGTTTCAGCATTGTGCGTGCGTCTTTTTAAATGAAGTGTCCATTTCTCGGTTATGAAAAATTCAAAAATTGAACTTTAAAACCTGACTTGGTAGGAGTCCTCCTCTCCCCATATGTACATCCGTGATCTATTCGGCGACCATGCAAAGCGAACTCAAGAAATTTCTGCTGTTCAATCCATCCATCCAAAATCCATTCTAGGCGCGCACACACTTGAAGCAGCACCGTTGAAGACCGCACGCACATTGTCATGGCTCCTCCGAAATACACCCACACATAACACATCAACCCCGTTCCCGTTCGCATATTCTTCGCATCTATTGGCCAAGGATCCAGTCAGTAGAGCCATTGAATTTCTCCAAAGGTAGGTGGATCTCTTGTCCTAGGTACAACGGCTACCAGCAGCCAAATAGAAAAAGCCCGAACGAAAAGACAAAAACAAAAAACCAAAAAAAAAAATGGATTCAACAGAAAACAGAAAACAAAAAAACAACATGAAGGGAGAGAAAAAGAAATTAAAAACAAGGATTCTGAGGTGATATGCAAATTTTTTCGGTTGGTGCACACAAAAAGTCGATAGCAGTCATATATGAGGAAATATCCTTCGACTCGGTGATATGCTGCTTGCTGTGTGTCCTGTGCAGGTACACAACGCAAAATATTGGAAAGGCTCGCCTCGCCTCGCCGAAAGTTATATGTATTGTATATTTTCGTCCTCCTTCGTCGTCGTCGTCATCGTCATCGTCATCGTCGTCGTAGTCCACACATCTATTCGTTAGATGTCCAACCACGGTAACTATCGTAAATGTGCAGCGCTGTAGGATTTAAGTTGAAAATAAGTTTTCGCTTTGTGCGGATGGGCGAAGGACATATCCTTGCCTTTGCCTATAGGTTGGCAGGTTGGCCCCTCTGCTTCCCTGCCTCCGCATTATTCTAGTTCTATAATGGCAGCAGTAGCAGAGCAACCTTGATTGATTGACAGGGTATCTGAATATTCACGTGCTGCTTCTGTTTCTAGGTACCATCCAACCTCGAGATTCAGAATTCAGGCGCACATCCGACGACTTCATTGGAGGAGAAAGATTGTGTGTGAGAGTGCATATCCCTGGATTGGTGTATGTGAGTTGAGTGGTAGGACATCAAGTCTTGCTTTCAATAAAAAATGAATATAAAACGTTGCATATACATATCTACCTCGCCACCTAAGAGACTTGGATGTGGAGACATGGCCACCATACTTTCCAATGCAGAATTATGTATATTCTTGGTCAATAATATTTTTTCTTTTTTTTTTGTTTCGTCCTTTTTCCGTTTGCACATTTTTGTCCTGCTGCCGATTGGATCTATATGTCGTATGGGGGATGGGGCGATGTCTCTTCCGTCGACGGTGGGCCGGATGTGTATTCTCGCGCGATAGTTTTCGAGAAACAATCGACTGGGCGGGAGGGATGATGATGGACTACTGCTGGCTTCGCATACGTAATGCACGGAAGAAAATCTGTGATCATTTTTCTGAACTTCAGTGTCACGTAACGCCCGAGAATGTTTGATCTCTGGGACAGATGTAGTGGGCACAATGCAATTAGACGGTTCGGTGATAATTGGCAAATTTGGCAATTTTTTTTTAGAATATTTCTACCGGCGAATGCCGGTGATTTGTCAAACAAAAAACCATATTGCCTAAGTCTTTGAAGAAATCCACTTCACCCGAATCAATCAGTTTCGGGTGAAGTGGATTGACATCTATCAATATTACTGGTCAGACTTACATTAAGTGGGCTCCAATTTATTCCAGTGGGCTTCTCAGGCGACAAAAGTCTTTTTCTTTAACCATAAAATATTTGTCATTTTTGTAATCACATTTTATTTCTACTCCAATCCGAAGTGAAGAAGTTTTTCTAATTCTGTTTTTTTTTTATTTATTTTTATCAATGTCATACATGAGATTTGAACCCATCTAATTACAAAAACTAAACCAAAAATCAAACTGAAATTTAATTACCGTCTTTTTAAGGACATAGCGACTCGAAGGAAAGGAAAACTACCCATTTGAAGCACACGTCAGATACGAAAACTCACGCCCATCAAAGCTACCGAAAAACACAAAACCCAAAACAACAAAACACAAACAAAAAAGAAGCCAAACAGCCCAAAAACAAAGCATCTTATTGTGTTTTCCATGGTGTTGTGGAACCCGAACATCACCATGGCGTTGTTCCGAATCATATAGAGTCATCTGCATAATATTTGTACATACTCGCAGATACCCAGCGAAAAACGCAATGTACGTTCGCTTTGTTTATTCTGTTCGGCATTCTCTCTTCCATTCTTAGGCCTAGGCATGCAGGAGAATCCATCTGGCACCCAGAATTCAAAACCAGCATCTCTCTCTCCATCTCCAACTGAGTAGATGAACCGTGGACAAACCGACGGACGTTAAAGCAATTTATTTCTCCTTCTTCGTCTTGAATTGGACACGAACTTTATGTTGGCAGGCCAGGGAGAGGACGTTATGTTTTTTTTTTTTTTTTTGCAGTTGCATGAGGAGCTTGCTCTGCTTGCAAGACCCACAACCAAACCCACCACATTCGGTGCAGAAAGAGAGAGAGTTTTCCCTTGTTTTCCTTCTTTCTTTCTAGTTTGTTTTTTTCTCTTCGCTTGCTGTTTTCTTTTTCAGTCTGTTTTGCTATTTGCTTTTTTTTTCTGTTTTTCCACTAACCCTAGGCTATTCCTCGGATACACACCAGGCCATATTAGAAGCAACAGTAGTGAAGAAATAACAAAACTATGCATGGCAGCGAGTTGAAAGCTGCTGTAGTTGAAATTTTCAGGCTTTTTGCGAATTTTCGCGAAGCTCAGGAGTGCGACGGGGAATTGTTTGTTGTGTGAACGCCGCGCCGGTGATGAACGTTGGATTGTTCGGGGACGGGTCGTGGCCCACTCACCCTCTTCCCCCGACCGGGTATATAAAAAGAGCACGGTGGAGAAAACGCCAGAGTAATAATTTATGCGAGGATGCAAAGGACCACCAACACCTTACCCATCAGTCCTTCTATGGTGCATAAACCGTCAACGAAAAGTCGGCTTTCTCTGCACAGAGGTATTAACGACGAAAAAGCTTTTGTTTCACTCACAGTCATCGAATAGACTGGCTATTCGATCGGTGGTAGCGTTTGGAATTTTTTTAAGGCGAAGCTAATAGACTTTTCTTTCTATTTTGATCTCTACAACTTTTGTATGTCGATTGTTAATTAAATTGAAGGAAGGTTTGGACTTGTAATTGCTTCTCTTTTACTTTCTGAATTTCAAATGAAGGTTTTTTTTTTTCATAGTTTTCCCGCAAATGTCCTTTCAATTACTACATTGCACATCCCACTTGTTAGACAATTGTATTTAAGGTTCTATAAAACCGAATCTCTACGCAAGCAAAATTGTTTAAATATAGTTATACTATAAAGGAAATAATTCTAACTATCTGTCTTTATTTTTTGTCACTTACAGCAACGTAATTGGAAGGGAATTTGTCCGTAAGCACTTCGTTTTTAAGCAAAAAGTGTCCCATTTTGTTTTACAGTAATAAGAATCTGGAACATAAACATTTGATAAGTTTTAAATTATTTTTTGTTTTTATGTTGATGAATTTTAATATTTCTTGTTTTTTTTCGTAAAGTAATAGTATAAACTTTCAAAGTGCATTCAAATGTTCTTTTAACTTTAAGGAGGAAATCCTTAAAGTAAAAGTGAAACATTATGTTCCAGATTTTTTCATGTTCTATTATTGCTTTGAGCTACTTTATGTCTTATTATCTTTGTTAAATTATATACTTGATGCATTACTTCAATTTGATTCACTCCTTTGCGTCAAATTAAGCGGATTGGAATAAGATTTAAATCGCTTTTACTGTTTTTACTTTTATTTTTTTGAAGAGAGTCTCTTCTACAAGCATGGAATTTATATCTAAAACAGAGTGCAGCATCAAACAGCATCAAAAACTTGATTAAAATTTTAAGGCAAGTCACTGATCGAAACTTCTTCCTTAACGCATTTTTTAAACGTTTAATCCACCTCATTCAAGAAATAGAAACTTGTATACTATACTACGATCAGTTCATAAGTGTATTCAAAAATTTCACAATTAAAAAAATTAGCCTCATCAACATCCGAATTAATTGAAAAATTGCATTTTGCACTTCACCGCAAATGACGAAACCTTTTGCCCACATGAATTCATCTAACCAACCGGAGCAACAGCCAATGATTGCAGTCAATATTATCAGTCAAATCCTTGCTGAGTTTCTCCTTTTAACATCGATTCAACATCAAACGTCTTCATCCCAGTATTGGTCCTTTCACTTTCTCGACCAAACACAGCAGAGTGCTGTTGCTGCTGCACGCCACTTTTGCTTAAGGATACACCGCGAACGACGAACGACGACGACTTCACCCAGTTAAGTAGGCAGCCAACCCAAACCAACTGGCAGAGCTCTGTGTACAAGAGATGGTAGACCGCAATGAAAGTAAGAGTGGAATTTTGCCAAGATGCAAAGGACAACTGCTCGTCTCACACTTCATTCAAGATTTAAATAGAAACATCATAGCACCACCACCATCAGTGGTAGCGCAAGCGGCAGATGGCAGAAGGCAGCAGGAGCTGAGGAGGAGGAGTGCAAGTACTCCCTTAAATTTCTGAACAACCATCAGCTACATTCAAATCCGGGATCCTTTTCCACTCCTCCTTCTCCGCTTCTCTCAATTTATGTTCAGGAAAAACAAGATACTCTGATGTCTGTTCTTCGAAGCCGTCGTCGTCATCGTCGTCGTCGTCATGGTCCTCATCGTTTGTGTACTAACCGTCGTCGTCGTCGTCATCATCATCATCATCGTCTTCATCATCATTATCAGCATCAACGTAGTCGTCGTCCTTTTTGGGGATTTCAGTGATGTAGCAGCAGAAGGAGTCAGAGGTCTTCCGAGTGAAGAGCGACTGAGACTATCTTCCTGTAAATTTACTACTTTTGGCTTAGGAAGTCAGCCAAGCAGTAGCAGCAGCAGCAGCAGCCATTCAACGCAACCAACCCACTCGGGCCGGCAAAGCAACAAATGGTTGTTTTTAGATAACCGGCTTCCTTGTATGACGAGTCTTGCCTTGTTGAACAAGAAAGAGGAAGGAAGGCTAAATGGGCCCTTTCATAACACAAGAGTCAATTTCACCCCTTGGGTAAATCGGTTTTTTGTGTTGACCCTTTTTTACTCCACTACCTTGGCTTGGTGAATGGAAATGAAGCGTTGGCGATGAAATGCGAGGAGGAATGAAACAACGATGTGAAACGGAAGGCAGACTTAAAAGGACACTCCCCAAAGTAGATTAACACAAAGAAGACACTTTTGTTTGTAATTATAATGTCGGAGATTAACGGACATGCATGGATTTGTGTGCGCTGAGATGGGGGTGGGGATTTTTAGTCCTGCTTCTAGTAGTGCGGTACGTGCGGTATTTTTTTGGGTCATTTGGTCAACCACTACGATACGAGTGCTATCACTTGAGACCGATGTTCTTTGGTGTTGTGCAGAGGGTTTGGAGTAGAAATTGCCTAAAGATTAGCACGTAAGGGTGTCTAACACCAAGAAGGAGATATTCTAAGAAATCACCCTCAATTCTTCGTACTTTGAGTGTAGCCGTCTGTTATACAACATCCTCATTGGAGACTTATGGTTACAACCGTCAGAAAAATTTTAGTTGGTGATGAAATCGACCCAAGATAAACACAGAATGTACCTTATAATTAAAAGTCAAGTTTAGCTTACGAGATTTAGTTAGCGACAGTAAAAGGAGCACTCCTTTACAGCACTTTTTCTGTCTCCAATGTATTTCTTCACCGTTTCCATATTTCATATTTTGAAAAAAAAAAAACTGTTTGTGGGTCAAAAAGATCCATCTAATAGACGGACGAAGGTTAACTGAATGCATCCTGTCCGTGCTGATTCAATACATTTCCTTAAGTCACTGGGTATAATCCGGTCATCGGCTCGTTTTTGAAAACCTGCCAGACAATAATTCTTACATTAAATTAAGTTGAGGCGTAATTTCGTAGCGTTTTTGTCCCTATTTATGGGCAAATCCCATTCGTCGAAGACGATTGAGAATCGTTTCATCATCGAAGTTAATTTTTTCGGCTACTTTACGATTTGTTTGGCTCTTTGTCGAATTTAGAAGATCTTCCGTCGGGAAATCAACGTCAAAATCTCCATTTTTCAACTTTGTTAACTATTTCTATGCTGAAGATTAGCCCATGGCACCTTTTCTGTATACGTTGCAAGAATGACTACTGAACATTTCCAACCAGCAAAAAAAATTGTTGTAAACCGATAGAAAAAGTTCTGCAACAAATATTATACAAACAAAAAGATTAAACACTTTTTTCTTACATTTGAAACATTCTTTATTAAATCAAATATGTGAAGTTTTGCTATTTTTTGAGGCAAAGCCAATATTTCATCTGTGTAGAACATCTGGGATTTCTAGCAGGCCCCTACGGAATTTAAATCATAATCTGAAGGTGCAAGGTCATGGTGAATGCATCAGAACCACTCAACCAAGCTGTCTTAGTTTGTGCCGGGTCAGTTTTAATTGAATTTCTTCCTCCAATCTCAGACACAGAGCATTCAAACAAATAGTAAATCCACACAATCAATCCTGGCTTTGCCACGTTTGCGAAGATTCACATGTCTTCGTTTATGCCTTCGTTTCATTGCCTGTAATCAGTCGCTTCGTCCCATTTTATCAGTGAATCGCAAATAGAAATTCGATCCATTCAATTCTTCAATTTTAATTCATGCGGCACCCAAACAGCGAGGTTTTCTATGTATCCAGCTTTCTACAAATGATAGATAACTGGCGATGATGCCTAGTCCTCGAGCAATGTCGACGCAGTTCAATTTTTTCGATGATTTCATCGACTTTTTCAGTTATTGGTGGACCGAACGAGGCTCAATTTTATCATCAAAATTATCAGATCGACAACGAGCAAACCACATCGCTGCTGTTTTTTCTACAACAACATCTACGTCAAGTTCACAGCCTTCAAGACATTCTTACCTGTTCTAGAACAGAATAGCAAAATATCAAGATAATGTTCTGAATTTTTACTTATTTGTAAAAGGAAATTTTTTTACGGAAAAATCTTAATTCTTAATTCTTTCGGAGAATTGTCCTTTAGAGTAAACAATGTCAGTAAGAAAATGTTAGCAGCTTTGCAAAACTCGTCGAACCTATCCAACCTGATCGTTTTTCTTCCACAACCGCTGAAATGAGAAAACACTCCAAAAAGTAAGCTTACCTTCGACTCACAACTCCGTCATCGTACACATCGTTATCTCCAACCTCAGATATACAAAAAAATTCAAATATTTACGATTAACTAAAAAAATGTTTAATAGATTTATTATTTTCATGTTTTGTTACTTAGACAACTGCTTTTCAATTTACAATATTTACAGAGACGTATAAATTAATCGTTGGGCCGTACTTTCCCAAGCCACTTTCATTAAATTAACCAAGGGAAACATTTAATTGCTGTAATTATTTGCTTTTTTTTGTTTAACTATTAACTAACGGTAATTATTAAGTCTAAATGGTAGAGTATACTTTTTTGTTTTGTTTTGTCATAGGTCTGACACGTCCAATATCTACGTTTGCTCAATTATACGGCGAAAGAGATCTCCAGACACATCCATCCAGAAGGTTTAGGTAAAGTTATCTTATCAAGTGTACATAGAATATATTGCTAGGCCTGCCCGGGCTTTATAGACGACGAGTGATTTGAAATCTATTCCTCGTGATTGTCCGCACTGTGGTGCTGGTGTTCCAATTTGATTTTAGCTATGGGGTGGTCTTTCATGGGGTAGCCGGTTGAAGCCTCGGATGCTGAATTTGTCGAGAACATGTCGCTGACATCTGGGCTAGGGAAGAAATCTTCGAAGCGGGGCGATGCCTTGTGCGATTTCTGGAGGAGGCCGTTGGCGATAGCCTCGAAGTCGATGCCGGGGGTGAGGCCTTCGAGGATCCGTTTATCGGGGAATTTGTAGGGCAATGGGTCGGGCTTTGTCTTGTAGTTCATCGAGTAGGGAGCGTTGTTGCCAGCCTTCTGGTGGGAGGTGCTACTGCTGCCCGGGTTGCCGCCACGCTGCTGCCCGTATGGTAGCTGGGGTCTGGAAGCCGCGGCTGCAGCAACCTGTGACATCGCGTTCGACATGTGCTGCTGCATGCTGTCTTTCAGATCACGGCTTGAGAACGAAGGGTTTGGTTGCAGATGCTGCTGCGGCTGCTGCTGGTGAGAAATCTGGTGCTGGTTACGGCTTTGGGGAATCACATTCAAGCCAGGAATTCCCATCAGACCAAGGGCGCTCAGTTCGGAGAGGTTGTCGGCCATTTTTCCCGAAGACAGATGAAGATCAGCAGCGTTTCGCTTAGAAATCGGGTCATCCATTTCGGATCGTTGCAAGAAGGCCGGAGACTTATACATGTTCAGTGACGGAGACGGCGACTGCTGCGACATCTGTATCTGACGACGAAGTGTTTCTGCCATAGTCGACAATGGACTAGTAGTGTCTGCCGGCAGATTTCCGCTCGGAAGTCCCATCTTGTTGTGGTAACCATTCGAAGAGCCGTTCGATGGATTTCCTTGCATTCCGTAGCCGGTCTGTGCAAAGAAAAGGACAATTCAATTAAAACCTTACCTCAGTCCTGTGTGTGAAAAGTAAAATGGAGATTTAAGGGATAATAGAACACCTACCGCATGTGAGACAGCCGGCGCCCCACCACCTCCTCCGTTTGCGTACATCTGGACTGTTTCTTCCTTAATTTCACGGTAGTCTCGGAATACGACTGCCTTTATGACGGACCTAATCAACTCCTCCGGCCACATTCCCAAGAGGATCCTTTGTGGACGGCCTCTGGCCTTGGGCCGTGGATCGGAGCCACCGTCGAGCGAAGGCCCCAGCATGTTGTGAACCCGGTTAGCATACAAGACAAAGGTCGGATAGGGAATATCGAATTTACGCGCAGCTTGCGATAACGACAAGCCTTCCTTTAAAACGCTGAATATTGCTTCGGCCATTGACTCGGGACGCCACGACTTCAATGGGCCACGTTCACGAAACCTTAACTGCTGTGCTAGGCTTTGCTGATTCGTGTTCCAGCACTTTTGCCACATAGACTGCAGCTGATACTGGTAGCTATCTATAAAGTGAAATTCGGAGAAGAGGATGTCATGAAGAAATTTCATTGGTGGTGATAGAAGGATTTTAAAAAAATGTGGTTGTGTCTTCACTTACCCGCAACGGATGAGGACGCAGCTCCTCCTATCCAGGGATGTGCTCCTTCAATAAGTTTAGCCTGAAATTAAAAAGAGTCAGGGGTAATTTTATGATGTTTTACATGTTTGATCAATTAATATTTCAACACTGAATATGAAATAAAAAAAAGGTTTACTTTGAGTCTAACAATCCATCTATAAAAACAGGTTTTGTTTTTTTTCAATTGAAAAAGTTTAAAATATTTTGAAGTCAACAATCATATCTGAATCATAGAATTAGAATTTTCAAAATTCATCACTCTTTGAGCACTCTTACATCCATACATCCTTTTTGGTTGTTAATGAGACAACGACTTCGATGAGTAAAAAAAAATGTGAATCATGTCTACAAAGGAAAGCAATAAAGTCCATTCCTTTTTCCCACTCATTCCCTTTCTTAAATTTCTTATGTTCGTGAAACAAAGACGAGAGCCAAAGAAAAAGAATCCAATTACATCCTGCCGCAAGCTGTTCTGTCACCGCTATTCTTTCCTTTTCTTTTTTAATATATAAATTAAGAATACAAAGTTCTGAAAATGGAAATTACAAAGTATAGACCAGCGGTAAAAAGGAAATTCGAATGAAACTGTGGTAATAAGTAAATTCGAAAGTATCTGCAATCACGAAATATAATTTCTTAATATACAAAAAGCCAGTAAAGGGTTCACCAACATGGGCCCAAAGGCAGGTGTAAGAAGTGAAATCTCTCATACAAAGAACAACCGAGTGTTGCAAGTAATCCCTTTCTGTTGTGACTTGGATTCTTTTTTTGTGTTTTTATTACTGATTTGCCATTTAAATCATGAAGTTGTTTTTTTGATTGTTCTTTTTTTTTTTTTTTGTCAAACATGCAAAACGCTAGTGAACGTAATTTGTGTATCCTTTTGACGGCACCGCCAGCCAGCGCTGGAAGTCTGCACTTCCCGCACTTGCATGATAGGGTAAAATTAAATTTTATTATATCCGGATGTGTTCACGTTTAGGTCTTCAGCTACAACGGCGCTGACATTTTTGTATGAATTTTGAAAACAAAAGTTCGACTCAGGGTTTAAATGTTCCACACAAATTGAATATTGATGAACACAACACAGGGGCGAAGGGCTTAAGCTGAAATGATAATTACTCGGGCATAAATATAAATATGAGACCTTGCTCAATGCATTTGTATGTATAGAAAAATCCATCAATAATAAATTTAACTTAAATACAACACGTGAACTTATTGATAAAGCCATATAGTATAAGCCTTGTCGTACATACAAGCCTACGGAAAGTATTGAAATGGAAAACGCGCGCGCACATATGCACATCTCTGAATTAATTGCCTTCGTATTGCGTAAGAAAATGTCATGAGGTTATTAATTGTGAATATTTGCTACTATTGTTTAAAGCGAATACGGCAAAAAGTCACGCAAGTTCAATACGACGACAATGAGGCCGGCGTAGGGTAAAGTATTTAACAGAAGGCAGTAGGCTATTTCCGTATAGGTAGGTATTCAGTCAATTTATAATTTCATTATTTGTTATCGTATTGTGTGTTATTGCATTTTATTAACATGAACAACGCCAAACTTACAATTGGTTTCGTAAAAACTTGATATGACGCAAGATTGGACAAATAACTTATTTATAAATGAATCTGCTTCATTTCCTGTTTTAGATAATAATGGCGATTGTTATTTTTATTCGCTTGATCTGCGTGAAATTTATGAAGGCGTTTAATTATTGATGAGGTCAGAGTAGTCTTCAGTTGAAAATGATCAAAAAGTTACTAAACAAAGCTTGTTGAGACTGCTAGACCCATTCACAATTCAATATTAAAGCTTTCCATTCACATTACGATCGCTGGAAAATTGTTTTCAGCTCTTTCTAAGAAGGCAAGAAGGTGAGAGATCTCTTCTAAGAGTGAATCGAATTTTGATCATAATTCACTCGTCTTCAGTGATATACAGTCTTAAGATAAGTAGAGGTGAGGGACGATCATCAGATCTTCCAAAATTAATTGGCATGTGATGTGACGCGATTGTTAAAAATTTTCTATGCTATATAAATTACAAATAACTATAAATAACTATAATAAATAACAAATAACTAATAAACAAAATATAAAATACTTGTTAAATATTAGGTTGTCAAATATCTCCAAAGAGCGCTTTGTAGCGCTTTGTACATAGCCAGAAAATTCAAAAGACAAAAAGGCGGAAGGGAGATATTTGAAAACCTAATAGATAGTAATAACAAAAAAAATTGATATGAAACTTTATGACTTTATTATTGTAACCTGTGTCTGCAGGAGTACAGCGCAGGCTTCACTTGGTCTTTATTATGATACTTTGCATAAAATACAAGAAAAAAATAATATTTCCACGAGTTTATATGCTCCCTAGTTTGTTTCAGTGTTCAATACTCAGTGTTCAACGTTTTTCTTAGTTCATAAGTCTTTTTTTAAAATTCATAAATTCATGTCCATAGTTCAACAAGATGAAATTAACAACATTGCCAATAAAAAGAACGGAAATTCCTTTATGCTGACATTGATTTTTTTCCAAAAATATCCAGAAAAAAATCTTGCGGATTTCATCACACTGCTACCACTATCACAATCCAATTGAAACAAGTCTCTATTTTTATTATTTTTTCTTTCTGACATCATGATAAATTCGTTTCCTCTTCCTTCTGCTTAATCTACATACCGCTATGATCAGTTTTTCAAACCAAGAAAAATACCCACTTTTGACCACCCCGAAGAAAAGAAAAGAAACTCTTGTTAACCGTTGCAATTTGAACTTTGTGTATTGGTTGAGGAAAATTATAAAATACACCACAATGAATTGCGGTGATTTACATGGTCTGCTGGATCCTTCTTCACTCTTAACAACACACCATAAGAAGAACAAGAAGTTTCGTAGCGAAAAACGCGAAGAAAAACCAAAAAAACACAGAAAAAACCTGACCAAAGGAGAAAAAGGTAAACACCATGATGTATTGTTCCAAGATACACGATGAAAATGTATCGCAAGAACTGAGTCAGCGCTACTGTTCTGACTACGAGAATGCCATGTAGATACGGATACATTTAGATTATAAAGTACATACTTGTAATGCTACTGCTGTGTGCTGTTGCTCTAACAGTCATTATTCCATGAATAATTCATTCGACCGACATGCATATTTTATTTGAAATTCGTGCAATAAAATACTATTAAATATTTAGTTGTATTACTCTACAGCCCAGAGTGCGGGGGGGTTGATTCGAAATGAAGACGAGCTCCCGCGCCACCGTGCTGCCGCCGTCGCCGTCATCGGTAACAAAAGAAGAAAAATTATATTTTATGTATTTTTTGTATAAATTAATCACGTTTGCAAATTGCGCTCCACTCGTCTCCTCCTCCCATCCATCTGTGAACCCATCCATTTTGGTGTCCTCACTTTGGTGGGTCGGATTTCTTCGACTTCGACTTTGACTACGACTACGACTGCTGGCAACGACTAGTACTGCTATTAGATACCGGTAGCGCTTTCAGTTTTCTGTTCACTTTTTTTTTTTTCCTTCTTTTTCTTCAAAAATAAAGACAGACCCCAGTGACGAAGACGTAAAAAGCATTCTATACCCTCGCCCAGAACCACCCCCGCCCTCCCCATCGACGTCCTTGAGGGGGTGGTGCATTTCACTGTGCCACATACATTCATACATATTTATATATTTTTATGTATAGATTTTTCTCTACACACAGTAAACGTTCCATGTTTAATGAGAGGGACAAGTTATTTCAGAGCGGCAGACGATGGCGGCAGAAGACGAACGGAGAATTTCATTTTGACGGTGCCGTTTAAATTAATTATTTATTACGATTCTTATAAATTAATGAATGGAAAGAGAACGGAAAAAAGGAATATTATTGGACGACTCAGACTTCACTCACAACTACACGCTGCCATGCGACTCTTTTATAATATAGTAGTTTATGGTTTATCCTACGTATGTATGCATGTGTATGTATGTATAAAATTAAATGAAAATATAGCGGCGGTGAGTTGGATATAGAAATTAAGAATTTACTGTTTGGATAGAGCAGTGTGAGAAATCGATAAAACCTCAATGAAATGGAATTTTATTGCTCTGAGAATGTCTTTTAACTCGAGGCCCTTAGTTGGCGGTTCCATGCACCAGAGACTTCTGAGAGGTGTTTTTTTCTTTCTTTCAGGAAGGAATTAACTCGTGATGCTGCTATGCAGACATGCTTCCAATGTTGTGCAATAACGCGTGGTTAAGACTAAGACGAACGGATGTGACTGTCGTTAATTTATTTTTAATTATCATTACTTTGTTTTTGTCTAGAATACTTTAGTAATTGATTTTCTATTGCCGGTTTCGAAAGGTTAGGTTTAAAATTGACTAAAAATAACAAGAAGGTTATTGTTTGATTAATGACAAATGTGAAAAAGGTCAACCAATTATTTTTGCTGTAAAAATCATTCCTACAAAGCTGGCGATTGTCAGTACAGTTGAAGTGCCTACAAATTTGTAGTTCTGATTGAAACAACATCTAAAATTTCGTGACACTGCATAGATTAAACATAAAAGAAACTTTCTATTGGACCTCAAGTCTATGCACAAAATTACACAAACAAGAACCAAGTCTCCAATTCGCGGATGGCAAGCTCGTGTTGCATTTAACCCCATGCACAATGCACACGGCTTGTGCATCAGCAAATCATTTTATGCACTTATCTTTTCTCTTTCTTCCTCGCATTCATTTATTCACTATTCTATATGCACTTCCACAGGGTGCACTGTCTGTGTATGCAATTCAACTGCATGTTTAGTGTAACCCACTAAAGACATGTACATTGTACGTTGACGGTGGGTGGCTACGCCGCACCGATGTTCTGGCCTCGTTCCCTCGAATAATATTTAATATTTAGAGTGGTATAAATATTAAATGAGTGTTACTTAGAAAATCCAAAGGTATTCACGACCAAGCCTCCTGTTTTTCAACGCAACGCCTGCCACAGAGCAGGAATGAGATTGGTCGCAACAAAATAGCAACAACTGCAGCTCCAGTAACAAATCCAAACATTTTGAGGACATATTCAGTGGGTTCATGCAAAATTCACATTGGGTGTAATTTCTTATTTAAAATGCCATTAAATTTTTTGAATAGACGCCAGGCAGTCAACAGCAGCAGCACCAGTGGCAGCAACGAGAAGATCTATGGTAGAGCACTCGTTCGTTCTCTAGGACAACAACACACAACTGCTGCAACATAATGTTGTTGGGTGGCATGACGGAAATGTTGGTTGGTGAGGCGACGGCGGCACGGCGGTGTTCTCCTGGCTGCAATGTTGTTTACTTCAATTCAAAATTTATTTCCACTCTGGCCCGTGACTTTTTGTGCAGGACTTCAAACGTCACTGTTTCCAAATGGGAGAAGCCAACATATTCTATCACTTTCGGTAGTCTATTCCGCGTTCACTACTTTTCATTTGTTCTGATCTTTGATGTGCTCCCTTCTTGAGAAAAGCCTATCACTGTCACCATCCTGTTCCGCCAACCAACTGAGCACAGCACACAACGCTTGTTAATGTTTACATTAACGTGCTTCATATAAAATTGTTAAATTTTTAATTGTTTTCTGTCGTTACTTTACCCTCTGAAGAGCCTGCAGACGTTACTTTTTAATTTTATACCCGGCAACTCTTAGCAAAAAAAAAAAAAAAGCAAGAAGAGAAATAAAGCAAAACAGAATCGAGCAATAAGGAAAAAAATGAGAGAATGTAGTGCCTCGCCTCCCGCAGCAACCATTCTTTTCTATAAATATCTGAATGTTTCGCCTTTTATACCATCCCTGTACGTATCAAGTTAATGTAAACACACATTCGCTCACCTACCACCCTCGTCTACTAGATCTTTTACTACGTTTTTTCACTCACTTTCATATCAATAATGAACAGAGAGCTTCGCTTGAATTATTATACCCAGTAATTGAAAATATTATTAAAAAGCCTACAGGACGACGATAATGATGAGTATGATGATGACGATAGATGCAGAATGCGGAAAATGTATCCTTGTGGAATATGCATATTAGATAAAATTTAATGAATCTTTTCAGGATGTTTTAAATGAAAGGAAGCGGCCCTGTGTTAGTTACTTGTTCAGGATGTGTGCGTGTGTGTGAATCTGATGCGGATGCACTGTGCGCCAGTTACCGCAATGTGACAGCGATAGACAAACATTTACACATAACTAGAGAGTCTGCTTTTTTTTTCTATGCACATTCAATCGCAGCGATTTTTGGATGCACATGCCACCCACTGATGGAGAGCATTGCATTCAACGACCAATTAACTTGTTGAATTGTGATTTTTGCACCGAGACCGAGAGTCACAAATGACATTTTCCACCCACTGTGTCAAGGTATGTGATTTCATACGGATCTGTAAAGAAGGCTCTTCACGCAGGAAAAAAAATAGGAAAGGATTTTTGTTCGATCACTTTTGCTTAAGTGAAGAAGGGAGACCGATTCTTTAAATGTCGTAAAGTGGATTGTAAATAAACCCGAAAAAAAAAAATTCAATCCCACGAAAGCAAAATGACCAAATGAGATTGAACTCAAACTTTTGTGATCCTTTGAATGGAAGGTTTTGTACGTACTAAAATTACCAAAATAATAAAGAACTGCTCTGCTAACTGGAAGGAAAGTTGTTAAAAACTTCTGTATACAAACATGTAACGAATATGTGTAATTTTATTTACTGTCTCATATTCCAATCCCTTTTTCGTATTTGTTAAATAGAAAACAAACAACTTTTTCGAATTCTTTAGAAATTGTCTATTTCATCTAACTCATTACAACAAAGGTTCCTTTAAATTCGAAATAATTGAAACAGGGAAAACATTTTTATTTACTTAGTTTTTTTTTTTTTATGGCAACAAGAACAGTACTACTCAACAAAAGGTGTGATTTTATGTTCAAACAAAAATTGGTTTTATGGCATGAAATTTTGTAAGACCTATCCGCGTCTAATGACAAACACATTTGTATATTTGTATCTGCTCTGCACATCTATTCAGTCAATAGTATTTCTTGTAGATGAAGTCAATGGAAACATCATTTACACATTTTTATTGCCACTTTCCCGCACATGTTGCCAGATTGTATCCAAGCAATTGCTTTGTACATTTCCTTCCTTTTTTTTTATTTTTATTACCACTTACGACATCATCCCTTGTTAAGGAAAGAATGATGCATTTGTGCAAATAATATAAAACTAGCTCTTCGTTTGCTCGCAAACCATGAAAGCGGCATATGGTCGTCATAATACACAACACAAAATAATAACAAAGAAAATTTCACAAAAATGGTCTCCGTTTGCAGATGAACAATAATACTCTTTCATTTAAATAAATATGAACAAAATATACATTAATTCCTCTGCATCTCTTTGTACTGTGCGAGCCGTTAATAACCAAAGTAAATATTTAAAAATTCCCACATCCCCCAGATGCCTTTGGACCAACTTGGCGGCTTTGGCATTCGAAACAAAGGAACAAAACTGGGCGAGGTACTACCGTCTTATTTACACTCTTCTTTTTCCATGGCCACAAGTTCTTTTATTCATATTTTTCTTTTTATTTTTTTCTCCTTCTCCTTCTCGCTCTTAGTTTTTTTTTTTCCATAAACCCTGCACTAAAATTTGTTTAATAGGAAACAAACAAAAGTTGTTTTTTTTTTTATTTAAATTCATTTTACTTTGTCTAAAGGGCGCGCAATTAATGAAGTATGATTGTATTTGTAGTTGTGGGTTTTTGTTGAAAGATTTCATGTGTGTTGTTACATGAAAAAAGGGAAAGCGGAAAACTTCAAAAGAAGGCGTGGCGGCATGAAAACTACCCACATAAAATGAATACAAGATAAAATAAATAGATTTGTTCGGTACGTACAATTTCAAGAGAAGGGCGCGGTGATCGACGCAACACAGTTCAATTTTGAATAAACACGATATTTTTTTGTTTTCTTTTCTTTTTTTAGAAAAAATCATTTCGACCTACATCCATACACATGTACATGTAATAACTTTTATTCGTCAATTCATCTCTAGAAGTTTATGAGTAGAGAAATTTTTATATGTCGAGTTGAGTAGGGCAGTCAACCGATGTAGACTTTACCAAATATCTATCTATCTATAGTTACTGTCTGCCTGACTGAAAATGATTACCTCCTGAAGGACACAATCCACAACTTACTTCAAATAAATTGCTGTTTATTTATGTATTTTATTTTAATCTATTAAGTAATGAGTTTCCAACTTACACACACACACAACCAAACACAATCGATACACAAAATTAACCTTAAATAAAAGAACAAGACAAATTAAAAAAAAGTATTTTCCAAACTTTTGCTCGTATGTATTATGTGTAAACTAGATTTCACATTTACTGCTTCCCCGTACCTTCGTCCCGTCAATATGACTTGATTGCTGCATTAAAAATTCAAATTTGACTATTATAAAGATAATAGTTTCAAGAGATATCGTAATTATGGATATTAGATAAAATTTCCATTAATTATAATTCTAAAATATTTATTTTGCTTTTCTTGTTTTATTTTCATTTCATTTCACTCCCCACCTGTGCCGTGCCTTATACCGTCATCTGCGTCTTTCGCGTGCCTATTATTTGTAATTTAATGATCGCACGTGTTGGGATAAATTTCGATTTCCATTATTCGTAACGGATATTTTCTTCGTTTTCTTAATTAAACACCAGTCAAGATAAATACAAATTGAATAAAAAAGAAGAAGAAACTTAAATTATGCATAGAAACAAAATATATAAATGTTTTCAGGCTTTTGAGCTTTAGACAACACCGGCGACCATTGGTGGCATCGAAAAAAAAAGTACGACTTTATTAAAATCAAATATTAGTCATACACACGCATACTTTTATGTAAACACTCAATGTATCTAATGCTCGCTAAGACCAGACCTACTCAGAAAGATACTCATTTTCAAGAAAATAAATTAAAACAAAGTAAATAACAATAATTTCTTTTTTTATTATTTTTTTTTTTTCCTAAATCATCGACTTCCTGTACAGGTTATACCATCACACCAGTGTTGTTCATTATTGCTGCTTCTGCTGATTCATATTTATTTACTTTGTATAAAGCAATTTCGAAATAACGACGATGACTCCAACACCAATACTAACACCGATGCATGAAGATGAAATATTTATTTAAATTAAACACACTTACAATCGCTTACGATTAATTTTTATGAAGCTAAATTATTAATTCATTTTTCTTATTTTTCCATTTGTGAATAGCCAAGGCAAGGCAAAGAGCGTGTCTTCGTTTTCTTTTAACTTTGTGTTGTTCTTTATTTCTCGCTTTCCCCTCGGCTTCAAATTATTATTTTAAAATATAAATAATTTGATCTTTGGGCTGTGTATTCGTTCGTTTTCTTCATTTTGCTGCTCTCACAATTAACTATTGATTATGGAATTGTTATTTATTAGTTTTTGAGCCAGCGCATAATGGATTTTATTTTGTTTCGTACGAAGCAGTTGGAATGTGTTTTTCTTTCATCTTGGCCTTTTTCTTATTTTCATTTTTCATAATGACGTGGTTCATGTATCTTTCAAGCAACCACTGGTGAAAGGGGAACGGAAGATATGCGTTTAATAATTAATACGATTACTCTCAATCATAAGCTGATGGAAAAAATGAAATAAATTTAAAATAATTTCTAATATCTCATCCATCTTATCAGAAGAAGAACTTGAATCAAATTTCATCTGGAATTCATATCATTGCGCTTAAAAGAATGACTTAATATCAGTCCCTAGAAATTTAAAGACAACTTTACTTTGTTTCCTAACGACAAAGAATCAGAAAAATCAAACTCTTTTCAAAGGAGACTGAATCCAATGTTTACACATGCATGCATATTACCCATGAACACGCACACGCGTGTGATGCAACGCACCCGCATTACTAATCGCGAATGCGGGTTATAATCAAAGGTCAATTCCAAGCTAACCTGCATTTTTACGAACGTACAAAGGTGAAGAGCTTCTGCAAAATTTCACATCCTTGCATTATAAGGTGTTGCAAGTGTAATTGACGGCGAAAAAATCGCAAAAAGGAGCAGGAAAAAAAAAAGCAGAACTGCTTCTCCCTTATTTTGTGGAGTTCTCTTTATGGTCCGGACCGACCCAACTCGTCGTTCATCTGCAATTCTTATTTCCTGGGAGAAAGGATTACTGCCTTTGCTGCAATCACATTCATGTGCATTCGGCTCGAATTTATTCCTTTGGTCCGTCAATCGTGGTGTTAGGTGATTCTACCGCTGCCGCTGCCCGTGCCCGTGCCCGTGCCCGTGCCCGTGCCCATGCCGCTGCCTCCATGATGCTGTTTCTCTAAATGCGCACAGAAGTGCGGAAGCTTTCATCACAAATGCATGTACATAGGTACCTACTACACACGTCCGTGGCGTCGAGAAACGACGAGATGTCTATGTAGATTAAACATGCGAGAAATAGGGAGCCATGTCATGGGAAACTACTTTCACATTGGCCATCAGTTTTTGTCCTGCCGCAAAATAGGCTCCCCTATCCAAGCGACAAACCCCTTCGTCTCACCGAAAATGCTTGTGTGTGTGCATGAGATGAAGGGTTGATAATAATGCTGCTGGTGGTGATGGTTGCACATACGATGCAGTTGTGTGGTGCAACTTTTGCATTCTCCTTGCATTTTGGTCCTACGAAGCATTTGTGGCGGCGGCGGCGGTGCATAAGGATGCACAACGATCGCCCCGAACCCGTCTACATTTGCGCCACTGCACTGCCTTTTTAATTTTGTGTCCTTTTGCACGCTTCTCTGCTGCTTTCGGGACGGTCTGCCACCTTGCCTTTTGACGGTGGCAAATTGCGTGGAAATAATTCCAAAGATTGCTGCAAAAAGGCTGTGATTGAAACTGGAGAGGACAAAAGACATGGAAAGGGATTTCGGTTGGCAATTTATAAAAAAAAAAAAAAAAAAAAATACGGTAGCATCGTTACGTGCGTGAGAAAATTTGCCATTACATCGACAGGACTGTCAACACTTTTTTTCTCACAGGTGGCTTCGAAGTTTTCGGACATCCTGACAAGTCAACAGAACTTAGTGTCCGTTTCCTAGCTCGTATATCTTTTGGGAAACAAAGGAAGCGAATATTCGGTACTTGATTAAAATCATCAATTCAATGGAGTTTTATGGAAATTCTTTTTGTAATAAAATCAGTACATGGAGCTCAGAACGGAGCAACATTTTTTTTTGTGTCTTGATGTAACCCTGAATTCAAAATGAATGTGGTTGAAACGATCACTGATCGCTGAGGTAATAATAAAATGAAATTAAACGAAAAGAGAATTTTTGGGAAGGGCAAATATTTTAAGCGATAGTGAGCGCCGTGGCTTAATAGTTAGTGCGTGAGAGTACATCGTTTCGAATAAACCCGAGGGAAAGCACCATATGCAGTTTCACTCCACCTTCACCTGATAATCCTCCTGGAGTACTTTCTATTATTATATCGCGTCCTAACCACCAAATTATCGTAGGTGACAAAATGAAAATTTCACAGGAAAGCCTTTTTTCGTGTTTTGTCTGCGCCAAAAAAATGTAAGCGTAGCTTACGACAAATTTTGTGTTCCTGTTATTTTTAACAGGAATGCTTTATTGAAAAAAACTAATGATGCAGAAAGAATATCGAAGAAGACTATCGAGAAAGACTAATCGAATAAACTATCTAATTTTTGCTTAAAATGTCGCTTACGATAATGTGGTATTAGGGTGCGATATGTTTACAGGCGTTTTAGGTCAAAGGTTTCACATTTACGGCCAATTGCAGTCGGATCGGATAGCTTACGATTATTCATTGTAATGCTCATTATTTCTGTGTAAAATAACTAGGGTCTTCAGTTTGAAACGAGTTTTTTTTTACAATAGTTAAGATGGTTTAAAAAAGTGATGCATCCTTCGTTTGAATCTTTCTGTCTTTAGCAAATTAAGATCATTTTTAACAAAATAAAAATTTTATTTTTTTTTCCATTTATCATATTTGACGAGCCATCGCTTTTTTCTGTTCATTGTTATAAACTTTTATTTAAGAAGATTAATAAAAGGTTTTACGCATGATTAAAACTACTTGACAAGGTTAATTGACGCTCTTTTACGTCAAGTAAAGTTGATAAAAAAAATTTGACATCACACGTCATATCCAAAAATTTTTTTTTATTCGTTTGGAGTGTTTTGACGAGATAATTTGTGTTTCCTTGCTATCGGTACTACAGTAAATGCAATTATAATTGTAACAAAATCCAAAGCTTGGATAAAAAAAGGATTTTATGGAG
The DNA here is from genome assembly GCA_905187475.1 of Syritta pipiens. Classification (NCBI taxonomy): domain Eukaryota; kingdom Metazoa; phylum Arthropoda; class Insecta; order Diptera; family Syrphidae; genus Syritta; species Syritta pipiens. Next base: position 426,801 of record LR994574.1, on the reverse strand, counting down.
ATTGTTCGCTGCTAAATGAATTGTATAGTTTTAATAGAAAGATAAAGACTGTCTTAAAATGTATTAATTGAATTATTGGAGCTAGCTACACTCAATGTTTATAGATTTTTATGGGCAAAGTTCTCTTTTTGGCCTCCAAACAACTTTTGTTTCCCTACTACAAGAATCCATTCGTTTGTAAAAATAAAATCCAGGTGACAGTTAAACCATCCTAGCGATTTATGACAACATTACCATGATGTCCCGTGACGGACAGACATCTCACCCCTCTGTTACAATTTCGCAAATGAAAAGATTGACAAATAACTTTGATACACCCTAAAAATCTTCAATTTAGTGACTATGAAAGTTGACGAAAACCAAATCAGTTGTTATTTTCATCAGTAAAGCAAATTTTGTTTGATGAAAACATTGAAGAGCACGCAAACGATCAATATTACTTGAATGATAATTCGTTCAGGAACTTGACAAGTTTTTGTCACCTAACTTTGACCGTGTTCAGGGTGCTCGAGACCTTCACTATTTTACAAGACTGGCTAAAATTATTGCATAAATTTTTTCATCATTGCAATTCTTTGAAACGCTTATGGTTGCACTGTATATAAAAAAGTAGAGATATTTTTTTTGTCCAAAAGTAAAAAGAATTGAAATATTTGATTTACCAAATTCCACTACAGCTACATTACGCTAAAATTGTATTCAGATTCCAATTCGCTGTTTTATTAATAATATAAATAAAGCTCAAAAATACGTTTTAATTAAAATATAGAAATATTAAAACTGTGTCAACTAAATAAATATAAAGTTTAAACAATTATTGAATAACAAGAAGTAAATTTAGTATTTTATTAACACGTCTGGACTTTTTCTTTGAACAAAATTTTCGAAATAGTATCTGTTCATATTTGAGCAGTTGAATCTATATATAATTGTTAAACATTTACATTTTCAGTGATCTAGTTCTATTAAAGGAGAACGATCGCACGTATAAACTCCGGCTTGAACCTGTGTCTCCGTGTGCCCGTAGTTATATTTAACTTTTTAAATAAATACCGAAACATATTTTTCTATTTTTAAAACTTTGTATAAATAATTTTATTGCGCAAGGCCTGACCAGCAGTGTTTAATATTTGACGGAATTTCTGATAATGATTGGAATTTGAAAGAACAAATTTTTTGAAAAAAAAGTTCAAATAAACATGAGACATTACGATCTATGTTTGATCTTCATTATTTCTGTCTTAGAGATCAAACCTTTTTTGAAGAGCTAAATGTATCGACCTTCCTATGCCCCTTCCTTGTCTAGGTTTTAGATAAATTTGGAGCATTAATAACGCATTTAATCTTTTAAATTTCTGAGTCTTTTGTGTCGCAGCTAAAAATATTTCCAGAAATCATCTTCGTCCTTATTTTAACAAAAATTCCTAAGCTCAAATTGTTTTTTATAGTAAAGTAAATGAATAATTACTCTGGAATTTCATACATTTCTGTGACACCGTGTAATAAATTTATTACACAAAGCCGACATGTTACATAGCTAGATGATAAAATGGTCGTTTTTTTTATTTGAAAAGTTATGTTCGTAACTTACCCTTTCTTCCTCTCGAATCATTTCAGCAATCTCAGGCTTGATCTCCATTTCATCTACGTGATTAATTCCTAGAGCAGACAAACTTAATGCATCGTTTGTAGGTGGTGTCGCGATCGGATAGCTACCAGCACCGCCACTGCCACCGCCACCGCCACCGCCACCACTGCCAGAACCACCAGCGCCGCCGCTGCCGACCCCAGACGATGATGAATGATTGTTTGAAGTTGACGATGACAAATGTGGTATGGGCGACGCGAAAGGATTTCGCACAGATGAAGACATCGACGGCGAAGGACATTTCTGTGGCAGTTGCTGCCGCTGCTGGTATTGATGCTGCTGATGCTGGTGCTGCTGCTGCTGCTGTTGGTGGTGCTGTTCGTGTTGCATTTGTTTGTGTTTCTCCTTTTGGTGCTCCGTGGTGGCAGGGGATGGAGATCTACTGCGCTTGCGTCCTCCGGTCGAAGACAAATTCACCTCCAACAATTTTTCGGTGTTTACATGAAGACGTGGTTTTTTCGGCGATGGTGGTGACCTGCGTGGAGCTGCTTCCTCGCTAACTAATGTTGCGCTGGCCAGAGCACTGATGTCATCCGCCGTTTCGGTGGTGTTCACCTCGGCCAAACCGCGTATCTTCAACATTTCGGCCACTTTCAACAGCGGGTTTATCTGCTCCTGGCTAACGTTTATCTCACCCTTATACATGAACTCCATAATTGCCTTCAGTTCGTTCCATCGCACGTCACGCATTATGATTATCGGATGTTGACACGGATTGTCGTAGAAGAGCGCCTGGAAATATGGACTGCAAGCCGAAAGGACCATTTTGTGGGCCTTGATTGACTGGCCCTCGCAGGCCAGTGTCACGTCGACGAACGACTCACTCTGGAGGAGCTCGTCGAACACGTTTGTCAAATTTGTTTGGTAATTGTTCCACCGCAAGCAGAATTGCTGATGTGACGATTGATTTAGCTGATTCCCAGACGGCGACTTCTGCGACAACGGTGCTGGAGCAGGTGCGGACATCGGAGACGGCGCCGGAGTCGGAACCGGTGTTGGTGTCCGTGGCTTTGTCAACTCCACGGGCGAACTACTTTTCCGCACCTCGACCTCTGCCGGACTTTTGGCAGAGAAATTAATTGCCTCCTTCTCCTTAAAAAACTGAGGAATGGCGGGCACACCCAAGTGATGCTGGGGGGATGCTGGCAACGACTGCGACTTGGGCATTGTCACCTCGATGCGCTCATCCTCCAGCCGCGGTGATGGCGGAAGGTCACCTGTTGACGCTGGCGAAAGACTTTTCAGGAATGGCAACGGCTCTCCAAATGGTGGCAAATCTTTTATTACATCCATTGTTCGTTTTTATTTATAAATATACTTTTTTTTTTGCTATAATTTCACTTCACTTAAGTACTTGCTGATAAAACACACAGTCCACAGAGCTGAATATCCTTAAACAAGGTAAGTACAGAAATATTTTTGATTCTCGTCTTTCGAGTTTATTGACACACACACAGGCGAAGATTCAAACATTCAAATACACACTATTGTACATCGATTTTATTGATTAATAAAGAAAAACACTAACCGACGGCGATGTTATATTTTATTTCATTTATTATTCCTTTTTATTAGCAATAAATTACATAGGAAGTAATGTTTACTAAAAACAAAGCTCGCGCTCCTTTTCGCTCTCCTGTAGCTCTCGGTTGCTGTGTAGCAACACACTCACTCGCTCTTTCTTGTGGAGCTCTTCCTCTTACACCACATCAACCCCCTGAGTGGGTCACAGGGGGTAGCAGAGAACGTTCAGAACGTTGGGAAAAACAACAAAATTAATTTAATTTTGTATAGGAGTCTCGCTCCCTAAAATCGATTTGTAATTATATGAGACAACGACGACGATGACGAGAAGACGACGGCGGGCATAGACGACGATAACGACGACGACGACGACGACGACGAACGCTGGAAGATACGTTCCATTGCGCGAGAAATGTCAGCTAGGTGTACACAACGTAGGTGTAAACAAAAGCACTGCTACGAATGTGTACCAAGAAACATATTAAAGACGCGATTGAGTTGCGAGATACTGAGTTGGGCACTGAACTGAAATGTTTTTGTTTATTTGGGGCGCGGTACAAGGGGGCGCAACAAGAACGTGCTTAAACGTGTGTCCCAACGCACCAGACACTCTTCACAAGCCGACAGTTAGAAATGGACTGAAATGCACTGACAGCGGCGAACGATGTGTAGTGAAACATGAGAGAGTGTTGATTCGGTTTTCTGGTGGCAGTGTGAGTGGTGGTGAGTCGCTGAGACTGTGTGTGTGCTGCTCAAGAGTGAGTATGCTGGTGTGAGTGTTGAAGTGAAAATGGGGTTTCTTTTTTTAAGGGAAACTGGGGAGTAATTGTAAATTGTACTCATTGCAAAAGAGAACGGGAAATAAGAAGTTAAGAGTCTGAAAAAAAAAAAGAGAAAAATAATTCGAAAAAGATTTCTCTTCAAAATGTTGATCGGCTTCTAATAAGAAATTATTTTTTCAAAACTATGCTTTATATGAATCAAAATTGTTTCATTCAATTATTGATGTTTTCCTTAACCGAATCAAAGAAAATTTAAGATTACCAAAAATATGTTGAGGAGCATTGGTTTCTGTGGCTAATTCGGTGTGAGTTCACTATTACAAAAACGCTAAAACAGGTCCTAAAAGTCCTTTCTGCATTACGTTCAAATAAGTCAAATTTCATATTTTGTCGCAAGGCAACGAAACCTTTATCAATGCCAGACCTGTAAGATAATGAAGTATTTTTGTACTTAAGTACATTTCAATTACAATTCCTTGTTAGCATTGATTCAATGCTAACATAAAGATAACACTTACATAAATCCTCAGGATTTAATAATCCCCCTAATGGAAAAAAGGGAAAATATACTGGACTTTTGAAAGTTTCATTACAAACCCTAACCCTTTCATTTCACATTGCTGGAAAACTTTTTCAGTTCTTACTTAACTGCTTAAAATGATTTTAAAATTTATTTAGAACAAAAAGTGATTTTTTAGATCACATTTTCAATATTAATTCAGAAGAAAAATAAAAAACAATTTTATTCGTTTGAATTCGAAGAATATAAAAAAAAAAACTTTTTATCGGCAGAGATATTACTTTTTTAAATTTTAGGTAAAATATTTTATTATTTTGGACTGCAATTAGTTTGACTTGATTTTTCTACTGTGTCTGCCCTTCACCAACTGGAATCGTGTAATGACCGACGTACTCAAGAAGCGTACTTTTGCACTGGATCGCTTGCACCTTGCTATTTGGGATCAACTGTACTGACTTCATTGTATCCATTCCTGGAGTGTCTTCAATTTTGCTCAGGCTAATTAATGCTTTTTACTATGAGCCATTCTCTAACTTCTTGTATTGACACGTTGTGTTCAGTTTCTATAGTTTTAGTGGGACAACAGCCACATTTATTGGCTTAAAACAAGTGGGGAAAATATTTTCAGTATATATTCATTAATATCTTGTAACTCTCCTTGAGCTGAGTTTCGTTTAGTGTCCTTTGTAATTGGATATTTTATTAGATCCCCATCCTACCAGTTATCCTCGGCAATTCACATTAGAGAGATGACTTGTCGGAAGTTTGCATTATTGAGATCACAATATAAAGTTTTAGATAAATTCACAATAATTCACATTATCGACTAACACACAACTTTACTAACAAAACCGACAGTTTGAATACAACAGGTTTCAAGATTTATTTATTCATTTAGTTAAAACTTAAAAATTAGAGCTAGCAAACATAGCCAGAGGAACAAAGGCCTTCGGGTAAGGTCTCAAGATAAAGTGAAACTCTGGATTTGTTCTCAACCATCAAAATCTGCCGCTTTCTGTGGTTCGCGAGAGCGCTACAGGTCCCTAAAAGGTGGAGTGAGGTTTCTGGATCTTTTTCGTCTCTGCAGCTTTTGCAGAAGTCGTTGGTCGGCAGGCCTAGTCGGATGGTATATCCGCCAAAAGCAGAGTGCCCCTTTATGACACTAATAAGGTTCCTAACATGGATTCTATTGAGGCTCAGGAGACAAAGTGAGTGTAAAAACTACGTGACTAGGTTCATTTTTATCTACATCTTGATCCATAATATCGTCTGATATGATATCATGGCGTTTTAGAAGATGAAAATCTACCTAACTGCCTGATCCATTCAAAAACGAACGTCAGTGATTAGTTAAATATTATATATTACTTCAGTATTAGTTACAAGTACATCGTTTTTTTTAACCTGTGAGCTGATTATAATAATATTGTAAAAATGTACAGATTTCGACTGCAAGTTTCCCGCGTTAGATATTCGTTTAAAGTTATCTGCATGCTCATTTTTCATTGTTTGTTGTAAAATGTTATAGAAATTGTTCTTTATCCATTTTATGCTGTCAAATTAAATACTTATATTGGGAATTGATAAATATCAATTGACGATTCAATGAATAATTCAATGAAAAGTTCGTTGATGAAAACATGTTTGTGGCAAATGTTTGCAACTAGTATACAGCGAAGATTACTTTCCATCATTTTTTTATAAATCAAAAATATTTCTCTATATCTTTATTATAACATATAAATTCAAATAATATTTTTCAAACAGATTCTCTTTGCATTTGCGAAACCGTCTCTTTAACCAAATTCCATGTTTAATATTTTTTTTCTCCATAATTTCTCTCTGTACGAGGGAAAACTAAGAGAACACCTAACACTCACCACCAACTCTTTACTTCCATGGAAAATGCTGCAAGGAAACTTTTTATTTTTGTACAGCAAAATTTCACAAAAAGACAAAATGAGAGAAAAACAAAAACTATTCTTTAATGTCCACTACATGGGCACACTAGTTTGAGGCCCAACACCACCAAGCAATCTTCTTGACACGCCCAGTCGATACACATGTGTACGTGGAGCCCCACCACTTGCGTTACTGTATTGGCGTCAAGATCAAAGAAGAAACCATAGCAGGTGCATGCATACATCAGAGCGATGCGAAAAAAAAGAACGAAAAAAAAAAAAAGAAAACAAAAAAAGGAGAAATTTTCGAATCGGCAAAAAAGAGCAAATTCATTCATTATACAAATGTGACGTCAGAGGGCGGTGCTTCAACTAACAAAGTCACGTGCTCCAGCAACTGACTGAAGCACTTGACCAATTTGTTTACCTGTGGCCATCTATGAGTTGCATGTATGCCGCATAATGCATGCGTCTTCTGGATGGTCACAGTACAACACACACCTTAACAAATGGTAGAAAAAAGAAAAAAAAAACAGAACAAAAAAAATAAAACAACATACAACATACGAAATATGGGAGAACCACCGCGTAAAATTACTGTTATTGTTATTCATCAATTTTTATTGTGAGAATATATTTCTTGTCGGTGTTTTCTTTACCCGCTTTCTTTGGATTTATTACAGAATTGTAAGACAGCCATTGTAAGTAATGTTCCAGCAAGTCGCTTGCCCTCGGCTCTGTCAGGTTCACAAGATTTACACTTTTAATTATAATTCTCTGTTGCATGGTAATTTTTTATGCAGCCCGATTGGAGCCATCCATGTTGATCGTTGATGATTATTTGCTGTCGTTTTTATGAAACAAGTTCCCGTGGTGAAAGTACAAATAATTTGAATTTCATAAATGTACATATGTTATTCTACTTATAGTTTATGCCTGGTACTGATAGTTTAAGTCTAACTCAAAAACTCACCTTTCAACTTATTCGGAAGGTCGTTTTGTATTCCATGCAACTAAGAACGTTTCCAAAATTTACAAGGCACGTATTAAAAATATTCAATCTAATAAACAGTCAAAGGCTAAACGACGAGTAAAATTTTAGAAGAAGATAAAGTAATAAATTCTTACAACAAACTTCAGTTAGTCTAACTTATTATTTAATCTAATCCGAAATTCTATTAATTTTTCCACTTCTATTTTCTAATCGATTTGCCAGTGTTTTATAAATGTTTGCGAGTAATAATTTCTTTGTTTATACGCTAGAAAGCGTTACATTGCTTAACATTTTGTTCTTTTTTTTTATTAGGTCTTAAAAACTTTGAATTTTGATTTAGAAAAAACAAAACGCTCCGGCAAACTTAGTGTGTTATTTAAAAAAGCATGCATCGAAACCTATTGAATGATCGCAGAAACCTGGTGCGAAACTTAATGTTAGTGAAAGATCAGTGCGGCGTTATTCGACTTGAAATTGAATAAAGTTCTCAACAAAAGAGCAGTGATACCAAGTTCATTCTTTTTCAGCAAGAAAAGTCCCGCACATGTTTAAGGACAATGAAGTGGAATTTGAAACACATATTCAATTCGAATATCCTGACGGCATTCATTATGGTACAATCGCATCAATATCACTTCAACAAATTCGATTCAATTCATCCTACACACTTTTTAGACATTGTCTATCTGATTGCCAAGTGTCTCCATATATTTTACGCTTAACAAAAGTCAACCAAAAACTTGCTTTTAAGATCATAAAAACGGTTCGTAGCTTAAATCTCGCAAATCTCTTAATGTTCGCCTTTTTTTCATCCTCCCTCGGATTCATATCCATTATTTTGGCCCGAACAATTTTAAAAAAATATGAGAAAATAATCTAATGTAAGCCAGTTGTACTCAGACCCTAAATTTAAGCTAACATCAATGGAGGACCAACATATAAAAAGTATTTGTTCTCAGTGGTTTTCTAAAAGACATTAACTAACAACTCGCATGATTTGAAAACTAGTTTCGTCTAAACTAAATCTTTCTGAACATTTTCTATCAAACAGATCCGTCGATAAGCACAATATGCAAGCATTGTGAATAAAATAAGAATATAATAGAATGTTGTTCTTTTCTCTAATCGATGCTTTTAACTTCAGTTCGACTAAACTCGAAACTCAATTAGCTTTTTGCCTTGAATTTGATAAACTCGACCACAGTTTAATTATTTTTGCTGTAATCTTAGCTGCACAAGAACTAATTATTATTTGACACTCAGACAGACAAAAGTATTTTTTTTTCTCATGACTTCAATTTTACTCTATAAAAGTTTATAACAATTTATAAAAAAAAGTTGAGTAGAGAATATGAACTTATGTCTAATCTTAATTACATTGCCTTATGTTTAAAAACTTTCATTGAGATATCCTATATGTTTGTGGCTGTTCTAGTTTTCATTATAAACATTTATTTTTGACGAAAATGACCGTATAAGTGTTTGAAATTTCGCTGAAAAATTTTTTGTTACTAATATCTAGTTGACATAACAAATTTTTATTAATTAGAATTCTCAGCATTTGCTGGTGCAATTGGTTATAATAAAATTTACAACAAAATTAATCTTTTTTGCAGTAGATACCAACAACAGGCGAAAGTCAGTTCATGCAGGATGCTAAATAACTTACTCAATCTATGCTGCAAAACGCTGCTTACGCTTTTAACTGGTCTAACTCACTAGCAATTAATGTCACAAAAACTTTTCAATTTGATCTAAAAAATCTTAAGTTAACACGCAACAAAATTTAATCGAAATAGGATTAGTTATTATTGGGTCATAACAAGATATGTCCAAAATCTTCATTTTCAAATGAATGCCTTTTAAAGTTAGAAAAAATCCTCCAAATACAAGTTAAGTCTGGTTAGGACCATTGAATATCTTTGGAATCAGTTTACTTAGAGAAAGACCAAGCGAAAATAGATTTTTTTAATAGTTCTGCATAGTTAACTCATTTTCGAAAAAAATTGACTCAGGCTCTTATGACCATACTCCATAGAGATCATACATCAAGATCAGATAGGATATTAAGGATAATTTATATCAGATTTTATCGGCTATCCAAAAGAAAAAGTTTCCGGAAATCGTTGGCTTTACTATCATTGACTGTATCACCAACACCAATGTAAGTAAAGTACTACTACTACTACTACTACTACTACTACTACTACAATGTATTGTCATTGTTCTTTATTCTCTAAGAAAACCTAAGACGTGTAAGTCAAAGGAACGCTAGACTAACCGGCAGCAACGCCGCTGCACAAAAGACAGTAAAAATAAATTTGGTGTAGCCGAATACAATGCGTGCAGCAAACATTTTGTTGCGAATTTTGCGTCGGTACTTTGCCGACCTTCCAAAAATGAAACCCAGAAACTCAAAGTGGCCTAAAACAGTGCACTGACTTGACTTCGACCATTTAGAAGACTTTCCCGATCTTGCCCTATTTTTTGTGCCAAATCTCAAAAATGTGCAACCACCAAATATAACAGCTTATTGCAATAAAATGATAAGTGTTCGTCAGTCTAGTTGGATAAAATTTAAAAATCAAAGTTACGTGATATGATCCGAATTGTTCTTATTACGTTAGTAAATAATAGGGTATATTATTTAATTGTTAATTTTTCCACTATTAAACAATTAACAAGCCCGAAAAGTCGTATGTTCGATGCAAGCAAATGAGCGATAGCAAACAGATCCCTTTTTTTGTTCAACTTTGAGTGGCATAAAATGGTTCCCAAGAGTTTTATCTTTAACAACCGTGTTAAAATGCATACGTAACGAAAGTAAACAATATTTTTTTCTTGAAATCTTCGTAAAATTTGTCCAGCTAGATTGGAAAATATGACCAGTGTGCATTTTCTTAAAAATTGAGAGCCAGAGAGAGAGAGACTCAGATTATTTTCGCTGGAGAATGTTTTCCTGACACTTGACATCGCTTCCAAACTCTTCCAATTTTAACTTCCTTCGAATCTCACATATTTGAATTGCATTTTTTTTTTCTACTAAGGGTTAATCATTTTTAGTGGTTAAGAGTGAGAAAAATAATCTAGACAAACCCTAATATATATTTCTTTACTAAAAAAAGGGATGGTAAGTAAGTAAGATTAAGTATTTTTCAAGACAACAATTTTAATTTTTAATTTTGATTTAAATATTGCTAAATTTAGCCCTTTTGACATTATAACAGATATACCAGATGGAATAGAAAATACGCTAATAAGACAGAAAAAAGGTAATTTTTAGAAACCTAGAATTGTGCAGAGTAATAATTTTCGACTTCATGTCAACTTATGCCACTTTGGCTTTTTAAGTAATGAATGTAAAAAAAAATATTTCTAGAAGTCCAAAAATCATTTCTCGATATCTAAAAAAAATATAACAATTTTTAATGAGGCCTTAGAATAAGCAGTAGATATATAGAAAAGAACAGAGCAAGAGTGTTCCTTATTTAGAATATTTCAAAAACATTGTGTCGACAAGTAGATGATTTTTTTATTTAAATTATTCTGTTTTATTAAGCTGCTCATTGAAGTATTTTAATCTCATAGTGGTTAACCACAAAAGATCTCTAAACGTCTCATATTTCTTTTTGTTTGTCTAGTTTTTATTTATATACCATTTTTAGTTTCAATAAATTATACACCAACGCCTTATACGTTGAACCCTAAAAAAATTTAGGGGGCCAAAGAACGTTCATCAGTTTCAAATAAAATTTTTATATGTATTTCATTAGATGGCTTATGAAACTTATTTTCTTTTCTTTATTATAAAAAGGCTTCGGAAAAATCAGGCAGAAGAACCATAGCAGTTTGTTTTGCTAGATAGAATAGTGACTATTACTCTCTATTAGTAGTTAATCTTTTTAAATATTTAGTTCGACAAGTATTTAGTTGTTAAATGTCATCGTTAAGGCGTTTCAACTATCATAACTATTTTCATTTGTAACATTCTCAAGATTTTTATCTTCCTTTTTTATATCACTTCTTTCTATCGAAAAAAAATGTTTAATAAAGGACATTCAAAACAAAGCGATTGTTCAAACTTGAGTCAAAAATTTTGTTGTACCAAATTTTTTGTAAAGTTAAGTATTATATAAGTGCTATTTTGCTTTTTATATATGTAAAATAAGTTTACTACCAACTAACTAGAATTGCTACAATGTTCTTATTCCAAAATCTAATGAACGGAGGAAAATCGAGAGTGTAGCGTGCTCGGTAAAAAATTGTCGATAGTTAGTTCTGAAATGTAACATACTTGATAACATTAATTATGTCTGAAAAAACTATAGCTTGTGTGAAAGATGAAATGTTAAGCTTCATTTTCTTAAGAAGACATAGCATATTTCAGTGAAAAGTAATTTACGTTAAAAAATGAGTAAAATTTCAGAAGATTATCGTCCTATTTTGCTTTTTCATAATATAAAAGGTAAGAAGGTACCGTAGGCTGTTGTAAAAGTTTGAGAAGGTTATGGAGACAATCCTGTAAGTAGAAAAATATCAGTGGAATGGTTGACCATTTTCGATCTGATGAGTTTGATGTTAGGGATGCCTCGTTCGCTCTGGTCAACTAATCACTGAAAAAAGTCGATGAAATCATGGGAAAAATTTAGCAAGTCTGGCACATAAACGGCGTGGATGTTGCTTGGGAACTAGACTCGCCAATATCAATACTTTCTTTTAAGACATTTAGCAAAAATTTATCACATCTGTCTGAGCTCCGAAAATGATGTCTAGCTAGAATCCGTCCGAAATATTCTGCGATTAATCTAACACACATATAGCCAATTAGCAAGCACGGCGTCAGTAGGTTGATTTTGCAAAGATTGTCTTCTTTGGACTCGATTACACCAATTTAACCCTTTCGTGATCGCATCTTATTCCATCCCCAGGAAAAGTACTTTTTTGGCGCTTCACGAAAAACTAAGTAAAGGGTTCCGAATATTCTTTTTGCACTAAAAATGTCTGATGTAGAACTAGATAAATCAAAAATAAAACTTTACATGACCTTAAGACAATTTTACTGCAATTGCGCAAATATTTTTTGCTCTGTCAGCAAATGAAATTCATGTTGCACATGTACAACACAGAGTATGAAAAGGTTAATAAAAAAATAAGGCAACAATGTCTATGCTGTGATGGTCTGAACAATCCTTTGGAATATTAATAGTTTTTTGAAAAATTTGAAGTCATCAACAAAATGTTATTATTAGAATTTTATCAATAATAAAAGCAATTCATTGCAATTAAAACAAATTAGCTCTAGCTCATCAACAGAATAACTACGACAAATCTTACTGGACAATCGTCACAAATTTTCTGTGAAAACCATTCTTTACAACAATTTAAATCACATAAGAGAGAGTTTAAAATTGTACAAAAATGTACAAAACTAAACTACTGATTGAGAGTTACCTACGTCTTTTTAATTCATTGTGTTGATGAGTTACATAAAATTAAGATAAACGAAATGCACTGCCAAATACTAGTTTTAAAAGACTTTTTAGAAAATTTAGAAAATGTTTATCTACTACTTAACACTCATTTTCTATCGTTTCTAACTAGGTGTCTCGGCAACGGCTTTTCAAAAAATTGTTTAAGAAGTCGGATGCTCAAAAAAATCGAAACCCAAGTAAAAAGTTACTTTTTTATTTCAATTATGCCATGAAATATTACTTATTGCCATTCCTTCTTCATTATATTTTGAAGCATTAGAATAAGTCGGACGGAAAAAAATTTTAAGTCAATTAACCAGTCACACAAGCTTAAGCACAGCACTTGCATAAAATATTATTTAACTGCAAAAAATCGAATTCTAGCTCTTGGTCTTAAGTCATGCTCTTTGATTTTAGTTAGTGCATCCGTTTTCGTTTTTGTTTTTTTTTTTTGTAGACTGAATCAACCCCTACACAAATTATGTAAAAAAAAAATCTCAAACCAGCCTATCACCTCCTTCACATGTCTCCTCCCCCAAAATACGTTGGTTCGCCCATTTGTAGGCGGAATAACGAATACATTTCAGTCAAACGCAGAAAAGAAAAAATAAACCAAACTAGCCACTATACCTAAGAGTTAAAAAGAAGAACCAAGATTGCCAGATTCAAAAGACACCCTTCTCCATCCAATCGGCACATGGACGGCAAAAGTAGAAAAAAGGAAAAACTATTTTGTTACAGTCAACCGGAGGGAGTCCTTTCCGTATGAGAATACCCTCACATTCACAAACGAAAGCCTCTTCTGAACAATGACGATGATGAAAAAGAACTTCAAAGTAAAAATATTGAAATTGCATAAGGACAACAACTGGTGCAGAGTCGGGCGGGCATGAAGAAAAAAATATTCGACAATGAAATCGGAAAATATCGCTGCTGTTCAAATATCCAAAGAGAAAGGGGATACCTCCTGCCTCTTGCCACCTACATCCTGCCTCCGAAAACGAACGAATTCCTGGGAATAACCCAAACCCGGCCCCATTACCTACACCATCACACCACTAGGTACCATTACTCAGCATCACCATCATCATCATCACCGTCGCCCGGCACGGCACAAAGCGCCGGCGACGACGACGACGCCACCAGCAGCAGCAGCAACGGCAGCGACAGCGGCAGTGGCGGTAAAAGCAATAAGAACACTCTAATGCCTGCACCCTTGGTCATACTGTCATGCAACAGATACATAACTACGTTTAGAAGAGGAATAGCTCGGTAAGGCAGCAGGCAGAGCGGAGCAAAGCAAAGCAAAGCATTTCCCTCCTTTAAAGAATGGCCACCCAAAAACATTTGTTTCTTTAGGTCCGCGCTAGGCTGGTCTGCTCCACTCGTGCCTCCTTCCCACCACTCTGTACTCCTTCTCAGGCTTAAACTTTATCCCTCCGCCTCATGTGTGTGCCGCCGCCACCGCTGCCGACGTTGCCACTGCCACTGATGTGCGTTGTGTATCTATTGATTCTGCGAAAAAGTTTCGCCCTCGCAATAAGGTTGGTTATATTTAAGGCGAAGCTTTTCGGCCAGTAGGAGAAAGACGGTGCGCTCTTGTCGTGTATGTATGTCGCCCTATTGGAGGCTGGTCGAAGCATCAACCCCATAGCAATCGCAATCGCAGCTTCAATTTCTCTACTCTGCCTTTGCTGGCGGTACTGCTGCTGCTGCTGATTTTGCTTCTGCTATTTGAGAAAACTTTTAGAAAACTGAATTTCCGGCAATCTCCATGGCAACGAATAAAGAACAGGGTGTTTCAGTTAGAAACGTTTTGTTAAGAGAGTGATTAGCGTCGCTAGGAGTCCTTGTGATCAATTGCTTCGGCGGTCCCAGAACTTAGTTGTATTTTTTGTTTTGCAAAATTGCTCTGGTCTTGGAGTATTTTTGATTCTTTCAGAAGCTTACTCGTCAATATTTTGATATTCTGTTCTTAAAATGACAGCAGCAAATTTTTTTTCGGACATTTAATTTGGTGTTTTGCATTTCAAAAAACTTTGTTTTTATGTGAATTTAGTTCACATCAGTTTCACTTCGTGAATTAAAATCACTTGCCGCTGTATAAGAGCTCTGATGGGACTTGACACATTACACAAATTAGTATCATCCAAACATCCTATTATTCCTTGAATTCTATATTTCTTAAATTAAAGCATCTTTTCTTCTTCCATTCTTGTGCTCTGCATTTTAACACACTTCGAACACAAAAATTGTAAAGGATTCAAGATTTCTCCAATAACTTCAGAGCAACCTGAAATATTTTTCCTCTGGTCCTTGGTGAATTTCTGCAGTCAAACACGAAGTGTTGCTCCGAATTTGTGTGGGAGAAATTGAAAAAATTAAAATGATTTGAAACAAACAGCTGATTTTGACATTTTAAACAAGAATCCGAAGTGGATTCGAAAAATTCTAATTCACACGAATAATAGGTAAGCAGAATACTGAATCTTATTTCGAGTGAAATTGTAATTCAAATTGAATCCACGTTCACTCGAAATACAGAACAGGGGTGAATATTCGAGTTTTTAAATGGGAAAATATGAAAAACTCTAGGCTTACTAAATGCACCTTTCTTCTGTACGATTTTTTCTAAGAAAATGGCTCCTTAAGCTTAATCACAGAACAGCGATTGTTGATCTAAAAACGTCTTGCTTAAAAAAAAAGAAAATCTCAAACTTATGGTTTCGAATTCCAATGTGAGGATGAAAAGGTATGATTGACAATTTCCTAAAATCGTTTAATATATCTGCGGTTGCAAGCCATAACCAAGTTAAGACAAAATTTAGGTTTCCTCAGTTATTACAACAGAAAATCAGAAATGACCGAAAATCCTCAACGAAAATTAAATAACTTTTTATTCAATAAATTTCCGGCTATTTTCTGCTACATTAGAAAGTTTTACCTACATTAGAAAGTACCAATGGATGAATCTAGCGGAGCGTATTTAAGGTCCTTTTCACATTAACTGGAGTAAAAGTTCATCCTAGGGCGTGTCTTAGCAATATTTATCAATAAAAAAAAATAGAATTGAATTAGAACACAATATAGGATGTGTCCTCAATCAAATATAGAGCCACCCTGTTTATTTATTCGAGGCACACTAGCAGCAAAATAAGCACCAACAGCATCATCATCATCACAAGCAAGCAAACGTCAGGTATCCTCTTGCAATCGTTAGCCCCAGCCTACTTTTCCGGCGTATTCCTCGCCTAGTCCCCCTATAATTTTTTTTCCACCGCTTTACGACTACGCTCTCCTCTGACTCTGCCTGCCGTCATCTTGTCCGTCGATCCTAGGGAGTGCTCCTTCATTACCAACCCACTGCACCGTGTGATAGGAAACCTACACACAGGATATTTTGCGCAAAGAATTAAAAGAAGGCCAAGATACAGATGGACGCTACAAATTCCAGTTGCCGTGTGTGTATATGCCTACACACACGTATTAGTTTTTGCATACCATGGGGTATACGGCCATATCGAACAGCGATTATTCTGCGAGAGAGAGATGCGAAGAAGGAAGGAAGGCTTGCGTGCAAGACTGCTTGTTGTTATGTGCTGTGGAACGAAATAAAATCACCAACTCCACCATACACAGCCCTCTTGATCACGATGCCTCTGTCTCTGGCTCTGCCTTTGCTGCTGCCTCTACCTCTGCCTCTGCCTCTGCCTCTGCCTCTGCCTACCATTGCATATGCTCTATCGATTCTTTTCGGTCATCTTTCGCCATAGTCATTTTCCCCTAATTCTAGAAATCCTAGCCGATGAAGGATACAAGGAGAGCGGACCTACTTCTCACTCTTAGGCTGCGTTCGTATATGGTGCGTCCACCGCCGTAGCGCTGCGGTTCTTTATCGTTGATGACTTACTATTTGTGAGAGAGTATGTGTGTGAATTTAACGAAGCCGTGCATTGCTTGCTTTTAGCTTCTGCTCTTAGTTTTTCTGAGCATCATCACAAACACAAATCCGTTCTAAGATATAAAAGGAGCCTATCATCGAAACTGATGTGTATATTGAGGTGCGTTCGATTGAATATAACGCGACGGCCGAATCGAGCCGCATCATGGCGATTTTCTTAGGCAACCTTTCGAAGATTCGATGCTCAAAAAAAGCGCTGACTCACACATACTTATGTACAACTTGCATGTGCAAAAACGAAGCCAATGCAGCCTTCTTTATTCTTCACTGTACACATGTGTACAAAGGCAGCAAAAAAAGGATTAATCTTTTAAAACAACTTATTGAACATTTCTACGATTTTCAAGTTGATTAAACGACAACTGTAGAAACACTAGAAAATAGAGTGCAATTCATTTACCAGAAACCATTATATTTTAATGGTTAACTGCACGAATGAATTGAACAAACAAATTGTTTGGGATTTCAACAATAATCTACAAGTTTCCGCAAAAAAATAGTAAGACAACAATTTGAGGTATTTATGTGTAAGTTTTGGCAACGCAGACCATTTATTTGACTTTCGCTGTACTTAAGCCTCATGCATTCCGATTAAGAACAACAAATTCGACATATTTAAATCACAATACACAATAAATGTTTAAATGCACTACTGCAGGATTCTTACAATTGGTTGAACTATAAATTCAATTTTTTGTAGGGAGTTTCTGAGTAGTGATAATAATTAGACAAAAAAAAAGTTAAGAGCCAAGTTTTCTAAAACTATAAACAATTTAAAACATGTGCATTTAGGTTTCTTACTATTATTATATTATATTACTTTTTTATGTTCGAATTTCAAATTAACCCGTTTATGCCCAAATTAGTAGAGCATGCAAGGTTCAAGGGTTGGTTAAGTGTGCACTTAGTTCAGATCAGCTATGAAGTGATCACTAGCAATGCTCATAATAAAGTGTTTGTTGCACAATAGGTATATCAAGCTATTTTGAAAAAAAAAAAAACAGAAAGATAAAATTACGCTTTACACAAACATAAAAATGTTAAATGTTATATTAAATAAAATATTTTGATTATTTTAGGAAAAAATAAGAAGAAAATCGGAAATAATGTAAAATCAACAGGTATGGAGTTGTAAAAACTTCAAGGCTCTGATCTATAGAAATCAATTATGTTCCAAGAAAAAACTCGAAAAACATGCAGAATAAAGTCTTGGCTTTTTTGATGAGATGGGCCTCAAAGATTGGCTTTGTGCTTTTTAAAAAATACGATAATACTGTTTTATTCATATATCACTGCGAAATGTTACCAATCAATACTAAAACAATTTTAACAGTCATCCGTCCCTTGGGTCATTTTGACCCAGGCGACTGTACTTTTGCTTTTTTTTGTACTGCACTTTTGCTTTTTTTTCTAGAACAACTAATCAAATACAAAAACCAAAATCATTTAATTTCAAAACTGTATGTCTCATATTTTAGAAGATATTTGAGAAAAAAGACTGCTTCTGATTGAAAAAATAACAGCTTGGGGACGGATGAAGGTTAACTCTTCGATGTCCGTTTGACGTCTTTTACATATTTATCACATAATTGTAAAATCGTATGGAGTTAAAGGAAATTTTGACTTACAATGAATCGCGCCAGCCCGAAAAATAAATTGTGTATTTTTGTTTGGAATTAGTTAAAAATAAAAAAAAGTTAAGAAACGTAATTTTAAGGGACTTCACTCCGCAGAAGTTCGGAAAAAATACTTGAGCAAAATTATATACATACTTACAGAAATATTAGCACTAATAGTTTTTTCGATCGAAAAAAGTATCGTTGGTCTTTTAACTCCTGATTTCATTTTTAACTTTTTCTTTAAAAGTCCTATTTCAAAAAGGATATGCTTCAAATTTTCTTCAAAGATGAGAAAAAAACGTCTCGCCTCTCTAATTTCTTAATCGCTATAACTAAGAATAAGGAATAAGGAATGAAGGTTTTCTTTGTTTTGAATCGGTATGAACATTCTAGCCTAAAAAAATATTGAACAAAAATAAGAGTTTTATAGATCTCGGCGAAAAAGTGCAGAATATTATGTACATAAAACAAATTTTTCACTCTCCTCAAGAGGTCAAATTGCATAATTTGTCTTTACTGGAATGACCAACTGTCGAATTTGTTACAATTTCACCCCTTAAGAGCACCAGGGCAAATTATAATGCAGCTCTGTTAATTGTTAATCTCTTCGAATTATATCAAAATACTATTTTGTTAGTGACAAAACAGAACCAACGGCGCGTAATAAAACTCACAACTGACCACTTTTTTTTTATTTTTTAACATTTGTAAGTGAGGTTATGAAATACGATAAATCAATAAACATTGATTTTAAAAGTTAAAGTATACTGAAAAAGTTTAGTGTACTGAAATACCGAAATTGACATGAACTGTGATTTTCATGTGAAAATGAAACTTTTAGAAGTTTTGATATTTTTCTTTGCGCTCCAAAAAAACCAATTTAAATGTGATAAAAATCCTAACAACATAAAATACTTTTGAATTAGAAAAAGAATGTTTTTTCTGACACGTACTCTAAGGATAAATAAATATTTGTTAAATTCTACTTTCCTGACTTTGGCAGATAGTGTATGAAATATTGTTACAAAATCTTGGACTAGCAACATTAAAAATTAAGCACGTGAATCTGTTTACAGCACCTCATTAAATTTAAAAATCTTTGTTGGCATCCTATAAATAGCACATTATTGAGCTCAAAAAATGTATATAATTTTAAAACAGAAAGCGCTGTATGCAAAAAGTCTCACTTTTCCTTAAAGTTAAACAAAATCAGTGCACATAATAAAAAGAACAAATTTTATTTTCTCAGAGAAAAAGCAAACTTTATGAGGAAAAGCGAAGAAGTGAATCAATTAAATCGGTCAATGTCTCAAGCCTACCGTTTACAAAAATAATCGATTGATAGAATTGGTAAAAGACGCTTTTTTGGAGATGATATTCGTAGCTCCTCCAAAATGGTTCCGATCCAAAGAAAACACGAATCCTTTATAAAACTCATTCGATGTCTGTCCGCCGGCTTTTATAAAACTTACCATAAATTCTATGATCTCTGCAGCCAAGACATATAATTTGGACTAAAGATAAATCTAATCAACTCATAAAGACTAATTCACCCATTTTGCAATTGAGTTATTACAGTAGACATAACAAATTTTAGAGAGATTATGAGAATTTATCGGAGCCCAAGGGAAGTATAAACTTTAATAACAAGACCAAGAACTCAAAACTAGCGCTATGCCTGTCACCTGTTTTTCATTTGAAATAGCTTTCCAACATCTTAGTGTTGAATCTACTTAGTTTTTAGTAAATTCAGCAAGAATTTAATGATTTGATCGACTAAAATGAGCTTGTAATCTTCCATCGTGAAAACCTAGGTTTTCTGGCCCTCCGCGGGCTGTTACGCCACTAATGATTATGAATCTTTCGCTTACAGAGCCGCCTATTGGCATATTCCCACAAACTAGAGTAGATCATCATTAGATGATCGCTTACCATAATTTCTATGATCTCTGCAGCCAAGACATATATAGTTTGGACTAAAGATAAATCTAATCAACTCATACAGACTAATTCACCAATTTTGCAATTGAGTTATTACAGTAGACATAACAAATTTTAGAGAGATTATGAGAATTTATCGGAGCCCAAGGAAAGTTTAAACTTTAATAACAAGACCAAGAACTCAAAACTAGCACTATGCCTGTCACCTGTTTTTCATTTGAAATAGCTTTCCAACATCTTAGTGTTGAATCTATTTAGTTTTTAATAAATTCGGCAAGAATTTGATGATTTGATCGACTAAAATGAGCTTGTAATCTTCCATCGTGAAAACCTAGGTTTTCTGGCCCTCCGCGGGCTGTTACGCCACTAATGATGACGAATCTTTCGCTCACAGACATATGTGACATATTCTCACAAATTATGATCTACTCTAATTTATTTGCATAGATAAACAAAAATTTACTATTGCTTAGCAGTTTTTGCTGTAGTCGTTGTCCTTTTAAAACATTCATGATATTCTATCTCCTGAAAAAAAAACTCTGCAAATCGAAGAAAAGCTTTCCGATTTGGTCTCTTCAAGTATTCGAATTTATTTTTGCACAACATAAAACCTCTCCAATTCTAAAACTACCCTTTTTTACCTCTATAATTCGAGGTTTAATTTATTTGTTTTTTCTTCTACAAACCTTAATTGAAATGTGTAAGTGACTAAGGAAAACTATATTTTTTTTCTGAAACTCCGTAATTCGAAAACTTTTGGATACAAACTTTTTCCCTGGTCCTATGAAATTCGAATTATCGAGAATTCACTGTATTTCTGTCCGATTGTTTACTCCATGCTAAAAGTACCCAAAAAAGGTTTACTATTTTGCAAAAATGTGCTTTTGAGTAATAAAATACGAAAAAAATAAAGTTAGTAAAATAAATCTGAAAAACCAAATGTAGACTTTTCTTGCCATCGAGGTTACTTAGGGTACTTAAGGTTTAATAAAGATGTAGATCTAAAAAAGAAAAAAAGTTTGTTTTGAAACTTCAATGAAAAACCAAAAAATGCACATAAATCATTTTCTATGTGCTTTTAAGGATATCGGCTCAAAATTCAGCTTCATTAGTTCTTTTACCAAAAATCAATAAAACACTAAAATTAAAAAGACCTGTGACCTGTTCATAACTTTGCATTAATTGCAAAACACTTGAACAACACATAAGAAAATGTCTCTCAATTTATTTTGCAATAACAAACGAATCTGAGTGGTCGATCTAAAAGATCTGAGAAGTTTCTCTGATGGACATGCATTTTAAAAAATAATTTATATTTTTTGTCACAACCACCATAACACCATAGTAACAATTTTCTGTTTTATGTTAAAGAAAACGTTCGCTTTGAAATTTTAACCAAATTAACTCATATTCCGTTTTTGTCCATTAATACATCAATTTTAGTTTTGACTGCATAAAATCACATTAGTAGGGAGCCATCACTTTCAATTAGACAACCAATTACAATATAAAAGTCAAACGAAAATAAAAAAAAAGAACTTCACATGCACATATATCGAAGAGTAGGTAAATCCGTCAATTTATGAGTTTTTTTTTTTATGTTTTTTCACGCTGAAATATATGTACCTGTGCTCAGTCGGATGCTGTAACATCTGAAGTGCATACTTTGCCTGCAGAGAAAAGGAAAATTAAAATCAGTCTCCATTTTTGATGTCATTTTTCGGCAATTTGATTTGAAAAGCGTTTTTCCTGAAAATATACATAAATGTGATTATGGGACCGACCCGTCCAGCCAAAGTGCATTTTGATGAACACATCCTTCCACCTGAAGTGAAGCAACAAAGAAAGTAAACCGAAGGACAAAATGCAAAAATTGTCATCCGGCCGGACATCTAAAACTCTCATGTTTGGTCATTTTATATTAAAGGATATTTCTTTTTTTTTTTTTTTCCTTCCTATTGGTTTTTTATTTTTGTTTTATTCTCCTCCTTTCATGGTTGATGCGCTTGACAGAAGAGAAATTGCTTTTAGTTTCCAGCAACCCTTACAGTCAGAGCAACAAAAATTTTACTGTACTCTACTGTACTGTAGCTAAATCAAAGAATATATGATTTGTTGTTTTTTAGTTGTTAGAAAAATCAAAAAATGTGATTTTAATGTCCAGTGTCCACCCCTAATGGCGCTGTGAGATGCCATAGGCACTACACGTGGATGTTGTCAGCCTCCGCCGGCAACGTCTGTGCGAGGGTTTACCGAAGGCACGGAATAGCTGTGAAGGATACGGAGTTGAGACGGAAGATTGCTAAAAGGATTTCTCCTAGTGGGTGGTGCGAGACTGGAGTTTTTGCACCAAAAGTCTTTGGAAATTGATGTGGCTTAACGTCATGATGGCATCAGGTAATGAAAGGATATGCGTTCACTGGAGATCAGTAGAAGAGGAGCGTACAGCGTAATAGCATAACTGAATGATGAAAAAGTGCCCAGACATGTGGGTCTCTTCGTTTTTTTTGTTTTTTTGTCATGTCCTTACATTAGTTTGCTTTGCCTTTGAGACAAAGAAAAAAGTTTATCCTGCCAATTATAAACTAATAGATTTAGCAATGCCATAGCTTTTGAACTTAGTCAACGATTTTGCAAAATAAATTCTATTTTCTTGTTCTCCATACATCAAATATAAAATTATTTGTCTGTTCTTGCTTGCCTTAGCTTAAGAAGGCTGCAAGAAATTGGCAACATATGTCCAATAATATACATTCTTATTCTCTACTTCTAAGCCGGTGATTTTTAGATCTTTACAAGTTGTAGTGATCGACAATTCAGCCTTCAGTCTCTGATTTCTAGATTGTGATATGTGTTGCCAGAAAATCTATTACTTCTGTCTCTTCGTTTGTTTTTATTAATGGTCTACCCTTTTATTGACGAATCAAATAAACATTGCCGTTCTTTTTAAAGTAGATCTGTCAATGCTTAGCTCACGAAAACTGCCGTCGGGAAAATTAGAACAGCCTTAACTGATATAAAGATCATATGTTTATTATTCAAATCTTAAATCAAATGCCTTTTAATGTTTTTGTGATTATTCCAATAGCTTTTAACAACATTTCTATGACATTTGTACAAAACTACATCGTTTTCTCGGGACAACTAGTTGACCCAGCAACGCAAAGTCATAATACGTTCCGCAGTTATGAATATGCTTTACTAATAAATGCAGTAAAATGAACTATCACTAAGAAACATAAAATCGTCTTAGCCAAATTAAAAATCCACTGGGCGGAGTTTGAAGTGTTACGCCAAAATTTAAAAGAGTTTCCGCAAGTCACTCATTTATTACAAACTATGATATACAGTCTATTCTTCTCTTGGCCCACTCATGAAAGTTATATATTATTAATTCAAAAAATACTTATTGACAACATATGTATATCTTGAAAATGAATTTCCAAAATTAATTATTGACACGTTGTTTTGTATGGGCTGTATCAAGTGATCCTAATGTCTTCGCCTACGACTGACGAATGTGGTTTCCCTTGCTTATTATTAGCCGTTAAGTGAATTTTGAAATAAAGGTATACAAATTTCATCCTTTGGTATCTAAGCAACAAATTTGATTTTTTTTTTCGAAATTAGTGGTAGATTAAATTAAACGTTAGTACTATTACTAAGGCTCATAAAAAAATTATTGTATTGAAAATGGGTATTGCCGTCAATTTCTATCGACTTTCCTGCCATTTTTTTCAAACTGAAAATTTATCCTTTTCTAGCTGGCACTATGCGGAAAAAATGGCCAAAGAAAGAATCTACATAAATGCATGCTTTTATTCTGCGCTAAGTACTGGGCAAAACAACATAAGTCAAAATACAATGCCATGATTTTCAACAAAGTTACCTACAAATATGTTCATTAACTTTGCAAATATGTTTCACAACTTAGACCAAACAGCAAACCAAATGTCATCAAGATCGCTTCGGTTGGGCTTTGGGGGTCAGCTCAAATTTTATAACTAGAGATTTTCATGTATCCATTCAGTAAATCAACCCCATCAGCAAGACAGTGAAAATTTCTTTTCATATTTTATTTTTTCCTCCCAATTTCAAAAAGTTTGCGTTTGTTTTGTTTATAAAATCTTTTGTTTATAACAAAAACAAAATTGTAAAAAAAGTTATTTTCATAGGATATCTCAAACATAACAATGATTACTAAGCAACACCTGCTATTGCAGCACAAAAGGACATTTTCGCTATTTTATCATACATCACAATTAAAGTCATAGTCAAAAGAAAGTGTGCACCCATGTTTCGAACATTCAAAGTCTCGTATAATGGGTTTTGGTGATTTGATATTGAAAATATTTTAGTTGTCCAAAAGCATAAAGCAAAAGCAAACTTTTAAAGAATAAATAAACCTTTTCGAAACTTACAAAAAAAAAACTAGAAAATCAGAGCCCCAAAATCCATTACATGACACTTTAAACGTACGACATGTATGCAGACACAGACTGAAGAAATCAAGAAATCAAGAAAGGAATAAAATTAACTCTTCCATTACCAACTAAGAAAACGCATTGGGCCGAAATTTCGTTGCGTTTTTCTTTGAGCCGAAAGCAGTCCCCCTTAAACCCCGTGATTATTTTACACCATATTATAGTGTTTTATTAACAAACTTTGGGAGATTCTTTTTTTGTTTGTGCTGAGGTACAAAATAATTTCACAATTTTATCATTCGTGTCCTTTTGGCATTACTTTTCTATATGTTAGGTTGAAAATGATCTTAGAAATGCTAGTGATTGTAGGTAATTCATTTTTTTATTTCTACCTACAATATTCGAGAAAATTATTGTTTGGAAAAACTCGAAATATTTTAGAAATTGCCAAGCATCTCCCAATCTCTCAAGTAAGAGAATTAGCAATAAATGAATGAATTTTAGTTTATAAGGTATCGTACAATTTCAAAAAAAAAAAAAGAAAATTTGGACTTCAAACATGTGAATTCGCATTGTTAAAAAGGATCTTACATCAATAACACCTTGTAATAAGTAATGTCAGCTGATTTTACTAAAAGTTTCTCTTAAGTTAGCCTTTGCTTAGGATTCGATCCTCGTATTTTCGAGCATTTGTATATTTTTGTAAACTGAAAAAAAAAAATAAAAGCGGCAACGTCATCCAAAATGTTACTTCCATTTTTTTTCCTTGTCATGTGTGCAAATAGAAAAATTGTAGTCATTCCATAAACATTGTAAAGTGCAACGATTTTCTTGGTTTTCTTTTATCCTCTTCAGATCTTTCCTTTTTAAGGATTATGAACAATTAAATCCTGGATCTTAAGAAATTTCCTAAAAATTTGAATTAAAAACTTAAAGGAATGTCACCTCTCCTTTTCATTATAAACATGGATTATGTGTTACAACGCAGCCGTGGTGAAGAATGTTTGACATTGGGGGAGCTGAGGGTAAATCACCTGCTTTTTGCAGATGACTTAGTTATCCCCACATCCTCACAGACGAAACTCCAGCGTGCGCTAGACAGGTTTGTGGCCGTTTGTACTGATGCTGGGATGAAGGTTAACGTGGATAAATCCGAGGTGATGGTCATTTCCAGAACGCCTGTGCAATGCACTCTGCAGGTCAGCGGAGTCCCATTGAAACAGGTGGAGAAGTTCAAGTATCTCGGGGTCTTTTTCACGAGTGATGGGAGGAGCAAAACTGAGCTTTTCTGTAGGATTGGCCAAGCTGGGTCAGTTTTGAATCAGCTTGGAAGGTCTGTCATCAGGCAGACCGAGCTTGGGGTGAAGGCCAAGTTATCGGTGTTCAATTCGGTATTTGTTCTAACTCTCACCTATGGTCATGAAATTTGGGTAATGATCGCGAATACAAGCTGCCGAGATGACATTTCTGCGTGCTGTTGCAGGAGTTACTCGCCGAAATAGGGTGAGAAACACGAAAGTGCGTGGAGAGCTTAATGTTGAGCAACTTCTTCTCCGAACGGAAAGATCCATACTTAGATGGTTTGGCCACGTTGCACGAATGTCCCCTGCAGTACGACTACCGAGGCGTGCCTTGTATGCGACTCCGTCGGGTAAGCGACCGCTCGGTAGACCCAGGATGAGATGGTTGGATCAAATCCAAAAGGTCGCCTGGCTACGCTTGGGCATACCCGCCGAGGAGTTAGAGTCGGCGGCGGAGGATCGGGTTGCCTGGAGATCTCTTTTGCATGCACTGCCCCGCAACCCCTTTAGTGGAACATGCGGGTAAAGAAGATGATGATGATGATGATGAGGAAAATAATGTCGTTCTTTAATGCTCTGTAAAGTTTTTAACTTTTCAACGACTCGATAATGTCATTGATGATGTTAATAATATTTTATGTAGTGTGCAAATTTACAATACCATATCGAATTAAAATAATTGGTTTCTGAGCGAAAAGCGTGGATATGTAAATTTTGTAAGCACACACATGCAAACACCCAAATGCAAACAAATCTTTTATGTACCTTTTACGCCACGCATGCGACGTATCGTAAGGGTAGTTTTCAGTTCAATTCCGATCGTGATTGTAATTGGACGCCTCGTCCCAGAAAGAAAAATAAAATAGAATTTGTTAACCAAAGAGAAAGTCTTTTATTTCCACCGAAAGAATGCTTAAAATAATTGTCAATTCTATTGAAGGAACATTGGAGGAGCCACTATATAAATAAGGGTTTAACACCCAGATCATTTCTATAGTACACGACACGCAGTATGAAATAAACTTACAAATAATAAAAAAAAAATATTAGTTTATACCTTAGTCTCTTGTTCATATAAACTTTCGGAAAACTCGACTCGGTCATGCTAAAGAAATGCGTCAAAATTTCTAAATTAGTCCTCATTTACTCTAAATTCAAATTAAACCTTATGAGACTAAACTCATATATTTCGGGACTTTTTTGCTTTGACATACGGACGGACGGTCAACCGCATCGCCCTTTTGGGAATGATTAGAACCTTTTTAGTTACATATTGTGCTCTAATATCTTCAGAACTTAATGGATCAACCACCCATTCAGTTAAACAACAAACACTTTGATGGATCATTCATTAAAAACCATTATCACACCTATTTTTACTTCTTCATGGCTCACTTGACACCTGTAAAACTTAGCTTTGACATTTTTTTTAACCTTCCTCTGCAATGATCCGAGACAACCGCTAACACAAGTAAATTTGTTGCAAACATGCCCTCTAACTCCCGAAAAGAGTGAAACAAAAACCGCCAGCACGTATAAAAACGTTATAAAAATAAGAAAGACATCCAAAGGATTGCGGCAAAATGGACTGGTGACTCTCTACATCGCAGATGCTTCGGATATATGTAAGTAAAATAGATTTAAGTGCCCAAATCCGACCACGGCCGACATGGCACTTCTCGTGATGCCAACCAAGAAAATTTGTTTTCTACCACCGTTTGTATATTTAAAAAAAAAAAAAAGCATCCGTAGACATACATGTGTACAAGGGTCTCACTGCTGTTCCTCCAACCCTGTGGTGTTCCCAGCTTCATGTGGACTTTCTGGGTTTATTGTTTCGGTACCGCACGGCATGCTGCCGGCCCCCAGTTCCTTCTTCGTCTTACGCTCTCCGACTTCTGTTTTTAAATCATGGTGAAGAGTGTTTTTGGGCGAGCATTTGTTTTTTGTTTTTTTTTTTCTAAAGGACAGCTTTTCGCCGTCGCTTTAGCACAGATTGGGGTTTCTTTTTTTTTCTGCAGTTTCGCAGTGGTAAGTGACCGTAAAATTGGAATTCTTTTCGGCATTTAATGTCGACACTATTACGGGTGGCGAGCACTCGTTAGGGGCGTCGAGCCACCCCAAATGGAGTTGTCTTCTTTGTGTGCGGCATGTCAAATGACGAACTTTATGCACTCGTAACAGGTGATCACCCCTTTTCTGAAAAGACACCCCTTAATTAGTTCCATTGAAAAGTTGCAATGAAAATGCGGTGAATTTTGCCTACAGCGGGAAACTACTCTTTTCAGACTCTTACAGTCAAAGAAACTGCAGACCAGCCGAATAATTCCGCTAATTGGAATTCTTGATAGAAAAAAACCGGGGTAGCAAATCTTATACTTGGGGTGGGCGATGTCATAACTCACATTTACCCGTAGGAAGCGAAAAAAAAAGAAAAATGAAAAACCGTATATCCTTGGTGGACGTCGGTCAAAATAGCTCCGCCTACCATGATCCCATCTATACTTTCATGTATGTATGTTTCGATTCTTTGGAATAAATCAATCATTCAGCGTCCCCATCATTCTTCGCTTCGTTCAACAAAATAGAATTATAGTTTTGCAGTAGGATCCGGGGGATGCACTCTCTTCTCCTCTGCTCCTAGTCACATCCACGCGCATACGTAGGTACGAGTACGAGTACGAGTATGCAAACTTGCAAGTGGAGCTCCTATTTGGAAATTTTCTCTCGTTCTCCTTCTAACATTGGACCACGACGAGTCTTCCTCCTGCCCTCCCTTTTGGCGTACGAGTCCTCTCACGAGTCCTTTCGTTCTTTTCTCATTTAAACAAATGTTCGTATATGTGTTGTGTTGTAGGCTTGACGTGGGTTTTAACATTCATCAGGAATGGGATCCAGCCTTCTTCTCCTCCTTAATACACTTTTTGTGGCTACACTATGGTGTACCATCTAGGAGGAGTATACGGTAAGTGCGGAAGAAGGGTGAAGCCGTTTGCATTGCTCTTCATATGTGCGGCTTGACCACCTTTGAATGGGGAGGCCCGGCCGTTTGTCCTTCTTCGTCGTCGTCATCGCCAGCGAGTTGCTGCTGGTGGTTCTACTGCTGCTGCTGCTTCTGTTGGTAAGGACGAAAAATGGAACATCAGCTTGTAGCAGGGTAATTTCAGATTCAGAAACACATGCACATAAACACACACACACACAGTCCCATACATACGCAACCGAAATAAAACGAACGATGGCGGAGTGGTAATGCATTGGGCTAGTTCTTTTGATACAAGCGCACACTGAGAGACAGAGAAAGAGTCGATTCAGCGTGGGATTTGAATCCAGCTCTCGAATGGCTCGGCGGCGGAGGGAGTCTTCAATTCAAAGTGTTGTTATGCACGAGTAGTTGTATTACGTATGAGTTTAAGTTCGTGTTCGTGCGAATAAGAATACTAGAGATTTTATAATCCCTACGCAATGCTTACTTTCCATTATCTAACAGACTAACGTCGTAACGAAGGACTTGGACAAGTTCCAAAAAATATTTTCTTTTTACAATTTCTTGCGATTTTTTTTTTATCTATTCAATCGACATATAATTCTTAGATTAAGCCGGAAAATGGATGAAGAATATTTGTGCTATGACAGATCCAACTGCAGTCTAAGCTGTTTTTAGGTTAAATTATATTCTTTAGTTTGGCACACGATACAATGTAATCGGACGAAACATAGGCATTTCAAAAATGAGATCATTTTAAAAGCTGCATTTAGAATGCCGTTTAGTATTTACTGCAATGTCACATTAACTATCTGTGTTAATTACGCTTCAAAATTAGGTTCACTCTGAAATATGAAGAAAGTGTTAGTAATAACTACCAACTTACTTTAACTAAAAATTGACAAAATTGTTTCTTTCATTTCTTAAATTAACAAATTAAAACACATCTATAAAATAAACTTATCGAAAACATGAGCTGCCTTTAGTCGAAAATATTATAGTTTATGTTATCGAGGGTAAAATAGGAATAAAATTAGTTAAGGCGACAAGCCTGTTGTTCAAAATATTTCAATATGTTTAGAAAGTAAATTTTTTAAGAAATTGGGATTTTTAAAGGCATGAGTAAGGTTGTTTTTTGTTTTAATGTACATAAAATTAAAAAACTATCATTTTTAGAATTGAATCGTGCCAGTCAAGAAAAACTTGTCCGGAGAAATTGTATCTTCTAAATTGACTAAATTTTAAGAATAGTTTTCAAAAATATGTTTTAGGTAAAAATCAATAAACTCTGACACATTTATGTTATATTTCACAAGTTTTGATTTTTGAACTCAAATTTATGTGCATGAATAACGCTCATCCATTCTCACACACTCATACAAAAATATTATAATCCGTTTTTACTTTTATGTCTTATTCTGTTACCGCGAAATCCTTCATATGCTGTACTGATAATTTCGACATACATACATTTATTGGATAGACAGGACACGATGAAGGTGACTCAAGGGTTCACCCTTAACGTATGTATGGCTGCTTCCGAGCGCGAATATCATGGCGTACACTTCATTACGTTCACCCTAAGTTGACCTGTCTCCCTTTTTTACAATCTAAAATCCTCGTTGTTTTAGCCTTTGCTATTGACATTGCTGAATATTGTGTATTACTTCGGTGCCATTTTTTTTGTATTTCTTCTGCGTCTGTTTTCACTGATTTTATTTATTTATTTTGTTTTTGTCTTTAAGCTTGTTTTTAATATTGCCGAAAATTTCCATCATACCAAAGCAACTTCTGAAGAAGATTTATATTTTGCATTGAGGTCCATTTATAAGAATGTGTAGACTCCATAGAGAGTCGTTGCAGATACAAGGTTTCAATTTTAAAAAGAGTGTCTTGAACTGGACGCTTTAGGCTAGTCCCAAGCCTTTTATCGAGCACCAATTATATAAAAAAGAGAGAAACTAAGAAATATTAAATAAAATTATTTCTTTTCACTTCACAATTGCAGAGACCAAACAATCATAACGCTGAAAAACTAACAATAAATTTAGGTCTTTTTTTTTTGTTCTACTCTCTCTTACTCTTTTTTTTTTTTGTTCTACTCATTTTTAAACCTTTTCAAATATGACCATTTAAGGATTTGTGACATTACAATGACTTGATATTAAAGTACAACATTATAAGCAACTATAAAAATTGTATAAGCTACAAATATTAATTAACAAAACATAACTTTAACAATTAAATTTAAAACAATGAAATAACTAGCATTTTGCAGAATTCTCTACACAACTATTACCCAAGTAGATCAGTGTGCAATTCTTGCAATTCCATACAAACACACGTCTATAAGATATGTTGCTGCATCTTCCCTTCCCATTTCACACAAGAGATGGCCATCCTTAGAAATTATCTCCTGGCTACCACTTTCCTACAATTATTGCAATGTAAACAAACCCGACCTTGACACAATTATGCCACCCAGGAAATTCCTCCCTACAAATCACTTCAACGAGAGCACACATTCAATGGTCTTGAGTGGAGACAGGGCCAAGGAATGTGTGCAGTAAACATGAATACACGAACCGCCTTAACATTATCCCAACTCACCCACACCCACACCCACTCACTTAGACACCATCCTTCCTTTTTTAAACGAATACCACAAGCTGTGGTAATCCTTTTTATTCACACATTTAGGGATGAATCCGAAAGGAAAGTCGACCCAAGCAAAAGCAAATTGAACCCAGGACTTGTCTTCCAGACATTTTCACATCCTGTACACACTCTTCGGTATATACCGATATACACGACGACTGTACAAGTACATATAAAATATATTGTCTACTTGCTTTCAATGGCACAGACAATCCGGAAGAGGCACTTGGCTGAAAACAGCTGGGGTATACGGGTTAACCTCCGAAATCAAGTAAAGGTGGTGTCCTTGTAGGACAACCACATTCTCTGAATTTGGTGAGTGTTTTTCTCCTCACTCCAAGGCCACAATACGAAATGAAGGAGCACAAAATAGATATAAATATATATGTATATGTAGATAGAGCATGAGCTTGCAAGGAATTCCCAGAAAGTTTTCCTGCTACAATACGTTTTGTTGCTGCAAATGCTGTGCAAAGGCCAATGGTATTATGTTATTAGGTAAGGATTATCTTTTGGGTGAGAGATATGAGCACTTAATAGCGGTAAGCAGAGGAATGGGACGGGTTTGATGACGGACATCTACTGGTGTTATTCCTTGCCCAACAAGTTGATGAAAAGAACCTTTCCACACTTTGTGGTAATTTACCTTGTGACTTTAAAAAGAGCGGGTTGAATTTGAAAAGGAGATGCCGGTATCACACAGAAGACTTGCAATGGACTTCCAAAAAATCTGTCTAAAACTTGAAATCGGTTAAGTCAACAGCACTCAATAACATCCGCCTGTAAAGCTCTGCTCAGTGGAACATCAGAAAAGAACAATTCTTAAAAAAAAAAAAACATTCTAAAACAAACTCACAAGTCGTTTGAAAACTGTCAAAGTTACTCCTACCATCCTTAACCAGCCCCAAAGAAAAGGCAGCGCTTAACATTCTTAGCATACTCAAGATTTTTTCTTTGCCAGATTTGATTTATAAACAAAGCTAAGAGACTGAATAAAAAATAAACAACAAACTCTGAAACTGATTAAAACAATAAACAATAAGCTCTGAGCCTAAAATATGAAAAGAATTTGACATCATTGTGAACTTCATTCGGAGCTTAATTGGTACTTGGAATAAATTCTGCTTTTCCTGAAACAAAGCAATTCTGTGCACTCCTGACAAAAATCTTCGCTCTTTGGTAATTTGTTGACTTTTAAATTTATTTCGACAAATATTAGAACAAAATGTTATTCATCTTTTTGTACAGAGCTATTTTAACAGAGCATTAAAATGTTAAGGTTCGTGTCTTTGCTGAGAAACAACGCCACCTGGTAGAATTGGAGTCACCAAAGCTTAACGATGGACGCTTTTCATACATTTTTAAAATGGAAAATAAAAGCTGTTTGATTTCTTTAATTGAGTTTGTTATTATTGGTATTACTTTTTATGATGTCTAACTACACAAACATAATTCACACAAACTGAACACGTGAGAGATTAAATTGATAGTTACATGATGCTCACTTAAGAAATAAAGCAAAAAATATGTACGCAGATGTACTATATGTGGACTCAATACATCCATATTCATTTCGTTTTTTCACATTTCACACTTTTTTTCAAAAAAAAGTAAAGTTGGCAAATTAAAACACATTACCAAATTTGTTATCTTACGCTATTAACACTTAAGTATAAAGTACACACAGCATCCAAATTTAAGTATTTCTAAGCAGCTTTGTTGGTAATCGAAGCATATAGAATGGTAGCTTGCAAAAACTAAAGGACTCCATTGAAAGAAGGATCTTTGCGAACTGCAAACAGTTTCTCAGAAGCTCCTTGACTAGAAAAAGGATTTTTTTAGGCCGAAAAATATCCCTGTACTCCAGTTGCGGACCAATTTTTATTTGATCAACCGTGGCACACACATCGGCTTTTGATGTCAAAATTCCAGTAATAATGTACATCAGCTTAACATATCTAAAAAAAAAACAGTAATTTATGAAGAATTGCAATATTCACTAATCACTGATCACAAAATACAGAATACAAATTAAAATTATTACCTCACTGTCTTTGATAGCATCTTGGAAAAAATGTTCTTCTTTCAATCAAAAACAGCAACTGATGATCTTTTATGTATTTGGTAAATGTTTTGTTGATTTGTGTTTTAAAATTCTCAAACTAAAGCATTCATTTGCCAGCTTAACTTAATGACTGCAAAAAAAACTTGGTAACGATTTGGCCGCACGGTTAAAAACAATCTCACAACATATCCGACTGAGTGCAGCGGTCAAATAAACACGTTGCAGTGGCTTAGTTACGTAGAGAACATTGAACATTTTGGGTGTAGTGTAAAGTACGAGATTATAAATAAAAAGAAAGAAAAAAAAAATGCCTCAAAATTCAATAACGCGCTGATAACGAATTATCATCATAAATTTCTGTTTCAACGTTGATAAGCGCTCTTCAAGAATATTTGTATGCGCACGATGGGGATGAATACAATTTTAATTCCGAAGGCACTTCCCATCTAAGATGTTTCCATTTCGGATGTTTCAAACAAATACAGTGATGGCGAAAAGTATGTGTTTACTTAAAATTTAAATTTGTATTTGTTACTGACTAAAACCAGATGGTTTAATTGAATCACAGTTGACTTTAACACTAACGAAATAAGAGAAATCATTAAAACTTTTCCTCGTCACTGTACAAAAAACATGAAAATGTGTTTAGTTGTCTCTTACTTGATGTTATTTTAGGAATCGTACTTTTCGCTTGGGTATACATAAGCAACAATGAGTCACTTGAGCCGATAAACTTATCTAACTATTGGGAGCGAGAAGGCAGACTTGACACTAGCTTAAACAGCCGTGGAGTGTCGTATTTATATGTTAGGCATTATCTGCCGTTGTACATGCAGCAACATAACAGCGATAAGCACATAAAGCGTACCTTATTTTATCAATAGTTGCCTAAAGCATTATTGTAGGTGCAACAATGACTGCTGCACATAACAAATACGCAGTTTATGGTTTCTTGGTCACTTAAAAAGAAATAAAAATGTCTTTGTCCCACTTGGCGTCTGCGTATGCAGAACAAGTTTTTTTTCTTTTATCATCTTTTGTTGACGTTGGTTTTCAAAATACACACGAGCTTTTTTACGAGATAAGGTGTGTTGATCAGATTTTGTTCTTCTTATTAAGATGATTTTTTGTCAGTTGAAAGGTCAGTCTTAATTAGTTATGGCCATTATAGGTAATCCATCCAAAGAAAAACATCTACAGTATTCCCCGGATTAAAGCAACACCTTTAATAGCAAAAACCTTCTAACAGCAGCATATTATATTCAGTTGAAATTTATCAACGCCATCCTATGTCATACTATTGTCCCCGCTAAGTTGTTAATTGAAAACACACTTTCATACCCATGTGCATGTGTTATTATCCGGCGACTTTTCTCTGCAAGGAGTCAAGTGAAATGGACCCAAGATAAAACCCAACAAAACAAAAACTTTGAATTCAAGAAAACAACATATTCTTAAGCTTTTTATTTGAACAATTAAATACATTCTTTTAAGTTAAACATTATTTTAGTGGTCCAATCGTACATAAGTTTAAAGTTTCTTTCACATTTTTGGTCCCATGATAATCCAACAAAAACTAGATTTACTTCTTAAAGCGATCCAAAGAATTCTGCGAATTATCCGAATTGTCAGGACTTATAGAACTGATGGGACTCTTGTCGCCACAAACCTGAGAGACAATAAAATATATGACTCATCTACAAGTACGCACATTAAGAACTAATTACATTTAGACTTGTATGCAACATATTAGTAACTGCCTCCAGGTCCAAATTATCGTCCTGAGCCGAGATCTTTCTCATTGCGGAAAACACAATGCTGAGATCACCTTTAAGTTCACTCACAACAGCGGTGATTTTCTGAGCATTGGACAACACTTCAACACTTTGAGTATAGGCGTTGTACCTAACTCCAAAGGGTCGTTGAATACTATCTGCAAAGGCTCTAAAAAAAAAAAGATTTCTCAATTCGACATACTCGTGACATGTTCAAAACTTAACCTCATTTTTTCCTTTGCTTCCTCGAACGAGTCAGTGTAGTAATAAGCATTTTGATACGATGTGATGATACACTCTTCCTGGCATGTAATCTCTGGATCAAATTTCTTGATTTTTTCCTTGGCCTTGATAGCATGGGTCAGTTCAGCAATGGAGCTCAATAGTCCAGCACCGAAAACCTTAAATGAGTTATCCGGTTGCAAGCAGAGACCAAACTCGACTGTGAAAAAATAAAGCTAAGACGAGACAATTATTTGATATGTATAGATTTTTCGATTCATTTTCTCTTGTACTCACAGTTGCCAACTTTTCAATATCAGGATCTGAAGCACCCAATGATGCTAAACCAAGTTCTTGCGAAAATTGTGCAAAACTTGGATTCGCCAACAGCGGCATGTGCCCAAGTAACTCATGGCAACAATCACTAATTTTAAGATGGACACAAAATATTAGTTGACCTAACCACAATTAGTAAAAATCTTACGGTTCTGGAGTGTAGAATGGATCTGATGAGTGTCGGATGTACTGGGTGCAATGGAAAACTCGGAAGGCCAATCCGGATAAGAAGTCCCTCGGGGAGAGATATCCAGCAACAGGTCGTAGTTGGAAGCCTGTTTTACGTTTCAGATAATTACTGACATCTTGAAGCTGAGGAATGTTATCCTCTCGATATCCACAGTACTTGACCAGTTCTGGCCAGTTCTCTAAAT
Organism: Syritta pipiens; assembly: GCA_905187475.1. Classification (NCBI taxonomy): domain Eukaryota; kingdom Metazoa; phylum Arthropoda; class Insecta; order Diptera; family Syrphidae; genus Syritta; species Syritta pipiens. The sequence continues at coordinate 390,299 of LR994574.1, read as the reverse complement.
ATTCTGGTACTGCATGCTTTGCATAGAGGCGTTGAAGCTCTTGGAAAACAGTGCCCCTGCGAAAATTTTAAAAAGAAATCAAAATATTTGTGGGATCGTCCGTTTAAACAGAATAAAAGAAAAAAATATTAGCTTATAACTTAACAGTTTTAGAATTATTCAAAAAAAAAGTTATCTTTTTTAACTTTACAATTTTAGAATTCTTAGAAAAAAATATTAGCTTAGGACTTTATAATTTTAAAATTTTAATAAAAGTATGAGTAGGTCTTTATGCATATTTTGATCTTCCAGTAAATTGAATGATGCCCTTTAAGAAAAAAATACCGTTGGGACAATCGAATGATGGTGGAGGCCTATTGGTTGATAACTGTAATTTATGCAGACGGATATTCCTATTTTTGTATTAGTTTACCACACGACACGGAAATTTCAACTAAGCAATAATAGCGTACGTTTGTTGGCAACAAAAATTCAGTCAAATCCATCTAAGCCGAGTTTTCCCGGGACATCAAAATTAGTTTGACTTAGAGGGAGTTCGAGGATTAGAGGATGTTTTTTGTTTTTTGGGAAGGGGAATGCGAAAATGCCAAAATATGGGGGAACAATTTGAGTTAGAGGGAAATTCGACTTAGAGGGAGTTTGACTTAGAGCGTGTTCGAGTTAGAGGGAAATTCGACTCAGAGGGAGTTCGACTTAGAGGGATTCGACTGTGTATTACGCAATTTCTGCAGTTTTTCATTTCCCATCAAAGAATATCCATGTCGTTATTGAATTTTAGAACTTTTATGTAAAAAAAATTTTACAAAACACCTATTTTCCTATAGTGCGTGATTAAAAATGTGAAACTTTATTAATTAAACAATAACATACCATGTCTTGATTTCGTCAGCAGTATACTGGACTCGCGGTATTGGATTTCCACTATAAAGAATCCGAACATTTTTTCCCATTTCACTTTCTTAAATTTTCAAAATATACTTACTGCTTATAAGAATTAGCGATTGCACTGAACTGCTCCCTCCTCTTACGATAAACCGGGTCTTTGAATCCCGGATGGTCTGCATCCAATTCAGAGCCATACATCAAAACATTCTGAGCCTTATCCAAATCTGATATTTTCCTCGGAAACCAGACCATGTCACCAAAATCTAAACAGATTCGATCATTAATTTGTACAATTGCACGAAATTTGTTTAGGTCTACCAAAACTGGAGCATGCAGAAAGAGTTGCCTTTCCACCAATCATCGAATTATTTCCATCCAACGCAGACGTGTAGTTAACTGATTGAACCTCACGATTTAGCATGGCCAAGACCTGATCCAGTCTCTTTCGATCGCACTCCACATCGACAAGCACATCAGCCTGATTGGTCGTGTTCTCAAGTGGAGACAGTTCCAGATGCAAAACATTTATGCCCAACTCTTGAAAAACTTGCAACGCCCTTGCCAAATTACCAACCTGGTTTTTCAGAGTAAATATTATAGAGATTCGGTCGCCTGGAGAAGAGCCCTTGCCTTCTTCGTTTAAACCTTCATCTTTATTATCCTGAAGATGAAAGTAATTTTGTTTTCACTTTAAATTTAACATTGTATTTTCTTTTTCTCACATTAATGTTGGTCTTTTTATGTAAAGGACTTCCTTGTTTCACTGACCACTCCTGCTCACCGCTGCGGTATAGCCACAATCCAAGCAAACTTTTTCCTGATCCACTCATGATAAACTAAATCACTAATTACTTGAGGATGAGAACTTTTTCACTTAATTCTCAAAAAACCAAGCTCTTAAATGAGGAGAACTTTTTTCGCCTAGTACCGTTCTCGACCGATTCGAAAACTCAACTACCGACGTTTTCGCAAAACGCAGCTCCTTTTATAGCCGTCTCCTGGGATTTTCATTGATCGAATTCAGTGTATTTACAAAGACTCGAATTATATAACTTTTATTTCTCAAAGAAAGGACGAGTCTCTGGAGGAGTAAGCGGATGGAAACATTTAAGAGGCCCCCGCTCCATCGAGAGTCAATTTTATTGCAATGCATTCGGAAGTATTATACAAATAGACATCAACCACCCACACACATTCAGTTTCCTTCTTTCGAGTCATCAATTAGAGAGATACCTTGGGCTTGTAGAACATTCTGTGTGGCAACGGAGAGGCGAAGACACAACTTGTTGTATCTTTGATTGGCCGAATCAAGCAAAATCAGGACTTTATTGTTTCACACTCGCACTGACGCACAGATGAGGATGAGGACGATGCTGGTAAGGAGTCAAACACACACACACACAACGGTATTCTTATGAATAGAAAGGATGAAAGAATATATTACTGAATCTCTGAATAAATCTTGTTGATTTTCACTTTGGTAAATGGTTATTCTCGTATCTATCCAGCAGTCCTGTCATCGACATTGAACGCTTTGGGGGTGGAAGAAAGTAGCTACTACTGCTTCAAGAGGTTTTGACGTAATGTGTTTGCCTTTCACCACTTTAAGTTTATCATCATCAAACTGAACATTCTCTTATCCATTTCTCAATGGATGAATGGATTGTTGATGTTAAATGTGGGTTAAACTTTTCCTCACCCGCACCGATGCTCACAGCACACATAGTAGTTGTAGGTCCTTGTGCATTAATTTACTTTCTCTATTCGCAGAATTTGTTAAATGAGTTGCTTTAAGGAGTGGGTGTCTGGTTGAGTGACCACTTGCAGTGGTGATTGGCTGGAAAGGAGGAAATGAGGATTCTAGTTTGCTTTGACATTGTGGAGATATGAGTAATGGGCCATGAAGTGAAAGTCATTGAGTAAACTGAGACTCGTACGTAAATGGTTCAATATATACCACTTTATAACAAAATGTGTACCACGTCATTGAATTTTTGCATTTAATAAAAATAAGACTTATTTTTTGGATCACTACTATCGAAAAATACTATTACTATGCACAAAAATTACCAAAATCTCTGGCCCTATACTGATGAATAGCTCTCTCCTCAGAGCTTCGGATAACAAGTCATTCGTCTTAGGAACCCTACCCACGGCTCTGCATGTAATAAATGGAGATTGAATTGAAATCTGAAATCAGCTTTACGTGAAATCAGCTGAAACAGCGTTGAACCTTTGAAATGATAGTAACTAAAAATTTGAAAACACATTCCAATCTGTTTTTTTACAAGATTCTTCGCTGATCTTGAAGAGTTTACTACTGGAATATTTATTATTATTGATATTAACTTATTTTCTAAAGGATAGTGAAATCTCTCTCCAAGGACTTCTTGACGCTTATTGCTTGAATTTGGGTCATACATGGTACTAAGACAATGACTTCAGCCATCATTTTCGTGTAAAATTAACAGATTAGGGTCTGGAGGTGGTGTATACTTTTATTAAGGAATTTTCTCATTTTTCATAATGTTTTTGATCATGTTTCTGGTCATCTAATCTTCTTATAATCTTATATAAAATTGTCAATATTGGATTAAGTTATACTTTCGAATGGCTCATGAACTTGCGCTACATCTTAAAAGCATCAGTGTTTAATACGATTTAAATTCAGTTGGATCATCGGTCCATATTTTATGATTAAACACCAAAATCTTGTTTGGGCAGTTTCGAAGTTGCATCGTTTAGAAGTTACCATGGTTTCGAGACTGCATCGATTTGAACTCAGCTTGCGTTATACACTATACATGGGAATTATGCAATGAAAATACATGGGAATCGTTAATTCGATTTGTATCCGAATTAACGACACAAAACAAGGCTTAGTTCATTTTTTTTTGTCACTATACATTTAAAAAAAAAATAATGATGTCGTTACATGATACAGAACCGAGATTCTGGTCAAATTTAATGGCAACTTTTAAACAACCACAAACGTACAACTCTAAATTAAGGATACTTCTTTTTTTCCGTTGGACAGTAGCACCTAGACGTAATGAATCGACACAGTCCTATTCTAACTCTCTTCAAGGATGCGATCTTCGTGGCATAATATAACTTTTGAGGACACATCTCCTCTCTCACCATCTTCCACTTGTGACTGTGCGTCTGTGCCGTAAAGCATTCATTGATTATGCAGTCAATGGGACGAATGAACAATTTTTTTTTAAAGGAGGACTCTACTCCTCGATTGCCTGCGTTTGATATTGGTTTGACTACGTCGAGAAGTTAGTTATTAATTGGAATATTCTAGCTACACCATCGATAGCTAATGTTTTTTTTTGGAGATTTCGTTAATCTAACCCTACATAGAATCGCCGAATTTTGGTGCATCCAGATAACTTGACACACTCAGGTCATACAAAGATCGAATTAATCGAGAAGGATACGGAGAATTCAAAACAAGAAATGTTACAAAATATTTTCTAACTGGTAAAAGTTAACACTATTTTTTAGATGCACGGGACAGTAATGCTAAGTTTGAATACCATTTTAGAGAATTTAAAATAATAACTAAGGCTTCATATTTCTTAGATCTTAGATCTTAGGTGGGAGTGACTGCCACGAATATTCGCAGCTCACGTAGACCATAGGTTGGCTAATTGTGTTGCCACAGTTTGTTCCAAACCCAGATTCCTTTTTGCCTAGAAGCTTCCTGTAAATAATAATTGTTGCAGGCTCGTTTTACTGCATGTTTGAAATACAGAGTTGCATATTTGTCATAAACTGGCCTTAGCTTTTCCGGCCTCCCAAAAAAAGCTGGTATTTTTTAGGTATCGATCACCGCACTAGCTACAACGGTTTAATATAACTTGTTCATACTACAACTAATAATGTTATTAATAATAAATGAACTAAAATATAAGTCCCAAAGAAAAAAACCCTTCAATTAACTGCAACGAACTTTGAATTCTGTGAATTCTTAACAGACTATTTCTCATCCGTCTTCCCTTTTGCCTGCAACTTGTGGTGACTTCAATTGCAATCCTATTATGCTCCCTTTGTACAACAATTGCATCATTTAAAAAGAGCTGTTGATACATTGTCCATAATCGCCAGTCATTCTTACGGAGTTCAATAGAAATGCAAGCAACATAAAAGGCTTATATTCTTATTTTTGAACTGCAGCCCGTTAAGAAAATTAACTTTTTTTTAAAAATTACCGCCCAGTACCAGTGCGCATGTACAGTCGTCCATTGTTATAGGAAATCGTTTATGGGGACGACCACCCTGCTGGCATGCATTCGCAAACCTTATGACTCTCCTTAAGGAAATATTATACTCGTACGTAGGGGAAGTTATCGATTTTCATTCAACGCAGCCCAAGAGTGAGTGCGAATTTGTTTTCTTTTTTTAATTTCGCCTCGTTCTGGGTTGGAAAAGCATAAGAGTATTCTGAGGAGTGAATTTAAATAAAAATAAAAACAGTTTTTTTCATTTCCAAGGGTATCTGAAGAGGCTCACTATGGCTGACACTGAGTTTGAGGAATTTCGCAGACCCTTCGAGCAAATACCTACGACAAAATACACTAAAAACAACACACAATCCTTTTACTCGTAAGTTCTGTGCCATATTTCATATATAAACTGAAAAGAGTTGCATAGTTGGAAATCGATTTAATCGTTCTTCTTGTAGCCTCATTCCCAATGACGACTTAGAAGACTCGCCTTCGTCAAAGAGTGACTCTTCCGATCAAGAAGACGTTTGCGACACTGCTATACGGCTCGGAGATAATCCAACGAAAATTCGTAAGCCTTGTCAATCTGTTGAAGACGACGAAATCGGAGATGGCCTCAAAATCACAACAAAATCTGACAATCAAGAAGGAACGTTTGCATCACAAGACTTTAATGGCTTTCTTCCACCCGTTGGCACACAGCGAAGAAGACGAAAACTGCCCGAGATTCCGAAGAACAAAAAATGTAAGTTGACTCTATTAGAGAGGTGTTGTATGTTTCCAATAACCCGGTCCTTTTATCTGTCCATCCCTCGTTGTTCCAACTTGCATGCTGTGCCTTTCAGCTTCCATTCTGCATCTTTTAGGGCAAATGTCATTAGCCGATGAGATGCAGTCGGAGTATCGCTGTGCTGGTGGTGGTGGTCCTCAAACCACGTTGACTTCGCAGCAGTTCAATACATCAAATCAGAGGACATTCTTATCCCTGAAGTGTGGGTATATTCTGGATGAGGACTCCAGCCCAGATTCGGAGCGGCTTCAGAGTTTGGGCGACGTGGACAGCGGTCACAGCACAGCTCACTCCCCCAATGATTTCAAGAGCATGTCTCCACAAATGCCTTCACCGGTATCCCAGTCACCTTTCCCTGCTCCATTCGGAGGCGTCCCATTTGGCCAATTGGAAATGTTGGAGGCCACACATCGAGGGCTACACAAGTTTATTCCTCGACACCACGACGAGATCGAGGTGGAGATTGGAGATGCGATTTACGTGCAGAAGGAAGCCGATGACCTGTGGTGCGAGGGCGTAAATATACGCACTGGCAGGCAAGGAATATTCCCATCTGCGTATGCTGTCGACCTGGATTACAACGATTTCGATCCCAGTACCCAGCAAGTGAAGAAGGAACGATATTTACTGGGCTACTTGGGCTCAGTAGAGACACTGGCTCACAAAGGCACAGGAGTGGTATGCCAAGCAGTTCGAAAAATTGTTGGAGAATATGGAAACTCGCCAACAGGACAAGTTTGCATTTTGGAGGTGTCTGATCAGGGACTGCGCATGGTGGACCGTTCTGGACCTAAGGTGAGACACAGAGCAATGCCATTTTGTTGACATTTGTGAAGATTATTTTCTCTTGACAGACAAAGAAAGACAAGAAGCCGTGCATAGACTACTTTTACTCGCTGAAAAATGTCTCCTTTTGCGCTTTTCACCCTCGCGACCATCGTTTTATTGGATTCATAACGAAGCATCCAACTGTTCAGAGATTTGCATGTCACGTATTCAAGGGATCTGAGTCAACAAGACCAGTGGCTGAAGCAGTAGGGTAAGTACTTTAAAAACTTTACTCGGCATCTTTTTTATAATAAAAAAATGTTTTTTCCAGGAGGGCTTTTCAACGATTTTATCAAAAATTCATAGAAACAGCATATCCAATTGAAGATATTTATATCGAGTAAATTAGTCTTAACAGCCAGTTTTCCGCAGATTATGTGTCAACAAAATATACTCAATCTCTTTATACTCATGTTTTGTCTTCAATAGATTTATTTAAGATAAAAGAAAAAAAAATTTAAAAACAAATCTTTAGAGCAAAGAGAGGGAGAACGGCGAAAAAAAAAATATTATTCTTTATGGCATGATTCCAGGCTCTGTATAAAAAAAAGCACACTAATCTAACTTACCCATGTAATTATATAAGAATTAAAAAGAAAACTGAAAATTAATAAGAAACCTTTAATAGATTATTATTCATATTGCCGCAAAGTATTCCAATTCTAGGCAGATATTATTACTAAAGAAAAGATTATTTTTTCCAAGCAATTTAGTAAAAAACAAAAAAACAAAAATAGCAATCAGCACAAATACAAAACCTAAACCTTCAATCTGTTAAATTTTAAGAATACTAAGTATTAATTGTAAATATCTAAAAGCTTTTCTCAATATTTTATTCGTAAGAACACATTTGGTGGTTCAAAATACTTGAGACGTGAGAAACATTTTTTTCCATTTTGTAATAAAATTACAAACACTTTCCCCACAACATTAATACACTGAAAAACTCGAAAAATCGTTGCGTTTTTTGTTTTGACAATATGTAGTTGCATGGCTCAGCAATAAAGATTTGTTAAGAAGAATTAAGAAACCAATTTATTAAATTCGACTTAAAAAAAAGACCTCCACCTATGTGACATTTTTCCTTTCGTGACATTCGTACACCATCCGAATTAACATTTTTAACCAACCCAATCAAAGGACAATAAAATTGTGGCTTAAATATTTTGAAATCTCCAGCGGTTTTTCGAGCTGCTATACATGAATGCAAATACTGTCAAACATTATTTGCACGTACACATTTTTATCAAATCAAAAAAAGCCCAGGAACATTTGAAATATATTTTTTTAAAGTGCAATGCTTTCCAACAGTATTTATATTTAACCAAATAAACAATATAGAAATTTAATTTCTATAAAGGCGTTACACACATTTGGATCACCTAAAGATTATACAAAAACTGAGCAGAACAGCATTTAAATTAGTACTGCAACATTTTTTTTATCATTTATCCTCCCGTTGATATAGGCAAAACAAAAAACTCATTAAGAAGTTTCTTCAGAAAGTACAAGTGTAGTACCACTAAAAAAAGAAAAGAAATATTGAAATTGTACTCAAACATGTAAATAGATAGATCACATACTTACCTACTAATAAGAAATAAACATATACTATTTTTATAAACATAACAGCAATGCATAAGTGCGTTTTCCTCAAATAGAAAAGGCATCACTAAATGAAAACAATAATTTGAATAGAGTTCGTCGCTCTGAAACATGTAAATGTGTGCAAGAGAAATAATTTAAACATAAATTTGTTGAAACTATAAAATTAAACAAAATTCCAAACAAATAGCAAAACAAAAAAATTTAAATATATTCCCATTGTCAAGTATAAATCAAATGTAAATGTAAAAGTATGTTATCATTACGATTATTATTATAATTGACACACGTTTATCTTAGATAGAAGGAAACATTGTACTAACAGGCATTTTGAACGAGCCGGCATTACGGCTTACATTGCGCTTTTACAATTCATATACTCAAAGGATAAAGAAATCAATGAAAAAAAAAAAGTGCTGATGTTGAAGATTGTCATGTGTTGAATAGAATGAACTGACAGGAAAAGGGATTCGAATGTTATGGAATAGAATCAACAATATTATTATAAAATATGAGTTTAAAGTAAAATAAAAATTAAATCTATGGATCCTTAATAAAACATTGGAAGAGGATTTTATTTCAAAAACCCATACATAGTATGGAAGTGCTATTTTATTTTAGTTCGAAAGCTTTATCATGGACGTTTATCCTGGCGATAAGAACGAAATTATAAATTAGGACATCATTGACCACATTTTTTAATGGCATCTGAGATAAGGATAGGTTTGTGGAAAATCTGTTTAAGTTTCAATACTGCCTAATTGTGACCATGGACTTAGAAGCTACCTATTAATAGTAGAGTAAGTAGAGAAAGGGTGAGTATTGTATTACTACTTACGTATTTTCTTTTGAATACATGTACATCGTTGATCACTGAATTTGGTTGATCTATAGATCTTCAGCCACAAGATTCAATTCCATATACACTGAAACATAGAAGCAACTTCGTGAAGCAAACTTCCCAACTCATAGATCGGCATTCAAAAATTGTGAGGTCCAATAATCAACAGTTAAAAATAATACAAAGATTATATTTTTAGCCATAATTCTTTCTATATATTTGTATTTATAATACAACTTAAGAGTACATTTTTTTTATTGTTTGAAATTTTGTAAATTATCATTACTATCCATTTAACATTATTATTTACTGCTTAAGATTGATTTGTTTTGTTTCCTTTCATTTTTATTTTCATTATTATTTCCTATAATTAACAGACAAGTTCATTTTTTTTTTTCAAAATCATATATGTTTATATATGAACAAATTAAAAAATGAATAATATAATAATAAAAACAATATAGGCGATACATACACCTGCTCTGTTGTTGTGGTTAACCATTCAAATGTTTGTTTTTATGTATATACCTACTTACTTCTAAATATTACACAAGTCTGTTGTTTTATACTTACATGCGCATATGATTACTTTTGACATCGATTTTTTTTGTTTTTTTTTTTTTTTGTTTTTTAATTATAAATCTCTCGATTAATTATTATAAATCGATTCTATTTTTTTTTATTCACATATATATAAACCTCTTGTATACGCTATTGGTTTTACATTATCAATCTTTTAACCTACTATGTACAAAGTAACTTTAGAAAAGAGAGTATTGTACTTATATAGTAAAAAAAATCCCAACATTTTAAATGTGGAGAGTGTTTTTTTTTTATATTTGCTATAACATTTGTGTTTTTTTTTTTTTTAATTTCTGTTTAATATGGTGCCATCCTTTTTTCTAACTCTGTTACTTTTTATGTTTACTTTGAAATTTAGCTTCGTTTTAAAAATTTTACTAATGACTTTATTATAGATTTGTTTTCTTTAACTGTTTATTTAACAAATAAACTAAAAACTGCACAATTAAAACAAGGAAATTTATTTTTTTTTAGTTGTGAAATACAGATTTTTTTATTTGTTCTTTTTACAGATATATGTCTATGTTTACAATTGTTTTTATTAGCTATGGACAATAATTTCAGGAAGAAAAATAATTTACATAAAATTTTATTTGATCGGCGTAGAAAACAAATTTCATCTATTAAGTACGCATACTCGAAATTTTGATAAATACATACGAACAATTAGTTTTGAGAAATGTTCCTTTTACACGTCATATCTATGCATGACCACGGCTGAATTTTAGAATTTCCTTGACTTGAAACAAAGATTCTAATTTTGATATCTAATTATAGAGCTTAGATTTTCGTTTATTTAGTAACAAAATTCTATAAATTTTGAAAAATACATTGTAAAATATATAAAAATTTCTTTTTATGTGACACTGTAACACACTTTAATGGTGTGTGAAGCAAAAAGCAAAAGAAGTTTAAGATTTTCAGTTAAGGTTCGTTTAATTGTACCTGCAGTAGAAGCGGTTTAACATGTTGAGGAAAAAAGAAACCCCTTTCAATTGCTGTTTACTTGGGTGAATAAACAAATTCATTTATTTGGCACTATATATACTGACTGCAGGTTGCCATTAAAGATAATATCCACAGAGAGCCTACTCCAAATGGGGGAAAAACTGTTTTAATTAGTTAACTGAAGGCCAATCGATGACAGTGTGATCGGATAGCATGTAATTGCGTTAGTATCACATAAACCAAAAGAAAAAATGCATAGCAAAAAAAATTAACATACAATATAGAAAATAATTCAATCTGCAATGTACGTGAATGCACTTTCCGCCGGCCTTTGGCCAAACAAAAACAAAAAGAATAAATTAATAATAAAATAATAAATAATATCTATTCAAATTTAATAAGTAAATGTTTATATTTTGCCTTTTTGATTTTTGTTTTGTTTCAGATATTTCTGTAGGTCTCAGAAATAATACTTCTTTACTTAGGTTTAGCAATTAATTTACAAATTAAATAAAAAATCATATATAATCCGAGGTTCTAAAGCTGAGAAACAATTATATAAAAATCTCCTACTCTAAGCTGTTTTAGATTCTTAAATCAAATTTTTTTTTTGTTCTTTTTTATTACGTTTTTTTTATCTTTGTTTTTTATTTTCTTAATTTTTTTTTTTGTTGTATTGGTATAACTAAGTTGCCACTACTTTTCTGTTTTCATTTAAACTTAATATTAATTTATATTTAAATATTCTACCATATGCAGTTTCCTGCACGCTTAACATTACAATTTGTTGTTACTGTTTTGACTTATACACATACACATATACATTAAAAATATACAATTACTAGATATATGTACAGAACTTTTTAATATTTTCTTTTTTTTAATTATTATTAAGAGACATACATGCATGCATATCCATATACACACACAGATTTTCATAAAGCACTCTTCTTTTATATAAAAAATAAAAATAAAATAAAACAAATAACTTATTTTTAATGTGTGGTGATAATTCATGTGTGTAGAAGATTTCAAAACCGTTGTGTTTTTATGACAAAAACCCTATGGTTTTGTAATAATTTCATGCATTTGACTAATGAAAATATATTTATAATTATTAAACGATTGCTCGCCTTCGATACCACTGCATCACTCACTCATTCTCATTATATATTTTTATATTTGTTTGGAAGGCGATTAATTACTCGAATATAAATTAATTAAATAAATTTATTCATAAATATTAGAAAACAGAGTCAATAAAAGAGGAGAAAAAAGAGAACTATAAAACTTAAAAGACTATTTAACAAAAGTAAAAGAATTAAATACAGTAGGATTATCATCTAACTTCACAGTCTTTATTTAGTGGAAGTAAACTGCAGTCATTTGCTACTACTGATGTAGACGACGACGACGACGACGATGACGACGAAGACGACGACGTCGACATCGACTTTGCCGTCGAAGGGTCTGTGGGCGCTGCCATGGACGCAGCGACATCCGTCTTAGCAGTGTCAGAAGCTAGTGGAGGTAGTGCTGAAGGCGGCGTACTACTACTACTATTATTACTATTGATATATCCAGCATTAAAATCTGTCGCACTTTGTTCACTATGAAAATTGGTCCTTAGTTTAAGCGGAGGAACTGGTTGACTTGTTTTTGTTGTGTCGGTATCCTTGGCGGTCTCTCCTGACAATCCCTCACCTTCTTTGACGTTCTCGGTAGATGGATTTTGTTGGTCTGTCGGCGAATTCTTTTGATTGCCAATAACGTACCCTCCGCCTTCAATGTTCCTGGCGATTTTTAGTCGAATTGGCACTATCGGCATCACTGCCTCTGACACCTTCGTAATACTGTCGTCGGCAGTTTCTTCTTCCTCGACCTTTCTCTTCCCGAAGCGGATGATAAGTTTGGGCGCTGCGTCGGTCGCGTTGTTCTCAATCACCTGTATATGTTTCTCTTGCTTCTTTTTCTTTTTGTGCTCTTTCTTCTGTTTCGATGATTTCTTCTTGGAAGCGTGCGCCTGTGCATCAAGGTTCTCTGCGCGGACATTAGGTTGTTCTTCATCATCGGCCCCGAAATCGGCCATGACCTTCTTGCGAAAATTCATGCTATCGCGTCGCAGCATTTCAAACGAAGGAATCAAGGTAGACGTCAAACGCTTTTTAGGGGGGCATGACACCGTTCGTCTGTTTGCTGAGACTCCGGAACCGCTATTTACAGCAGATCCCCCACTTGCAGTTGTTGCTGTTGACTCGTAGGATTTCTTACGGATCTTTATCTTTAGTTTGGGCGTTTGCTCCTCCTCGGACTCAATAGTTTTACTTCGCCCTCTTCGCTTTCCAGTCGTCTTAGCACTAGTTTCGTTACTGACTGATAGATTACTGGCTGTTGAACATCCACTACGACGCCTCTCCGGGCTTGCGTCCGCGACATCGTAACTCACGTCAAGCTGCCGCAGTTCCCGTGAACCGAACTTTTTTCGCTTGGACGTCGTCTCCGTGTTGTTGTACCCCTTGTAGTCATCCTTGGTCGGGATTGAAAGCATCGAGTCAACTGCTTTGGGAATGCCCACTCGACTGGCCATGGCGTCAGAGGAATTGGCCTGCTTCTCTGCGGACTGCGTCAAACCAACTGTATCGTCCAAGTTGGTCTCCTTCTGACCCCAATATTGCAGCAACTCCTTCTTTCTCATTCGACGAATACCGCTCGACGTGCCTCCACTGACAGTTGAGCTTCCAGTAGTCACTTGTGAGACAGACACTTGCGTTGAGGATTGTTGCACAGTTAAGCTGGTCGAGTTGTAGGTGTCGGGATATGCCAGTGGCCCTTTGATTTTCAACTTGAGCTGATTTCTGGAATCTGACAAGGACACCTTCGTGTTGGTCGTATCCGAGTCAATTGATATTTCCTCCGAGGTGGTTTCCATTGAGGTTTGTAGCTCCGCCGGCATAACCACTTCCGGAGGATTTGCTGGCTGACTACTTTGAGTGTGTCGAATGCCGGTACCACTGGCCTTTAGCGCGGATTGGAATTCCTTTTCGACCTCCTCATCAATGTCAGGCAATGTCTGATCTGCAGTTCCTGAATCAAATGCACCCAACAAATTGTTGTTGTACGCTTCCTGGCTAGCAGAGGAATGCTGTGCCTCGAAATCGAGGCTGTAGGTGCGCATATCGACTGGACCTGGAAGTACTGGCCTTACCATATTGTGCAACATGGACACATCGGTGTTTGTGTTCACTATCGCATTCGATGTCGGTGTTTTAAGATCTGTCTGACGACCGGCGCAACTGTTTGATGCAATCTGCGTGCTACTCCGCATTTTACACGAGTATGATGGGCTGGAGAACTTCTGCTGCTCAGGTGTTGTGTTTTGCTGCAAATTGCCGCGACAATCGAAGGATCGTCGTCGGTCGCGGAGTGATTGAAGATTTTCCACATTGCCGGAGACCATGTCGTCTTCGTGGTTGAAGTCGTACGGTGTTCCGACCAGGTTGTTCACGATATGTGTGTTTCCGTAGTCGATGGGGGGTAGAATTTGAGAGCTAGACGACAGACGGGCACCTCTGCCTCTGCCTCGACCGCGTCCCCGGCCAGTGCCCAGGCCACGCGTTGAATTTTTTCTTTGCCGGCCCACAGTCTGTCCATCGAACTTGCCACCAGAGCTCTTGGACCCCATTTGTTTGCTCAGCAATTCCATTTGGCGAGGACTCTTACCAGGACTCTTGTGCATCTGTGGTGACTTACGCGGCGGGGGCTGCTGCTGCTGCTGTTGACTGAAGCGTGCAGATGTGCGTTTGGAGGGTGATTCCTTGTTATTAGCATTCGTCGTGGGTGGCATTAGTTCCAGCAACGGGTTAAATTGTGCGGAGGTGGCATTATACTGATGGTTTTGGGGCGACTGGTGTTCCAAGGTGGCACCAGGAGTGGACACTATAGCAGCAGTGAGTGCAAGATTGTGTGAAGACGAGGTAAATGCCGCTCCAGTGCCTCCACTGTTCCCTGTCGACATTGACGACAGAAAGGAAGGTGGTGTAGTCTCTTGCTGGTGGTTTTGATGATTGTTTCCAAATATAGAAGAGTTCTGTTGCTGCGACTGTTGCGACTGCGATGCGGAGAGTGGCACATTTCCTGCCAATCCAGCACTGGGAAAGAGCACAGTCCCTGGCGTAGGAAATGGAATTTGAGTCATATGATTTGGTATGTTCGAGTGTGGTGGCGGTGCATGAAATAAGCTCACAGGACCATTGTACTGGGTCTGTGAATTGTTGGTCTGCTGCTGTTGCTGCTGGCTAAAGCCATACGAAGCGTTTATCATGTCTATGCCATTCACCATGCTTTGATTTGAGTTGTTTTGTTGCGTGATTGAGTTGAACTGCGAGTTTAGTGCCCCACCAAAGGAATCGATGGCTCCACCGAAGTGATTTTTCTGGTTCACAATTGCATTGCAGTCCTGCTGCTGGTGGGGCTGCTGGTTGGACTTGCTGCAAGGTGTGAGCTGGTGTGGAAGATCATTAGATTCCGACACAGAACTCGGTGATGTGGAGACTGATCTGCGTGTCTGGATCAGGTCGTTCTCATTCCACATGTTGGGTGCATTCATGTATGGCGATTGCATGCGAGTATTCTCGTCGTAATCACAGTCCACGATTTTTCGCGATAGTGATTCGGCGTTCGTGGTGAAGTCCATCGAAGCTTCTTTGGTGGCGTGTAAATCTACGAAGTCGGGCTGCTTGAAATCCGAGAGCTTATTGAAACACTCACTATTGTTGATCGTCGATTGCGATGGTTTCTTCTTGTCGTTTGTGCCAGTTCCACCAAGGAAAATTGAGTTGACATCGTTTACCACGCTTGAGTCCTGCAGTATATGCCCCGTTTGCGGCTCATTGGATGACTGCAGTGCCGAGAACTGGGCAAGTGATGAATTTGTGCTTGATTTGTCCAAAAAATTTATTGCATTTTCTGAGAATGGCACTGTTAGACTGCAACTATTGCTTGTGACCTGTGTAACGGCAGACAAGTCTGTCGCATTTTTGTCGTCTGCCAATAAGGATTCCTCCTTGTGCTGCGCCGTAGGAGCAGAATTTTCCTTCTGCTGAAACAGATCTTCCGCATGGTGATTGTAGGGGAATGTTGTGGGTATCGCAGGTGTGGGTGGTGGCCCGAAGTCGGTTGGCACGTCATCACATTTGTTATGATTCCGTTTCTGTGACTGTGATTGCCTCAGTTTCTTTACTAAGTTCATAGTAAGGGCACTATCGTCTTCTTTGTGCGACTCGTGATCTCTAGACGGCTCCTGCAAGTTGCAGTCTGCATCCGGATGATCCAGCACCTGGCTGAATGAAAAGTCAGTTAGGGCTGCGGTAGCGTCATCATCGTCGTCGTCATCGTCTTCGTCGTTGTCGCAGGGCCCCTGAATGCTATCGAGCATGTTGATTCGGTCGTGAGACATCGGGTCGAAGGACGACGTACGGTGATGATGTAGGTGATGGGCAGCTGGGGTTGCGGGCGACTGTTCCAGAATCTTTTGAGACTCCTCATTACTGGAAGGCATAGGTGGAGTTTGCGGGGGTTTCTCGGATGAGTTGTCTTGTACCTCATCCTCGTCCTGTGGCTGTTGTTCATTCGAATCAATTTTGAGGCTCTGCGCTGAGCTCGAGTCTAGCTCTATGATGTCAGGATCTTCCCTGACGGAGCGGCATTTTTCGGTTATTGAAGGAGTTGGGATTCGCTCCTTTGCGAGTTCTCCTTGCTCCGTGGGCGCTTTTAGGTTCTCCATGAAAGCATCGATCACCATGTTGCTTGCACACTCTGCAGATGCGCTGATTGACTTTTGATCGTCCATTGCACTGTTACAGCTGTTTAGTTCCCGCTCTTTTTTGTTTAGGAACTTGTCAAGAGATCTAAAGTTGCGATGCGACTTGCTGGTGGAGGATAGGCTGGAGTTTGTGCTGGTATTGTTTAACATCAACGACGATGACACTAAGTCGGCCTTTCTTTGTGTGATTTCTTCTTCCAGGTTTAGTGACGGAGACACTTTTGTGATCTCATCGTCGTCGATTTCAATTGTTTGGGATCCTGTGTTGTCGATGCTTCGTTTTGTTTCTTCCTTTTCCGACAAGTCGTTTTGTTTTGAGTTTTCGTCATCGTCGTCGTCGTCATCAAGCACGATTGGCGCTGAGCTCAATTCCTTTTCAGCTGTTTGGATTAGGGATGATTCTGGCAATCTAGACAAAAACACTTCGTCCTCCTTAGAAGCCTCCTTACTTCCATTCAAGCTACCGTTATTATTGCTATGACTTAAACTATCTACGTTTGCGCGGCTAGGAGACTTTACCAGTGTGTCTGTATTTGGTGATTCGAATTCTTCGTCCTGCGCTACCTCAGCAGTCTTTTTCGTTGATTTCTCTCCACTGCTGCTCTTTGATAGTTTCCTGTTGGTCGTAGACTTGCGGTTCTCTTCGACTTCACTTTCGTCAGATGAGCTGCTACTGCCTGAGGATGAAGAACCACTACTGGAATCCGATGTTGAGCTTAGATTAGCATTTTGCACAGAAGAGCGGCTACTTGTTTCCTTTTCGCGTCGGTCTTTGCTCTTTTCAGTGGGTGACAGAGATAATACATCTGGTTTGGGGATTGATGCTGATGGCGGGGCCGGAACTGTTGCAGCGGAACTTTTCGTTTCAGAATCCTTCGTCTCTTTGATGTCTGTTCTTGAGTCTTTTGACCTTCGAGTACCAGTGGTTCTGGATGTGATTGCAGTCTCTTTTATTGCCGCTTCTTTTCCGCTGTTATCCTTAGCAGATGTTTCCTTTGAGAGCCTTCTCAGTTTTGTGCTGTGAGACTCATTCAAAGCTGAAGACTGCTTCTTGTTAGTTTCTGGGGATTTCAGTTTGCCCTCTTTGTCCTTGGCTTCCTTCTCTTCAGCGGCTGCATCCGCTGCAGAAGCCTTTACGGTTCCACTGTTTTTGAGCTGTTGGGCTGCTTTCTTGGCCGCTTGCCTTTGAGGAACATAGGCAACAAGAATATTGTTCTTGCCTGAATCTCCGGATTGCTTTATACTATTTGGTATCTCAGTTGGCAATCTATTACTATTTGACTTTGCGTTGTCGGATTTCGACTGCACCTTCTCGCGACGTGGTGACACCATGTCTTTAGAGGTTGACACAGACTCTTCCCGTGGGGGATTCTTTGGAGGTCTACCACGTTTTCCAATCACCTTTTCTGTCGCTTTGTCTTTCTCCTTGTCCTTGTCTTTCGAGCGTGTTTTCTCCTCCGATCTACTGCTATTAAGACCTTCCTTTCCTTTTTCTTTATCCTTTTCTCGATCTTTTTCTCGCTCTCGGTCTTTTTCCTTTTCTCTACTGGAACATACCTGGCTTCGATCGAAGTCCCGATCGTCACGAGAATCCTTCTTGCTGGTGCTGGCCGCCACTCCTGTGGTTGCCGTTGTGATTGAATAGCTATTCGTCGATCGCATGTTCTCTGAAGCTTTTTTAGCCGCTTGTCTCTGCGGAACCACCAATAGATCGGTGACAAACTTCTGCTTTTCCGCAGACTTTTGCGAACTGCCTTCCTGATTCTTACCTTTCCTACTACGATCGTCCTTCTTGTCTTTCGCTGAGCTCTCCGACCGAATGTCATCGACTGCATTTTCCTTTGTTGTTGTCTTTGTTTTATCTTTTACCTTGTCTTTCTCCTTCAAACCTCCAATTTCCTCCTTGGCTTTTGCAGCGGCGGCTTCCTTCTTTTGCTTCTGCATCGACTGCTGCAGAGTGAATTCCTTCATGGCAGCCTTTGTTCGAATATTTGTTTGGTAATCGCTTATATTACTTTCCGTCTTGTCTTTGTCCTCTTCTGAAGTCGACGTTGAACTGTCGCTGTCTGAGTATATTTGCGCAGTAGACTTACGATTTTTGTTCTTACTATCTAAAATCTTCGGGGGAACCAAGTCCTCGCTTTCGTTACCAGAACAGGAGTCTTTTGGCAGGTCGTTCACCATTATGGATAGTGGTGATTTCGGTTTCCTTGGTGATTCCGGTTTCCTGTCGTCCTCATCACTTGAACTTGATCCAGCGAGGGTTCCCTTCGAAGTAGATGCGGCTGCTTTACGCCGTTTTTGACGCATTTCGATTGAGCATGAATAGCTTTGTGGTTTGCGTTGCTTTGCCGGTGATGTCTTCTTTTTTGTTGGTGACTCATTGTCACTGGCCGACGATGCTGACGATCCTGATGACCCTGACGAAGCGGAGGATGTACTACTTCCTGAAGAGCCTGAAGACCCTCCAGTTGACGACGATCCGGATAAAGACGAACTGCTGCCGCCGTGATGGTCTTCTCCACCATTGCGACGTGTCGCTTTCGCTCCATTCACATTTATTTTCTTGTATTGAGAATTTGACTTTTTTCGATTTACAGACGAGAAAGCACCTGACTCTCCACCTGCAGCAGCAGCTACAGATGAAGACGTCTGTGATTTCGTACCTCTACCCTCACCGAGTAGTTTCTGCGTGATACACCCTAAACTTAAAATGAATTTATCGTCTCGAAAATCTGAGCTACTATAAAACCTATCATACAAAGCCGGGCCATCATTTGCATGCAGTACAGCGTTTGTAAAATCTTCATCTAATTCTGTATTATTTGAATTTTTAACTGCATCATTTAGAACTGTTATTTGTTTGTAACATATTTGTTCCCGCAATTTAAAAATCGAACGGGATAGTTTTTCTCTTCGATTTACCATATAGCACAAATTTCGTACCCTTTCAAGATCCTGACGCAAATGTACAATAAGCTTATGACTCTCCAGACCTACTTGCTCCTGTTTTCGTGCGATCAACTCGACGTCTTCCGTCTTAGGAGGAATGAGCGCATGATTGTTGCGTGACTTTCTCTTCAGTTTCCAGAAGTTATAAATGCTGATGATTGCATCCTCATCACAGTCAAAAAGGTGGCAGCTTATGTCTCTGATATTAACAAGTTTGTCAAATTCAGCTTCCACTTCCTATAAACAAAAAATCAAATGTCAAATTTATGCCAAAATACACGGCGAAATTATTTTATATAACATTACGAATGATACTTTATGTTTAGTTATTTATTAGCAAGACGATTTACACCAATTGAATGCGAAGATATAAAGAAATATTCAATACATATGTCAACACCACATTTCGGATTTTTTCTTTATGTCGACAACTGGTAAAAATATTGGTCTAAACCAACCAAAAAGTTTTACAGCTACAACTTCAAAAGACATAAAGCCACCCTGAAACCTAACAGCCTGAACTTAGATTCCTATATGAGTCGATGATTGTCAAAAAAGAAAGAGTGACATATATTTCGTAAAACAAGATAATTGTGTTACATAAAGTTACATAAATGGCGCACACCGGTGAGGGGAGACCAGAATCAACTTGGTGTAGAAAATTGATCGTGCCGGCTGGTGAGACATGCCGGGTGGATGCCCGGACTGCAGCGCCATTAAAAGAAGAAAAACAAAATATTTCTCAATGCTGATTTCGCATAAAAATTTAAATGTGCTCAAAGTGCAAATATCATCACTTCCAATTAGGTCAACGACACATTCACAAGTCAAAGAAACCATATTTTTCCATGAAAAGTAAGGCCCCGCAAATTCACCCTCATTTTGCAAACATAATCTCAAAGAGAATGAACATTCCCGAAATTCGAAACAGCCACTGCACTACTATTTTAAAGCACTCCAAAATAAACGAAATCGTCACAGTAAATGTTCTTTTCACTATTTTTTTATGATGTACTGTATGTAACTGGGAGCTTAAACCTTATTGTGCAAGCATGAGCGTATGGTCACACCCAGAAGAACTATAGAACAATGTTACATGTCGTCGACTCAACCCGTTAAAGTCAAAAACGAACTATGTCAAAAAATAATTAAAACGCAATTTGGGTTAAAAGATCCGCATTATGGGAATTAGGTACTTTGATATTCTTCCAGTTTCTGAGTAAGCCATGCGACAGATTTTTCTCAACTTTAAGAGATTAAATGTGGACTCGCACTTAATCCTTCTCTAAAGCTTTGTAAGAATTTTAGAAATTCCTGAATTAAAGCAATCGAATAAATTCAACATACACTTCCATGCTTAATCTATAAAATATAAACAAAAATTTTACCTGAAGACGAAGAGCTCGCACTTGATCACGTTCTTCTAGTGTCATATCTTTTCGAATTTTCCGCCGACGATAGTCGTCATCGTCGATTCCTGAAGACAATCCATTATTATTCGTATATTTTTGGTTTCCTTTCTTTCCCTTGCTTCCCATGCTGTGTTTTAAGCAGTACGAGCGAAGCTTTACGCCATCTTCGGCATTACTCTCTTCAATGATAGCGCGCATTTCCAACCCATGCTGAAATGCACATGTCACATGATAAGCAGTCTTGCATGTCTTAACCGAACATTGTATGCAAGCTCCTACTCGCTCTTTACACAATATACAAACCAAAGCCCATCGACTTTGTGGAATGCTTGAGATTTTTGTTATGGGTTCCATGCGATCAACACACCCAATACTAACTTCTGGGATCCAAAGCGCACAGGAAACGTGCGCCCAATTTTTACCAGATCTTGTTGATTTCATAGCGCCACCTTTATTCGGACAAAGCAGGCAAGCGGGTTTGATGTCCATTGAACAAGTTCGGCATAGCCATTGCCCTGTTGAAAAGAAAAATGTTTTTCTTTTCTGATTTGTTTAAGATTTTACGTACCCGATGGAATCGCCGTAATACCATAACACGCTTGGTGCACACATATATTGCAATTATCACAGAATACCATTTCGTTTGCCTCCTCTGAATCGGGTGATCGACACACATCACATATAACATTCTCATCGTATTCGATTCCGAGACCCTCTTCGTTTTTTAATATGACTTGAATTTCTTCCCAACATCGAATCTGTGAATTGATGCAAATTTTTTCATTAGTAAATAATCGATATTTGAGACATTTTATAAAACAAAATAACTTACTTCCAATTCCTCGATTACACGTTCGAATTGCTCAGGTGTTATTGGATTAGCACCAGATAAAGCTCTCTCTTTATTAAGTATATTTAACCAAACTTCATCGACCTGGTCGATGTCGTAGGCACAGGTATTTTCAGCTGACGCCACCACATTCGTATAATAATGCAATTCAGGAGTGTAGGTTTCGTCCATAGTTATTCGTAAATATCGATTTTTTGGACTAAAAAAAAAAAGTTTAAATTTTTATTAAATATTGCTTTGCTCTAACTCATGTGGTGATTTTTTTCCCTAAACAAAGAAAATCAAACATATAAGTTCATTCAGAACTAACATACACAAAAAAGAAAAAGAAGCTGAGGGAGAAACCGAGAATGTTATTTATTTACATAAGTTAGATAGCTGCTATACTTCGTTCATACTTTTGAAATTGTTTTGTATATATTTTCAGCAGATAGCGAGAAGTTTCACAAAGCTAAACTCCACCAATTTTTAACCACGCACAACGTCTAAAAATTTAACTTAAATAGACGAAAAACTATGTTGCAGCACTTAATTTGCTCTATAACGTTGAAAAGGGTTATCCTACAACTAAACAAGCCACGAGTTGTGACATTGATAAGTAAACATTATAATTTTATAAACGTCTTTCTAAAACTCAGACAACGACGTCACACCTATGCCTTACACAATTAAACTTTCAGTTAATCTTAAGGCTTGTTGAGCAAGCGATCACTGATACACACCAAAATTAGAGCGACAGCACCAGCAATGTAGGAATGTAGAGTTGCAGAAAAGTTGCCTATTCGCTGATTTTGATTGATTACATGCCTAACTCTGCTATCCACCATAAAAATCATGCAAGAAAACACAAACAATCTTTTCCTAGACACGACCTCCTCATCCTAGCATCCTAATCGGAACCTTAAGAAGCTACAGCCTTTAAAAATTTTAAGGTTCAGCTTATCCAATTAATAAATCAATTAAAAAACTTTAACAGCAAGGATAAGCTCTGAGCCGAGGTTTTATTTAAACTGGGATGATGACTCATGTGCTTCATCCGAGATCCAAGCAAATTTATTTTCAAAAACTAAGCCATGATTTTTCTATTTTTAGATATCATTCTTTCAAATGCAAATTGCAACAATTCCTATAAGAGTAAAATGAAGAAGAAATACACTAAACAAAAAAAGTTCTTATACAAAACTTGTTGCAATCTTTGGCTCATAATTTGACACACAATTGCTAATCAATTAGGCTTTTGCTAGTAAATACTGTAACCACTCGTTAGCTTGAACCTTCAAAGTACTAACTTAAGCAACTTTAGAACTGATACAAAATGTATAAGAATCAAGATTTAACACTTTTCACGTAACACACTTTATAATTTCTGTTGCAAGATATTTACAAGAATACTTTTTAATTTCACTTTTTGACCAAAGTAAAACGTTTCAGAAATACTTACAGTTTGAAATCGTGCGCTGGTTCAACAATTGGCTGTTGCATCGTCACCACTGATGACTCCGGCAACGAATCCGGATTTACCGGCACCTGGACGCCCTTTTCCCACTCCTGTTTCCATTGATCGGTAACAATTAAATATTCATTGCTCGCCAGTGGCTCGGAATCGGGTAATTTCATTGCGCTAATGAGATCCTTTCTGTAAGTCAAATTTCACAAAATTAGTACGAGCCTCAAAGGGACATCCGCAACAAACGTACCTATAAAGTTCAGCGGGCGCCTCTGTTGAACTCCGATTATATATGCTAGAGATCTTTATATCGGCCACTGATCTAGCCTGCCATGGAACTGATGATGTACTACCCGTGGAGCCGATCCCTGACGTTGAGGACGATGATAGTTTGGATATCGTGTGTGATGTGGTTGCCGCCAATGACATTGCAATTGGAAGGCCCAGCGAGAGTGCTGTGCCGGCGGTGCCACCACTTCCAGAATTGTCATTGTCATTGGTATTGCTTGATGTTATCGCCTTCGACGCTGTGGTTCCCGCCGCCGCCACCCCTATCGTCGTGGATCCATTGGGTGGCCGCCCTTTACGTCTCTTCGTTGGGGGCGGCTGCGGATCGCTCTCTAGTCGGTGATTATTACCTCGTTTACCTCTTTGTGACATTTCAATGTATGATTGAACATATATGATGATTTGTTTCGCCTATTTCTCTAAAAAGAACTCCGGCTTATCCTTTTTTCCATATAAATGGACTGGTTTGTTTCTGTTTAGTACAAGTGTGAGGATAGGCGGGCGCGGGCTACTCCTACTATACCTGTTGGGCAAAGACTCTTTTATGATGAGGCCACAAGACATTGTCTTCCAACTCCCAACTTACACTACATTCTTCTTCTCAACGGGTTTGCCTATTTACTTTGCTTTGCTTACTGCTTCTTTGGTTGGATTCCCTGTGACAGAGATATGACTTTTCGTCAATTGCGATTCACCACTTATGTACTTTAATTACCAGCAAATAAAAAAAAAAACAAAATGTTCTGCCTACTTCGCCAGTGCTAATGCTGGGATGTACCCATCCGCGCCTATAACTATCTTCTACCCTAAACGGAGCAAGTGTACATGTATATGTATACTAAACTATTTTCCTTGGGTGACTTTTATTTACAAAAATATTTTTTGTATATTTTTTGAGTTTTCAGTGGGAACTTGTACGAGTTCGACTGTATTATACATAATTTGGTTGAATTTTGCAAGATTTTTGTTTTCTTCACGCACTGCACACTGCATCACACACTGCTGCAACAGAAGAAAAATATTTTTGTATTTCTCGTTTTTGTATTCTGCGTTCTAGGAGTTGTCAAAATAAATTTTTGTTTTTCGGGTTTACTCCGGATATTTTGTTTTTCGCGACGGAATTTGCTGATCCAAGGGAACGGAAAGGATTTCAGATGAAAACTTCGACCTTTTAAATCTTGAATTCGTGATAAAAGTCAAGTAAACAACACACAACACATACAATTCTCATTCGCTCAAGTTATCCCCGCCATAGTTCGTTTAGTCAGAAATGCATTACGTTGATTTTGCACATTTTGCACATTTATTGCGGAGTAAATTGCGGCACGAGAATATTGTACGTTTATTTACGATACACAATTATGTTCAATTGTATTTGGGTTGAATAATTGAAATTTGGCCGTAACTTTATTAGAGTCGATTTTTAATATTTACAAGACGATAGACGGTCGCCATCATTAATTTGACTCCATTTTTCTTTACAAAATTCATTACTTGCGGGTGCCAGGTATTTGACGCAAGATGTCTCTGTATCCTTTAAGTGGACCAATGCTCAATTCGCCGTCTGATTTTTGACAAAAAGAGATGCTGCGCGGCGAATTCATACAAAACAAAATGTTGAATGTGTGTTAACGAGATAACAAAATACATTCACTTTTTCTCGGGATAAATGTGGATTGGGAGAGATTTGGAAAATGGTTAAGACAATTTTTGACAACTTTAATATTTGTTGGGGAGTGGGGGGTTCAATTTGAGCACTGGACATGGCGACATCTATTGGAAAAGATTTCAAGTATGGAGTTACTTCATTCCTAAGGTCAAACCGCACTTTTATTTTAATGACATGAAAGTTAAATATAGTAGATATCAACTACTTAACGAATTTCGTGTATTCTTTTTAGTTTTTAAATATATAATTTTTAGCTCTAACACAATTGAGTGATAGTATAAAATGTGTCAATGAAAGAGTGAACCATCAGCAAAAGTCACTCAGTTTACCAACACGTAAATCGCTCACGTCAATCATGACAGCTTTCATTCTGTTCATATTTTATCTTGAAATAATAATTTATTATCCGTAATGAAATTTTATTTTTTATAAAATGTGTATATGAAAAGAAAAAAACTTCCATAGCATTCTGTTGTGATCCACATCTTTGCCATTGTCGACAATACCAATTGTGACCCAATCCATTATTGCTTATTTATCCACTGTGAATAATTAGTCTAGACAAAAACGAAGGAAAAATATATTGAAGAAGTTTTGCACAAAAGAAATTTTGTGAAGAAAAAATTCTCTCTCACTTTTTATAGATTAAATTTTAACAATCGAAATTTAGTTAGCAGATTTATATGATTTGCTATAAAGTTTTTATTTAAAGCGAACAACTGCCTTATAGAAGTGGTCAGGCTGGTGAATCTAAATTGGTGTTCCTACATTTCGTACTTTCTCATCACCAGGAAAAGTGAAAAAGGAGTCAGTACTCGCAGCTACACGAGAAAAACAATTAAAATGTCAACTAGCCAAAATCCTAACAACAATTCAAAAAGCCAACAAGACGAAGTTTCCTACAGCAGCAGCAGTAGTCTTGAGGAATTTGAGACAGAAGAAAGACGTCGCAGGATTCTAAAGAATCGGAGCAGGTAAAATTACTTGTATTATGCAGAGTTGCAAAAAAAAAAAATCTTGCTATGTAAATAAACTCGTTAGTTAACAATAACAAGCCATGGGAGTTGATTTTCCGTCGTAAAAAAGAAAACAAACAAAGAAAATTGCTGACCACACAACTTTTTCAATTTAATGAATTTTGTTTTTCCATTGAATCTATTTGAAGGAGCTCCTCCTACATGAATCGTGGCATGAACAGCAAACTTCAGCCGCAGCTCTTGCAACAGCAAAAGGGTGGCGGAAGTGGAGGTGGTGGACCGATATGTAGTTCCAGTGGAGCAATTTCGAAAACCGATGTTAAGGCTGCCGCACAACAAGGTACTTCTGTAGCATTGATGGCGGGACCATCGAAATCAGCGCCAAACGAACGAATTACATTGTTAGTGGACAATGTACGATTCGTAGTTGATCCAGCTCTAGTAACTGCCCATAGAAACACAATGCTTGGAACAATGTTCAGTTCGGGTTTCGAGTTTGTGCATCCAAACGAGAGGGGTGAATACGAAGTCGCCGAAGGAATCTCACATATTGTCTTCCGAGCAATATTGGACTACTACAAGAATGGAATTATAAAGTGCCCACCATCGGTTTCGGTGCCTGAACTCAAGGAGGCGTGTGACTACTTATTAATTCCTTTTGATGCCACTACAGTACGCTGCCAAAATTTAAGTAAGCTCATCATTTAAATCTCACGTTCGGTGGGGGCCAGTTATTGATTTTCGCTTTGATTGATATGCCAACAGGAGGTCTTTTGCACGAACTTAGCAATGAAGGAGCTCGCCAGCAGTTCGAGGTCTTTCTGGAAGAATTAGTTTTACCATTAATGGTTGCATCTGCACAAAGGGGGGATCGTGAGTGTCATGTCGTTGTGTTGTTGGATGATGATGTTGTTGACTGGGATGAGGAGTTTCCACCACAAATGGGCGAGGAATATTGCCAAAGTATGAAAGCTACAATATAATTTAACTTGTCTAGTATCCTAAACGTTTCTCTCTTTCCATTTATCTGCAGCTGTTCACAGTACAGCAATGCACAGATTTTTTAAGTATATCGAAAACCGAGATGTTGCAAAGCAGGTCATGAAGGACCGTGGCCTGAAAAAGATTCGTTGCGGTATTGAAGGATATCCCACGCATAAGGAAAAGATTCGCAAACGCCCAGGTGGCCGGGCTGAGGTAAGTTAGATCGAATTCCACTTGTGTTGGAGGCACTCAGTGTTCGTATGTTGTCTAGGTTATCTACAGCTACGTCCAACGTCCCTTTATTCATATGTCCTGGGAGAAAGAAGAGGCAAAAAGCCGTCATGTGGATTTCCAGTGTGTCAAGTCGAAGTCAGTTACCAACTTAGCTGAAGCGAATGCCGATCCGCCGCTGGAACTCGACGCAAGTAGCTCAACTTAAACCCGCTGTTTAGCAAAAAAGAAAAAAACACGATTTTTCTTTTATTTTGGTTCAAGGTGGAAATCCAATTCCACCACTACCCGATATTGCCATAGCACCGGAGATTCGGCCGTTCATTGGAGCGGATGGTGAAGAAGCAGTTGGTGGTATACTTAACGAGATAGATCAGCCTGGTTTGCCCGAAGAACAGCACTAGGAATCAGGAATCATATTGCCTCTTCTAAATACGCAAACAAAAAAATCAATTTTTTATTAATATTTATTATTTGTTTTATTCGTTAGTTATTTAACTTTTTTTTATTTTTTTAACATGAAAAAAAGAAAATCATTGCACATATAAGAGATAACCCACATAAAAAAAAAACAACAATACTTCGCGTGACTGGCTTTTTACTTTAGAAAGACGACGTCAAGTTTCTGCTATCCGAGTGGCAGGAATCCCATCCAAAGGATCGTTCAACGGCCATTTTCCACTTGGAGTAGCGAATGTCTCGTTCGTCTTCGGTGATCAACGGCTTGAAGCAGCTGTTTGCGTCGGCATTCGAAAGTGGAGCATCTATATCTGCATCCGAAATTGCTTTGTAAGCAGCTAAAGCGACTCCCTGAAAGGTGGATAGAAAAGTTAGTATAGAGTGGATAAAGTGTGATTGAATGGTCTTATTAGAACGCGTAGTTGTACAGAAAAAAAAGTCGAAAGAGAGCTCGACTGGGAATGAAAATTTCAGAAAGCAACGAATCTTGAAGCTCACTTACGATGTTTTTTTTTTTTTGTAAAATTTTCGATTTGAACTCACCAGAGATGTTGTTTCAGCAACTTTTGGACGAATGACGTTAATGCCAACTAAATCAGCCTGAAGCTGCAGCAGAAGACTGTTGCCTGTCATTCCACCATCGACTTTTAGCTTAGAGAGTGGAATGCCACAGTCCTTGTTCATTGCGTCGAGTATATCTCGGACTTGGAAGCAAACGGCCTCTAGTGTGGCGCGGACAATATGCTCGCTCCTCGTCTCCTCACTGATACCACAAATAACCCTTAAAAACCGAAAAAAATGTATTCTCTTTTTGGAATAATGAATCGAAAGCGTGAACTTACCCTCTGGCTTCCTGATTCCAATATGGAGCGTAGAGCCCACTAAATGCCGGCACGAAATAGACATCGGAACTGCTGTCTACTGACTTGGCCATTTGCTCAATTTGGTTGAAGTCATCTATGAGGCCCAGATTGTCCTTGAGCCAGTTGAAGGCAGCACCGGCTATGGCAACACTGCCCTCCAATGCATAGAACGGATTCGCATGCTTCCCCAGCTGGTAACCCACGGTCGTAAGCAGGCCATGTGATGAGCTCACGATCGAGTTTCCAGTGTTGTACAGGAGGAAGCACCCGGTTCCGTAGGTTGCTTTCGCTTGCCCCCTGTGCAGGCACTGCTGGCCGACTAGAGCGGCTTGTTGATCTCCCAAGCACGCTGCAATAGGAACGTCCTTCAAGCAATCCCAAGTGATGTTGCCGTAGACTTCAGCACTTGAGCGAATCTTCGGAAGGATGTTCCGTGGGAGGTCAAAGAATTTCAACAAGTGCTGATCCCATTGCAGAGTTTCGATGTTCATCAACATTGTTCGCGATGCGTTGGTTACGTCGGTTATGTGCACGCCTCCAGTGAGATTCCAAATCAACCACGAATCCACTGTGCCGAAGAGGCAAGTTCCGTCCTTCATTGCCTGCGTTACACGCGGTACGTTGTCCTTCAACCACCGCAGCTTTAGAGCTGAAAAATACGGCGAGAGAGGCAGACCACAAAGTGGCTTCAGGTAGTTCTTGTTGCGTGAGTTGTTCGGTATGTTCTCGACCAGTTGGTCTACAGTGGAAGACGTCCGCATATCCAACCAGATTATGGCATTGTGAAGTGGTGTTCCGGTGTTCTTGTCCCACACTATGGTTGATTCCCGCTGATTTGTGACTCCAACAGCAACGATGTCCTAGAAAATATTTTCAGTAACTAAGCGAATCTCAAAGGAACCTTCAAATTCTCATTTGGCAGTATTAAAGTCATTGATTTCACCTTGTGTTAAACGTGTGTTATCACTTGAACTTTAACCAAACAAATGTTTGTAAATAAAGAACGAGAATTTGATGTGCTTTGTAAACTCACTTCGGCTTTTCCTCCGAGTTCAATTAGTTTCTTAACAGCTTCTTCCATGCACGTCCTCACCACCGACAAAATCAGTACAGGATCTTGCTCAACCCATCCTTCCTGCGGATAAATTTGGGGGACAGTCGTCTGATGGTAGCAAACGACTTCATCGGAGCCAGCTTTGAAGATCATAAACCGTGCTGATGAAGTTCCTTCATCGATGGCACCAATTAATTTTCCGAATTTCATGGTCATTTTTGGTTGGATTTTCTTATTCAGTTTTGAACTTTGTTCATTGGTATATCAGTTAGAACTAAGTGTATTAATCTTGTTCTGTGCACCGGCAGTCTTACGTTTTCTTTTTATCACAAAAATATGTTCAATAAAACGATAAGAAATATTCGTAATATTTTTATTATTTTTGTAGAACAAGTGATGCCAAGTTGATTTTCAATCTTCCTTCATAGCAAGTACTACGTAGGTCAACTGCAGATCATTTATGGCTGAAATTGTGTACTTAACGTTTTGGACTGGAAAATATAATGCAATCATCTATTTCACAGACCGCCGATTAATAAAAGTAGTCTTTTAGGAGTTAAAATTAGTATAAAAAAAAAGACTTTGACAAGTAGAGGTTAGTTCGAAAGTCATTTTCGCGATTCACCATAATGAGCTGCCAACTTCTTTTTCCAGCATTTATAATAAATTCAGTCGTCTTGATATTGTTTTGTTAATGTGCGTTCAAATTGTTCATTTTTCGAGATTTTATTAATTCAAATAGAGGTTTTTTCAATAGTTTTCCTTCAAATGTCTTTTAAATTATGCTAAACAATTACGTTCTCAGAAGTAAAGTTTTATAAAAACATACCTAAACATTGTTTAACTATGAAGAAAATAGATCAATCTTTTGAGATTTTGCTCTAGTTATCATAACATGCAAATATAATCATTGCTTTATTTACATATGGATTTTCTTAAAAATAACCTTATATTGCTCCAACTAACGCTACTTGACTGCATGATCAGCTTTGTTTAGTTTTCCATAGAGCAATATCTCGATCAATTTAACTATACAATTGGATAATTTTGCTCTTCTATGTTTAAAACTATTCGTAATTCGATTGCACTTCCACCTTTCATTCGATATTAGGTTCTTGCCACCGCTCCGGACAGTGGTGAAAAACATGAAAATATAGAAAATGCAAAAATGGCGTCATGTCGTCAGTGTTGTGCTGTGTCGTGGTACGTATTGGTTGAAGACTTTTAAGGCTTAAATTTTTACTCATATAGTGTCTAATTTACAAATTAAAATAACTGTTTTCGGCTATTCCACAATTCTCCAATAAATATGTATCAGTCATAATACGTAATGTTAAGAAAACTTTAGTCGAAAAAAAAGAACTTCGATCGAGCGACAGAAATATTCTCCTCTTCACCATACCCGTTACTTCCTAATTTTTCACAATGAACATTTCCAATTCCACTGTCTGATTGACAAAAAAAATGTAATTATATTCGCCTAGAATAGAATAAAATGTCCTACTAACTCATTGTTTCACCTAAAAAACGACAAAATTGCAACATGAAAATAACAGCGAGACATTTTCTTCGGTTTTTTTTCTTTTCGTGAGGAAGAAATCGATACTGCAACGTATATATATTGGTCGCTGATTGACATTTGTGCTGCTGCGGGTGCTGGGGACGGATGCTTCTGTCTATACTCCTTTCTACTTGTGCTTGTGTTTTTTTCTCTTACTTTCGATGTTTTTTTTTTTTTTTTTTGTGGTGAGATAGTCTTTAACTTTCTTGACTAATTTAAGGATTAAAATTCAGAGATGTTGCCAAAAAGTATAAACATCAACGAAACTCGTGCGTATGTGTAGCTAGATATGATATCAATAGATTGACAGTAAATAATAATTGATAAACAAATGAAGTGACTTTCGCAGTTTAATTTGCGAGAAATGTGGGTTGTGTCTAAAAGACGTCATGCAAATGCAGAGTGTTTCCAAATGAACCCAGAATTATTATGCCCTGAAAAACACCTCGGGCGCATGTGACAATTTTGGTAAATTTGTTTGATAAAAGGGCTATCTTAGTTTTTGTAAAACTAAACCCTCGATAGCGCACCAACCTTATCTTTGTTTTGGCTCAGTTTTAGTGTATACTAGTTTGTTTGATACAAGTAGTTTTTTTTTTTGTCGAATACAGTGTTACAGGCAGTGATACAATCCGCGAAAAATAGAGCAAGTTCAGTCCTCGCATTTGTGACAACAGTTAATCCAAATTGTATAACGACAGTGTGTAAAGGAGCTGTCCCTTAATTTAATTTTTTCGTATTGAAAGGCTTGTTTACTTTCTCAAAGCACCGATTGGACGAAGCTAAGAGACACATAAATCGCATGACTTTGTTCTGAATGTTAAACCGATTAGAAACAATGTCTTCCAATATTTTGCTCACCCATGAAGTTTTCGTTCCATTTTAGAATTGCCAGAAAAATAGATAACAGGGTCTTTGCCCTGACCAGCTGTTGTTTTCAGACTATTACAGAAGCGGAAGGATTAGCTGGAGCGCTTTTCTCCATGCGTTTGACGTGGCCAAGTAATTGTAGTCGACGGATTTTTGCCTTCCGGAATATATCAACGTCTTTGTACAGCTCGTAAAGTTCGCGGTTATGTTTTCTTCTTCATTCGTTTTCCTTGCCGAATCGACCGAATAATCGAATAGTGTAGAATTTTTCTTTCCAACGAGCCAAGGATCAAATCTGCGGTCCTGCTTATCGTCCAACTTTCACCTTCATACTGTAGGACTGGCAGGATAAGGGTCTTGTAGAGGATGACCTTAGTTCTTCGAGTCAGTTGACCGTAGTTGTTTGAACTAACCCAAGTAGCAGCGTTTGCCGCGGGTGATTCTATGACTGCACTGTAAATGTTTCAGCAGCTGTTTTTGAAGAATGCAATTTTATTTCTATTCGTTTCCAATGGGAACAGTACTTAGACGTCCAACACGCTTGTTGAACCTTCTTTGGATGAAGACATACTTGGAAGTGTCTACTGATTTGAAATTGAATTGAATTAATGAAATAATGGGCTTGCGGTGTTTTATGGTCGATTTTATATATTTAAATGAGTGAACTCCAAATTTAATTATGAATATAAATGTGATTGTAATCCCAATCTTTGTGAAGGCAGCACTGAAATCCTAAATCAAAGAAGAAATCGATTTTTTAGGTCGCCGTACATTCCCCATTTCGTCAATATCATAGAATGGAATATGAAATATTTACTTGGGCCAGTGACCACAGTGCCCCTGCTTAAATATCAAATAATTCGTTTTTATTTTTTTATTTTCAGGCAGTTCTACCGTCCCATTTTTTTCTTATTTCTTAAATTGTTTGATTTATTTTTTCTTTTTATTTCTTTTCAGCTTTTGTAACTAAATCTCCGTTTTGACATCACACTATTTTCATCATCAAAACTTAACAAAATCATCATACAAAAAGGAAAAAAAATACTACAGAACTTAGAGTTAGGCTAACTTCCTTTAAATAGCGTTGTTAGATTTCCATTTGGTGGAAACAAAGCTCAAAGGACTCAAAAACAAAAAAAAAATTAAGCCAACCAAATCATAATTTCTCAAAATTACGTAGCAACTGCAACTGAAGCCAAAAAGAAACTATATAGAAAACAATATAACTAAAGCAAATAATAAAACTTTAAAGTTTAGTGTAATATTTTTTTTCATTTCTGTTTACATTTTTTTTTTCGAAGCTTAAAAAAAAGAATATCATTCGGATAAAAGTACTCTATTCGTGTAGTTCTTCGAGATTGTTGAGCTCAGTGCTACATAAATAATAAATATATCTTTCATATTGTCAATACTCAAAAACTTACGTAAACAAGTTAACGGACATTTTACAGTGAAAATAGTGATTAACAAAAAAAAAAAAAAACAACTTTGCTAAGCAGCAACAACCATCTACGGCCAAAATTCAACATTTAAAATATGTAATTAAACAAACAAAACAAAAAAAACGAAAATACTAGTTACAAGTCACAATTCAACAGCACACATTTAACGAAAAAACAAAAACAAAAAAAAAAAACAAGAACATTAAAACCAACCTCAAAAATATATATATATGGCCCATATACATGTATATTAATTATAAATAAAGCAACAACGGATCATTGTTAAAAGTGTTTAGTTAAAATTTGTTTGCCTTTTCAAAGAAATTTATTTAAATAGGAAATTTAGATGCCAACGATGTATGATTTTAAATTTGGTTTATTTTTATAAACACGAACGGTGATTCTAAACAAAAGTCTTTAAGGACACAGAAACAAAAACACACACACCCACTGTTATCCTGAAAGATTAGGTCTTAAAGAAAGTAAATATTTATTCAAATTCACACTGAAAAGAAAAGAATAAAAGTACAAAGATACAAAAAACAAGTAATTATCATAAGGTTTATACAAATAAAAAAAAAGGAAACTGTTATAACTAACATCACAAGTGCGGACTGTTAAATATAATTAAGTGAAAAAAAAAAAAGAATTAAAGAACAAAAAAGAAAAAAAAAATACAAAATATACTAATAAACGGAAACAATAAAAACGGAATAATATAAGGCATTTTTACGTATTAAAAAAAGAAGTAATATAAGCTATATATTCATATATATACATATATGTGAATGTATATATGTGCGTGTGAATTGCGTGAGTGAAGGATTAAAGTAAAAACAAAGTTTATGCAACATAAAAAATTAACATCACTGTGATAATTATTATAAATTTATTATTAATTAAAAAGTAAGAATAAATGGAGTAAAAATTAAAATTAAATAATAAAAAAAAAAACATTGAAACAAATACGTGATATCTTAAAGGACTTCGATACATATATATTATATATAAAAAAAATAACTCTTAGGTAAATTAAAAGACTTTGCAATCTCTAAACAAATAATAGAAATACATATATATTTAATTATAGCGGTTCTCATCAGAAAAAAGCAAAACATAAAAAAAAATTAATTGATAAGGTAAACGAAAATTTCTCATTGTGACATCAATTGCAACATTAATAATATTTAAACAACAAATAAACTACATTCTAAAACAATTTAAAAATCAAAACTAAAAAAACGATTAATATATGAATTTATTAATTATAATATAAACTCGAATTAAAAGAAATTTAAAAAGTACCTTTCGACCTCCTTCAATTTGTTCGATATATATATATCCCCAAATATATATATAAGAAGTTGTATTTGTTTTTTTTTTTCTACGGCTTTGCTAAGAGAAATTAATTTAAACTAAATAACTACGTCAACATAAAAACATTAAGATATAAAAAGAAAAAAACTGAGTGTAAATTTTGTTTAAAAGCAAAGCTAAGATAAAAACCGATAGCAATAAAAGCAAAGCTAAGATAAAACACGGTAGCAATAAAGGCGGCTAATTAGAGTATCATTTGTTAGAAAGAAAAAAAATAAATAAAAACCGGCGTTTCGGTTCTAAGCCCGGGGTATACTCTCCAACATGAACACGCAGACAAAGCAATTTAGAGCTCTAGAAGGTATGTATAACATTCGTTTGTTTAAGTTGTATAAAACTTATAAGCACTTGTAATTACTTAAGACTTTACCTATAGGTCGTGTGAAATAACCAGCAAAATGTCCAAGTTAATTTTGTTGTCAAATTGGGTGACGTTGAATAAAAGTTTTTTATTTTATGGGTAGATTTCAAAAAGAGCGATATTTCAAATTGCGCTAAAAACAATGAAACTTTACTCAACCTCATTTGAAACCGAATGTGGTCAAATCATATTTACCTTATTCTGCATAACAGGGCCAAAATCATTTTGTTTATCGCATGAAAACGTCAAACGAATTTTAAATTTCGGTTGGCATTGCGATATAGAAGAATTACACTGCACATCACGTCAGTTTGTCGACCTCATATATCCGATAGGCTACTAAAAGTTGACACATTTTCAATCCCCAAGTTAAAGATTCACATGGGTTCTTGTTAGACAAATATTTTAAAAGAATTCATTTGCTGGTACCGAGATTTCAGACCGTTTAGAAATGTGCATACCATCGCACTTGTGTCTGAATCATGTAAATGACAATAACATTCTACAAAGTAAAATATTAACACATAGTGTTTTGATTTTTAATATTTCCACTTCTTTCTACAATTTTTACTTTAATCAGTTTAGATTTATGAAAAAAAATTGACTCTCTCATTGTCTGCTTCTCGTATTTATTGTGTCTTAAAATCGTTTCAAAAATTTTATTTGTTTGTAAAATAAATTGATAAGTTATCTGCTTATTTTTTATAGAAATCTATGAGAATTATGATAATGGTCCAACCGATGATGCTTTCTTTATGAGCACTATGAGAAATCTTAATATGCCAACAAGTTTCCCACCAATTGGAACTTTTACTCTCGATTCAACTTTGGGCCCACCACCGCAGCCTCAAAGTACGATCGGGATTTTCGATGCGAATGAAGATCAATCTCCTATTGGGGTATTCTCCTCGAATAGTGTTTTATCAAATGGTATTACAACAACTGGCAACTCATCAACATCATCATTTGGGGCATCTAGCATTACGGGAAACAATGATTCTAGTCAAGCAACTCGCGAAACTGGTATCATTGAAAAACTGTTGGTGGGTTTTCTTTTGCCTTTTTTTTTTTTTGCTTTCCTTCTATTACCGGAACACAAATATTTATTGAGTTTTACAATTAAAATTTTAGCATTCTTATGGATTTATCCAGTGCTGTGAACGTCAGGCTCGCTTATTCTTTCATTTCTCACAGTTTAGTGGAAACATTGACCATTTGAAAGTTGGTGATCCAGTTGAATTTGAAATGACTTATGATCGACGTACTGGAAAGCCAATAGCTAGTCAAGTTTCCAAAATCGCTCCAGAAGTCGTAAGTATAATTGCTTTCATTTCAATTATAAGTAAGTTTTAAACCAAAATTTCCTTCCTCCCAAAAAAAAAGGTTCTCTCAGAAGAGCGTGTTACTGGTACGGTAACAACAGAGCTACGTACTGATTGTGTCAACAACCTTTTGGCATCGAACGAGACCACAGGTCGTATTAGCTATGAGAATCGTGGCGAGTGTTTCTTTCTGCCCTATACCAAAGACGATGTTGAGGGCAATGTTAATTTGAGAGCAGGGGACAAAGTAAGCTTTCAGATAGCAACAAACCAAAGGTAATTTATCAGACGATCTTTCTTTTTAAATCACCAAATTCAAATCTTATATATTGCAGAGGAAATTTAGGTGCTTGTCATATTCGTCTAGAGAATCCAGCGCAGCCAGTTAAGTATCGTGGTGTCGTTTGTTCAATGAAGGAGTCCTTTGGGTTTATTGAGAGAGCCGATGTTGTCAAAGAAATCTTTTTCCATTTCTCTGAGGCTGAGGGTAATGTTGAATTGCGCCCAGGTGATGATGTCGAATTTACCATTCAGACCAGAAATGTAAAACTAATACTTTTGTACACTGGAGGAGGAATGTTAGTAATTTTGTTGATTTATTTAGGGACGGGAATTCGCATGCAATATTACTCGCTTGCCTCCCGGATCTGTTATATTCGAAGATGTCGATTCAACAATTTACAAGGGACAAGTTCTTAAACCATTGGACCGCAATAATCCCGCACGTCAGACCAACGATCCACTGCCTGGACGTATTCGATTCCGCGCTGCAGATTATTCTGAGGATGAGGTTCCTTTCGGCGATAAGGACCAAGTAAGTGAATTTGTTTTTATATATTTTAGATAAACTCGTAAGCAATAAAAAGAAGAGTGATTTTGTTAAGAGATTCATTTTAGTCAAAAAATTATTTGAAATGTTCTAAACTTGTGGCTCGAAATAGCAAAGATCTTTTCTAGAATGCATGTAAGTGCAATATATGTGAATAATAGGTTAGGTATTACAAAAGTGCTGAAAAGTTAAAGTATTAAAACTAAACAAAGAAATTAAAATCTAGAAGCAAGCTCAATAAACACGAGTAAAACAGAACAAACATCTAGATTGCGCAGGACCGGATTCATTAAATCAACCTTGCAAATATAATAGGCCTTAATGTATCAAGGGTGCCTTTTCTTTTTTGTCATATTTGAAAAGTTGAATTTTATGTCTTTTCTTTCGTAACTTTCTAAGTATCTTGTAACAGCAGCCTATTCTTTATTTTAGAAGGGCGACTTTACTCTTCGCCACGGTGATTGGGTACAGTTTCTGCTCGCAACTGATCGACGAGATCAATTGCAAAGAGCTACATCTATATCCTTGCTCGATGAAACATTCAAAGTTTCTGGAGAAAAGCGTGAGCAAGGAATTGTATCTTCTCTAAAGGATGGCTTTGGATTTTTACGCTGTGTTGAACGCAACGTACGCATATTCTTCCACTTTACCGAAGTATTAGACACCGTAAGTAATTGAAATCATCACAAATGTGCAATAAAAAAAAAATATACATTAATTTTTTTTAAAAGACCCGTGAGATCGCTGTTGGAGATGAAGTGGAGTTTACTGTGGTCCAGGAACCTGGTATTACCTATAACAACTCTCGGTCAAACGCGATTCGCATTAAATATCTTCCACCAAATACGGTTCAATTCGAAACATTAATGGCAAGCAATATTGAAGGTATGAATCGAACAATATTTTTGATTAAAGTAAAAGTTTTTATGTATCTTAAATCCTCGTCACAGGTTACGTTACTCGTGAAGCACCAAAAAGCCCAGTTAAGTCACAAGATCGTGTGGAAGGTGGCGTTATTACATACGAACACGGTGACAGCAAAAAGACTATTATGTATTTCCTTAAAGACTGCGAAAAACCACCAAGAATTGGCGATAGAGTTCGCTTTGACATATGTTTGGTAAGTTATTATTAAAACATGAAATAAAAATTGGATACACTTTACCGAGAAATATTCCATTTCCTCATGTATTAGGTTAAAAGAAACAAAGAATTCATTGCAGTTAATATAACACAACTGCAACAAAATGCAACGAACCAAAATAATCAACAAGACGAAGTAGTAGCAAATGGAGGCAGCCAGAACGGTTTTAGCGCTCCTAAAATCGAGGATTTCAAAACCGAAAATAACAATGTAGCCGAACCGGGGCACACCTACCGGGGATTCATAGCAGTAATAAAGGAGAACTTCGGATTCATTGAAACACTTTCCCATGACGAGGAAGTATTCTTCCACTTCAGCAACTATGTCGGCAATCCCAATTGGCTAGAATTGGGCCAGGAAGTCGAGTATACGCTCTCGCCCAATGGCAACACTTCGGCATCAGGAAACTGTTTGCCAGCGGAAAATGTTCGTACCTTGCCAAAGGGATCAATTAAGCAACCAGCAGTTTTGGATGGAATTCATAATGGAGTTGTGGCCCGTCCATTGCGCTGCATTAATCCTGATCAGCAGGAGTATGCGGGTCTGATTGAAATTCTTAATGAGAACAAGGTTGCAGTTTCGCAACACGAGTTCGGTATAACAAGTTTGACAAACCGACGCGATCTCCTACAAAAGAACGATTTGGTAACTTTTAAAATTGATGAGACAGGACGTGCTGCTGAAATTACTGCCGTGCGCCAAAAGAAGCGCGCCACTGTGGACTCAATCAAAGGGCAATTTGGATTTTTGAACTACGAGATAGAAGAGGGCAAAAAATTATTCTTTCACATGTCTGAAGTTCAAGGCAGCACTGCTGCTCTGCATCCAGGTGACACTGTTGAATTTTCAGTTGTTACCAATCAGGTATTTGTTTTTTTTTTTTTTTTTAATTATTTGCTTAAAATGTTTGCTAATTTGTACTCCTTTGTATATACAGAGAAATGGTAAATCGTCGGCTTGCAATGTGGTAAAGATTAATGACAGGCCAGATAGGCTCATATCTCGTTTAAAACTGAACAGCACAACTGACGATTCCTTGCCGCGTCTAATTGTGACTAGAGCACCAAAAGGCCCGCAGGGCAAAGGATTCTCTCCACAGGCTCGTCTTTACAGAATTCCCGGTATAATTTAATAACATGGAGCATTGTTTTTAAGAATATTGTAAGAACATAATTTTCATTTTTATTCACAGGAACATTAGTAGAGTAAAACTCGAAATAATACACACAACACGAAGTGATGAAAAAAAAAAAAACAGCAATTTTTGGCGCGATCTTCATAAACATGCCTGATTACTGCTCGTCAACTGAAACAAAATAATTTACAAATAATAATTAAGTAAAAATACACAACAAAATATGTAATTATAAAAAATATACGAAAAAATTGAAGTAAAAAAGGAAAAAAAAGAAAAATAAACAAATTATTAAAACATTGCAAATTGCTGCTTATATATTGTAATTTCTCTGAAATGAAGTAAACACAAAAAGAACTTGATGACTCTCATCTCTTCGCTTTCTTTATTACTCTGACATTTGTTTTCTTTTTTCTCTCCGAATTAAACTGCGTTTAGTTGCTAAAGTAGAATTATATATATTACTAAGTAAAAATTTAATAAGATACAGTAATTATTATTTCCATTAGAATTTTTTTTATGAAATTTTAATAGAACTAACGAAACAATAAAACCTTAGTACATCTACCATGTATATCGAAAACAAAACAAAAAAAAAAAAGAATAATTAAAGAATCAAAAGCAGTAATGGGGAACAGTAACGGGCAAAAAGGGACTCATAAACAAATTAGAATGTATATTAACATTAAAAAGAAAATATATTTCATGAAACTAACATATGTTTGTTCTGTGAATATTTTTTTTTTTTCATCGAATCTTCATTACTAAAATGAGCAATTTTTACTAATCGACAACAGGTGAACAAGCGCCGAAACATCCTGACGAAGGCAATGGCAACTAATTGATTGGTCGTAATTTAATAATTATAAGTTTGCTAGGACTTTAAAGATGAGAACTAAAATCTTTAGAAATTTGAATGTGAATAGTAACTTGCACTTGACTTCGGTAAACTTCGAAATGCTTGAAAGGAACAAATGGGAATTCTCGGTTTTTGCTTTTGCAGTTTCATGATTATCCACAGTATACATAAAAAATAACGTGTGCTCAAATCACAAGGCTATCCACTTTCTAACCATTTTGTAAATCTGGTTGTGATTCAGAACATTTGAAGGAGCAGGTGAGAATACTGGTTAGTATGAGTGATCTTCTTTTTAGTTGCAGTTTTCTATTTCATATAATTATAATTTCAGATTATAATCGAATCATTTTTCGCTTTAAGTTAAGTTAAGGCATTAATACGCTCACTAGTGGAGTAGAGAAAAGTGTTATGAACCGTATCGGTGGTAAGGAAACACGCTCTTCAGCGTCGTGTTAACAGAAGTAAACAGCTTTAATTTAATAAAGGCAAAAGATAACTCTCAAACCAAAAAAATAGTTACCGATTTATTAAGATTCTCCAATTTTTATTTCAAAATTTTTGCATGCTTTCAAAATTCAATAATACAAAAAGTTTTATTTATTTTTCCGAATTTTTCCTTTATTATGTCATATGATTAAATAAATGAAATACATAGGAAAATGTATGCAATTAACTTATTTCTTTCTTCATTGTTATTTTTAATACGTTATGTAAAATGTTAATTTTAATAATTCTTTAAGCAAATTATTGCTTGTTTGGTACTTAGTACCCAAAGGTTATAAAACGGGATTAATAATTTGTGTTCTTATTATTGGAAATTGTTAAAATTTATGAGTATTTATCAAATTACATTACTAATAATTATAATTAAATACATTTTTTTGTTTTTGCTGCTTATAGATATATAAAGAGTACGTATTCTTTATACACTATGGATATTTTAATATTGCATTACGTTGATATATATGAGTGTCTTACTGTTTCTTTATAAGCAATGTCTTCATTTTTTCGGCTTATATTAATGCACATATTCGCCTCTAAATATAAGCAAAAAATAAAAAAAAAAAGTGGCATTTCAACTAGAATAAACAAACGCCATGCTTTTTCGATTGCAGATTGTCAAGTTTTTCCAAGTTTGAATTTGAAAAAAAAAAAAAAAATAAGTGCACAACGGGAGGACCATATTTTGATGATGCATTAAGCATTGTTGGTGTTAACTTGGAATGTTTATGGCTGAGTGCAAAGAATATAAAGAAAGAAACATACGTAATCAAAGCACAGTGACCTATTTCTATTGCTTTCGGCTTTGTTCTTGCTGGACACTAAATGAATAAATATTTTTGTTTAAATTAGTCTAGCTTTCGTTATGATTTTGGGCTAGAGAGACACTCTATTTTTTCCAGTTTTTTGCTTTTTAAATGGTATGAAAGTGAATGAAACAAAATAAAACTAAAGAATTATTTATTTACAAGAGAGTAACATATGTATGGTTTTAAAATTGATTACAATTTACTGTAGTGATAAAACGAATACGGTGATAGTGAGTGTGAGTAACATACGCATGAATTTGAAGTGATTACGAAGTTATTTTGGGTGGCTATCCGTCGAAAAAATATTTTCATTTACATACTACTCTTTGAAACAAATTCGTGTAGAATATCACATGCCATTTCAATGTTGTTCCTTGATATGCCTAGGGCTGTTATGGCGTTCTCTTTGGAATAACCCTCACCCATTAGCTGAGCAATATACTCCAAATTAATGTTTTCATATGGCACGTTACAGTCTTTGTTATTGATTGTCACATTTTCGTACAACAGAGGATTTTGCTGTTGCTGATGATGCGAATTGGTTGAAGCTGATGACGATGACGATGATGATGATGCTATGTGTTGACTAGATGCAGAGTTAGGAAAGGCCTGTGGATTGTAACGCACATGTTTGGTATACGAATTCGAAGTGGCTGATGTGGTCATATGATTAATACTATTGCTATTATCGGCTGTGCTTGAATTAGTATCACTAGTTTCTACTGTCGACGCAGAAATAGTCACCGGAACTCGGGCTTCTAGAGGCCTTGTGTCGATGATGCCTGATATGGTTTCTGCGGGACCGACGATTTCATCGTCCCCGAGGGAACGTTGAGTTGGAAGCATGACTTGTGAGGCGACTATTGGGGTTGAACTAGAAATTCTTTGGAGTCTCAATTCATCCGCGAGAGTATCAACATTTCTTTGAACTTGATTGTGACGAGGTATCGGTGGGGCTGTGGTTTTTGGTACTTCGACTGCTGCTATATTTTCGGAACTTCTACTAAGGCTACATGACTGCATTGACATGCTATTTAAATTGAGCAAGCTTGAGGTAACGTTTGTTGGGGTTATCGCTGGTAGTTGTTGTTTTACATGCTGCTGCTGTTGTTGTTGCTGCTGGTGTGACT
This sequence comes from Syritta pipiens, assembly GCA_905187475.1. Classification (NCBI taxonomy): domain Eukaryota; kingdom Metazoa; phylum Arthropoda; class Insecta; order Diptera; family Syrphidae; genus Syritta; species Syritta pipiens. The sequence goes on along the minus strand of LR994574.1, from coordinate 347,238 downwards.
TGGTTGTGTTGTCTATGCCAGGCGAGGATTTGCGCGGTGGAAGAGGGGGAGCAACAGTGTTGTGACCGTGGCCGTTGTTTGGGTTTTGCAATACTGCGTACGACGAATTGCAATTTTCGTTGTTTTCTGTTGACATTGCTTTTGCGAAAGGCTTGCTATTGGTGCTGCTCGCTGAACCTGCCGAACTGGTGCCGATTGCGGGTGCACTCATACGATTTGTCGTTTTGGTAGCTGATGCACTAGCTGCATTTACACAAGAAGAAGATGAAGATAAGTTGGATACTTTAGCCCCGCTGTTGGCTGCTCCATTAACTACGTGCAAGGGTGGAGCTGATGGTTGCGGATGAGATTGGGAGGCAGGTATGGAGAGTGTTGGCTGATGTCCAGCGTAGAGATCGTTTTGAACAGCCATTAAGCTGGGCGTAGTGCTTCGTCTTGTCAAGCGGGGTGAAGAATGTGGGCTTTGTTTATCTGAACGCGATGAGGAACCCATGCTGTTGCTCAAAGCGTGCAAAGATGAAGTTGCAATATTGAATTCCCCAAAGTCCTGGATAAAAGATAAAATTGAAATATATTTAAAATGCATTATAGCGCGTTTCAAAAACTAGAACCCCCTACTTGGTGTCTTACAGAATTGTACCTTAGTAGATATAAAAATGTATGCAAACAAAAACTGTGCGTGGCGATAAGCACACTTGGCTGTAAATTATAAATTTTTTAATTACAAATTTCTTCTCTTCAATACGGTTTTAATTTTAGCTAAAGCATAACATTTTCTCTGTAGGGTTGAGCATTCCAACTTAAAGGTAAAGCTTCTTATAATTTTTATAAAAAAAGACATTTGGGACTACTTGTTACTGTTATATTTTCCGACCAAATCCATACATTCGTGTTCCATCTTTACTTCTGTTTTGTAAATTAACTTTATTCTTTTCAATTACTTGCGTTGACCTCTGCGTTCTTGCGCCAAAACGCTACTAGCTTAGCAATGTTTTTTTTTAGTAACAGTCATTTAAGAACTTTGATTTGAACGTCAGTGTATGTGGACGATTAAAATTGTATGATTAATTGGGTTGAGGAAAAAGTCCGTTTTAGTTAGCGTATGCTTTCGAATCAGTTTAGCAAACATAGTCGAATGATCGAAGTTCCTTGCACGCTTAGACTTTACTTACTCAGTCTTTGAGCATTCATTAATGAAAGATAGAAAATAGGAACTTAAAGTAAATATTAAATGATTCATTGGCTGAAATAAAAATAAAAATGAGTAAAAACATGCGAAACAACTCCAAAACATCATGCCTATCAAACCAAAGTTTAATCAACCATCAGCAAACATAACCGGCCTTTAGAATTTCAATCACACAGAAAAACAAATAAAGAAATCGAATTTAATCATTTTAACATAAAAATCGTTTTTATTAAATTCATTATAATTTATAACTAAGAATAAAATAAAATATTAATTTATGTACGTAATTTTTGTAAGAAAAAAAAAACTTTTTTAACAACGTTTGAATTATTCATCTATACAGTAAAATTCTAGTAAGAAATTAAAATTAAATAAAGAAAAGTCGTACACATTTGCAGATTTTGTGTACTTTAAAACTTTGTTTTTTTGTTTTTTCGTTTTTTTTTTATTAGCACAGTCTTATGAATATTGAATGGTTTTGGATTAAAAAATAAAAATAGCATATGGTAAATTTTACCTAACGGGTGTAAAGAAATTATATGGTGTTAAACTTAATGTCTACGAGCAGCATCTTCAGTTGATAATTGTTATCTTTGGAAGCACAAATAGTACTACGTTGTTTTTGAAGTTTGAATGTATTTTTTTTTGCTATTTTGTTTTTTCGATTTATAGCTACAGAAGCGTAGCGAGGAACAACTATTCTGCCTTTGTCCTAAACATATATTAATTTCACTACAGTTGTAGTATTTATTTGTTTAGTCTGTTCAAGATTTGGTGGTAAACATACTTATTTTAAATGATTGCAAAAAGAACTATTTACATAAAAAAGGGTAAGGAGCATGGATGATGTGTTTTTTAAGTAATGATGAAAAGAAAACAGTGGTTGTATATGTATATGTACACACTAACGTATGTGTAAAAAGCCAATAAATAATAAATTAGTGATTTTAAAAAGCGAACGAACAAAATGTACTAATGTTACAATTACATATCTTCAATTCAAAAATTTCAACACAATCTATAAACACAAAACGAAGTAAATGTGGCAAACTAAAAGAAAAGTATCAAGTATACCCTGTGTTTTAAGTGGATTAACCCATATCTCTTGTTAATACGAGAAACTATTTTATGTGCATTTTATTTCTACCTAATATATTTGCTGAAGAGATTTTTTTTATAGATATTATATATTTTTTCTTTATATATTAAAGAATTAAGAGACATTATTATAATCGATTTAAAAATTGGTAACTAATAAAAGAATTACTTTATTAACTATACCTCTGTATCATCGTCATCTACGTTCTGATGTCGACCATTTGTTGAGTTTCGATTGTGCTGCTTTCTGGGATCAAACGCATCCACAACAATTTGTTCGGTTCCTTTTATTTCTGCTCTACAGAATGGACAACCCTGTGAAAATGGGTTAATACACACACACACACTCTATGTTATATTCAGTTTATTACCTGTCCTTCGGAATCCACTTGCCATGATGTTAGGCAGGGAGTACACAGTAAATGACCGCAGGGTTCAATACGAATGTCCTTATCATTTTCAGCGCATATCTTACAGAGTTGAAATGTGCTTCCTAGATTAATTATAATAAACAAAGTTTATTTTATGACTTGAACAAAACTAATATAAATTTAGAACTGAGTATTACACTACAGTTGCGCCAAGAAACATAAGCACACAATTCTTTATTAAAACTACGCAAAGATTGTTACACGCCGGGATAGGGTGAGAAACACGACACGTGTTTCATGGAGAGCTCTTCTGCATGCATTGCCACAGAAGATGATGATGATAATAAAAATTAGGGCAACAGAACCGCAGGAGATCGAAAATAAAACATTTAAAACACAACAATCCTATGCAGACCTTAACTATAAAAAAAATCATTTGTTTAATCAACTTACCCATTTCACAATACAATTCATACTGCTCTTGGGTTACTGTTATGTGATCTTCGGTGGGGCTTTGAACTGCCGAAGAAAGGTCGGGATTATATGGCTGTCCGTTCGGATATAAATAGAAACCTTCCCTGTAATTAGTATAATTAGTGTTAATGAAAATAATACAACATTATATTTTAAATTAAAACAAACCTGTGTCCATCTAAAAGCGCTTGACAAAGAGATTTATTTTGCGGGATTGTTTGCAAAATTTCGCCATCACTAGTAACATAACCTATTGCCCACTGCCCCAATCTTGTACATGATAACCTAAAATTCAATTTATTCAAATTAAATATGACAAGCAAATCAAATGTATTGTATTCGATATTACCTAAAAACATAACTACCAGCTTTATGAATAAATCGTTGTAACCTAGCCTTAACTTCGTCGTACGTTAGGAATGCTACATAGCCCGGATGAGTTACGGCTAAAATTTGCCAGTTTCTTAACAGTGTCACCCATGGTTGAAATAACCGTGTAAAGACGTCGAATTCAAAATTTGAAATATAATCATTACAGGTTAAATCAATTGTTGTTTTGAGTGCCATCGCCTCAAGCCCCGATGAAATTGGATGCACTTTGTTGAGCTCTTGTCGAAATATTTTCCATGGCACTAACGTACTGGAAAAAAAGAATATGTCAATAAAAAATATATTTAAAGAAAAGAGGGATTATAGACAGCCATAATTTGTCACAAACTTAAATAAAGAAAAAAGTTATTAAAATTACTAGAGTCGTAAATCAAATTGTTTGAGAATATGAAAATTTAATCGCATGTAGTGTGAAAAAATCCTCGACACTAATTTCCGTGATTAACTTGTTCCACCTCGTTTCTATATTAACATTAATTCAAAATTCAAATTTTGAATGACTACACACTAAAATATATCGGGTTTAAGGCCAAGAGTTGGAGGCTAAGCTTGTTGGACCTCACGTCCTCACCTCACTAAGTAAAAGAACAAAACAAGTGTAGCACACACCAAGCTGTTCTTAAGAAAAATATGTAAACACAAGCTTATCACAGCAAGTTCTATCAAAGAAAAAATGTACCAAAAATTCCGATTCCTAACTCACACATTAATCAATCTGCGCAACAAATTTTATTGTTTTAATTTGAAATAAAGTTTAGAGTGCACATTCAAATTTCTTCAGCAACGTGTTCCTCCCATGGGACAAAATCATTTACTTTATTTGCACTCACAAAAATCACTTGGACCGAAGGTAGGTCAAGGATATATTAAAACTTTACTATGTACATTAAATTGACAATTAAACTAAAAAAGCTGTGTCGCCAATCCGCGATGGAATGATCAAATCAAAGAACTATTTATCACTCGCTACATAACTATGTGATAAGCAATTTAACTGAAATTTTATTGCTGTTAAGATAAAGTTAAAAGGAACACAGAAAAATATCCAATAGTGTGGTTGTACCTATTTCCAAAGTTAAACTTCCAGAATTCTGCCGCGTCCGCTTTTGTAATTCGAAATTGATCTCCAGCGAATACTCCATTGGGGAAAATAGCTTTCAGTTCACTCAACATGTGTGAAAAGACTAAACTCAGTTTTGTCAAATTCCTACGATACTGTGAGTTTTCATCGAACATCTTCTCTTTTCCCTCTTTAAATAATTTAATTGCTTGCTTGCACTTCCGCATCAAATTATTTATGAACACATTAAAATGCTCGTTCTGATGCAAGATATGCATCTGATCCTCGTTTTTTGAATAAATTAGCCTGAGACGCTGGTAAGTGTCGGGCAGGATATCCAATATGAATGGTGGGCTATTCTTAAGGTTCATCTTTGGTTGCTGGCATAGTTTTACCACTTTATCCATTAGCTTCCAGGTTTTCTCGAGTGTTTTCTTATCGGTCGACATTTTTTGGGGCCCGCAAGCGTCAGAGAAAGCACCTTGCAACTTCGAGAGGATTGAACTAATGTTTTTAGATTGTTGGATTCGTGTGCGATTTGTCGCCATTTTTTAATTTTTTTTTGTTTATCTCCGTGCGTGTCCCTCTCTGTATTTATAGCCAGAACAGGGGGACAGATAAATAAATAAATATAATGTTTAGAAAACTCTGTTACGTTAAGTTCACAAGACACAAATTAATGTAATGAACGAAAAAAAAGCAAAAAACGCAACCCGCACAGGAAATTATTTATCTTCAACCACACACATATGTATGTGTATTTATTGCTGTATCTTTCGTCTACACTCAGTTTATCATTTCGTTTGATTCTTCTTTTTCGTTTTTGTGTGGAAATCGAAATGTCACTTTGCCAAACGAGCAGTCGACACATGCATTTGTATTACTCTTTCTGTCAAATTACATGGTATGACAAGGACAACATGATTATTCTGAAGTAGATCGGACGACGGGCGGAGAAAATTAATTTTTCCACAAAAAAGCCACTAGAGAGCGAGATTTCACACGCTGATTTTCGGCATTCACTTGCACATTTTGAAACTTCTAATTAGTAATTTGTTTCGATTGAGAACTAAACCGACTACATATATCACGATTTCAGGCAGAATTAGCTGCGAAATGTGGATTTTTAAAGAGTTTTTAGCAAGCGCGTTCACTGTCACCCAAGCTTTCGGAGCACTTGTATTTTGACAAGTGGAATGAAATGAAATTGGGGGTCTTCAAGGATTAATGGCTGGCTTACATGTGGGAAGGCTTAAGATTGCTGGTGTTTTAAGTTCACAATAAGTGAAATATTAATTCAAAAACTATCCGTTGGGAAAATCTTAAAAAAGACTTAATACTCTTTTCTTACTTTCAAGTTTTTACTTTAAAAAAGATTGCGTACGATTGGTTGAAAGAGCTAATTTCTTGATTGAACTGAGATAATCAGATCTTGAATCTTCCCAAGTTCGATTTGAATTTAAAATCACGATTCAAAATTCCAATAATTTTCGGGACTGTTGAAAAATATGTTTTTTTACCACCCCATACTTGTAGCAAAAGTTTTTACTTAGTCTGCTTTATTATTTTTTTTATATGGAAGTCGTGCTGCGATTTTGGCTATCAACTGAAGCATTTTTTTACACAAACAAATTTGGGCGAAATTGTCAAATAACAACAAAAATTAAAAGAGCTCCAACAAAAGCCGACAAACAAGCTAAGCTCCATTTAATATAAAAACAAATTGAAATCTACTTATTTGTTCTGTTGCGAGCACAGACATCCGCAGGGATTCATTAACCGGATCGCCAATTGCGTTGCACGCTCAGTGACTTTCTTTACTTTCGACGTACACTATGGCAATCTCGCCGCAGTAAACACGGTTCTGCATCATCAAGACCTCCAGCTCCTTGACGTTGTAGACGAGAAACTTTTTGGAGGCAGTTAGAAGCATGTGGTGGGTAGGCTTGTTTGAACGATAACCAATGTATGGCATCAAGTATTGGCCCGCGACCAACGTGACGACGTGTTGCCGTCGTGTAGGACATCGGCCCGACTGATGATGGATGAAGTGATTGTTGGAAAGTCACCTGGAGGCGCTTTTACAAAGAGCACTTCTACGAAGGGGGTCCCCTCTACAAGTGTCGAATTATAGCCCGCACAATACTGTGGAGCCGCTAAAAGCTGGGCGCTGGCACTCAACGGTCTATAACGCCACACCATTACATTAAATATTGAAGGAAATACCCGAGATTTTATGGCTGTTTGGGCAAGGAAAAATTAAAATAACCAATAAAAAAATAAGAAATAAAGAACGACATTACAATAGGGATATTTTTAGTCAAATAAGTATTTCTAAATGCAACCAAATGTTTATTTGATCGTAAGATAATGATAAGAGCCTAATAGATTATCTCAGTCCACGTTCCATGCTTAGTTCTATAATTTATGCGCATAGCTGCAGCATCACTAGGCAATCATCTCCGCCAATTCCTGACTGTAACGAATTTCCGACAGTAATTTAAATTTTATGTAAAAACAAATAAACATTTATTGTTATAAAATGCTCATTTAGCGAGCATGTATAATTTTTGTGTTGTTAAATTTACTTCTTCAGTTTTCAATTAGTTGTCTAGTCTAGTTAGATAATAAAAATAATTTGCTTGATACGACAGGAAAAAAAGGTTTCTTATCTAACTAATTGTAACATTAATTTTCAAAGTATTATGATTATCCAAAATATACTATATTTTGATTTGCTGAACATAGTTGATTTCAACCAACCGGGGGTAGTTTAATTGATTGGTTGATACTGGTAGTCACGGTTATTTTGATTGATTTGTATTTTTACGCTACATGCATGAGTTCCAAAGTGGAATTTAGGGCTCTTCACCAATCAATGAATGAGCTACGTGGCTAACAGAAGGTTTTGTTTCGTCGTGTATAAATTAAGTCAACTCAAATGCCAAATAAGTGAAAACAGTTGTTGATGGAATCAGTACGCTAAGTATCTAATTAGAGACAATTGGGGCCACTCAGTCAACAGATTATTTTTTATTCGCAACGGCAATAAGTAACGCAATTAACAAATGTAAAATTGTAATCAAAGGAATCAGCGGATAGAAATGCAAAATCGCAAACCATAAACTTTTCATTTACCTGTGTTTTTGGTAAGCGAACGGAAGCATGTGAAGAAACGATTTCCAGGTTGTTCACTGTTGGCTATGCAAGTAAACACATTGTAGACTTACCATGAAAAAAAAAAAAAAACAATAAAATGAATAGATGCGGTCGATACTGTTGGAAGACAAGAACATAAAAGGCTTCGAAAGCAGTCTTAGACATACATTAACATCTTTCTTCTGTTCGGTCTCAATAAAAACTTGTAGTTCTGTGTTTATAGAGTTGAAATCAAAGGCGACAAATTGACTTTTGCAAGCCGGTTGATTTATAATCATAATGCTTAAACTTTGAAAAGGCACACGATTATTCATTATCGACAATTTACAAGCTAAACGATATGCTCTTTTCCTCGGTATCCAAAGAGTGCAAAAAAAAATCACACCAAACCAGCTCTTCATCTTTCAGTAAATGAGAATTGTGAATATATGCACAAGAGAAGAAACGAAAAAAGTTAATTATCACAAAAGAATTGTGCACACTTTTAAGAGAACACAATTGATATTTGTTTAACTAATGATTATTGCTTTATAAGTAGCCACTCTCATATTTATTTATTTTGCTCCACCATACCATACCATACAACGTGCGGTAACATAAAAAAAAAGTGTGTCGATAGTTAATCAAAACAGTCCTAATCTGAATATCATTCATTCATTGATCTCTTCAGGAAATCTATACAAGAAAGAAAAAAAAAGTATTACTGAGCACTTTCATTTTTTAAGGTAATCTTTACGGTTTATTCGTCGTGAGACAGTACATTACCCTCTTCGTTGTCTAATTAACTTCTATTGACCTAAAAAAAGGCTTTAGATTACTGCCATGAAGCGCGAAGAAAACTGGATGCATAAATGTTGTTGTTGAGATGTACAAATAAAAACTTTAATTACTCGTTCTGATGCGAAAAAAACGACAACTGTATTATAAATAGTTTTTGGGAAATATAGGTATAACTTGGAGACTAACGGCGGTTAACAAGTAAAGGGTATTTAACAAAAGTGCCAGTCTTTTGCGTTAATAGAAATTTCCAACAAAGAAATTTCTCTCTCAAAGAAAGTGCAGACGCACATAAAGAAGTACACATTTATTGTTAAAGCATTTCTACATTTCTTTTAAGAAATGTACATACATACACATGACCATTTTTCCGACACCATAAATTATAGGACTTAGTGTTAATGCAAATTATCGCCTTGGCTTGGCGGCCTAGTCAAAGGTGTTAACTTGCTCAACTCGGAAAACCAATGGACAACGGACATGGAATGCTAAATTAAAGGTATCGCTAGACTATCACAATGAGTTTTTCTTTTTCTAGTATAATAATCGCAAAATGTAAATGAGCATGTCTCGTAATAAGAACAAAGCAAAAAACAATCGAAAAGTTCCAAGTGCGTAGAAAGAAAATTTCTTTTCAACATTCAGCTACTTTCGAATGCGATGGCCAAGAGCACTGAAAGCCAACTAACCTATCTGTAGCAATCTTTCGGCTTAGATATCACCACATTCACGATTGTGGAGCGTGCATTATAATTATTTATGCACTAAAGAAATGGATGCATCTACGATTGGGCAGCCTTTCTACGTGTACCATTGTATATTGTGTTAAATCAATTTAATAAAATTTCCATTTTCTACCAATAATTCGATATGAATATGGTTGGACATTGTGAGTTCCAAATCGAAGAATAAGATCTAAATTGAGGTTTCCAGACATATTATAGTGCAATCTTAAATTATATTTAAGACCACAACTTTTGCAGTATAACAAAGTTCGGCTCAAAAGATTGGTTATTCTTCATATAAAAAAGGAATAAGATTATTCATTCGTGCACTTATACATGGTTCAGAACCAAATTAAATATTACCTATTATTTAATTGATTGACTTACAATCTTTCGTTTCATGAAATAGAGCCTCCTCTTACATTTATATTCATGTCTTTAATTATTTTTCACTCATATTAATTCCTAAAAATAAATTTCGCCTATGTTTTAATGAAATGCAGTCAACTCTCGATAATTCGAATTCCATCAAATCAGGGAAAAACTTGAAATTACAGAAGTTTTCGAATTAAGGAAGTTTCAGAAAAAAAATGGCTCACTTCCGTCAGCCATTTAAACAAACGGTAGTTTAAGAAAAACGTATAAATTTGACTTTAAATTATAGACACCAAAAATGCTATCAGTTTCGAATTAGAGAAGTTTTCAGGTTGGTTTGCATAATTGTAAATTCGAGGTAAAGAAAGGGACAAATTGCATAGGTCTTCTTCGATTTACAGAGGTTTTTCCATGGGACTGCAAAAATGCTTTTATTTACAGAGGTTTTCGAATTGTGGAGGTTCGAATTATTAAGAGTTGGCTGTACTTTGTTTTCTAAGACAATTCTTTACATGACGAATTTAAAGTATGGAACAGAGCGATACCCGCAAATTCCAGTTCACCTTAAAGAAAAATGTTTGTTTTTTTTTCAATGAAAATTAAGTTTGTTTTAAATGTTCTTACTGGTAAAGTAAATTGAATAAATGGAAAAGGAATAAAAGTATAAATGGTTTTTGTGCTTATTTATTTTTCTATATCGTATTTTCGATTCTTCGTGAGGTTTCAAATTCGGATCTTTCATGAGCCATTACAACTTCTAGCTACCTGATTACGTTTTATCTTAAATCTAAAAAAAATTATAGACAATTGTTTAAAAAATAGAGACTCGTCTATATCTAAAGAATGCGATTTTTCATTTTGATTTTTTAATTTTAAAAATATTAATTTATTTCACAACCACATACAGAATCAAAAGTCAAATTAAGAAGTTTACCACTGTTGGAGCAGTCAAAGAGAGGAACACTTTGTCAGGGGCAAAACCAAAATTTTAACGTTCATGCCAAAAGAAGAGAATGTGATGAGCGTACTATGCTTATGTGTGCCCACTGTGTACATAAAGTCAATTTGGTTTTCCTATAGCTACTGCTTACTTGCCCGCCGTTGCTGTTGCTGTTGCTGCTGCTGCTGCATTTCCCCGAATTCAAACTTCCCTCCTGCTGCCATATTAAAACTCTTTCACGGCATTAGTTGTATATCTGACAAGTTTTATGTATAGTATCTCGTTCGTGTGGTTCTTTTCTTCACCTCCGCTTTGGCTGAAGTCTTGCTTCGTGTTTTTATTTTTTGTTTTGTTTTTGTTTTTATTTTTTTTATGCTTTTCGATAAGGAGAAGCACAAACCCCAAGATACCTCACATCATTCAGTTGTTGAGTCGCAGTATTCTTATTTCTCTTTCAGCTACACTTTGAATTCGACTCATTTCCTTCATCTACTGCCTTTCTCTATAAATTACTAAACCTTGGCAATGAAATCTCATTCTGGATAAGAGCTTGAGACCTTTCTCATCGGCAGTCTTTCGCTGAATTGTAGTCATCCCCAGTTATAGAAGTGCAGTTCAATTCATAAGTTGTATTTAGCGGTTGCTTGCAATTGGCGGTTTTAGTATCGGGTACTTAGCTTAGCTGCTAATATTAAAAGTGTTTAATCGGATGGCGGTGTAATAAAAAAAATTAACATTCTTTTGTTTATTTATACAAAATAAAAAAAAACGAAAACAGGCACTTGAATTGCGTTTTGAGTTGCGGTCTATTTAAATGTTTTAGTGAGTGAATAAAAAATCCAGTGTGGTAAACTTGGTTTCAAGTTTTAAAATTTTGGAGTTTTAGTTTTTTTTTTAAATTTAAAAACAGCCAACCCAGTAAAAGTTTTATATGAATTTTTAAAATTGTGCAACAATCAAAATGAGGTGCATTTCAATTTGCTTATCTACGACAATAGTGTTGTCGATAGTGCAAGTCGCATTGTTTGCAGGTAAAGTCGCAATATTTTTTTAAATCTATATCAAGTTTCATTTTTTTTTTTATAAGAGATGAATTTTAAACATCTTTTTTTTTTTTTTCATGTTTGCCATAAACAAATGATTTGCATTTGTTTGATTTGTTAAGTTTCGTTTGATTCGCGAATATGAAATCTATTGTTTTCGCAACGCAAAAAATCAGGCATTCAATAAGTGTACTAAATTTCTGCACATTAGTTTAAATAAATATTTTCTGAACTCGTCTTTAGCTGTGCTATATATTTTATTAATATTATTTAAATAAGCAGAATACATATGCGTACAAGGAAAACAAATCCTTAAAAAGAATCTACTTTCAAATAAATTAACGATTAAATTGCAATTATATGAATAAAAACATTGAGAATATAATCCGCATCACGTATTCCATACGGGTGGACAAAGCATGGTTTTCCCTTTTCAAGAATGCCCGTACGCTTCCCTTTATTATTAGTTTAAATTTGAAGTATTGTACTCCGAAATGATTGTGCCCACATGGGCGTGTGCTCTGATGCAACGAACCTCTTGGAGAAAAGCCTTTAACACACACAAATGCATACACACAATTTGGAAATTTAATTGCTAACCAGTGCCGTGTGGATTGCACCTATTCCACTGTTCAAATTCAGTCTTCAGCCTGAACACAAACTGCGAACGGAAGGTAATACAATATAAAGAACTCATTAAAACTGACCCAGATTTTTGATTAAGTTTTTCTTTCCCCAATCTTCTCAGATTTGGGAGTGTCACCTGTATGGAAACTTATAGTATCTTCACACGGCTTCATTCGAAACTTAGTTATTTGGGCTTTGTTTTTTGTTTTTTGTTTTTTTTTGTAATTAGTGCCCCCGAATATAGGAAAGATCATCAATCAATTTCAGTTCCCTTCTATACTTGCGTTGTGAGATGCATAAAATGTTTTATGTGGCAATGAACTTGGCGAACTCTCTAAAATGGCGTTGTGGCGGAAAATTTGAACGTGTGGATATGAGAGAAAACCCTACACGTAGAGCCGTCCGTCTGTCCATTAGTTCACACAAGCCCATCTCCTCCTGATGGTTAATTGTTATGCTGGATCTAAAAGTTTCTGTAAAGTATTAGTAATTTGGCGGCGCTAGTTCTTCAGCATTCTTTTTTGTTTTTTTTTTTTTTTGTAGTGCGCCGCTGTAGTCTTGCTCTTTTATGCCCTTTTGCGGAGGTTTTGAGCGCCGGATTTTAAGGGCATGCTTTCTTTTATGACCAAACAGGAAGATGATGGTGAAGGAACTGTGTACTGCGAACGAGCTGCGGCATTTAAGTTTCATTATTATGGGTGTTGTATGTGTTTTGGATATGTTTAGGTAAACTTCCGCTGTAATTAAAATGTTGAACTATTATACAAAACGGAATGTATGGATAATGGGATTTTCCTCGTTGCTCACTGAATTAATGAATGTTGGCGTTGGTTGTTCTTTTATTGTGTTCTCGTTCGAGTCTGTTTATGTTCGCATGTTAAGTCTTGCTTAAAACAAATAACAAAAAAGAGTGAAATGCAATTTGCCTGCGTTATGCATGGTTCAAATTTTATGTGTTTTTGGTATTACATTTCTGTAAGATTTAATACTTTGATTTTGAGCAGTGGGCTGTATTACTATTAAACCACTGGAGTTGTTTTCATTTGAAAAATAATTAAAACGACTGCGTTAAATTATATATTTCTGCTTTGATCAATTGGAAATGATTGAAAATTCTTGTTTCTATTGTAGGCAACAGTATTAAAATTTGTGATCTGTCTTAAAATATATAGATGCACAAACACAACGCGTATTTTCTCAAATCAATACATATGCGTTTTGGATCGTTATTATCCCTGAAACAGGTTAGCAAATAATTAGTAATCCTATTTGGAATAACCAGAAGACTTGATCAACAACGAGAAGTTTTTCAAACAAAAATCTCTAATCTTATTATGATGATCGAGGAAATTTGAGTGAAGTATTAATTAAGTAATTTGAGCTATTCAAAATACTGCACAGAGATTATCAATTAGTGGTTGATATAGTTTACGCTACAAAGAGAATATTAACATTTCTACGATTCTCCAAACTTGAATTTGTTTATGTGGAAGCGTTGAGACATCAACACACTTCCATATATGAATTTGATGACATTAAAAATCGTACGTGACTGTACTTTTAATTCTGGAAGATAATATTTTTTTTTGCTAAAAGTCTTTGTCTAGGAGGTTTTAATTGGTAAAGCATGAAGGCAATTTAGATAGACATAGATATACATATGATAGAAATTTCTCAATTCCAATGTTAGTCAGAATCATTTTTGTGTAAATAAGACGCTTCATTACATTTGATTAAACTGATTAGTATGCATCTTTTAGAAAGGTAATTTAGAGTGAACGATGCAAAAGGAAAGGTTTTTAATAGAAGTATTTTCTTAAATGAAAGTTGTTTTGGTTTTAGTCCAATCACTTTTATAACACCACTCGTCACTCATTATATTTATTTATTGCTTCATTTTAGAGTCACCAATTAAAATAATCACAGCAATAGACGATTTAAAGGATATCAAATTAAACAGCTCCTATTCGGATAATTTGGCGTCCGAATTAAATAGTGAAAGCATCTTAAGTGACGACATTTATTCACAGGATGGATTGCAAACAACAATGAACACAGGAAATAGATTAACGATGATGCAGCGACAAAACCGAGCATTGTCCACAAACTGCCCGCGATCTTGTCCGCCAACAGCCGCAATTCAGGCAGAACCAGTTTGCAGCTCAGATGGTCTCATCTACGCCAACTTATGTGAAATGAAAAAGAAAACATGCTCAAGAAATGGAGCAAATGGTGTGTTAAAGGTAAGTGCACTAAGCCTTAAAAATACCGCAGAGCAAAAAAATAAAAATAAAAATGAAGAAAGTACCACAGCAATTTTATTTTTTTGTTTTATTAGAGACTAATAAAAAGGTAAAATACTACCTCTTTAGCAGATCCATTGTAAAACCATTTGAAAATGATAGTATAATTAACATGCACATGCAGCTAACAATATCCCAATTGACCCACATACTCTTTATAACAATTCGCTGGAGCATTCACTAGGCATATAATGAATAAAGTTGGAACTTCCAAACGATGAACCTCACTATGAGAGCATGGGGCGCACTCAATGCACCTTCAATGACAGCTTCAAGTGCAGTTTTCACATCTCGACACATGTGTGCTGGAAAAGTCGTCAAACCTCATAGTTTCAGTTACTGACGCGGCTAATTGTAAGGTGGTGGTGTGGTTTCCCTTTCTGGTCAGGCCAGATTTTTGTACGATTTCACCTCTAGCGATGTTGTTAGCTGAAAGATGTTGCAAATGAGATACGATAGTCGTTGTGCGCCACTGCTACTTTCAGTTCATAAGCCATTATTCTTCTCTGGCATACTAACACATATATTTTTTAACTGCATTAGGAACCTGATCTAAAGTTAAACTCGTCTATTATAGTGGCTAGTTTTTTTTTTATTATTTATTTTACTAAATTAGGTCATTTGCATGATAATGCAAATTCTGTTCTCTTACAGGAGGTTAAAGAAGGATGTGAACGATCTAGGGGATCTGAATGCAAACATAGGTGCCCGTCGGAAAAGGATCCCATATGCGGAACGGATGGAAGAACGTACCTGAATAGGTAATTTCTTGTAGCTGTAAATATATTTTATATGTTTCATTGTATGGAAATGCATTAGGGCGGTTTTTCTTTTTCACTTGTAGTCTTACACTTTAAATACTTACGATTTTGATTGAAGCTGGAATTTTTCAGCAGAACTTAAAATTTGCTCGAAAATATCGAATCTACTTTTTCTTTTTATTGCTTCAATTTATCACTATTATCAATCAATCATTTTTAGTTTCCTATTTGATCGAAGAGTTCCCATGCACTTTTACCTGTTCCCACTGTTTCTGATCCCACCGACTATGTATCTATGAGTAACTTTCACCAAAACCAATCCTGATCTAGCAGATGAAAAAAATCATACCTAAGTTAATAAATGAATAATGATTTTCATCTCGAACGAGACATGTAACTATTTCAACCACGATCTCTACAACGGGCTTATGTCCATAGATCAAGGCGGTTCCATGTTTTATTTACTTTGACTAGACTTTGATGGTTCTACAAAACTCCCTCGTATCTGTGGACAGAAAAAATAAGAGTGTCAATATTTTTTTTATTAGTCAAAATATCGTCTCCCTAATGACAGTACAATCTAAATTGTAACGATTGGCTTAGTAGATCGACTGTATGAAATGATTCCAAGTAAAATAACTTTTACCTAAGGTTTGTTTAATCCAGCAAAATTTTGCCGAAAGTTACAGTCGTTAATTAAATTAGTAAATTTAATGATCGCGTTTCTTTTAGATCATCATTTTTAATAGATCTAATTTTTTGATAGAGGTCTTTTACTGAACGCATTTTACTTTCTTCTTTTACTCAAAAATATTAAATCAGAAAGACGTGAGGAGATTTAAGAAATTTTTATCGGTTTCTTTTATGTTTTGATTCTATGCTCCCTAAACTAGCATATTTAATCACAGCGATTTCAAAGTTAATAAGAACTAGTCACTACTTTCAATACTTGAGTTCAGCAAACACATTTTTTGCTAACAATAGAGTACCCCAGTCTCAGGTGACAATTGTTATTTG
Source organism: Syritta pipiens (assembly GCA_905187475.1). Taxonomy (NCBI): domain Eukaryota; kingdom Metazoa; phylum Arthropoda; class Insecta; order Diptera; family Syrphidae; genus Syritta; species Syritta pipiens. The sequence goes on along the minus strand of LR994574.1, from coordinate 330,929 downwards.
TAAAAGTTTAACGATTCGAAGTATTGGATACTTGTATATATTTTATAATTGATATTTTCCAGATGTATGATGAGAGTTCAAGCATGTCGGGTGGGTTTGGCAGCTGTTACAATAGCACATGTTGGCCCCTGCAGCAATACCAGTGCTGTTCGTGAATCATGCCCAGTCGATTGCAAGAGCGCACCCAGAGATGGGCCAGTTTGTGCGTCAGATGGAAATGTATATAATTCGACTTGTGAAATGAAATTGCTTACCTGTGGGCAAGGTGTGGTCAAGGCATCCCGTAAACACTGCCAATCAACTAGAATGTGCCGTGAATCATGTTGGCGTATAGCTAGACCAACGTGTGGCTCTGATGGTCGACTTTATGCCAGTCCATGTAAAATGCGTTCGTCCAATTGCGGCAAACATATTTTTGAAGTACCACTTTCATTTTGCATGTTGCAAGAGAGAAATGGCAATCAAATTGAAAACTGTCCAACCGAATGTCCTAAATCCGAATCGCCCTCTCAGTACGTATGTGGAAGTGATGGGAATATTTATTCATCATTATGTGAACTTAAAATGCTTAATTGCGGGTAAGTTTTATTGGAAATTGAAGCATCAATTTAAAAAACTGAGCTTTTATCAGGCCACAGAGGAAATCGATTCAAAAAATTAGCATGGACAAATGTAAGAATCGCTTGAATCGTTGCAAGCAATTGCCTCCCTGTAAGGACTTCAACAATCTCTTCGGGTCTATTTTCTCTTCAAAGCAAAATGATAAACTTTGTGGTACTGATGCAAAAACCTACAATAATGAGTGTGAACTTGCACATGCAACATGCCTGTAAGCTGAATTGAAATTATTTTTTTGTTATGAAATATGTACTCAGACTAATTTTACTAGACGTGGTGTGCAGTTGGCTCACATAGGCGAATGCACTGACTTAAAAACAACATACAAAGACTGCGGTGAGCGCTGCACTTACAAAGACGTGGAGAGCGGACCCGTCTGTGGCTCAGATGGCAATACATTTCCTTCCATGTGTGAATTCAAGCGAAGAACTTGCCATTTACGTGTTGTTCCAGTATCATTGAAGAATTGTCCCCTTACAGAGCATTGCGAATCGGATTGTGATGCTCAACCACCAAACTTCGTGTGCGGCTCAGACAATAAATTTTATAAATCAGAGTGTCATATGCGTAAAGAGAATTGCGGAAAACATGTTTTCGTTGTGCCAATCAAGCGCTGCTTGTCATCCTTTCAATTCAAAGGATGTGCCAAAATATGCCCTAGAGAATTCGAACCTGTATGTGGAACAGACAGTAAAACCTATTCAAACGAATGTTTTCTTAGCATGGAAAACTGCAGACACCCTACAACTCCGGTAAAAATAAAGCACTACGGTGCTTGTGGTAGGCCCGAAGCCCCATCAACTAACTATCTGTATTGATCACATCACACATCACATCATAAGTTAAGAAAACATTTGTGTAAATAAAGATTATAATTTCATTGAAAAGATAATAACAATATCTGTGGTTCGTTTTTTATAGGTAGTGATTTAATTCATAAAATTGCAAATACTACGAGTATATTTGTTCATGAACATATACATAAATTTATTTATAACATATGAATGTACGCATTTACGATAAAATAATAAGCCAAGCAAAAAAGAATTTATTATAATAAAATAAAATAAAATAATTATTGTAAGACGTTTTTTTATTTAATATCTAAGCAGAATCATCAAAAAGTTTGCTTAGCATAGCATTAACTTCATGCGGCCTGTATTTTATGTATTTCTCTGGATTTTTACTGAACTGCACTGTAACAAACCTGAAAAGAAAATTAAAATAAATAGTGTATAAATTTAATTCAAAAAAATAAAAAGGCAATGCAAATGAAGTTGGAGAGACGCCTATTCGAATAAGAAACTATTCTATATTTTACGAATATTATCGATTAATATTTAAGAAATCGGGTTTGAAAATATTTTCCTGAAAAGTACTTACATTTCAAAAAACCTGTTATATTTGGGTAAAATATGCTCAGCATTATCTCGCTTGATTCCTTCTCGCAGTATCACATCAGGAATGGAGATACCTCTTTGAGTTTTGCATGCTTCTTCAAAGTCTTTGTTAAAAGTCTGTAAAAATGTAGTCAACATCAGACCGAGTGCTTTCCTTCCACTATTCGTTAAAAACTTACTGAAAATCTCTCCTTCAAAATAGCCCGATCCTTTTCTTTAACCTTGCCTTGAACCGGCTTCGGCAACTCATCGAACGACGATATACTTCCCAACATTTTTGACCAAGTTTTCTGATAAGAAAATTTCAATTCACGAATCATATCCAAATAACTCCGTTCGCAATCAGGTTCAGCCAACGTAACTAAGTCAATAAGGTTTGACCTTTGAAGTGATTTCAAAATATAGTGAATATTATTCAAGCGGAATAAGTGTTTAGTCGCTTGATCACTGTACTGCTCACATTTGCTCATAATAGTTAAATTAAGTTCAGCAAGGGCCTTCTCTGCATCACCAAAAATACGGAATTATGAAATTGTCATGATTTTTCCTTAAATACAACATACTTATGTAAATAGCAAGGAGTGCTTTATTTCGTTCCTCTGGCAGGAGAGACTTTTTCATCAATATAGTGTCCAACTGCGTCGAATATAAGACGTCGTGCTGTAGAATTTCTCCAATTACGTCGAAGTGCTCGAAAAGATGTTCCACAAACCATATTGTATTTGACGTTAACTCATGAACTGTTGCATCCTTCGGAACGGTGGAATATCCAAGAGTACTGGAACTCATCCCAACCAGGTTAGTACCAGACTCTCCTTTTACAACTTCCAAGAAATGTTCAAGAGCTTTGGAACCCTGGAATAAGACACAGTGTGTCAAATAACAATGTGTAAAAAATAAGCTAGGCTCTGGCCCTCAACGGGCTGCTACGCCACTTAATGCATATGTTAAAAGTATAGTAATAATCTTATTTACAGTTTGCTGGAGGCGATTAAGTACTTTCGTCAGCTGATCCTTTTGATGCGGGTCACAGGTGCGTTCTATGTCTGGTTGTAGAAGAATTACTCGCTTAAGAGCTGAGAATATTCCCAAAGCGGATGTCCACTCTTTCCGTGAAATACAACGTAGGATCCTGCCTGTTATAGCCTGGAAAAAAGCATTCAAATCGTAGTCAATTATTAAATATTAACATCAATGACTAAATATATTTCTTGACATGCAAGTAACTTCCAACTAAGAGTATAACTTACCTCAGCATCCTTGACAACTAATTCAATGGAATTGTAAGCCAGTTTTGAGAATACGTCTGTATGCTTCGACGATGGTATTATGTCATTCATTAGATTTCTCTCCCATACAAGTAACCGCTGCAAGCCAAGCAGCAAGACAATGTACTTATCCAATTCCTGATCACCATCTAAGTAGTCTTCGGATGATAGATGGTCGGAGTGCGAAACGGTTTTCTTAATCGAAAATCCTGTTGATTGCTCAATTGTTTGTGTTGCACGAAGATACAACTTATTTGCTTTCTTCTCAAATCTAATAAAGAGACCAAAATATAAACCGAAAATGTTTTAAAAACATGAAAATCATTACATTTGTTGCAACCGAGCCGACGTTGTCTTTTTGGGTTCAACACGAGTACTGTGACGAGTTCTCTAAACCAATAAGAACATATAAATTTGTTTCACTAAATAATTATTTTGTGGCTCACCAAAGGTTCATTTCCCCAGCTTCCACTTTTTTGGTGGTCCTTTAGGTTTTGTAGGGACTTAAATATAATTTCGCCACGTTCAGTAGCATATATGGTTGCATATTCCCGACGTAGATTCTGATCCAACCATAACGAAATGATATTCAGCTCATCTCTTGTGCTCTGTGAAAGTTGCTTCAGTGAAATATAGTCTTCATTTGACGAATCGTCTTCGATGTATATTAAATCCAGCAGGTCTACTGGCTTAAGGACGAAGCTATGTTTCTTCAAAAGCATTTTGTAGTGGTTGTTCAAGCTTTCACATCCGGTATTGAAGAGGCTGGTAACGTTCTCAAGTTCCACACTTTGTGAGTTGTTTTTCAAGAAATAGTCCATTGCTGAATGGAGCTTCCCGAGTGCTTCCAGGAACACATTGACATTTCCTTCTGTAGGTCCCTGATGAATAAGATTACAGACTTCCTGAGAGACCTCGTAGTGCGAAAGCACTGTATCCAAACATTGTAGTGTTGCATCTAGATCTATAAACAAAATTAAAACAAATCAAATTATTTCGCTAGTATGTAATTTATACTTTGCTGCCGTTTTTGTAGGTGTTCGGTTTGATTGTAAACTGGAAGCACTGTCTGTTCAAGTTTGCCCAATCTTTGCTCGAACGTTGTTAGAATATTGGACATGGAAGTTGTGAGGTCATGGTACTTTGAAACTCGCTCTTTAAGAAGTGATAGATTTGCTGTTTCCTGGAAAACTTATTTTATCATCATTTTTCGAAGGAAATATTTTTATATAAGACAATACCTTTTCAAGCTTGTCGCCGAATTGCAAGGAATTCTCAAAGCTATTCATTTCCACTGTGGAGGAGGTGGATTTTTAGATTCAGAAGAATAAATAATCTGTTTTGCTGTTTACTAAACGTCAAAAATCACCTGAAAGTCTCATGTGAAGTTTCAGATCTGTTTCTTCTAAGAATGGCGATGTTGGAGGCAAGTGGATCAAGATGTCAACTAAGTTGACTGAAGATTGAAAAAATGGGAATTTTATTCAATACTCGTTACAGTTTTTATAATTTTGGAGAAATCCAATGTAGTCATAAATTGCAAAGTTTTTTAGTATATTCAATAGATGCCATAATCAAATATATTACGAGGCAAACACCCTGTATAGTTTTCCTATAACTAGTCTTATGGTCAATGACAGCAGCAGTTGATGCAAAAAGTCGTTTATTGTTCGTTTGTTTATATTCGTTGTTTGTTGGCATTGCGCCTCAATTTTCTTGGTTTGGGATTTTTGAAATTGATAAATTAAACTTTTAATATGAACGCAGAAGTTCAACAGCGCTTTATACAAGTTTGCGCATCTCACGGAGCTATGCGTACAGCTGAAGCTGTTCGATTTTTAGAAACAATTTGCAACAAACGTAAGTCAAAATATTAGATTACATTAGCCGGGTACATTTGCTATCTATTCCTCAGACGAAATTGAGTTGCCTACAGATTCTAGATTTAAAGAGTTCATCGCAAACCTGAATAATGACCTCAATATGTACGATCATAACATAGCCTTCGTTAAATATCCTGTCACTAAAGAAGAGTTCATAGTTTTTTGTACGCTTAGTCAAAAAGGAGTTCGCACTTTGAATCATCTTACCGAACTGGATCTTAATTATTTTCGGATTCTCCTCATGACTATTGCCGTGGCTGAGGAGTATAAAATACCAGAAATACAAGCCATAAATATTACATCACAGATGCCAGAAAAACAGTTGGCAAAGAACCGAGCAGAAAGTTTACTTCGTAACTGGAAACAAGTTGGTTATTTTCACGAGTCGAATGATTTTCTATATTTTGGACCAAGAACACTTGTTGAGTTTGAAAGCTTTTTATTAAAATGTTTTCCTGATGATATAAAGGATTGCTCGTTGTGTAAAAAAATTGTTCTTTGGGTATGTGTAATTGCAAATGGATGATTAATAATAAATAATTTTATCATTCTCTATAGGACCCATCATGCAACGAATGTGGAACCAGGTTTCATTCGGAATGTATAAGAAAGTATTTGATAAAGTCCTCAAATTGCCCAGTTTGTCAGAAAATCTGGAGCACTTCGTTTGTTTGAGTAAAGATTTGATATGGTACAAACAATTAGTTATAAAATAAAGAGGCCACAATTTAAAATATTTTTTTTTATTGCTTTCCACAATGTACAATTTTATAAACTTTTTACTCTAAAGGCACTATGGAAATGTCTCAATAATTTGTTTAGATATATAAAATAGAATTACACGTTGATATTCGCACAAACTTCTGAATCGTATTCATCAGTTACAAGTTTTGCTTCAGTGAGCAGGGCTGCATCGTACTCTTCAAAATGGTATTTCGTTGAGTGGGATCCCTTTTTTATATTCTCCTTTATGAAATTCACAACTGTTGGAACATCAACAACAGACATCTCTAAGCTTTTTCCCCAAGTTATTAGCGCCAAGGGACGCTCTGGTAGAAGCATAGTCGATGGCGTGATGACGTGACGATACAAACACGCATTCAATGTAGTTCTTAATTTATCAACTTGCATCCGATAAGCACATGGATGATAAAGCATAACCATTGCTCCATCTTTCAGGCTATGCATCCATCTCTGAGGGGGAAGAAATTTGTACTCGCCGAATTTAGGACGGAGGTATCGGTAAGCACCACTGAAATTGTAAACATATAAATATTCCTATAATTCAGTGTCTAGAGCTATACTCTTACAATGTGGGCAGCCGTTCGGCATATTCAATCGTTTCATTCAAGCAATATGATGGCGCCTGCAATTAGATCAGTATGAAATGGCACATAAGCTAAACATGTTTCTATACTCGCTTCGTAAGTGGGAGGAACGACATATTCGCGCTGCACTGGATGGATGTTAAACTTAGGATCGTATTTAGACTTAAGATCTAAGCATAAATACTTGTTTGAGTCTCTTTTGTTATCGGGATCAAAGTCAATACCAATGTTGTCCTGTAATTCAAATATCAGAAGGGTTTTCTTGCTTAGCCATGTTCATCCTCACCTTGCCATCGTCACACTCTGGAGAAACATCAAGATTTCTCTCTATCGAGGTAATAGTTTTCACAGATGGTATACCCGGAAACCACTTGCCCTTCCATGATTCCTCGCCACTCGTTGTTACTTGCTCACCAAACATTATATTGGGCTTGGATTCGCCTACGTGTTCGTTAGATATTTTTTTAGGAAACCATTTGCCATTCCATGTTTTTGTTTTACTTTGAGTATTTACTTCAGGAGATTCTGTGGAGTGTACTTTGCCCTGTTTAATTAAGAAAAAAGTAAGTATTAGCAAAAAAAATTAGTCTCATCCGCTGAGTATTTACTCTCAAAGGATTTTCTGGAAACCATTTCCCAGTCCATGATTCGGTGTTATCAGTGGATACATCATATGCTTTCAATGTAATTAAAACTAAAGTAAGAAAAAATGTTGCATGCAACATGGTTTGCTACGTAAACACTTTTTCTATCAAATGAAATTATATAAAAACAATAATAAAAACAAAAAATAAACAAGAAATGACTAAAAAATTAATTCTGATGTAGACTGTGTATTATTTTAGAGACGTCATCGTAATCGGTCTGACATAAGCGCAAAAGTAAATAGGTTCATAATTTCCAGCGCTAGCTTTAACACGTAAATTTGCTACTGAAATATATATTGGTTCCTCAATATTAAGATCGTAATGGTAAGTAAAATCATTTTGTTGATAGTGATAATTGTTTACGAAGTGCTTCCTTTAAACTTCAACATTGGAGTGAGTTTAAGAAACCGACCAATTGGCTAAGTACCTAAATTTTCTCGATCTCAAGCACCCAAAAAGAAAAATTATAAAAAATTCAATCGTATTTAAATGTTTGCAAACGATTGGCATTTCATATATGGAATATTTTGATTCGTGGCAAGTTGTTTATTTGCATAGAATTTTTTTCTCATTGCGTGGACCAGTTTCCCACAATTACTCAAACTGAGTAAACGTATTTGCAACCTCTTTGCTTGCCGGCTGATGACGTAAAAGAGGGCTCGTCTTGCGACGATGCATAGACTGACAAAAGTAAATAAACTATGATAGGTATGCTTGTATTTATTTTTTTCTTGAGCTCGTGTAGTTGACGCGTGAAATGACATCAAATTTTGTTTGTTCTTAATCTTTAAATAGTATTAATAAAAACAAAAAAAAAACAAAAAGTTGCGGAAATAACCACTTCGGTCGCTTTGTGGCTATAAACATTTCGTCTTTAGATATGTATGTAAATATCTAATTTGGAATCGAGTGAATCAAGTCTATTCCCATTCGTTTTGTTTTGAATCTACCACGAGACAGACTATTTTGGTGACAATTAAACAAAAAAAATTAAAATGAAATATAAATAATGATCTTATTAAGTAAAGTTATGTGAACTTTGTTCTCCGCCGTCTCCGTCTCTTGATAAACATACATACATCGATTCCAATCGGAACCACAGAAATTCGATAGACCATGCTTACACAAACTAAGATAATAATATTGTGACGAATTTGTACGATATAAGTATACTATAAAAGAAGAAAAAAAAAAAAATGAAACAAGATTAGCTCCACAACAAATGTGATTGATAATAAAAGCAATCGGCGGCCGCTAGTCGCCGCTATCGCTTTCCTTCAAAAATTTTCTCTGATTGGGGTTATAGAATGGGCCGGTCCCTTATCGACATGGTTAGTAGAATATTATTATTTATTCGTGTTTTGACTAAAGAACCGCGCGGACAAACGTTCTCCTGAGAAATTTGTTAACTCGATAGCGATAATTAATTGATTTGTAAGTACAACATGTTACAAGAAAGTGAAACAGTCTACATGTAGACTTCCTTAATAAGCAGAATATAATAAAGTGTATTGGCTGATAATTAGTAAAATTACATGAAGAAGTTAAACTGACTGTCTTAGTGCCACGAAAGCAATACTTTTAAATACTGCTTCACTTTTGAGACAGTATTGCTAGTTCGTCGTTTTTTTTTTTTTCTATACAAGTGATGCAACAATTGGTCCACAATATTACGGATGAAGCAAGTGTCAGTAAAGATTATTGCCAAATTTTGTATTAAGTGTAATCCACACAGTGTAACATTACTGCTTAGTAGGCTTCGGATGATGTAACTGTAAATTTCAAGTTGTTATAAAAATATACATACAAATATGTTGTTGGGAGGATCTTAAGCTTATATAATTCCACTGAAAATAAATGTCGTTAAAAATTAACTTAGGCATGCAAACATATTGCAGGCTTTTTAAAAACAAGCTTTGTTTACGCATTCGCGTAGAATGGAACAGGTTTAAGTAACACTGGTATATAGAGTATAGTATTTTAATTAACATCTACGGTACGGGCTTCGTCGTCTCAGTATATAAGGGATTCACACCCACAGTCGACAGGTGTTTTTAGACTCATTTTAAGCACGTACTTGATTGTATATAAATAGGTATTTATGTATATTTAGTCTAGACGTTATGCAATTGGGAAAAGGTTGCACAGGGCAGATCTTGACCAAGAGCTTCTGGCAATTGTAATTAAAATTATATCAGTGGGCGTGTTTACACACATTTTCGGGCATACATTTGTGTGCGAGAAATTCTTGAACTTGTATTTTTGAATACTCTTGAGAATGTAAAACTGTCTTCTTTGCAAATCGTAAATGCGATGACGTTGAGTGTTGTATTTTGCTTATCTTGCAACTATCTGCCGTACGTTCGTGTAATTGTCTCCTAATATATATTTTTTTCTTTATTTGCAGGATAATGCCCGACATAAAACATGAACGTCTTATTGGAGTCATTGATGAGGGAACAAACACGGTGGCTTTTTCTATTTACACAACACCAGACTTTAAAGAAATTGCATCGAGTAAATTAGAAATAAAATGCATTCATCCACAAGACGGGTGGATGGAACAAGATCCGATCGAAATTATCAATAACATTCGTATTTGTGCTGCCGAAGCCCTTGCCAAACTGCAACCACTGGGCTACAGCAGAGACGATGTTGTTGCAATTGGGGTAACCAATCAGCGCGAAACGACAATCGTGTGGGATAAGGTAACAGGAGAACCACTCTACAATGCTATCGTTTGGAACGATATCCGGACAACGGTCACTGTTGATAAGATTCTAGCTCGGCTACCAGATCAGAACAAGAATTATTTCAAGTCGATATCTGGGCTGCCAATCTCTCCGTATTTCTCGGCGCTAAAAATATGTTGGCTAAAAGATAATGTCTCCGCCGTGAAAAAGGCTTGTCGAGAACGACGTTGTTTGGCGGGCACAGTGGACAGTTGGATTGTGTGGAACCTTACAAAAGGCGCATTGCACATAACGGACGTAACGAATGCATCGCGCACATTGCTGATGAACATCGAGACATTGCATTGGGACCCTGTGCTGCTGAAAACGTTTTCCATTCACCCCGACATGCTCCCAGAGATCCGAAGCTGTTCGGAGATCTTTGGAAAGGTAATGGACAACAGCGCACTTCACGGATTGCCGATCAGTGGGATCATCGGGAATCAACAGGCATCACTCATGGGCCAAATGTGCTTCAAGCCCGGACAAGCAAAGAACACGTACCGCTCAGGTTGCTTTCTACTATGTAATACTGGCGAGAAGCATGTCATCTCATCGCACGGTCTTCTGACAACTGTTGCCTACAAACTCGGGAAGAATGCGCCTGTGACGTATGCCTTAGAAGGAGCGGTGGCGATTGGAGGCGAGGCCTTAAAATGGCTCCAGAGCCACGTACGAATTCTTCCACAAACTCAGGAAGCCGAGAAAATGGCTGAGAGTGTAGCTTCCACGGGAGATGTTTATTTTGTTCCAGCGTTTACAGGATTGTACGCGCCTTACTGGAGGAAAGACGCCCGAGGAATCATATGCGGCCTTACCCAATTTTCCACAAAAAACCACATTGTGAGGGCAACGCTCGAAGCGATATGCTTTCAAACACGCGACATCCTAGATTGCATGCACCAAGAATGCGGGCACAATTTAAACAAGTTACATGCCGATGGGGTTCTGACGGGAAACAACTTACTCATGCAACTGCAAGCTGATATTGCTGGCATCCCAGTCTTCCGATCTCAATTGGTGGACACAACAGCTTTCGGAGCCGCAATGTGTGCTGCTTTCGCAGACGGCATCAACAAGTGCGAATTCACACCGTACAAACGATATTATGATAATGTCTTCTATGACACGTTCTTGCCAACAACAACCGATGAGGAAAGAGAACTTCGTTGTGCCAAGTGGAAGAAAGCCGTACAGCGCAGCATGGGTTGGGTGATAAAGAAGAAGAGCCAAATCATGACTGATGAGCGCTACAAGCTGGTTGCATCTATTCCAGCCGGAATATACCTCATCACTGTTTTCGCGATGCTTGTACACTCCAATATGGTCTTAAACAAGTAATGTAAAGTGTGATTAATTTTTTTTTCTTACAAAGCACACTGCTGGCGTGTGATGATAGAAAAAGAAAAACAAAACTCGTTGTGATCTGAACTACATGAAATGCGGTTTTTATACACGAATATAAGTTATATTGTTAGTTAGATAGGCTGCAGCATTTTGAAATATTTAAAATATTTGTCACCGTATTTTCGAACTTACCAATTACCAATAACTTATCATTAACAAATTTTTGAAAAAAAAAAAACGAAAAAAAAAATTGTACACATATTCCGACAAAACGATTAGCGTCAGAGCTTTTATCAATTAATTTTTATACTTTCAGCTATCTCTAGTTTGGAATAGCGTATGTTGTACTTTTGAACCTCAGAAATCTATTAAATCCGATAAGAGGTTTGTTGCATTTTTGTTGCTTTAATTTTAATACCATAGCTAAATAGGATGTCGTTATAAATGAGAATTGCACTCTTTGGCCTGCCAATTAAATCCCAACTTTCTCAATCATAAACTCATCTGTGAAGTTCAAAGTGATGTAAATAAATAAATAAATAAATTTCTATTGGAGGTTAATAGAATCAACCTATTTGGATTAGGTTACTGCTTTTCATGTTATAGTTCTCTTATCTTGCTTATTGAAACAAATGTTAAACATATTTTTGTGATTTTGCTGAAGTACTTAAATATATTTTTATGTGTTTGTTTTTTTGTTATAAAATAAAAACTTAATATTTCCTAAAGATTTTCGAAGCGTGTGTATTTAATTTTTGTTTTTCTGATACGTACCTCTTGTGTTTTTCTGGTAAATAATAATTGTCTTTTTAGTTTTACATTTTTTTTATTTCTTTTATTCTAACTGAGTAAAAAGGGGAATAAATATATTATTATTTCTAATTTGTAAAAAAAAAAAACATTTCAGCTTAAATAGTTCTTCTTAAAATGCTGGTTTGCTGGAACCAATGCCTCTGGCAGGAAGACTATTTGTTTTGACGGTTGGATTGTCGCGTGCTTGAGAGTGAGCAACCACTATACTTAAATATTGAACCCATTCTTCAGCGTTTTTGCCGTCTTTAGGTTTGAGTATTAACGTTTGGTCAGCAGTGAAGATTTCAAATGCCTTAGGTATATTACGAGCTCCTCGAGATACTTTCACCGATCTGATTTGATTAACGTCAATGCTTTCACCTCCGCTCTGTTAAACAAACATATTTAGTAGAATTCAAGAGCCATTTTGGTCAATTGTTCTTACCGATCCTTTGCATGAAAGATGCGCTCCCGATAGTGTGAAATATCTGGTTCTCCATCGTCGGAACAATCGCCATTTGCCCTTCTTCTCCTTCAATTGCCCTTCAATTACCGGCTGGTTGCTACCACTGAAAAATCCTACGGCTTTATCCGGATGATTGCACAGAAAACATCCCCACTGGTACTCCAGTTCATTGCAATTTGGATTTGACTGATCTGTTTTGGACACTTCAAACACATCAAGGAAACCCGAGTGCCGTAGTTCATTCACTAGAATTTCTCGTTCCTAAGATAAATGTGTGTATCAATTATAATTGCTTGTAAGCAATTTAAGCTGTATCACCTTAGCATTTGGAAACTGACTGGTTACTAGTTCTGTGAAGGTCCGACTCTCACATTTAAGTATCTGCCAAATATTTTTTAAGTTGCTAATTCCAGGTTCTCTGGTGCTAAGTACACATTTCTCCTTCACCTGCGTTCAGCATTCCAATAATCAAAATTGTTTTTATTTTATAAATTAATAACTTACAAAGTGTCGAACTTGAAAATCTAAGAACATCAGGTGAATCCAAGTTTTCGGATTACGCGTTCGCATTGTGAAACATGTTTTTGAATACAAGCAGTGCTGCCCACGAATTTGACAAGCAAAGTGTAATTTCGCCACTTTTTTTGTTCGTCTTTCTAAAATTAATAGACTTTATAAATGTCGGTAGGAATAAGAGCTAGACATTATGAGTTTAGTCAGAATAGACAGAGTCTTGTGCATATCTCCTCCTAAAACATCTATTCGTTTATACATATTCGATTATAGATTTAATATAGCATCCTTTGTACATGTTCAAAGGTACTATATTCGCTGCATTCTAATTTGACTTAGCAATTTGCATCTTTAGGGCACTGCGTTAGAAGAAATTAATTTAAAGAAAAGCATACAAACTCTTGGATTCATAGACAATAAAGTGAACCTTCTTTGCAAATGCTTAAATAACATGCGCAAGTTTGTTCGCAATTCAATAATCATTTTATAATTTCGTAGTGGTTACCTTCTATGCTGCACCTGGTTGGAGGAGGTAAGAAATTGGAAATTTCATCCATGTAATTTTTAATGGACGGAAAATGCTTTTCACAGAATTGCTGCACGGGATCTCGCATATACTGATACGGTTCGAATGTGCTCATCCGTTGATCCAATATGCTATTATTTGCATTCAGTAAGGTTCTACTTGTGTTATCATTTCGTCGTGATGTAACATTTGTCGTTGGCCCAGATACGATTACTTCATTGGTCTGTAAATAAAAAATACAAAAAAGGATTCAGCTCAATCAAGATTTTCCTTTCTTAATAAATACAAAACAAACCGTTCCATTCACCGGCAATTTCATCACCGATTTTTGGTTTCCATTGAGTGGCGGCAGCGCTGGTGATGCATGATGAACTGATACACTGTTTTGTGGTATTGAAATCGACCCTGAAACAATTCGTATACCTATGTTTTAGCTTAAGAATTTTTAAAAAATATTTTGTTTTTTATACCAATTGACTGATTTAATGCATCAGTGCTATACTTTAACAAAGCACTACTCGAGCTCAGCAACGTCGTCGGACCTTGCGAATGCGGCCGACACTTGTTGGGAGATGTGGTGACTGTAACACCACCCGATGTTACCTGTGTCGATGGAATTCCCCATTTGTTATGTCCAGTTATTATAACATTGTTGCTTAATGGAGGCACTGGAGTTATATACGTAGGACTTTGTGCTGTTAAAAAAGTTGTTGATTTTTGATGAGAAGGTGCCGTTTGAACAATTACATTTCCACTCGATTGACTGTTTGCCGTTGAGTTAGGGGCCGCATTATTTGAACTAGATCCATTTTGATTTATGTGTTGCGATGAGCTCAAACGAGTCATGCTTTTGTGCAATCCTCCGACAGATCCTCCTAGATAAAGTTTTAAATTAGTTCCAAAGACAAATTAGTTCCGCAAACAAATGTATTTACCTGTGACGTTTAACCGAGTCATGCTTCTGTGCGTATTACTAGATGGATGCAGTCGTCCTGTACTCCTTGAATCACCTAGTTTCGCACGTCGCGTGTACCCCGTGTGGGGAGGAGTTGGTGGTACTGCAGGTGCTGTGTTTTGCGGTGTGGTTGTCGAAGACGCTTGATGTGGCATATTAACAGTAGCTAACGAATTGATGTGAAAATTATATTGCTATATAAAAAATTTGTTTATACTTACAAATTTTAATATTACTTGGCACTGCAATTGATTTCCTGGCATCTTTCGGGCTGCTGGGACTACTACGACTTTTCTTACTTATCACAGTGTTACTGCTGCCAATCACATGTCGGCTGCGTGTTATGTCCGTTGATATTGTAGAACTTGTTGGTGGTCCATTGAAACCCAGATTAACTGCCGTTGAATTTAAATTCACAATGGTTACCCCACCGGAAGTTTTATTTCCATCGACATTTACTTCAGAAGATGCAGTCAGTTTTTGTTGACTGTTGAATATGTAGGTTACCGCAGGTTAAAAAATATATACACATGTTATTAAAGAAAAAATGAGAATAAAATTAACAACCTTATAACATTTTTTTGCCGAACACATGCCAGTACTTTATCGTTAAAAAGTATTGGAAACGTTGAACATAACATTGTTGCTTCGTGCAGTAATATCGTTTGTGAAGTACGGTCAGCATGCGGTAAATGTTCAAGCACGAAATCAAGAGCATATTGTGCGGTATCCTAGCGATATTGAAAAAAATATATGTTTACATTATTTATTAGACTGTCTGATTAGTCTACTTAAAAGTGTTAATACTACATTCTTTTTACATTTTACTTTATAGTGAAAATTTTACATTTGATTAAAAATTTCGTATAATTCAGTTCACAAAAGACAAGTTGTGTTTATAAAAGCTTAAATTAACGACACACACGATTAAAAGAAGCATATTTTATGTTTTGTTAAGCAGATCTAAAATCTATACATACCTTATTATTGCGCCCTGCAGTAGCTAGAACTTGTGCCGCTAAGGATACTGTAGTGGGAAAGCTCTTGGCTGCACATTTTATCTTGTCAAAATGTTCAACAATTAGTCTTGGCGACGACTCTGCCACTTTTAAAAGAATTTGCAAAGTTGGTGTTGCTGTTTCTGAATTCAAAAGAAATTCACATAGCTCTGGAACACTGTTTTCAAGGACCTGAAAGAAAAAAAATTTGTGAAAATCAATTCTATAGACTGATTAAATATTCATAGTACAGTTGGCGTCTTTTGTGCTATTAATATGTACAGTTGGAGTAAAGCTAGTTTTTCTTGCAAATCACATTGTGGCAGAAGTCCTATGAGCAAAGGCGCATGTGGAGACACTCGTTCTGGTGAAACTTCATAAATCTGCGACAGCACACGACATAATCCATAATTTCCTGTAAAAATAAAATGTTGATAACTTGTTTTTTTATAAATCTACTATTCATATTATTTAAACAAACCAGCAAGAATTGAGTCCATAATTGAGTCTACATGAGGGCTTAGTAAGTAAGCGTAATCAATTGCAGCCAGCGATAGATAGCTTGCTAAATTTCTGGAAAGTTCCTTATTGCCTTTGGGCAGAAACTGCACTGCTACTGGCAGAGCAATTTTCATAAGCTCTTTTTTGTCATAGTTCTGAAAAGAAAATCCAAAATATGTAAACATTTTTAATACATAGTATAATTTAGATAAATATTTACCAGAAAAATACTTGATATAATATCAGCAGCTATTTTTGCATGAGGAGTGTCTTCCTTCAGTGGGCCCTGTGGTTGTAGTGGCCAGAGTAGACATGTTTTAAGTAAGTCCACTAGCGCTGAACAGTAACGTTCTGCTGTTTTCGTCTCTCGAATGCACGACAGTATTCTTGTAACACAAATTTCCACCACCGATTGGTCATTATTATTTTTGAGATAATCTGGTTGCGAAATAATTGGTCCGATTTCTAAAAGCTAAAAAAACAATTCTAAGGTTTTTACTCTTTTATTTCATTACTTACAACTTTCGTAATGTCATTCACGATTTCAGAGTCTGACACGGAAAATAGATCACCAGCACGGGACAGATCACGTTTTGAAAGGACGATCGTGAAAAGTTCATGCATTGTTCACCGTTAAGCTTAAGCGTAGTTTTTTTTTAGAACAGCAACTAAAAACTTATAGACGGGTTACCATCATCCTTTCACCGACATTGTGCGTCTAAAAAAATACAAATTAGTTTGTACATTTGAAATTAACATATGTAAACAGACAATAGACTATGCAGTATGTACGTTTGTTTACGAGGAAAGAAAGAAAACGAATTCCTAAGCGCACCTAGATAAAGGAATTTGTAAATCTCTTGCAACCCTTGGCACAGAGAATTCCATTCCGGATTATCAGCCCGGATTGGCAGTGAGTAAGAAAAGAATTCGCGGTCGTTAACAGATTAAACGAATTGGATTAACTCACTGGAATGAAATGTAGGCATGTAGAGAACGTAAAATCAGTAGATATACTATTGGATTTAAGTTTAGATGTAGGGAGGAAAAAATCGTGCAATGTTTTCTTAATAATCAATTAAAAACTGCCAGACTCCAATGATCAATTTTCTTTACTTTTTAGACAATGTTTTCTTATATTCTTTTTGCCTTTCAAAAAATGTATCAAGGGCAGATTTCTTTCACTGATTGTACATAGAAGGATATTACAAACACTAAGTAACAGTTTCTTTTCATTCATGATTCCCCATAACGTAAAATAGCCATTGCATCACGTTCCTTCCACTTTCCTAAAAAAAAAACACAATACCTTACCTGCTTTGCATGTTTTTGTACTTCTACAGTAAAACAAGAACAAGTCCTTATTTCAATAAATAAAAAGAAAAAAGAAAAATACCACCAAAGATTACAAAAGCAAATCACAACATACTTCCCGATTATTTTAATCCTTCACATGTAGCTAAATGCCAAAAGATATCTTTCAAAACTCGAATGAACAAATCTTTTTTTTCCTGAAAATTATTTCGATCATACTTTTCTATTGCTTCCACCGCCCAAACCGGTGTAGCAGGTTCACTACGTATAAAGTGGTGTGGAACTTTCTTGTACATATCGTCACTAGTGCAAAACCAAAACCAAACTACTATTAGAAAGTTTTCTTTAATAACTTCCTTGCAATCACAATGCATAAATAAAATACGGACTATAGTATATGAAACTACATCTTTCTGTTTTTTTGGTTTTTATAGAAATCTGCACGGCAATAAAGCCCTAAGTAAATTTTGCAATGTTAGCACCACGAGAACTAACCTTTATATAAGCACCATCATGACGATCATATTTTTTTTCGATATCAATTGATCAACAAATTGAAACTCACTTTTGGAAAAAAAAAATTGTCAAAATACTTTTACAACATTTGACAAACAAAAACTTGCAATTTGCACAAAATGCCACAAGCGGTTATTCTTAATCGGGAAGCGGACCGAGTGATCACACAACCGTAAACACAACAAAAATATATGGAAAACACACACACAACTACACAGCACATCGGACAAAATACTTCAGGTGAAAACAACGCAACCGGCAGTACCCCCGCACGAAAGAGATAACCGAATGATATATTCCGATACGATTCGTGATCAGTATTCACCTAACCGTAACGGGATCCATGTATCCTTGTTAAACACAACGATTTAAGATTATTTTCTTATTTTTTTTTCAAAATTGTAATTCAGGTTTCTGTGGGTCACCTTTTCTGTAAAATACCCCAGGCAAAATATATAAATACTCGTTGCTAGACACGATCAGTTGGGGGAATAGGGTATGGTACGAACGAGCTGATTTCACATTGCAGAAGTACTGTTGGCAAATATGTAAACCTGCTGCCGTGTACCTATCGCTGTTTCTTTCGGCGTCGGGGCGAAGAAGTGTGTCGACTATACACACTGTTCGATGTTTCTTTGGCCTATTGCAAGTGTCATCAGTCAGCTGGTTTTAATTTATGTGATTGTTCTGTAGAGTGAACTCTTTCACTGCAGTGTTGTTGTCTCGTTTCTGTTTGTTTATTTATCAGCGTCGGACTAGCAACATGTCGCGGTGGGCGAGTATACTAGGCATATGCATGTGTGGGAATTCGTATCTGCTGCTGGCAGTGAAATTCCAATTTGTACTTGATGTTGCGGGAGTTACCTATTCTCCCTTTGAAACCATATGACGACAGGTAAATCGAATAAGGTAGAAATCATTTAAGTTCGGACATAAACCTTTTCAAGTAGTTCTCTGAGTAGCTAATTTTACTCACTAGGCAACACCTCAGAATCAACGAAATTTCAGATTCATAATTTGAACGCCAACAATTGCTTAATGACTCTTTCGCAGCTGTATTTAATTTTACTGCATTAACTCTAGACTTTGAGCGAATATATTTTCTGTCTCAAGTATTATAAGTTTCCAAAAAAAACTAGTTCAAACAACTTGCCCCCCAACCGGCTTGTCTATTTTCAAACAAAAATTCAAACCATCTTCTTTTATTCTCTTGAATGCAATTATATTTAAACATTATCAAAAGTTGAACAGATTTTAATTACTGGGTAAATTTAGATTGTATCCTTTTGTGGGGAGTTTGCTTTCAAAAAATTATTCGCAAATTGAAATTCAAATAGACTTAACCCCTTTGCTTTGCAGTCCATAAAAATACTGTCTTCGCCCATGTTTATTCATTCATTAGATTCAACCGTATATTTTTACAGGCACATAAGGGGAAGTGGAATAAAAAAACATTTTATCTGACGACATTTGAAGAAAAAACTGACGACATCAAAACAGAAAAAAAAACCTTCCATTTCTGATCAATTGTTGCTTAGAAAAAAAGCAGATGATGATAATGGCGATGATGCATGAGTCTCCAACTAATTGCTGAAATTCAAGGCAAGGTATTCCAACTCACGGTTTGGCGCAGTTTTTTTTTTTTTTGTTCAGGGCAACAAAAGGAATTGTATTGTGTGAATAAAGTATATGCAATTAAAAGTAAAAAAGTACTTAAGGCTTTATTTGGTAGTTCAGTCAGATTATAAATAGCTTGCACTTAATTTCTCAACCAGAGCAATGTATTCCTCCTTAGCGGCATCTTGGCTCTTGCCCTTAATATCATTCCACGACTCCCACTTAGCTCGGCCCTTGAGGTCAAGCATGCCTGGTTTGCTGGTTTTATTATCTCCCTCAAGGGCTTGTTTATAAAGAGCATACAACTGCAACAGTTCACTTTGTGTTGGCAGCTTCGTAAAGGTCTTTGCTTTAACAGCAGCAGCATTAAATCTCTGCAAGATGAAAAGAAAACAAAATAATTAAAGTACATTTACCGGATCGGACTGGGATTGAAGAGTGACACAATCTTTTAGATTGTTATGTACAAAATTCAAATACATACCTCATCGAGCGACATGATTTTGTTTTAATGTAAAATGTTCGACTTTCTGAAATTAATCAAAAGATTAGGTGCTGATAAGTTTGACATTGTACTAAGATGGCAATCTTCCATGTGCAGATAAAACAAAACTTCGAGATTCATTGAAAAATAACATATGTATTCGTATTTGCGTGGACGAAAACCAAATTTGAATTCTGCTTGGAAGGCATTGGAATAACGTAAAGAAAAAAACTATAAACTAATGCGTTAATTATTTAAAAACAATTCATACAAAACGTGATTATTAACAAACGTGAGAATCATTTAAATTACAGTGTTTAAAATTTAACGACGTTAACACGGCAGATGGTATGCATATTTTTATAATAACTTGTCTAACTTCTTAAAGAAAACACCTATAATTTATTGTATATTTTTTTTCTGCTGGTAAATTCATTTAAAGTTACAACTTACCAGGTTGCAAAAGCAGAAAGTAGACTGAACCAACGCACGGTCAAGTCTAGGTGTTATAAATTGTGGTTCGCCCGGAAAAAAAAATCTATGTATATATACATTGAAAGTACCTCAAGCTACAATTGTGCAGAAAGCTTTGAGCTTTTAACACTCACACACTGGAGATTAGAGTATCTTTTGCAATGTCAACAATTGTTACCAGCAGCAAGCAAGCACGGATACTTTTGTCGCTGCTTGAGATCAACTTTGATCACCAGATACGCAGTGTAAAGTGCAACACACATTTAGAAATTAACAAATAGCTAGATTACGTATCTCTCAAATTTTTTTTTTTCTTTATATTAAAGCAAAAAAAAAAATATTTTAGTGTTATTTTTCAAGAGGAAATTTCAATTAGAATAATGCTTGTAAGTGTATATGGATGCGTGTATGTGGTGATGTAACGATGAACTTACCGAAACTTAGATCGCATGTTTGTAAGTCAAATCTAAGTTCAATGGTTTAGTCATTTATTCGGTTGAAACCTTATTACAAATGAATGTAAATAAATTTGAATTTTTTCATCGCATTTAAAGCAGCTTTAAGCGTTTTAAATCATCTACCAAATATTAAATAATATCGAACACAATAATCAAGCTTTTGTTTAACTTCAAAATTGTTCTTTTCACAGATTTGTAATTTTGTGAAAAAGACCCGACCACTTGTTCAATTGGGCTGATTTTTTTTTTGAAAAAGAAAAAAGGCCTTAGACTGAAACATAATTTTTTTACGATTGAAATAGGTTCAAAGAAATTTTAAATATTTGCTGGTTTTAACTCTCCATACAAAAAACGTCATCAGTTATTCAAAATTTGTTTTTTAGGGTTTCATTCCAAAGGAATAACGAAATCCTTTCTTTTTGTACAATACATAGCAATTGACTTCATGAAAATAGTATTTGATTTAAAAAAAATATGCTTTTCCTATCCAAACAAACACAAAATCCTTTTTCCTTGTTTTTTTTTTTTAAGATAAATTATACTACATAATTTTTAGTTTCTACGCTAAGTTTGTTCTAGACAAAGTCAAAGGAATTGTAGGGTAATAATTAAATTCGATGAGAGTTCTCATGACGGTCTCAAACAAACAGAAATGCATACATACATATGAAAAATATAAAAATGCACAAGCAAACAATAAGAATTTTCCTAATTCAATGCCACCGTTCCGATTGTTGATTATATTTTCTTATGTGTTTTTACTTAGCGTAATAAATGATTAAATAAAGCCATTGCACTCTATTCTGTTTTATATTCATTTGAATTTGAAGTACCTGAAGTTTTCTGTTGAAATAAATTTGTATCTACAGATTAAGATAACTCGGAGTGGATAAGATAATTGTAGTTAGTGATTTTTATATTTTGTCGATCTCTCTCTTATCATACCTTCAAAAAAAATATGTGGCCGTTTGCAGACTGGGGGGTCATTTTTTTTTTTTTTTTACTAAGCTTCTAGTCGAATTTCTTCAAATAGTTTGATAACATACAACATGTACTTTCGACTTCACCTTCTCTCTAAATTTTTTTGCAATACATTAATTATTAACCTCTCAACCGATCTATCCTTTTCGATTGACAATGTGTTTTATTCCAATTTTGCTTTAGGTTTCTAAAAGTAGAACTCCTGCCATAGTACTTGGTGAATTAACATCTTTTGCCTTTATTTTCATACAATAATTAAACGATTTTTCCGCTCTACTAGATGTCATTTAGAAGAAGCGTGTGCCGGCGAATAATAGATTTAAAAATCATTCCGGCCCCAACCACTATGCTCTTAATCAATAAAAAGTTGAACTTTATCTTTCGGCACTTCTGTTATATAACTAAGTAATGCAATTAACTCAGATGATATGCTATAATATGAATGTTGACCCTTACTATTAGTCAGATCGAAAAGTTGATGAATATATAAAACCATGTTCAACAGCTTTTCCCAAAAATGATTCCATTACTGAATTAGAACGTTTACATATTTGCAATATGTGTTTGCTGACATGTAAAAACTATATAACTCTATAAACTGAAAAATACTATGAATAACGTGCATATCAAAATTCGGGATACTAGCAACAAGTATTGTATAGCATTTTCTTTTTGGATTTTACAAATAACAAAGTTTGAGGCTCGCGACTAAGAATATTTGCTTTACACTAAATATTGTTTTATAATCAGTTCAATTCGTTTCATGTAACTAATTTCGACCTTCCTGATTTTTGTCTATTTTCAAGATAACATTTTCTATTTAAATATGAATTTTATGAATTTTATCTATACCAGATTCGAATCGGAAATTAAGGCTGACGCAACTTTTTTTTTAACAAAAAATTATCTTTCTTCTTCTGCAGATTATATCATCTTTCAGTTTTAGATGTATAATATTCTTATTTATAGAAAGTTAAGTAAAAATGATTAACAAATAAATAGTGAATTTGCCTAATGAAAGTTTTTAACACTAGATTTATCAGCTATTTAAATTTCTATTAAACAAGAATGACTTTAAGAAAAGTGCTTATCAGTCTTAATTTACTTTAAAAAATAATAAAATGAGCTCAATAATAGCCATTGTAATACATAAAAATGATTTTTTAGATATACCTACTAGCTAAAAAAGTCATGATATCATAACAGACAGAAAAGGTTACAGGAATTTGAAATTGAAGCTAGTAGACTGGTCTGGTCAGGTAAATCTAGCGTTAAAAATGTCGATCGATGTTTCAGTCAATAACTTATATGATGAATTCAACATATGTGTTTATGACTGTTCCTTCTTAATAGAACATTGCTATCATTGCGAAAATCTATAAACATATATATAAACTAAACCTCAAAATAAGAAATCTGTAGATACATACGAAATTGTAAATTGATGACAAATAAACGTTAAAAAAAAAATAAAATAAAACTAAAACGCAATGAGATGTTAAAATTGCATAAATCTGAGAAGATTATTAGCAAAAAAAAACACAACTAATGACTCGTAATTGTTTTTTCCTTAGCAACACATTTGCTTGATGTTATTGCCAAATATTAATTTATACTTCTACATATTATTTATTAGGGAAGTATTTTCTGGGAAAAAAAATTCTTGTAAACAATTTTAGTAATGTTACCAGCAAGTAATTCCATGAGATTTGCCGATTAAGTAGGTAGTAAGCAGTAGACTCTGGATTATAAGAACTAATGAATGTCAGAAAATCGAGGTATCGTGTAAAGAAAAACAATACAAAGCCTAAGGCTCTTTCGCTCTGGCTTTTAGCTAACTTATAATTTTAATTATAAATTATGCTTTTATAAATAAATGGATAAATATAAACGACACATGTGAATCTTTTTAATCGCAAGAAGGGCAAGAAGAGAAAAAAAGAACATTTCAATAAAATTTTTATAAAGGGAAACAGTTCAAGAAGTTCATAATTTTATTGAGCTTCACATTTCAAAGCAGTTTCTAATATTTTTATAAAATGTAATTCGCATTTAACATGTATAAGCAGACTGACTATAAACTGGCGAGTGCGAAGATTTTCACGTTGATTTATACAAGAAATGTAATACAAAATGAAGATTTCACGAGGAAAAACCTTAGCTAATTTGTTTTCCTCGTGTAAATCCAACTAAAGCTACGACATCAAGGAGAGCGAAACTCGTAAAATATTTTAGAAAATGTCATGACAAATGGTAAGCGAGTGAAAGAAAAAATTCGAAAGGCCCGGAAGCTAGTCAGTGACTTGTGCTCTTTCTATTACTCCAGCGGGGGACCAGGTGTAGCGTATTCCCCGTTCACAAAAAAAAAAAAAAAATACGCGCACCCATTAATGGATTATCAAACCTCTCCTTATCGCATGAATCAGTTTAGAACCGGCGGTAAAACCCTTTATAAGATATCATTTGCAAAATGATAAAATTTGTAAGAGATATCGTCGTGAAATCCAGATTTATCAAGTAATTAATTAAATCCACGTTCCGAGGATCACTATAAAAGCATTCTGAATATGCCGAAAATCTATCAGTTGATACTTCAATTTGTCACAGGTAGAGACACTTCTCAATAGTTGAACTAAATATAAAATGGCCGATGTAAGATTAAAACAAGACATTATTGCAATGCAAGAAATAATTTGTATTTATTTTTCTCTAGTTCGTCGAAATTGCAAAGAAAGCTGCATCCTTCAGCAAGCAGCCAAGCGACTCTGAATTCTTGGAATTCTACGGTCTTTACAAGCAAGCAACAGCTGGTGATATTAATGTTGCCAAGCCCGGAGCATTGGACCTTAAGGGCAAGGCCAAGTGGGATGCGTGGAACCAACATAAAGGTTTGTCAGCTGATGAAGCCAAGGCCGCCTACATCAAGGTCTATGAGAAGTATGCCCCAAAATATACTTAAGTTAAATGTTAACTACAGTTTAAGAGGAGTAGTAAATAAATCAAACTAATTTTTTACATAAAATCATAAATCTATACTTTTATTCATTTTTAATTTACTCGTTTATTACTTAAATATCTTTTGATATTGATTTCTGCAACACCAACCTTGATTCAACCACCGGCGAAATCGCTTTGTCGCCTAAAAGTAGAATATTTTTAACCATCCACAGTTGTTGATTCAGATTCAGGCATGGCGATCACAGCAGCTATAAGAGGCTTGCACTGCCTTAACTTTATTATTATGATGCGAACAAGTGAGTTTTCTTTTGTCAGGGTAAGCGGTGGCAGGCCATCCTCTGAAGAAAATATGGCAGTAATTTCAACATCAATCTTTAGTGGGGAACCGGGCAAAATGGCAGGCAACTGTGGAAAAATATACTTTATGATGAAATCTAGTGAGGCATGAGATGATATTAAATAGAGAGAATAGATAAACTTATATTAAAAAAAAAGGAATAGTGAATCTTCTTCTTTGTAATGAAAACAGTATCCACCGTCCAACGATTTACTTATTTAATTTGATATAAAGCAGAGATAAGGAATTTGTCAGCGCCGAATCTATTGGCTAAAAGAGCATTTTACTTAAAAAAGTGTTTTTTTTTTACTCAAAAATAGACTGATTTTTTTTTAGCAATCGATCGTTTTTGTATCCGTTTTTGATCGCATTGATCTTCATGCAATGGAACATCACTTATGTTTGCACAATATGAATGTGCAAATGGGTGTATGCAATTTTTAAAAATTAGCGTGCAATAACTTTTTGTGTTGAAGAAATTCATTTGGTCAAACTTCAATTGAAGCTTTTCGTAGATCTTCGTTAAAAAGCTACACATTTGCAAGAGCTTTTTTCTTTAATCTTTTACACAATTTCAAATTTTCTACTACATTTTTAAAAACCGAATAGATTTGTTGAAAAAGAACTTAACAATTTTGATCAGAAGATGAAGAGGACAAAATATACTGTTCAACTTTTTAAGCAACAAATGTAGACACGTCGAAATTACGCGAACTCGAAATGAAATGTTAGAACATAAAATATATAAGCAACAGTTGTAATTGCGTTTGCCTCTTCTTATCATCTTTACTATTCTTGCTTCTAATCTAAATTTTCTAATATCATAGTCAAAAATTAGACTTTTGAGTTGCGGTTTTGGTGTAACAAATTAGTGATGTTCTTTTGAGTCATATGATTAATCAAGATTGAAGTATCTTATTATACCTACATTTGCTGTTGATTTGGATATTTTATAATGCCTTCTATCTGCGTGGATTAAAGCTCTCAAATTACTGGCCACTTTGTACGGCGATAGATTCTGAATGGTTAGAAATAAACGAAAAACAGGTCCAGCGCCGCATAATTCCGCAGACACTTTGATTGGAGCATTCGCAACATCACCCGATATCATGCTTTCCACCGAGTTAATTGCGTCAACTGTGGCCTGGGCAGCTGTGTGCCGCAACCGCCACAACTCCACTTGAAAGCTGCCGTAGGTAGCTAAAAGGAAAAAAACACAAAGTTAAAATACTGTCTTTCAGCAAACTCGTCTAATTACGACCTTTAGCGTTTAGTTTTTCCCGCATAGATTGCTCAATAAATAACGAACTTTTCTTCGGCTTTTCAAGTAGAGGCACCTTATTAGAATTATCGGTCTTGCGATTGATTGAAACAGTGTCTGCATTGGCCACATCAAATGTTGCATTTCTTTTGAGAATTTTTACAATCATGTCGCCAGATTGAGTGATCAGAGTGAGTACATATTCCTCCTGCCCCAAGCGACCAAAAGCCATGGCCATAACTGTTTCTGCCATTTTAAATTCATCCACAACATATTTTTGAATGTAGAGCTGAACGAGACCGCCGATCAGAGATACACAAACCATTGTTAAGCCCAAGTGGGGTAAGCAGATGGGAATCATGCAAATGGGAGTTGTCTCCAGCGGTTGTGTGTACAGTTGTTTGCCTTTTTTCGAATAGCATGTCAGCTGCTTGTCCATTCCAGCTACGGCGATGGTCTCGTCAATTGGCAGTAGGACGAGACCGACTGGTGGGTTATTCAGTTTGAAAATCTCTTTACCTTCGAGCCAAGACTTTCGGAGCAGGTACACAGCACCATTCCGAGTAGCCACCACAATTCGGAAATCCGACTCATATTGGCCGTGTACACTCATTAAGCTGGGTACTGTCTCGTAGGAACATGTTTTTGCCTAAGCAGAGCTATAATTATCATTTAAACGAAATTTCGTTTATTACGTTTACCTGATACAAGATGCTGAACCCAAGAGTATCCAAAATGAAAATTTCACCATGCTCTGTTGCTACAACTAGACAAGAAGGCGGGTTCGTGTCACTTGAGACTCTCTCTAGGCACGAAAGAGCTATAATCATGGAGAACTTTTGAAGCGGTGTGTCCGTATGTTCCATAATAAAGCCCTACAAGTTTTTTTTTTTTTGTAAAATGAAAAAAGATATTCACTGAGTATAACCTACTAACCTGCCTGTCTTGGGCCGAAAGCTGAAGTAATTTCTGAGACATTCTCGTTAGTTTGTTCCTGTCCAAACGCCTCAGCTGTTCAATTAAGAGTTCCTGATTCTCTGCTCGTTCGATTGGGAGTTTTCTCCAAATATCCTTCTCTTCCTCCTCAACGTCCATCGCCGGGAGGGTGTATTTGAAGTATGGTTTCATATTCCGATAGAATAATATCGATTCTTCAATGGCGACTGCAATGACTTCAAGAGCGACAGTATTAGATTTCTTGTTTTTTGTTTGTAGACAAAGCTTACTTGGGGTTTTAGGCTCAGGTTCGTCGATGTATAAACTCTCGATAGCCGATGGAATTCCAGGAAGTCCCTGTTCACTTACGAGTCCGGTCCCTTTGAAAACCTTAAGTTTTGAAACTTGTCTTTTATCCTGTGAAATGTCAGCAGCAATTAATTTAACATAATTGTCGCACTTGAGATCGCAAAGCGTCAAACACGATTGTATAGTGTTGATTTGAGTCGGATGTTCCGATCGAACTCCAAGCCATTTTTGATTCTCCATCTGTTTCTGTGTTACAAAATGAATTGTAAATTAAGACTGGCTACTTCAAGACAAATATTCACTCTTTGAAGCACCCCCTTTTGTTTGCCTTAGCAACGTAAGCTTAGCTACCAACTGTCATTGCATTCGTATGTTCATCTATTGCTAAAAGGCATTTAGCTTCGGGCCTAAAAGTGGAGGTAAATTAAACAACTTAGAGATTGTGTTTACAAAAACTTAAATTATAATACGGTGAGATTTAGAATACTAATATTTTTCAAGTTAACATGGTTTTATGTGGTATGGTAACTTAGTGAAATTTAGAAAATTATTATTTTATTGTTTGCAATATAGATTTACAACTGTCTACCAAAACACGTACATTCCACTTATTTGCCATGAAAATTTTTGAATCCTTAGTTAATGCAAGAGTTACGTCAATAAAGCGATCTTTAACTGTGTGGAATTATTAATTTTCTCTTTCATAAGGAATGTTCATCTCAGCAGTGTTTTTGTGAGTTATAAGATGAACAAAGAATCTAGTTATTAGAGAAATGTTTTGGCTATACTTCCGTTTGGTTATTAAATGTATATTGTTTAAAATACAACTAACTACACATACTTTGTCGGCACTGCACTTTGCAATATCCACTGGACAAGTACATTTTTCAAAATATTTTATTTCTAAAAAAATAATCTTAAGTATACGCCAAAGGGAATATTCAAAAGTTTTTTTCGTGCAAAAATTTAAGAATGAATGTAAATTCGATTTTATTGCATATTACTAAAAAATTTTTTTTTAAATGGATTACCTATTAAGAGCAAGTGGATTGAACATTTTAATTAAAAATTAAAGCCATAGAAAGGTCAGATATATTTGTTACTCTATCTGATAAAAGCTCTACTAAACAAATAGAGTTCGGTTGCCACTGGAAGAACGTTCTTTCGTAATCATTAGATAACATTTCTATGTTCTTTTAACAAAAAATATTTGTCTTTTTTACTCACTGCTCGTCTATTGCAAAGACCTCGCCAACAAACATTCACAGTAGCTGAATCATCTGCGAAAAAATCACAGATTCATACGTGTACTGTATCCTCGACTTACTTAAATGGTCGTACCTTCACGTCGGGTTTGATAAACAAGATTCGTTTGTGTGAAATAAACTTTCACTCAATAGGTTTTGTTCATGGAGAACAATGTAACAAAAAAAGCAAAAATATTACTCAGTTGACCGAATTCTTTTCGTGCAAGTCTTGCAATCTTTTTCACATAAAACTAAGCTTATTTTTTTTCGAATGCCTTGACGAAAAAATGTAGCGGTATTTCGGTAAAGATTGGTGTACTCCTCTTATGAGGTACAATATTTTCCGATGCTATTATGAAATTCACAAACATTTATTTAGATAAGTAAAAAAAAAAAAGGCCCATCGCATCGATCAAATCAAAAACTGACCTAAATCTGAGAGCTACAAATATGAAGGCGAGAGAATCAATTTTTTTATCGGAACCTTATATTTGTTGACATTAGATTACCTATTTAAAAATTCTATTAGCGATGTGTTGTGTGCACACAGAATCCGATTTCTATTTTTCTCAGTACAGAATCGTGGTTGACACGTCATGGGTGACACACAAAGTGCCACATGTAACCTCTACGCACACTACCCTCCACAATACTACTGTGGAGTCCGGATCTTAGCGAAATACAAGATCAATGATGCGTCGTCATCGGGGCTCAGAAGGCAATTTCTTAGGTCCACCATAAGTAATTTGGGTTCATTGAATTGTGCGCGACTTTACTGAATATTTCAACCTACACACAGGTTTATTTGTCAACAAAACTAACATATTCAAACATAGAATGTTGCTTGTTCAGCGACACAAGCAGCAGCAGCAGTACAATGCACAGGGCGGCAAAAAAGCTCCTATCTCCTTCGAGTTACATTATTCACAGACAAAGTAGTCTTGCTTTGGTCGTGGTCGCGAGTGTTCGAGGTATTCATACACACGATCCATGTGTACGCGATCGTGTAGTTAATAAAAAGATGTAATGACGTTGTTCTTGATGCCTCTGATCAATTTTAATTAATGTTTCCGAGTGAATCTTAGTGTTTATGTGGAATTTTGTTTGGATAAGGGAATATGTATCTGTGGATAACGATAAGAAGTGAAACAAAGTGATAAGTTTTATATTCATTGTCACGCTTTCTATGGAATTCAACAGATTGACACGAAACAAAAGATTTGCAAAATGTAAGTTAAGAGAGTTACTCTGGCATCCAAAGAATTTTGTAACTTCAATTTCCGCCAATGTTCATCAAATTCATCGCCCAGGGGTTTACTTACCAACAATGATTCATTCATTGATATTGTGCTTCCAGACTCGGAATTTTTTTTTTTCCTTTTCTTAGAAGAGCAACTAAGTAATCTGAAGAAACCAACAGTGAATAATCAGCGCATGCTGTTTTTTCTCTGTTTTTGTTGTCGTGAAATTCCAAGATAATTGCAGTCGAATTGACTTTTAATAGCATATTGCACTACTAAGATTTTTTTATTTTCTTGTACATTCAGCGGCAACTTTTTAGAAAAGAGGTCACATTCGAACGTTAATGTTTGCACAGTGATATTTGCCTTCAGGAATACGTCACTCAGTCAGAAATTGCTTCAAATAAATGGTAGTCAATTAAAAGTTTACACAAATTTAGCTATAAATACACTTTTCTGTAGGCGTGGCGTATTTTGTAAACTAGTGATGTTCTAAATGAAGTTCGCTGTCTCAAGTATACAGACATGTCTAAGTGGCAAAACATTTTCCTCATAAGAAGCCCACAACAATAGTCTTCAGAAGAGGTCGTCTACTATATCATTAGTTCAGTTTCAGGTTTTTGTTATGTTCTTTACATAAACATATGTAGATCTTGCATATTAAGCATCTATTTACATCGCCGAAGATCAGGAGAAAGTATCTAAGCCAATAAATAAATATATTTACAATTTTTTTTAGAAAGGTTCGGTCCAATGGAATGTGGTTTCGATTAACCCACTAGAAGGGGTTCTTATTGTGCTATTTCCATCGTTGCAAGGTTATTGCATACTGTAGCTAATTTTTTAAGTTTACTGTGCAATAAACAACAGCAACACACATTGGTCGGCGTTTGGCTTACTCAAAAAGCCACTCGAACACACAAATTAATAACTCACTCAATCTCGTATAGTTAGTCGAAAACTCACCAGCGAAAGCGATAACAAAAAAAACCTCAAAGATACCTACTCTTTCCATACAGTATTACGTATCAGCGTGAAATAAACAAACAGTCTGACAACTGGACAAGTTCAATCTTCAGCGTCTCCGGCGGTGTGGAATGTCAGTTTCGTGGTAACTCTCGCTCCGTAACCGCGTTCGTATTGTACCTGTGTCGCGCGTAGAAAAAAAAAAGAAGTTGGTGTATAAAAATAGAGTTATTTGAATAAGCCAAACCCTGGAGAAAATTTACGCGCACGATAAGAAAAAACAAAAAAAGAAAACGTCTTAATTTCAAGGAATTCACGCAAGTGCTTACAGTGACTATGCTCGAAGGATACTCTCTATGACTTAGTCACCGCGACCATGTGTTGAAGTGGAAATGAAAAGTAAAATACAACAACCAAACCTTTCAGATATACTCGTTCGTTTTTTTAAATTAAAGGTGTGAGCATTGCCATAGGGTATTATAGTTGTGTTACTGTATTGACATAATTCACTTACAGTGGTTGTTAGTATCAACAATGCGCAGAATGGGGTTGTTATGTCCATTCCCTACTTGAATTGCCACCCTTACATGTGTCCATCCGTAGCTTTGTTTGGGACAGCAAATACACTCAGTTCTGTGCAAGGTACGTTATTATGTAGTTTAGTCGGCGGGTAATGCAAATTACGCTTAAAAAAGTAAGTGGAAAAAAATTAAACGATTTTAAACATTTCACTTCCTACGAAACAACGAGAGTTTACTAACAGTGCAAGTATACTTATCTTTTTGCTGTAAAATTTATAATTTATTGTTACAGAATGACAAAACAAAAGAAAAAAAAAAAAACAAAAAACAAATAAAAGAAGCCATAACAATACTTAATGAGACTAACGTGCTGTTGCTAAGCCTCAATGATAAATGTCTCTAACTTTTGAATATTTTATATTCTTTTAACAATTACTGCTGCATTCCAACTTTATTTCTTACAATACAATCTTTGGAAAAAAAAGAGGTCAATAACTCGGTGTTAACGTATTCCTCCGTAAATGGGTGTGTTATAACGTAAAGACATATTTGTCTTCGGAAAACAAGAATTAGTTTATTTCCATATGAAACGTTATTCGTCACTCATCTGCATGATTCCCCACCACCCCACTTATTCTTTTCGTCATCTCTGCTGTTCGATGGAAGTCTACATTCCTATTTTTTTTAGCATTTATTATACCTTTAGACCGCTGTGTATGTGTATGTTGTGTATATCGAACAAGTGGTTGCTAAATGTTTTATATTCTGATTTTCAATGGTCGTTTTGGAAAGACTGACAAGAGAAAATGTCAAATGTGGCTATATTAAAAATCCTTATCAGTGCTTTTTTATCATAGGGTGTTATTATTTTTATTTCCATCACAGTTTTTTTCTCTAGAAAGATATTAAGGGTTGTTGATGTTAAATTTCAAAAAGGAAAGCAGAAAGAAAAAGTTAGTCGCATGACCGCCGAAGTGGTTCTTGGGAAGAAATTTATTTTAAAAATTGTTTTATTCTTGTTAAAATGTTGTGCTTATTAAAAATAATCAGTATTCGTCCGTTTCCTTCCGCTGTCCTATGCATTTGATCGTCTCCACTAAGACCAACCAACTTATGTCGGTGAATATGCGAGTGTACAATTGTCATCATTACGAATTAGGAAAGAGTAAACTTATATTTGCATTCAATTTTTTATTCATACATTACAAACAATTCATACACTTATTTATAATTGACCATTCTTTGGTGTTCTTTAAGAAATTGAGGACTTGTAAACCTGCATTCGTTTTCTATTTATTCTATTAATTTAATTAGTTTTAGAGTGAAATTATAAATCAAGCGGCGTTTTTCAACAAATTCTTTTTTTAATTTAACATAAAAATTAATGTATGTAAAGTTATTCGCAAATCAGATTTGTTTTACCTATCGGGTTGTGTTTATGTAGGAGTAATTACTGAGCCTCAAGACGTTGATAGGCCACAAAGCCTCATTGCTTTGTATTTCCCACCTTCTAATTGGATTACGTCAGCTGACACTGATTCTCTTATAAATTGTTGGTACCTAACTATTGATAAAAGAAATAATATTTTAAAAAAATCTAGGAACCATTTATTGTTGGCAAAATTAAAAATTCAAAGAAAAAAATTGTTACCTGTTATTCTTCTCTTTCGTGTGTTTGGTTTTTTTTTTTAAATAATTAAACTTTGCAAGATTGCAAAATGGGTTCTGAACGAATTAAATTCTGCGAGCTTGCAAAATAGTTGTTCGACGCATGATAATGAAACACAAGCTGAAGGTTAATTTCTAATGGATTTAATTCTATCTGAAGACCTTGATATAAAATAACAGTATGACATTTCTCAACATATGCACACAGAATACATATTGTTTAAAAATCTTGGGCTTAGGCTTATTCCATGCACGAAGGTGAAAGAATTTAAAACAATTGCGAAAATAGAAATAAATACTGTTTGAGATTATTGATTTTGTGGTGTTAGTTCTACAATTGGAGGACTTTCACTTACAGCTTAATTGCATTAAACACTTATACTTTTTTTTTCACTTCTGCAATATATTTTTAGTTTCCTGGTGTACCTACTTAATTTATAAAGAAATGCATTAGATGACTCGGTAATGTAAAATGAAATTGATATATCTTATACGCTTTAATGTAAGGGTAATCTTCTAAAGCATTACCCAAAAGCTTAGGAATCATAGAACAGTAGACTAAATGTTATCAAACGTTCAAACATTTTCTACAATGAAAACGAATTTTTTCATCAATCACACCATCATGAATGACGTTTACGTAATCTCAAGCGACAGCTAGGCTTAGCATATTTTTTTTTTTGTCGATTACTTTAATTTGGCTCGATAGAGTAGTAATTGGTATTCCATGAAAGCTACGCTGATTATAGAGCCAAATAATAAGTAAACATTCAATGCCAGACTGCCAAACGATCGAAGAGACCGCATGGTCTTCGGTCGGTTTATTTATATTCAACGATTATATTTTCACTTTCTCTTTGGTTGTACTGCCTACAATTGAAGTGTAAATGCATTTATAATGATTTTTTTCTTTTATTTTATCTTGCAGGGCTTCGCGACTAAATTGTCATCTGTATTCCACCTTGTGTGGAGTTGCATTTCAGTGTGAAGGCTTATTAAGTAACAAACTCAAAAATGTTAACCAATTTGAAACCTGTGCCAGCTACGATCTCCGCGATTGCTGACGAAAAGTATGCTCCTAAGCAAACGAATAGATTGCATTTTAAGGGGACACCAGTTGTTAGTTGGATACAAAATTCTACGACTCTTGAAGAAAGCATAATCTCAAAGCCAAATATAATATTATCTAGTGACCAACTCAATAATAATAGTGAGGATAAAAATAAAGATAGCTCTAGCCCTGTCGAACTGAAAGGCGTACAAAAATTAAAGCAACTCTGGAATACAAGGATTGGCGCATCACGAGTGTCAGAAACAAGTTCGGCTAAAGTTCTTAGTCCTGCAAAGAGCTATGGTTGTCTTCTACAAAAAGAGAAACCACCTGGCGAAGTGAGAAGAGCGCTCAGCATTCACGATTGCACTGAAATTAACGATCCCCTGCCAAGATTTGCAAAAGATAATTTTTACAAGTACAAAACAGCGGCAACAGCAGAAAGAAGACCAAGCCAAACGTTTAGTCCGCCACCGACCTCCAGCCATATCAACAAATCAAGCTTCAACTTTCCCAAGGTAGATAGTACTCCAAAGGGCGAGAAAATTCAGTGGATGCGACGAGGTGACGTCGTTGTTCGACAGGAGCGCCAGCCCGACGAATCCACCTGTAATCCGTTGGAAGTCGATAAAAAAATGAATCTCGTCTCGTCGCTGCATAATACTGAGGTATTACGTGCCTCTCCTCAAATGGCCTGCACACCTGTTGCAGCAAGCCACCAACCGCTCACCTGTATTGACAGCAACGGCAGCGACGTCAGTAATCTCAGCAGTGAAAAGCAGCAAGACAGAATTATTTCGCATTGTTCGTCCAATTCGTTGCGGAGTATAGAATCAACGACGACGCGCAGAAAAGGTGCACATTCCAATCGCAAATATAGTTTCAAAACACAAGTAAAAAGTTACCATTCCCCCCGTAAAGTGCCATATCACTCTGCCAGCACAACGAGCAACAAAGTCGCCACTCTCACACAGCAGTTCAATGAAATTATTCAAAAAGATTCAAAGCTCCTGGATGAGGTAAAGCGGAATAATGGAATATTAATTTCTCGAGGCGGTCATGTTTACAAAGTCCTGGACAACTCGGGTCAGCCAATGACAACCACATCCGCTGATGTTGTGTTGCCGAGTGCTAAAAATCCCACCTCTAGTTTTAAGAATATATCCACCGTCCAGAGGGCAATCAAGGCTTTCGAAAGTAAGACAACTGAGAAACCTAAGGTGCCAGTAAAAAGTGCGCAGGTACTGCGAAAGAAGAAGGAGTTGGCAACGAAAAATGGGCTGACATCTGCATTTCTCAATGGAATTTCGGAGAGAACAAAAAGTCCAACAGATCTCAATAGGAAGGTCAACCAAATGGTGGAGCTAGTTGAAAGAAACCACAAAGAAACAGAAAACCATAAGTACTTAGAGAAGAAGCTAGAGGAAGAGGCAGTGCTTACAAGTCAGGAAAACGCCGAAGTAAGGATTGTTTCTGACTCATGTTTGAAGACACAAGTTGAAGAGGTTCATGAAGATTGCATTCCCCGTGCATTGCAAACAATTACACAAGAAGACTTAAAACTAAATGAGACTGTGAGAGCTGAAATGAAGTTAATACTTAAGTTAGTAAATTCGGAACTAGAACAAAAACAGCCTCCTAAGGGCGAAGTTGACGACGATAATGAAGGTGAAGAGTCCACGAACCAGCTTTCTGAAGCTAAGCTATTAAATGCCATAGAAGAGGTGAACGAGAAGATCAAAAGTCTTTCTTGGAAGTCAGAAGATCAGTTCGGCTTTGAATACCCACTGAACGATTCGTTCCTATATCAATCCACCTTGAGTGATAATCATAAGCAACGCTCTCTTACGGAAGCCGTGAACACGAGTCTGTTGAACCATTCTATCGACCAAGCTGAGGAACAAAAAAAGTCCAGTATCGTGAATATTGAAGTTACAAAAGGAACTGAGAAGGAAGAGAGCTTCTATGAAGTCATATCGATAGAAGCCGATAAACCAAAGCCACTCGACCCTTTGACCCTTCAGCCGCAGAAGTCCTTTCTATTCTCTAGCGGATCGTGTGAGCACATCAAGGAGGCATCACCTTCAAAGGATTCAAATAACTACGAATCCATTGAAGGATGCAGTAAAGTTAAGCCGGACGACGACTATGGATATGAAATATGTAATACTCAAGAGCCCCTGCCTCCGCCGAGACCCCAAAAAGAATCTTTAGAACTCCAAAGAAATACTACTGACAAGCTGCCAGAGCTGCCCAATCCAAAGCGGATTATTCAAAAACAAAGATTTACTGCCCTAATGACTGTTGATACAATGATGCGAGTTAGTGGATCCGAAAGTTCAACCGAAGAAGATAATATATACGATACCATCAAAGGTGGCCATCATTGTTACGAATCACTACAATCCTCAAAAGAAAAGAACGGCGACACAATTTCTCTGACATCAAATGGATACGAAAGCATTAACAACTATCGAAGACAGCCTCCGCTTTGCAACGCTGAGTCTAGCTCCACTATCTCATCTGATCACAAAACCAACAGCTTGTATGAGGTTTCCTTAGTTAACGGTGTAATGCTGGCAAATCTGCACAACTATTCCCGCTCGTACACTGCATCGAGCGAGAACAGCGACGATTGGGTGGACATATCCGACGGTGAAGTTAATAACTACGATCAGATTGGAAAACAGCGATTCATTGTGTAAGTTTTTTTTTTTATGAAAAGTAAAGGTCGCTAAAAATTAGCTTGGGCTTCAATCTCAGACCCTTCAATTATAGGGTTTAAAACGAGTTTCTTCTTTAGACTTTCTGCCTAAAAATTATTCAAAGAAACGAAACCATTTCAAATCAAGCGTGGTAAAAGTAAGCAACGCTTTTATATGCTACATTGCTGCTTTCTCTAAATAAATTATTTGTCTCGAAGCTGAGACAGTTATCAATATAAAGGCAAAACCAGAACGCTACACCTAAACCATGCCTTTAAAAATCTATAACCTGAATCATTAATAAAGGTTCACACTGTGTTATAATCTTGTCTAGGTCATTCACGGGTGATTGCAGTGCAACTAGCGCTCATATCTTATCTAATCTAATGTGTATTTTTATTTATTTTCAATACCAAGTAGGTACAGACTTTATTTTGCAGCCTGTAACCTATGTACATAGTTTGAAATGAGAAATAAATGTGCTTGAATCTTCTTTATGTCTCTTCTATTCACATGTCAACAAGAAAGCAACACGTTGTTATTTCTTAAATTGTAGAAAAGCAATTTAAAACATATTAAACGTATTTTCTAATTGCTTTGCCAATATAATCCATAAATTAAAATAACACCCGACACTTGAGAAAATCTGCTAGAACTAATAATCTTCTGTTTCAGTATTCGTGAACGAATCAAGTGTCACCGAAGTCCAGACTGGTCTAAGCGTGTGAGAGATAAAAGACTACATGAAACAATAAACGATGACGGTAAGCATTTCCTTTGATAAATTTTATAATTCCTCTAATTTATAAAAACAAAGAAAAAGTTTGTTAGCTTCTCTGAAATTTAAGATTCACCACACAAGCCGCAATTGTAAAATTAATAAACTTATCTACAGTTCAACTTTAGTTTTAAAAACTCCAAAGCTGGATTTTATTATTATGGTTTCTAAAACGTTTGTATGGGTGTATCTAGTTTTTTGTTTACCACTGTACGCACAAGTTCAGACATCAAATTATTTCACTAACACTTGGTTGGTTTTTGCTTAAAGTGATTATTTATTAAATGCAGATAATAAGCTCGACTCTCAATTAATCTGTTGTTTTTTTTATGTAAAAACTATGCTCTACGCATGTTTTTGCTTGAAAGTCACGAAGATTTAGATACGTAAGACATATTTTAATCGTGTTAACGTGCAGATATCTGCAAGTGAACAAAGAAAAGAAGATAAGATAACAGGTAACAGAAAACGCATTGTGCAGCGTAAAAGTCAAACATTGATTATGAAGTTTTACAGCTGAGGAGCACAAATAAAACTTTTTTTTCGATCGTACAAAACCTGTTTCGTCTAATCACCTTCCCACAACTTTTCATCATAAGCTCATCTCAATTCCACCGCAAATAAGTTCACACATACATTTGTAGACCTACCAAAGAGAAGCAAAAATAAACCAAAACCAATTAAAAATTAACCAGCACACATGCAGCTATGAATGTATCTCCTCGACCTCCTTCTTCGGCTTGAGAGGAAAAAAAGCTGCGAAGCAGTGTGACCATTTCATTTTCTCAAAAATATTCCAAGCGAAAGCGCATTCGTTGTGCGGTAGGTTTTACCTGCAAGCGTGAGTGAAAACTAACAAGAGTGAGCAATTGTGATCTAGTTTGAAAAAAACATTACAAACTGCATGTTTTCTTTAGCAAACAAAAAATTTATTTGAGTGGAATGTTACATTCTGCAATGGTCACACTAACGTGTAGTCCATCGTTATTCGTGGGGCAGCATATGAAAAAGACTCCATTCTGTTTCTCTCGCAAGAGTTGTCTCACATCAGTCTATTGAGTTTATTTCATTAGTTTAGACGTGTATCTGTTGCTAGTCTATCTCGGGTACTGTCACTATCGACGAGAGTTTTATTGATCGAATAGCTTAAATCATTGGGCGAACCATACACGAGTGCTGTGCTGAAGTAATTAACGTTTGAGAAACTATGAAAATAAAATCGGAATGCAAAAAATACAGCCTTGAAACCACTACCTACATCATTTTGTTAGCATTGAGTCGGTAGACAGCATTAAACATACAAGTTCAGTGATCGCGTCAACCACAGTGTACCACATAAAGCTCGTTCGTTGCAAAACAAAGAGAATAATTATATAACAGAATTAACAAGTATATGTTGTGTTTGTCTGACGCGTATCTTGTGTATATACTTTTGAGTGTTTACACTGCATTCGGTTATCCCCCGAAACACATATTCTTTTGAAAGTGAAAGTCATAAAAAACATCTTCAACTGAATATTAATTTAATAGACGAACACTTTGCAGTTCCTTTTTCGGCTTTGTTATGTACTTGCATATGACGTGTGTATCTGCATGCATTTACGCATGTATATGCGTTACATGCGAGGAAATTAATTGACTCTTGATTAATCTAGCTAATAGTTTTGTGTTATTAAAGTTTATAAAAAAGAAATATTTAACCTTGTGGTACCCATGCGATAAAAAACCCAGAGTTTGTTAATTAGTTCACCTGAGCAAGTTATGGTTCTAACGACTAACGACTCATGCACGCATACAAATACAATTTGAAAATGGTTTTTTACTTTAACCGGTCTATTGCTCACACTCAGAGGTCGTTTTCAAAACTTTATTTCGTAAAGAGATAGACACGATCATTGTAGTTAGCAAAAAAATCCAAAAGGGTTGGAAATAAAAATAACATCATTTCTTTTGTAAACAAAATTGGTTAGACTGTAATTACAACATAAAATTAATTTTTGATCACAGCTCTGATGTAAAGCACATTCATTTTTTGGCCCAGTATTGGTATAAAAAATGCTGTATTACTTTACAAAATTTCGGTCGTTATAGCTGTTGAATTTTCTTCTAGGTAGATTAATTTTGTTGTACATAGATGACGAGTAATAATATTGAGTTTTATTTCTTTGATCGCGATTATTGCAATAAATGCTTGCACTTTTCTAAATGTGTATGACAAAAAAATAACAGGATTAACAGGCAAGATAATAAATACAACAGACTAAACCTGCATTTAGTATATTAATTTAATTTAGTGTTTGAGTATTGAAGAAGAATTATAATAACGAGCTTGCAAAGTCCATCAGTTGACGTGTGTTCTTAAATAAAAATATGTTAAGGCGACAGACAGACAGACAGACGGACACCAAAGTGATTCTACAAGGGTTTCATTATTCCTTTGGAACGAAACCCTAAAAAGGATTAGAGCCGTCAAAAAAAGTAGTCAATCTTTTTTCTTTAATATAAGAAATAGATGTTTAAGCAACATAATAACATGCTGGTCATTTTCTTTCGTAAAATTGACATTTTAGTCACCGCTCATAGTTATTGACTAAGAACTCTTCACGGAAAATATTCATGGACTGCTAAACGAGAAAAATTCTCCCTATTTCGATTGATTTTGTGAGCTGCGAGAAATATAATATCTTCATCTGATACACTGTTATTGATTAACCACACAATCAAAATTGGCTCCATTTTCAAATTTTACTAAATAGTCGTTATTCTTTCTTCTCGCGTTGCATTTCCTGGATTCACAGCCATTGTTATAATTAAAATTGCAAAAGCTTTCAATCGCAAAATTTGGTCCTTGTGTGTGTTTTTCGCCGCCCGTTGTGTTCAATAAAGAAGAAGAAAGAATATGTTTGTATGTTTGGGTCATCCACTAAAGCAATTATCAGCATGTATAAGAGCGACTGAATAAATAATTTTGTTTATTTGAAAAATGGAGGCGTAAACAATGCATCAAGGAAGTTCTGCAGGCACTTGTATTTCTTTGTTCTTATGCATAGTCCGTGAATTTTGCATTGGAATGTAAACAAATAAAAACATTACAGAACGAGCCTTCACTAGTTGCCAAATACATACGAAATGATAATGAAAACTAAAGCTTTTGATGTATAGCAGCTTCGTTTTTATGCTTTGGAGCAAAGGACTTGTATGCCATTAGAGCATTTTAGCAAGTCCTGCTTTTTAGAATCAATCATCTTTAATGCTTTTGTTATAATTTTTATTACTTACTGATACGACGATTATTTGAGGCTTATATGTGTATTATAGAGAATGTTGGACTATTGGAAGTGCCTTTAAGCAGTATTATTAATCTGCCACGCATTATTGTCCAAAACTGATTTTTTTTTTTTTTTTTGACCACGTTATCTAAAGAATGAGCTCATTTGTTATAAAATGGATTCAAACGGTACGGGAACCATTAAAACAGTGCCGCGTCAACGGAAGCCTCGTGCGGTTGGGGAAGTTTATATAACTTCACAATCGAGCAGCGTTTACCTGAATAGTGAGTTCAATGAAAATAAAGTCATTAATGAACCTATTTACCAAAATATCGCTGTACAACAACTAAACCGTGACATAAACCGACAGCGTGATAAGTTCTCTGCAATGCGTATGGAGGTTCAACTCGGAAATGAAACCCATACAACTTTGGTAACTTTTGTAGGTTAGTTCAAATACACTAGGCTTTGTTATACGAAAAACAACACCAAATATATATTCGAATATGTTTAATATATTTTTTCACTAATTTCAGATGATGGCGACCACTACTATGAGCCGCTGTTTCCAATACGTAATAAATGTGATGCAAAGGAACATGATAAAAGTATCAATTGTGGAACTAGCAATTCGAACTTAACTGAAGATTATGATTCATTTGACACCGATAACGAAGTCAATGAGGATGATGAATCAATTAAAAAGGTGGGAATTTCACACTTTTGAAAGTAGTTTTTCTTTAACGCACAGTCATGTATATTTTATTTTTTATTTTCTGTCTTTAGAATGACAGTGGTGTAGATATATGTAATATAAAACTTCCAAATCCACCACAATCAAAGAATCAGGTTTATGCGTTTGTGAAGAAAGTAAAGAACTTCATTTCGAATAAAAAATCACCAAGTGATCCCAATAAAAATCTCGCTGACTGCCTTCAATCAAAGATGTACGAGAATACTCAGTTTCCAATGGAGGGTAACGAATATCAGAGTACCCTTAAGCCGACGCGCAGAGCACCAGATAAACCTAAGAATCTTAAGCCTAAAAGCATAGTTTTAAGTGGCAAGCAAACCAGCAGGAGCAATTCCAATGACGGAAACATTTATGAGAACACAGACTTTCACAATCCAAAGCTAAAAACAGCCCCTCGGTTGAACTCTGAGAGTGTGGTTGAATTAAGTACTTCAGAAAAGAATCTTATCGCTGCGAACGACGTTGCAATCAGATCAAAGTCAAAGACTGGCAAGAGTTTCAAGTCAAGATTAAAAAATCTCGGATCTACAAACTTTGATAGTAAGCAAATGTTTGCATTGGCAACTACGCGAAGTACGTTTTATGTATCGGAAACCTCAAACGAACAAGATTCCGGAATATTTGAGAAAACCTCTTGTGGAGACCTGGTCGCAGACGAGACAAAGGTCGAGCTTGCACCTGGTAACTTTAATTCCGTTGTGCGGAAGAATAAGAAGGAGACAAAGGAGTCAAATGCTTACCGAAGGCGGACAACGATCGGAATCAGGCCCTACGACCCGCCACCTCCACCGCCAACGAATTTGAAAGATTCTGATGATTCAAAAAAAGCAAAGCAGCGGACTTCCACAACATCGTGGTACGCAGAATGCGGAGTATTTAAAAACGACAACAACCTAAGTACAGATGAGGTGAACTTGGACAACTATGCGCTGGGCCTGAACAAGGGTACCTCGAGTACGTCGTGGTATGCCGAGGCGGGACTTTATCAAACAAGCGGAGTTTCCGTAGTAAGTTCTAGTGGCAGCTCGGGAGTTTCAACCGGCAATGAAGGAGGTGCAGCAGATCACATTGGACATCATGTTTTCTTAAACGAACCACTTTATCAGATTTATAGCGCTGAGAAACTTGAGGTGAGTTTAATTCGTTCGATATTTATTTACTGTGCTAATGTTGCTATTTCGTTTGATTTTCACTTCAGTCACTTTCACGTGATATGGAGGACCGTGAATCCACTGACGGATACGAGGAAATTGGAGGCAATGGTCATGCATGTGAAAACGAAAGAACCAAACAGACGAGACCTAGTGCTCTTCAGTTAGTCGGACCTAAGTCAGGACCGTCACGAACACTTTGGAGTGAAATACCAGAGGTCATAACTTCGGAAATACTATGTAAATAGCAATCTAATACTATTGAATTATCAATGC
Source organism: Syritta pipiens (assembly GCA_905187475.1). Classification (NCBI taxonomy): domain Eukaryota; kingdom Metazoa; phylum Arthropoda; class Insecta; order Diptera; family Syrphidae; genus Syritta; species Syritta pipiens. Next base: position 287,683 of record LR994574.1, on the reverse strand, counting down.
TGAACCTTTTTCTTTTCCAGTGACCTTGACACCAAGAGAACGAAGTCTCCAAGAAGCTAAATTTGAGATCATCACGTCTGAAGCTAGCTATCTGAAGTCACTGAATCTTTTGCGTAATCATTTTATAAATCACACGTCCTTTCAAGACACAGCGATACTCAGTTCTCGGGATAGAAAGACGTTGTTTTCATATATCATTCCAGTTCACGAGTGCTCTGAAAAATTGTTATCCGAACTTGAAAACTGTTGGCAAGACAATATCATGCTTCTAGGGTTAAGTAAAAGCATTTACACGTGTGCGGAAAAGAACTTCAATGTATACGTGTCCTATTGCGAGCACCAGGGTAAAATGGACAGAGCGCTGCGAAGGCTGAAAGAAGTCAAAGGGGCGTTCAGTCAAAAATTGGAGGCACTGGAAGCGGATTCTTTGTGTTGTGGACTAACTCTGCATTCGTTTCTCATGCTCCCGATGCAGAGAATAACGCGGTTGCCACTGCTCATCGATGCAGTCTTCAGTAAAGTGCACCCTAACGACGACGAGTACGAGAGTTGGAAGCTTACTTTATCCATACTTAACAAAATTGTGGGTCAGTGCAATGAAGCGGCAAACCGCTGCGAGCAGGCATACGAAATTGAAAGAATCTCGAGGCAACTGGAATTTCCCTCTCACATAAGAGCGCTGGCGATCGCGCCAGCAGGCGTCGCTGCGACCGGTGCTAAGCCACGTTTCTTAGTTAAAAAAGGCGAACTAGTGCATTTGATTTGGCGTGGCGACGATGCCAAGCTAACGTTTGGAAAAAAATTCACAAAGTCAAATATTTATGCGTTCCTTTTTTCCGATTTAATGGTTCTCACTAAACGAAAAAGTGACGAACAATTCACGGTTTTCGACTACTGCCCGCGGAATATGTTGACCATATCTTCAGGAGATTCAGTGCCACAACTGCCAACCAAAGATGCAAATCAAACAGGAAAAAATTTGATTCTGATGACTCTTTTGGAGAACCATGAGAGGAAGACTGTTGAACTTGTAAGACACTATATTCATTGTATTGCATAATAGCATTGCTAACGATATCAAAATTTCAAAGGTTCTTTCTTGTCCTTCTGTGTCGGAGATGGAACGATGGCTCCAAACGACAAGAACACCTGAAGCTGAAACTCCTGGAGAGAAACTGTACGAACAGTGGGACTGTCCACAGGTGGTGGCCAAACACGAGTTTGTTGCGAATGAACCCGATTTGCTTGGCTTGGAGGTTGGAGATGTAATAAATGTATCCAGAAAGCTGCCAGATGGTTTGTAGCTTGAGCGTATAACATGAAAACAGGTCTGACATTGTTGTACATTTTAGGTTGGTATAATGGTGAGCGAATAAGGGACGGATCTGTTGGCTGGTTCCCCGGCAGTTTCACGGAGGAAGTGAACTCCGCACACGTACGGGCACGTAATCTTAAGCAGAGATATCGCCTCCTAACATTTACAGCAACCTATTTGGAGCTACAAAAACGAAAGTGAAGCGAAACACAGCTTCAATTAATTAAATCTCAAATATAGGCTGAATAAAAAGTGCCACCTGTAAATATATACATACATTTATGTTTGTAAATGAAAGCTTGTACATAATCATGTACAAACGAGAGTTATTATTTAATTCAAAACAATGTGATAGATGCATTATAAATAATAGTAATATAATTATATTTTTCCAATTCCAAGTAGAAATTATATGATTGGAGTATGAAAATAAAAATATTTTTTTTGTTCTTGATGTGCATTGTTTATGATTTAAATACACTACTGTGCAAGGTAAGTATGACAAAAAAAAGGCGTGTGTGTTGTCTTCATTACTTTTCATAGAATGCCTTTCGTTATTCCATGAAAGCTTCAGTGGAACGCACCAATTTAAGCTAGCATGCTCTGAGATATTCCTAGTTCTATGCTATGCGTTTGCGCTATTCTATTTATTATTGAATGACTAAGTTGAATAAGAATTTGGTTCGATAACAGAAATAGCCGGGTTTATATCCCTGTTTATAAGCCGCGTCGTCTGTGTGCAATCAGTACAAAAAAATTCCAGTCCATAAACCATATTTCTACTTTTCTCAATTCCACTACAAGAAAAGCTGGGCTCATTTCAAAAATATTGTAATTTATCATAGTGTTGCAATTTGTTTTTATATTAGTGAAATGCAAACAAATAAAAAACCGCTTCTATAAAAAGTGACAAAGCATTTATTTATGATTTCTTGTTCCAATCGAACACTACATCTGATAGAAATCAATATATCAACGACCTTGTACTAATAGCTTCTCAACAAAATACACATGCAAAGCTGCATTATTTTATTCTCAATTTATTTTTAATTTCTGCCAATGATGACTAAATTGAGGAAAAAAGGAGACGAAATTCCTTTTAAATAATTTATTTCAGTAAAGAGTTTTGTAAATTTTTTTCCTCATATGTTACCAGCTTTAAAATCACGTACGATACCTCGATGTCAAAATGACATTTGAAGACAAGGGATGAATTCTTGTTTTGACATTCACTAACTTCTAATGACATTTGAAAAATAAGGGATGAAGAAAGTAGACGTCACTTCGGTTTTTAGATTTCATGTTAAATTTCCTTCTTTGCGCTAGTTTTATAAAAAAAATCACAAATTACTTAGAGAAAATACACACAAAATGAATACCCAATTCCATACGCCTTCATTTGGAGATGAAGTGTTTGACCTAACTGATGTCGAACCGATACCGACAGTAAGAAATTCTAATGAGCAAATAAGTAAATAATCAAATAAACAGTCCGATTTCCAGATGGAGGTGCCAAATGTTAACAGATTCAATCAAATTTCTATGAATCAACCAACGACCAACCAGGTAGAGGAATTCAAGAGAATGAACATCGAATCACCGGAGCCAGTAAAACCAGTCTCAGCTTACGGACTATTCTTCCGAGACACTGTCAGTGCTATTAAGGCCCAAAATCCGAACACATCGTTTGAAGACATTTCAAAAATAGTGCAGTCGATGTGGCAAGTACTGGATCCTTCGCACAAGAATGTATATAACAAGAAGAACGAATTGGCCAAAAAGGAGTACATTAAACAAATGGCAGCGTATAGAAACTCCCACCTACACTCAGACGAAATGTCCTTAAACAACAATGACCAAATCAACGCCATTCAGCACCCCAATATCTCACCAAAGCCTGCACAAATTGCTTCCAGGCCAGCTGTGTTCACCATATCCCGGCCCGTGGCTGATGCATCTTCACTACCACAGGAGCCCCAGATCATTGCACATAACAATATTGTATTCTGTAATAATATGAATGAAATGACGGCGCAAAACAACGCAAACATGAGCCATCAGCCTCTTTTAGACAATGACGTAGCGGTTCAGATATGCATTCGTGAAAATTGTAACAAACGTGCAATCATAAACCCCGACTGGGAAGATGAATACTGCAGCAATGAGTGTGTCGTTATTCACTGTCGAAATGTTTTCAACCAGTGGGTTAAATCAAATATGGAGGAGCATTCGAAAGGAGAATTGTAATTCTTTAGCCAAACTAAAAAGATTTGTCCCAACTGAGAGCAAATTTAAAAATATGAAGAAGCGTGCGGTTGTAACAATACAAAAAGCTGAAGTAGAGTCTCCTACGCATCTTGCGCGGATAGACAGAAATCATGTTTAATTCAGCAATGAATTATTCTATTTTAGCAATGCATTTAGGAATGCATTGAAGAAGGATTAATTATCATAAGGAATTACTATTAATTTTTTTATCATTTTAAATATAAATATAGTTGTTACTACCGTAGCTGTTTTACTGTTCATACCTAGTCTATTAAACTTGTTGAAAATTGCCTTTTTAAGACTGCTAGATGTGTCTCATCAGGCGTTGTAGACTCTACAAGTCTCACGAAAGTAGGTAAAAAATCCTAACAGCAGTTGAATGAAACAAATGAGTGGGTTGATTTAATTCTGTTTACATTTTGCAAGTTAAGGAAGCGTCAATGGAAGTAAAATTGGAAAGACGATTTTACTCAACACTATTTGAATTGGAGTAGTGTCACACTGGCTTTCTTATCTACCTTTTTCAACAGTAGGTTGGGTTTCAGGCAATTTATCGATTCCGATAATTAGCTTACCAAACTAAATTTTTAAATATCTAGAGAGCTTGTAGCTGCTGCTCATTATTGGACCACACCAAACTGTACATACTCTTCGATTTATTTCAATTCCGCGTCCATCTGAGGGAGTGTTGAAGAAACTGCAAACATCATTTTTCAAACCTGAACAAAATGAAACTGGTAACGTTTTAAAATAAATTTAATCATGCAATTCCATACATAGAACATCATCTTTATTCTGCAGAGTGGTCTGATTTTTATTTATTTAAAAAGTAAAAGCAAAAATACGCCATACATACAATACACATGTATAATTTGTTTTTCTTTTTAACTCAATTCAACTCAACATAGAAAAAAACTTAAAATACATTTTTTTTTAGAAAATTTTAAATACACAAAGAAATATAAATGTAAAAATTATACGATTAAAATATAAAAAACATTTTGGACGAAGTTTTCAAAAAGTGTGTAACCCATAATAATATTTTTAATTTTAGGGTAACAAACGTATTGCGAGTCAAGAATCTATCACAAGAGCATTTATTATGTTTTTTTTTTTTTCTTTTTATTTAAAACGATTTAATCACAAAAAATGGTGAAAGACATAAATACATATACATGTAGTACATATGTGATAAAACAGATTTTGATGACTATCAATATAATTACTGGACTACCAAAATATATATTCGGTTAAAGTATTACTAACATCTTTTAACCACATAGAGATTAGATGGACAAAGATGAAATTCAAAGGCCAATTTGTTTTGATAAAAACAAAACAAAACAAAACAAAAATCAATTAAAATATTTTGTAACGACATAAAATGTATTAAATGAAATAAAATAAAACATTTACAAAACAATAAATACTAGAAACATGCGTTTTAAGTTTCTTAGCTTTAAGTTTTTTTTCATTTTTTTGTTTACTTTGAAAAGCAGCATTTAATTGTATCACGATATTTTATATAGTTTAAACAAACAAATATTTATTGAGTAAATTGTATCGTAAGAGTAAAATTGCAGCATGTTTTATGCCTTGAAAAAAAATATACAAAAGACGTACAATAAGTTTAAAGTGCCTGTTCTGACCAGATTGTTTCTGTATTTGATTATTGTTTGTCAGAGTGGAATCTGTGAAAAAAATATTGTACATTGCATATGTTCGACATCACGCATGGAAGTAATTATTGGAAGAAAACTGGGAAATTCTTTTTCTTCCGGGCCTACAACGTAAATAATAAAGTAAGATATCGAATTAATAAAACTATTTCTCTTTAAGATAGTTCAGTACATGCAAAGTTTTATTGCAAAAAAATTTATGTAAAAAATTAAAAAAAAATAAAAAAACAAGCAGTTAAACTAGTGGCTATCGTCTTATACAATTCTGTAACAGAAATGCCATTCAAATCAGAGCCATGCTTTCTAATAATTCATTCACTATCATTATTTTTTGACTAGAGCGATGTCTTGTTCATTAATTATTAATAAGTCATTCAGTTTGAGAGATCGGGCCACAGGCAATGCTCTCTCCAAATCCTTAGTAGTTCGGCAATTCGGTCAGTCCCCTAGTTTCACATACGTTGAAGAAGACAAAATAGAATTGTTGCGGCCATTTCGATTTTTGCTGAAAAAAAAAATAACTTTACAAGTCTGATTTACCATTTGCAGAACAGTAAATTAACGTCGTTTTAGAAGCCAGTCAATCAACCCAAAAAGGGTTTTTTATATAATTTACGTCAAAATCGAATATAACGACCTTCAAGGGACTGCTTGGAAAACTTAATGGTTAGATCCCTCTAAGGTCGCTCACGGTATATTTGTAAATGTTATAACCGATTTTGACTGTAATTTAATTCAAGTATTTTTGTATCTTAATTTGTAAACTTAATACTTTCTTACTTTCATTCAATGATCTGAAGCTCATTTACATCCATGAGTAAATCTGAAGATTCCTTGCAAAAGGTGCTCGATCGTTCCAGTTTCGTCTCGATAAAATTGTGTCTAGTTTCTTTTGGCGGTGAACTTTCTATGTGTAGCTCTATGGTGTTGCTACTGTTCGGGACTCCACCTTTGAATTTGATTTTCGACTTTTTTAATTCTTGGTACTGGTTATTTTGGTTCTTCTGGTCACCGAGGATTGTTTTTTTCAAGTGCAGAGAATTTGGTCGTCGTGTAGGTATATTCGAATGGGAGTTTCTGTTAGACAGAGAGTTCAACTCACGACCAGCTGTTCCTCTTAGGAGTGGTTGAGGCTTAGAAGACACAGATACAGTGGGATGGCTCTTTTCCTCGCCACTACTCGATTGCTGTTGCAGTTGTTTATTTTTTTCTGCCCGCCGTGCAAGAATCTCTCGTGACTTTGCACTAAGAAAACTCTTTCGCGCTACCGTTGGTGTTGGCTGTCCAGTCGACGATGGGTTTCCGGGAACGGAGATGGACCGGTTTTTAAAAACATCTCTGGGGGAGTTGACTGAGCTTACACTCGAAAGGCGACTGCCTGACTTATTCGTCAGTGAAGATGGACTCGATCCTGCCGAGGTTGTGTTATGCGACGAGATTTGCCGCACCTTGGTCTGTTGTCTGTTGGCAGCGATTTTTGGGGCGGGTTGAATTTTTCTCAAAGCCATTTTATTGCTGATAACTGGATTGGAACGGGAAAGCTTGCCACCAGTGAGGGATTCTTGTGAAATAGTTTTATTGGTAATCATTGAGCTCTTCATGCTGTCGGCTAACGAGTCCACGCAGACATCACAACAAGAGTCTGATGATTTGTTTTTCTGTCTGCTTCTTGTTGACGGCGAAGCCAAACTGTCCATCGACATGTTAATCGATTTTGTTCCAATTTTTCTGTCTGAATTCAAGTTTTTGCGGATAGCAGGACTAGAGTTTCGAGAGCTATCACTAGAAGAAATGTGTTTGTTCTTGACTATAGATGATGGAATGCTAGAACTGGTCTGACTGCGGATAGGGCCTGTGTTATTTGATGCGCCCCTTGGTTTCCTTGGCTCTAGATATCGTGGACGAACTTCAGTTAAACGGGGCACAATAGGCTTTTCAACCGGCTCAAAGCTACTTTTCACTGGTTTTTGATTTGATGATCGAAGAGCGGATGCCTCCGATTGAGTTCTTCTGTGAGATGATTTATCATTCGTTTGATGAGTGGGTAACTTTGCTATAAGCGGAACATGAGCTCTTGAGTTTGTTTTCAACACTTTTCCTGAAAGTAAACAAAGCTAAGAAAAATTGATCATTTAATATTGTTTACCACCTACCCTTGCACTCATTGGCATCGTGATTGGCTTGCACGCCCCTCTCCGTAGTCTGAATAGTGTGGTCTTGCGCATGAGTCTGAGTGTGTGTAGTGGCCTTGTACAACTGTGTGTCGTTAGCTAAGGCACGTTTCGAATGAGCTTGAATAGCCAATTTAACCTGATAGAGATCCTGATTCCTGCTGCTGCTACCGCCAAACGAAAATGCTTTCGTTACTGCCTTTCCTCGCCTCAAATCAATTGGTTCCGTAAGCTTTGCGAGTGTTTGGATTTTCTTCCTCAGTTCCAAGTCCATTCTTTGCCACGAATTCACCCTCATCGCACGCGAGCATTGCAGTGTAAGACACTTCTCAACAGCAACCAATATGGCGTGTATGAGTCGGATAAATTCATCGTTCCATTCTAAATCTTCTTCATGTAAGCCCTGAAGTTCCTTTGCCAGCTCGCCAATGTTCGGCATTTTAAGTATTTTTGCTGAGAGCACTGTGTTGAGACGGGTTATTCTTTGATAACTACGACAGGCCTGGTCTGGTGTTAACGATGAAGCAGTCCGAAGTAAAAGACTCTCCAGACGTGGGATATGACAACTTTTATCGTGGCCCAGAGAAAGAAAACTATCACTAGCTATGAGACTGGAAAAGTGGTCGGCTACATAGACATATGCCACGTCCAGTATATCACGCACGAGATTTTCGATTGTAGAAGCCCATCGGAAAGGTGCTAACTGCGCGAGTAAATTGTCGCAGTCCAAGACCGAGTCCAAAACTGTTTCGGAGGTCTGACAATAAAAAAGATTTTACGTATTAGCTTTTGGATCCTATAATTTCTACTTACCAAGTACGCAACAATTTGCTGACGGCATCTGAATAAAATATCCGAAGGCAACTGAGCAAACGATCTTGTAGGCCAAACTTTCAAGTAGTGCCGGCATGTCCACTTCAAACATTTCCTGTACAAGTCATCCAAAGCGTGGTTCAGAGCCACAGGCAAAACTTGCAGTATTCCGTCAATACATCCTGAACAAGGCTTGTGGAAGTTATGACAATAATTGCTCTTCAAGGCGTGTGCCGTGACCTCTTTAAGCCCTTCTAGTCCCAATAAATCGGCCAGAGCTGCCAACTCCATTAAGCTAATCCCGTCTGGTGGATGCGAAGCGCCCGAGTATATGTGGCACAAGGCAAAATGCACCGCGCTGTACGAGTATCCCGGAAGTGACACGACGTTCCCAGAACTCTGTGCCCATCCACCGGCCAGCATTGCAGCAAAGTACTGGCACCTGGATCGTAAGATGCATTTATGTGCCTTGATACGTCTTCCATTCACCTCCACTGTCATGTCAGTGGCAATTTCTTGCAGAAACATTTTCAGTAAATCCTCACCAAGTCGCCGCGGTTGCCTGCAAGAAATAGACGACTCGTCCATTCCCGAACGACTAAAACTAGATGCAAGACTAGAATTTATCGAAAAGTCCGAGGAATTCGCATAGTCCAGTAGCTCCACATTTCCGATGAAACCGTTTGGCAAACTGGAGCTCAGCTCTTTTGAGAATTGCGGAAACAGCCTCGACAGACTCCTCAGGTTATCAACTGAGTTTGTGATATTCAATATACTGGGGCCAGTTGAGCGCGTCATTGTCCATGAATGTGGTCGGGCACGGGAAGTTTCATGGAAAAGACGATTGATTTGCCGGTGGTTTCCCACGGATTTCGACATTGTTTCACTGGGGGAGTGAAGCTCAAATTTAGCTGCTACAATGGGCTTGTCCATGTCTGACAGCTTCACAAATGCGTGCGAGTCCGATGATGGGTTCTCAGTTACTGTCTCTAACAGTTGTTTCTGTTTCTCAATTGTAGCGTTCAGAGTCTCCATTGTGTGGGTTGACGAATAGTGTGGAGTTGACTTTTTAGGAGACGATGTTTCCTTCGCCTCAATGATTGTTTCCATGACCAATGACCGTGTGGGCAACTCTTTGATTTGTTGGTTCAATGAAGAGTCATTGCCGCCGTGCGAAATCTCTTCATCTTGTTGGAATGTTAGTTCTTCAGTGTCGGTACCGGTGGAAACGGGCGAAGCATCTTTCGAAAGGATTCCATCTGTGAGTGAAGCCATGCTGCTCTTGTCGAAGGTCTCGTTCAGCTGGACATCCTTTCGCCTTTTCTTCACTTTAACTCCCGCAGATACATGACTCCCGTTTCCGATTCCCTCTACTCTGGAGCCGGAAGTTGTGGAGTTGCTCGAGTAAATGCTACCAAGCTCACTTTTCGACGAGCTGATGTCTTCAAATGGTGACAACGACGAGTCAACCGATAGACTAGAGGTCTTTGAGATCAGTGGAATTTTGTCGATAATATGCATAAGTCCTCTGTCTCCAGTTAATGACATGGAACGTTTGCAGTTTTCGTTTGTCGTTGTTGTATCTGGATTCGTCCATGAGTGTCGCTTTGTCTCATTGGACGCTGCAGAGTTCTTAGCCATTCTGCGTATTGCTGCAACAGTTGTGGGCAATGGTTCTGCCACTGCCAGCTTTTTATTTTCTTCTTCAGTTTTCTGATCGGAATCTGATTGGGGCTGCTGACTGCTCCGCGACATCAAAGTCTCTGTCGAACTGGTGCTGGATTTCATGAGATCATCGTTGTTGGATTTTTTTAAGTTAAATGAATTCGAAAGACGGGTAGCCAACGACAAAGGTTCTTTTTTAGTGGTTGTTTTCTTTTCCCCAAAGTCGATGAACATCGAAAATATATTCTTTTTGTCGTTTGAATCACGACTTGCGGCTGCTTGACTGATCAGAGAAGGCGGTGGAGTGGCATTGCATGAATCGTCGTCACCGGATAAGTCAACATAAAAACCCGTGGGGCGTTTTGTGTTGTCCGAAAAGGATTTCTTCCTCTCCTTCTTTCGGTCTCCTTCAATCTCCGAACTGCTCGTAAGCGATACGAAAAAACCACTTTTACTCTTTGGCGTATCCTCCACAGCTGACAAAGAGATCGTCTCCTTTGCACTCTTACAGTCACTCATATCGACTACCCATGATGAAACACCGGCTGCCTGGGATTTTCGCGCCTTCGGCTTGACTTTGAACTCTTCGTCACCTTGGTTGACAGATTCAAAGTCCAACGACCTGAACCCCCCCGAAACTATTGGACATGTATCTGTCTTCCTCCTCACTGGCGGACTTTCACACTGTTTTACATTAAAGTCCTCGATGGAAGCTCCTCCCGAAACAATCGGATTCGCTTCATCGAACTTTGACAAACGCTTTGGTGTTCGTGGAGCTGGTACCGGGCTGTCTGTCGCATCACTGCAGTAAGCTCCGGAGTCCCTATAGTCAGCTCTAGCATGTACTTGGACTATCGAATTATGAGGAGTTTCGGGCAATACACAAGATGATTTTTGGTTGCGCTCTACGTCAGACGACCACACAAGACTGGCCGCTGGACTGGATGATGAATAATCAGTGGTGTAACTTATATCATTTGTGAATGGTACTTTTGGACTTATCATGTGGCCAGAGAACTGCTGAATATTGTGCTGAAATACAAACTGGCCTTGCTTTCGTTCGTTTTCGTTTCGCAGAACAACCGGATCGTTGCTATCCGAACAGGAGGATGCAGAGTCTCGTTCTTCACCTTGGTCGTCTGGGTGTTGTCTTACTAAGCAAGTGCTCCCAAACTGATCAGGGTGATTCTTCCTATCTCGCTTCCTAGATAGCTTTTCTTCATCAGATAAATTATTAACTTGGTCGGCGTCCGTAGTTTTTTGAGGAGATTCGTCACTAGAACTACTTTTTAAGTTTTCTTCTGATTTCTCTTCCAACCCAGGAATAGATCGTGTTCCCTTACAGAATTTGAAAGCCTTATGAAACGTTTCCAGTTGCTGAGCACCAATGGCGTTGCTAAACGCAGTTGAATCGAAACTAGCAAATGACGACGGTTGCTCCTCCTCGTCACGAAGGGACGAGGCATCAATGAAACATGCTGTAACATTTGCTGGTTTCTCTACTTCGCCATAGTAACTCGCCCTTTCATTTTGTAAAAAGTCATTGCAGCACTTTCGGACATCTGCGCCGGTTATCTTTCCATGGTTAGGGAAGATTGATTCCCATGAACCGGTCTCTGAGGATATGGATGATGTCTCCATAATAACAATCTCTTCGTTCTGCCTTTGCTTTTCCTCTTTCGTAGTGGAAATCGACGAAGTTTGTGCAACGTGTTTTGTTTTTCTGTCAAACAATTTATTATCTACATCAGCACTTCCATTGCACTTATGTTGTTCCGCTTCAACTATTCGTGGGGGCTCACTTGGACTGCTGCTGTTGCTTATTGGCGAAAAAGTATCTCTTTCTTCTCCACAATCTGCTTCGCATGTTTTTGTTGATGAACCACTACTTTGACGGTGAATTAAATCCAACGGCGGAGGTTTATTTTTACTTTTGTCGTTGCTGCTGCCACTTACGTCGACTATTTCAAACACGGAGCCTGCCGAATCATCTGTCGATAATCGTGCAGCACAAGACAAATCGTTAGATCCTGTACCATCGTCAGTAACATTCTCGTCAATTAACGAATGTCCATTGCCTTCTACAACAATTAATGAACTGTCTCGTGTGAAATTATCATCGCTGTTCATGTTGCTGTTAAGATATATATGTACATAGCTTTACAACAACTCTCGCTTATCTTGGAATCTATTGTAATTAGATTTCGACGACCAATCAGTAAACCTAATTTTAACTGAGGACAAACATCTGATGTACGTCACAAAAATTCGAGATCTAACTCGCAGCGTTGAGACAAATGCCTTGAAATGAGCTAATTGTTAAACAAAGCAGGTACCCAGCACCCATTGAATGCCAAAGGTATGCATCAAAGCTTCCTCTTTAAGGCGCACAGTTTTAGCTGTGCTTAGTTATCAGCGCGTTTTCAGTATCTATTTAATTTATATGCTTCCATTCTTCCGCCTCATATAATAACAATATTTGTTTTAAGCAATGTTATCGTTAGTTTCGTTCCTGTTTTCGCCTATGCGATCGCTAGAAAAAATCTGCTGTAAATGATAAAACCAAAGTAGAACAAAATTAAAAAATATGTTTAATATTTCAAAAGAGATTAAAAGATTTGTATATGTAAAGAAATATTTTCTAAGAGCTTCACCGATGGCTTTTCAGGGCTTCGGTTTACATTTACAGAAATGCTTTAAACTGCAGAGACTACCGATCACTTTAATCTTTACCGAAACTGTGGGACGACAATGACCACCTTCTTTTCCGTAAAAAGCAATCATACAAAAGTATACATTAGCCTTGCAATTGTATTTTCTTATAACCATTTTAATATGTAAATTATTTTTAACGCCTCTGCTTCATTATCATAAAATATTACAAAGTACACATCATCTACAAAAAGTGTTTGTGACTAAAAACACTCAGAATGTTCATGTAATAATGTCGTGCTCATATTCAGTCTCATGTCCGAAAAATATGTTTTCCCATTTCTTATGTAAGTATGTATGGGTATGTTTTTTAAGAACCTGCCTCAATCTTTTTAGTTTACAATGCTGCGGTGATGTCATAAAACAAAAGTTCAAAGCAAACATACACAAGTCTGCCGACATACTGTTTATTATCACTTAAAATTTGTCAATGATAAACTGGACACGTATTAAAAATACAAACACTAGATGATGGATATTTACCATAACAAAAAAAATCAACGCTATAACATTTCTTGCTCTTACAAATGCATGTATAAATTATCATTCAAATCAGATAACTCAATCGCTATTACCTCATACTCTCTGTCTAATATTAATTTATGAAATTTATTGAAAATAATGACGTTAACTAATGAGTCAGCCCATGGTTGGCAAAGGTTTGAAGTTAGTTAATAATTTACTTAAAAACATCAAAATTCAGTTTCTTTACATTGAAAGACGTAATTGCCTGTCATGACAAAGTGAATTGAACGGCAAATTTTCTTGTATATTTTGCTATTAAAAAATTACAAACTAAATTCTATTTATCGCTTTTCTCATTTGAACCGAAAACATTCATTTAAAGAAACGAACGAAACTGATACTCCATCACTGTCACAGTTAATTTGTGTTTGTTCATATTATGCAATTATGTTGGATAAAAACGCTGACCACCTTTCCCAACCATTTTTCACTGTTCGCCTGCTGAGTAAATTTAAATATATACCCGGCAAGATGTTAAAAAGAACGATCATTTGTATCATACGGGAAGGTGGACAAGCTTACAAGGTCGATATTCAGCAATATAATTCCTTACTGTAAAAAAATTCCTATTTTCTAATTGGGACACATTGAAGATGAAATTGTGAATTTGCTACATATAGATAACTCCAGGAATTCGAATGAACCTGTTTCAACAACGACTCTGCATAAATAAACTGACACAACATATTTTCTACATTAATCATAAAAAACCTAGAGACAATCACAATTAATTCACTAACATCGTAACAGAGCCTACATTGTCTTAATTGCGTCTCTTCCTGGTCAAACTGTTTAAACTCAACATATGGGACTATTATTAAAGCTGATACAATCTTTATTTTCATGCAGCTTCAATTGTTCGGGTGACGTTATGTTTGGAAGATAAGCACACTTTCAATATTACTACACACTTGATTAAAAAGAAGGACGTGATAAAAGGGTCAATGGTGCTTGCTTATAAACTGAAAGTTTTTCTTTTTATTTGAAAGTAATTTTACTGGGAATCGCACCAAGTCTTAGTTGGTTAATTTTCCATCATTCCACAGAAACTGCAAAATAATACTATATTGATGAATCATTATTGAATAGCCAAACACCTTTCAATATGCACTTGCACACAAAGGAAGATCACATTGCACTGATATGTTGCAAAAGCTGATTGTTTATTTCCAATTGATAATACGGGCGTGGTTTATCATTTAACTAAATACCGAGCTTATGTTTCTGTACACATTGAAAATGATTAAATTAACACGTAAAACATTAACAGAAAAACGATTTTTTTGTGAAGATTGCCAAATATTGGGAGTATCAAAGGCCAAAACCCGAGTTACTAATCCTTCAACAGAACTGGAAGTACAAGCTAATGTAGCGTAGCTATCATTTGCAGACAAGTGTATAATCTTTTTGCCGTCACTTTCCACCGTATTTAGTCACGCATGATATTGCTGTTTATAAGAAATTTACTTTTTTGCACTGTTCTTTAATTTATACTATAAAATTGGTCCATTTATTTAGAATTTTTCATTGAACACAAAACACTTTACCTCTCCACAGATTTTATTGATCGCGAACACAATTCCTTTCTTGCTATATATATGTTTTACATATGAGTGATGTTAAAAAACTTTTTTGTCAACAATTTTTTGGAAAATATTACACTAATTTTATTCAAATTAATGCATTTTTATTTCTACGTAATAATATACATTCGAAAAGTTTATATCGGCTCTTGAAAATACCGAGCATTGAAGATTATGATGAGAAAAATTTTGTCGATTTTACCCTAGTACTCGAAGCGAAACTTTTGACAAACACTAGTATGTGTTTTTAGAGACATGGCTCGGATTGTTCTATGTGAAAACGAATGTATGACTGGCCAACTGGTGACGTCAATTGGGTCGCATCGAACATGCGCGGGCTCATGGTTGGTTGCATTTTTTATGGGCCGAACCACATTGACGAAAGGTAGGAAAACTACGTACAGAAATAGCACGTGCCATCGTATCATTGTTTTTCTTTGGCATATACGACTTCTCTTAGTAGAATATCTAATGAAATAGATGTTTATTTGTTTATTTTTTTTTTTCACAATTTCTACTTCTAAGTTAAGGTTTAACATCTTGTATTGTACTAGCAATTCTTTCTAATTGGCAAACCAATGTCTGACAGAAAATGTTTTGACATATTTTATAAAATGTCAGACTATGAACAGATTAGGGAGGTATGAAATAAAAGCAAATTTGTTTATTAAAGTTCAGAATATCAGTAAAAAAAATGTTTATCTGATGTCAGTCATAATTAAAGTTCAAGACAGAAACTAGTCAAAAATAAGTAAAAACCCGTGGTCATACTTGTCTGTCAAATTAAGCTGCTAATATTGCCAGAACACATAATGTTTGCGATACATTTTCTATCAAATTAACAGCTTAACAGAAATAAATTTTCTGCCTAGTAAATTTCCATTTGCCAAAGATTGTTGGTGCGCTTTGAAGTGGGAGAAGAATATTTATAAGAACAAATTCTAAGCTAGACTTTAAAACTGTTTGTAGATACATTAAATTATTTTAGACAGCATCCTCGAACGTGGAAAATGCTTCAACAAATCAATTTTTGAAAAGGCTAGACAACGTCTTTTGTCTCTTTTTTTAACACTTATATTTTCTCCCTTTGGCACATTGCTCTCTTCCCCGTTCTATGTCCTAATATTAGAACAAACACACTATTTGTGTCCGTCGGCATTCTCTTTTCGTTTTTAGTACACACTTGATTAGAAAAGTACCCGCGACGTAGCCTGTTGTTTCGCTTTCTCCCGTAACTGCGAGTGCGCCGCGAAAAGGCATCTCTATTCATATCGCCATTGCAGTTGAACGAAGATCGCCATATGACCGCCATCAGACATTTAGTGCCAGCACCTCTAAGGAATTCGATTAATGACAAAATACTTTTCTTCGCTGGCTATAGTAAAATAAAAACAATAAATTGTTTTGTGGAGTATGTTAAATCGGTATAAATTAGTAAATATTATTAAAACTTTATAAATGTTTCGTTTTTTCAATTGTTCACGCTTTGCAGTTAAAAGTCTATAAAATCTGATCTGAAAAGTTGCCCTCTTTTTTTTCTTTTCTCTACTTAATTCAAAATGTGGGACCTTTTGCGCAAGTGAAAATTTCTCTTAGTGGGAGTGCAGTAATTTCAATTCCAGCTAGAAAATCTAGATTCAGTAAAAGAAAATTTATAAACTTTCATATAATCAATATCGTGGGCTCTAGAAGTGAATGTTCCTGATAATAGTCTTTCGAACGAAATTAGGCAAAATAAATAAATAAAAAGGAAAAAAAAAAGAAACCCGAGAGAAAAAAAGAAAAAGCTACAAAAAATGTCGTGCATTTTCTTTCGCGCTGCCTTTACTTGGGAGAAGCCCATATGTTGCTGTTTGGATAATGGTGCGAAGCAATATTCCTGCCCTTCGTCCCTGCCTTGTTCGATCGCCCATATGTGTGATTATTCTGTATAAGATGAAAAAAAATTTAAGGCGGCGCGGTCTTTTTTTTTTTTTCTCCTAATTTTTTTTTCTCTAAACTTACTTATATGTATGTATGTATGTATATACATTTTTAAATGATTTATCCTCTCTTTTTCAGTGTTGTATTTTCATTCAATTATGAACTGAAGCTAGGAGCGGAATTATCAAGTAACAAATCCATGTCAAAAGATACACACATTTTGGTGAAGCATTGAACACAGAAAAGTAATTGAGAAGAATATTTTTAAAAGTGATAAGGAAAATTTTATATACAGTGTATTTATAAATGGTTTCTACTTTCATCGGCCTCCTTGGTAAGTTAATTTGCAAATGTTATCCTTTCATTAATGTTGAATTGTTAAAAAGAAAAGAAAAAACAATTAATTATATGTGTATCCTTTGTAGGACTAATATCTAATTAGAAAATATAAAATACCTTTTAAGGAGACGCATTTACGCACTTATACAGAAGGTACTCTATAGATGTGGTATAGGCCTATCTGGAAAATTGTTTCGATTTACTGCCTATAGGAAGACAGGTATTTAAATTGAAGTGCCAAATCTGTTGTGAAGCCTAGTACAAGATTAATTCAAGTTTTCTCCTCACTATCCTTATCTTAGTAGCGTTAATGTTAAGTAGTTTAGATTTTTATTCCCACGCCGGCACTTATTCGCAGCTAGGCAGTGGTGATATTTTATTGTTAGTTTTAGCTTATTGGCTGCAAAAAATTGCTCTTGCGAATGCTTCATGGGCGCCTGAAGTAATTACGCATAAGCAGGAATATTCACAGATTTTCGTAGGATTGTACGTAGGATATTGACAAACAAGGTGCACACAATATTTTGAAGAGGGTGAGTCCTCTAATCCATATCCTTTATTTTTTTTTCTTCAATTTGCTTACACACAATTTTGTATAGAGAGAAATAATTTATTTGTGTTATGTTAATAGGCGTATTATTAGCTTTAAGGGACTTATAGAAATTGGTCACAAGTGATTTCCACTTCTGTACTTAGATTTAAGCAGCAACGCACACTCCTCAACTTTACCTGGAAATATTCTCTAACAAATGTTTTTAGGCGTTACCTTAAGTGGGAAAACTTACTAATTCCAGTGAAACTCGTTCATTTACATTGTTGTCTTGTTTCTTGTTCATTTTTCTTTTAAACATTTCGTCTCACATCGGGTTTTATTGGTTGTTGTTTGCCAAGAGTTTGGACTCGCCAAAGTTATTTGTTCATTTTTGTAACATGTCATTCAAATTAGAATTTTATATTAGATTTGAAGATCGTCCTCCTGGTGATTTTCCTCGAAGGACGTTCATTTTTTTTTTTGATTTTCCTATCCATGTGTCCACTTGTTTTCCAAAAAAAAAAAACATACAAGTCTATTTAAAAAAAATCATAATTTCTAGAAATTAAACATTTTATAAAATTAACTTCGAATTTACATTTATTTTTTATGTCGAATGCATTTAAAAAGTAAGTGACAGAAATGTATATAATAAAGCAACTCATAAATATGTTATCTATCTGTAGCTAATCATCCTGCCAGATATAGTGAGCAATATTTCGATTGAAGGTCGAGTGCAGGTCCTTTTAAATAAAATTGTTTGATTTTTGTAAGATGTAGCAGATCTAAATAGTGGAAGCCTTTTGTTTTCGTGGCATAAAAATAGGCTTAGTTTTCTCAAAAGATTTTCTTTTATTAGTTAATCATAAGTTGCAGAGAGAAAAGAACACGAGATTTTATACGATTTTGTAAATGAAGCATAGGATAGGTCGAACACTTTCTATTTATTTAATGTGGATGTTGTAATTTAAAAGTAACTCTGATGACGACTGCGCACTAAATGGATTTTAATTTCTTTTTTTTTTTTTTTTTTGCAGATATTCAATCATGGTGGGAGATACCGTGCATATCTCATTTCTGCTCGTTGTTTAGTTCAGCATTCGATTTACCAGACATTGATATTGAAGTAAGTAACTAAATGATGATGAGATGGTAATTTTTATAACCGTCTTTCTGCACTAGGACTTAGAATCAGCTCTGTTATGCGATGGCACCGACTATCAAGTCGGTCTAGTACCTGAGCTAATTGTCCGCCTATTAAAAGGTTGCGATGATCTCAAGTGTTTTGCAAACGACATCACCACCAGCAATTATCAGATGTTTTTAAGGCGTTATCTACGCCAACAGTGTCGCATTCATAACATAGAAAATCATTTTGACTCGGACATTGATTTCCAGTCCTTAGCAATTCGTAAACGTTTACTCATACTGCACGCGCTTTGTCATTTTCGTTTAGAGTCGCGAGATGTTGAAGTGATATTAAGTAACCTAGAAGCAGACAGTCTTCGGGTAGAGCCGTTGGGATATGATTCAAAGAATTCAGGTTACTGGTATTTCTATGGTACACGTCTCTACCGTGAAGACACAAAACAAAATAACAAAACCAAAATCTGGCAGGTTATTTGCTTCACTGAAGAAGATTGGCAAAGCTTAGCAGGCAAATTCAAGTCGTCAACAAACGCTAAAGAAAGAGCTTTATATAATATATTAAATGATAATTTCTTACCGAAGCTCCCACAGTTGTTTCGAGAGAGAGAAAAACTTCGGAGAAAAAAGTAAGTGATAGATGAAATATGTAAGGTTACATTGAATGTAAAATTGAAATTTTATTTTAAGACTACTTCAAACTCGTAACTCAAGTCGCATCCGAAATTTGGTTGAAGTAAAGGCCCGTCAGGAGCAAGAGCGTGCTAAAGCAGAACGTCTAGAGAGGGCACGTTTTGAGCAACGAATGCTTTTTGAACCTCCACGGCTAAATACGACTACGAAAAGCCGAAGAAGACGGTTAGCGCATTTCTGACTTCTACAGAATACAAAATAAGTAGTACAAAAAGATCATCGACGAATTATTTTTTTTCATACTACCTACCAACACAGTCGACTATATAAATAACTAACTATATAAATTTTAGCGCTTTGTTTTATTATTTTTTACCATAATGTTGGATTTTTAGACGACTTGTTTGACACTGAACATTGAAAAATTTTGGAACACCTCAATCAAAAACGCAAACGCAAACAAACCGAGCGCAGCACAAGTATAGGTGTCAGACAATTCGGGAGATTGTGTTTTTTATGGGTTTAATTTCATTCACTCTTGCTTTGGACATTTATGTTATATGTAAGCATGCGTTGTTTATTTACTTCATTTTTGTTCAGTGTTTTCCATAGTTCTGTGTTTCATTGAGAACATACTTTTTAGTTACAAAACACTTTCCAAACCTTTTGTATACCTACATGCAACTCTTTAATGGGATCAACATTTCTCGTGCACAGCTCCCAATCAACATCAACCGCTAGTGGTATATCAACATATGCAAGTTCTGAAAGACCCACAACTAATTCCAGTGATTTTTTATACCAGAGAGAGACATTTTGCCTTACACCAGACGATGTAGGCGCTGAATCCCCATCGACAATAGCTCCAAACCAAGTCGATCAAATTTCAGACGGCAACCAGGAAGAACCCTATTTAACACCTGAGGAGCATCATCATCCGGACCCAGAAGAATCATCGAGAGTATCAAAGAAAAGTAAACCCAAGCGGACTAAATCCATTTCATCAGCCAAGCGAGCACGTAAAACTAGAGAGAGCGGCGATTGTTCTTCTTCAACCACTGAGGACAAGGAGAACTGTCGCAACGTATCCGACTCGGAATCAGAGTCGGATACGAATAAAATGGCACCAACTACAAATATCAAATTGCCAGGAAGGCAGACAAATAATTCTTTATCATCATTACCTGGTAATATCTTTATTTCTCCTCTTGGCGGTGACGCGAAGGAGTCAGAGCCTCCCACTAGGAGAACAAGTCATTCAGGGACAAAAGCAAGTGCCGGTAGCAAAAGGCAAAAGAATCAGTCAGCATTACCAGTTCCATCGACGTCATCATCGGCATCTCGTGCTAATACATCAGCAATCGCTGCTGAGCCACCAGCTAAAATCAAAAAGAAAAATTCATCAAAGTCCTCGTCTGAAGAGTAAGTTTTGTTGTTCTATCCTTTCTAATATTGTTGCTGCTTTGTAGAGCTTATTCGTGTTAGCGTTAGTAAATCCAGTGCATGTCAGGTTGCGCGGAATGTGTGTAGTTAAGGGGATATTTCATTAATCTTTGCAGTTAAGTAATCTGAAATTACGGGAGAGTTAATGTGTACGTAATTATTAGTGTGTGTTGTATCTTCAAATATCTATTAATCATCTTGTGAATAATATGAATGTTGTTGAAAAAAAAAATTAAACACCTCGAATCTAAAGTAGAGTTCAAAATATTGTCTTAACAATGTATTACATTATCATTGATACTTAACATCTTCAACATTTGAAATTATTTTATACTCAAAACTTTGCTTTTGGTGGTCAAACTACATACGTGCAATAGTTAGATCTTTGGATTAGTGTACAGCTCTGGAAAAAAAAAAACTCAAAATGTTATTTCGACTAATTTGATTGAAAGCGTTTTTAACATGTCTTTGATTTTTTACTAAATTACTAAAAGAATTTAATGAAAATGGTTGAAATCACTTTACACTTTATTATATAACAAAATATTAACAAACCAAATTAAGATTTTTCTTTTCATCACTTACTTGCCGTGATTTAGTTTATATTAACTTGCTTTGAGTAGAAGTAATAACACTTGACTACGCATGCTTCGTACAAGTGCTTTTGTCTATGACAAAAAAAATATGCATGATTTTTGCTTGTTTTTCCCTTCTCGTAATCACTTAAATGCATCTATTATCGAACATTTGTAAATAATACCATTCATCGAAACAATAGTGTTACGTCATCGTCGAACGGCTGTACGAATAGACTTTTCTATAGCACCTCAATTATTAGGCAAATAAATCCAACCATACTCGTGGTAAACAACAAAAACCTCAACAAAACTTCCACGAATTTTCTTAGTTTCACCGAAACCGACGAAGTCCTTCAAATCGGAATGCATAAGGTACTGGTGTCTGTAAAGAACCATCGAGACGCCTGGCCGTTCATGGATCCTGTAGAAGAAGATATTGCCCCAAGATATTACACAATCATCAGGAGGTTAGTTCTAACACAATGATTATGTTAAGCAATTAGAAATAAATTTATTTTTAGACCAATGGATTTGCTTAAAATGGAGTATAAGCTGGACAATGGAGAATACAACAAATTCAGTGAATTTCGAAACGATTTTAAATTGATTGTAAACAACTGCAGACTGTACAATGGGCAAAATAATGGTGGGTACTTTTGAATTGATCATGTTAAATTAATTTTTATTGTGTTTTTATTGCTTTAGAATACACAGAAATGGTGAACAATTTGCAAGAAGCCTTTGACAAGGCAACCAAAAAATACTTTGACCAAATGTCGGACGACGATGATGATTCTGCGAATCTTAACTACCCAGACTCTAAGATGAATGTATTTCGTGAGAAGTACTTTAATAAGGAGAATTCAGAGGGTGATGAGGAACTCACCGATTTGCAAACGGCTGACGCAAAAGCTAGCGCTAAAGTTGAGAAAGACAAACATTGCAGCAGGAAATTGGAGAGGGTAGAAGAACCGGAAGCAGACGAAGTTGAAGCGGAGGTGATTCCAGAGTCATCTTCGCGTTCGAATAAACGGAGGCGAAAGGACAAGGATAAAAGAAGAAAGAAAAAATCGAGAAGTAAGATTGAAGAGCAAGAAGAAGACAACTGTAGCTCCGCAGAAGAGGAGTCAAAACCGAAAAGGAAAAAAGATGAACCAAGCACGTCGTCTGGACGAAAATCAAAGAAGAGAAATGATAAATCGAATAGTAAGCAAAATGGAGAAAGCAGGAAAAAACAAAGAAATGGCTCTGCGTCGGGTTCAAAGAAAGTGAGTAAATCGGACGAAACTGATGCTGACGAAGGCCCGGAATCGGAAGATGAGAAACTGTGCAATGTGAAGCAGTCAGTGAAGTCAAGCAGCCATGAAAAGAATTCTCAATCAAACCACAGGTCGAAAAAGGCGACTACAGATGTTGCGAAAAAAAGGAAAAGCAGAGCGAAGAGATCGACAGTAAATGGAAGCAGCCGGACGAAAGTATCGACCAGGAATAAAAGCCTAATCAACCGATCAGAAGGCACTGGCGCTGTGAATGAGGAGGATAATGAAGAGCTGGAGAGTAAAGAAAGGGAGGACGATGAAACTGGGTCTAGATCACGTAGTGCTTCACCCTTCAAAGTCGACTTGCATAAGAAATATGCTAAAAGTGTCCTTAGCCGTGAAGGAAAGGCCGATGAATTTGACGAAACAGATTTTAAATCTATTTCAACAAGATGCAGCTCAAGAGAATCTTCTACTGAGCGTCAACGATATTCACCAGAAGTTGAAAAGCCAACGACTTCAAAGCAACCATCAAAAAAGACAGAAAGCCAAGAGCAGAGATCAGAAGAGAGTTCCTCTGGTCAATCCCCGTCAAAGAGCGAAAAACTGCCTGAAAATGTAGTGGACGTCCCTCTGTTTTTGGACAAGTATGACTTGATCAAACAACGGCGGAGTAGAAACCACGTGGAAGAGAAAGTAAACAACGTAAGCTCGGTGAAGAAGGATACAAAAAGGACAAGCACTGCGACAGCATCGACAACAACTTTGTCGTCAGGTAGAACGAGAGCGTCAAGGGAGACCCTAGAAAAGACCAAAGCAAAAAACAAAGAGGTTTTAGAAGAAAAGGAATCTTCAAAAACAAAGCAAAAAGAAAACGACAAGAGAGTTCTTCCAGAGGAACCGCCTAAAAGTGAAAATAAGCTAGAATTAAAAGAGATTGAAACGCCAAAGCAAAGTAATAGTAAAGCACCAAAAAAATCGACTGCTGTAGCAACGACTAAACGGTCTGCGAAGGAATCGGAAAAACCTTCAACGAAAAGGTCAGCGGTAAAAAAATCAGCGACCAATGCTACGTCAACAACTACAAACTCACCTGCAAGCAGTTCAACAAAAACCAAACCGTCAGCTGCTTTGGGGAAAGCAACTAACCTAGAGGCCCTAGAGTTAGAGACGGAACAGACCCTAAAAGACATCAACCGGTGGTTGGAACACACCCCTAGGTTCCCGGAATTTAGCTCTGCCAGCAACTCGCCGTCGCGTTATAACGCCCTTCTAGATGATTTTGATTCTGTGTCGACGAAATTGGATACCGATTTCAGGAGACCTGTCCCGATTGCCACACCAAAAATTGAATTGGTGCCCAAGCTAGCCGAAACGTTAGACGATCTTGTAGCAGAAGCTGAAGTTCCCAGTGATAAAAAGGATCTAATTACAGAACTTATTCCGGCGATAGGGTCAAGTAGTGTAAGTTCGAGTTGCGGAACTCCACCCCATTCCAATAACTCTAACAATTCAGGCGGTAGTACCAGTGTTAACGCGTCGTCTACTTCGTCTCTAGCGACAATTCCACCCGTGGTTCAAAAATCAAAAGAACCATCCACAATCCAACTGCTGGCAAATCCACCACCGCCGCCACACATCAAGAACCAACTTCAAAAGGAAGCTAAACGAAAGTCTCTCAAAGAAAAGCTATCTGCAGCGGCAAACTCTCGAAGGAAGGATGTGATAGGCACCATCGATCGATTGAAGCCGGGGAAGGCCAAGGGAAATCTTATACAAAATGTGGCGAAACCCGATGAGCTATTCCCTCTAGGTGTTCAAATGAAAGTGAAAGAAATTAAGAACGCTCTTGTTGTGCAAACAGACGACAGCGTTCCGAAATTGAGCCTTGGCAGTGTTTTGGATAGCGATGGCTTCGGCTTGGGACAGTCTCATAATTTTGTAGATAGAGAAAAAGAAGACGAGGTCGAAAAGGATGACAAAGTTACAGATCCCAAAAAGGATGATGCCTCTCCGGAACACGAAGCGGAGAAGCTGTCACCTGGCGCTGTCGAAACCCCGTTTGAAGTGAAAAAAGTGGCAAATCCTGAGCCTAGGGCGGACTCGTCATCTTCGACTCCAAATGTAAATGCGTGGCTAAAGGCTTTTGGTGTTTCTAAGAAAACTAAAAAAGTGGAAGAGGAAGAGAGCAAGCAGCAGCAGCAACAACAACTTGTCCAACCAAAGCTGCAACCAGGAGGCACTTCAGAGACTGCCGCTACTGACAAGCCTTCAGAAACGACCAGCAGTTCTTTGAATGTCCTAAAGTCGCCTGCTTCCCTAGACAACAATACCTTCCCACAACCACTACCCCGGCAACGGAAGGCGAGTACTGGAAGCACTATCTCAGAAAGATCATCCTTCAGTCAAGATCCCGATAGTCCGCGGATAGCCATTGATGAACGGTTCGGATCATACTCAGGAAACTATACTTCGCCAATTGGGGCTTCTCCCATTGGCGCATCCCCGATCATGGTCTCGCCGAAGCCCGAAGAAGTTGGAAAGCCGAACTCTCCTTACCCGCTAAATGGAGCTATAAAAGTGGGATTCTACCAGGATACGACGACAAAAAGTTCACCAGAAAAAAGTTGCAGCCCCCGTGAGCTTCCTTCACCGTATCCGCAATACTCTCAGCACATATACTCATCCGCCTCCTCACCGAACGTATCAACAACTGAAATAAGTGGAAATTCGCCCTATGGAGGCAACAGCTATGCACCATCCGCAGGCTCCGAAGCTAGTAAAACGCCAGTCTATTCGTCAACATCACCGATCCCAAATCTCTACGAGCAGTACAAACAACCGCAGTCACAAGAGTCTGACTATAACTCATCCATGAGTCCGAGCACACCTAACCCCCATTCCCCGTACCAGGCAGGCGCCAACTCACCCTATCAGCATCCGGCGCAATCACCCTATCAGAACCCAAATTCACCCTATCAGCAGCAAACCGCAGCCACAGCACCACAGACGCAGCAGCAGCCGTCGACTGCTCAGCAACAGCAAAGCTTACCGTTCCAGTCGACCGGCATAGAAGCCTCATCTACTTCTCAAAATCCAGTCACAAGCCAAGTGGAAAACACGCCACCAACCGAATCACAACAGCAAAGCTCTCCCTACCAGCAACCTGCAAACTCGCCGTATCAGCAGCAGCAGCCATCGCCCTACACACCGAGCAGTGTAGGAACTTCGTATCAGCCGCCAAATGTATTCCAAGATAACACTGCTAACGTTGCACAGTCGTCGGAAACAATTCCACTTTCATCCGCCAGCGCATCACAGCCCACCCAACAACAAGCGACGCCGCAGACTGATCCCTCGACGTACGATGCAGCGCAACAATATCACGGCTATCAACAACAACCCTCCTGCCAGCAGCAGCAGCAGCAGCAACAACAAACGCAGCAGGATGTTGCGATGCGCTCTATGTACAATATAAACAAGAGTACGGACTGGAATATGTCTCAAGTAAATGAACAATTCCATCCACCTACATATTCCCAGTACACATTATCAGCGATGAGTAAGGATTTGTCTACAACAAAATCACAAGACCAGTATCTTCAGCAACAGACAGCAACCAGTAATCCGCTGAAGCGTCACTTAGAAAGCGAGAATGACGTAATAGCGACTGATTTTAATCATAAAGTAGCTAAAAGAGCAGATTCGTCACAGCAGCAGCAGCAGCAGCAGCAACAACAGCCAAGTAAACAGCAGCAAATGTACGACAGTTTCTTGGGTTCAATAGGATATGGTAAACCTTTGGATATAACCACGAATAAAGCATTTGAAATGTACAATCGGGCAGCTAACATGGGCTATTCGAAGGAATATTCAAACCCGTCAGTAGTGAA
The DNA here is from genome assembly GCA_905187475.1 of Syritta pipiens. NCBI lineage: Eukaryota > Metazoa > Arthropoda > Insecta > Diptera > Syrphidae > Syritta > Syritta pipiens. The sequence continues at coordinate 261,206 of LR994574.1, read as the reverse complement.
GGATCCTTCTCAATCGCATCAGCAACAGCAGCCTCCGTCGCAGCCGCAGCAGCAACAGCAACAACCAATAGTCGACAATAGCATAATGAACAAGCCTCTAAACATGGCGAACTCTAACAATTACTCACAACAACAAATGCAACAGCAAGTCCAGTCGCTGCAGCAACAGAACATTTACAACAAGCCGCAAACATCATATCCTGCCAACCTCTCACAGTCTCCCGCGCCTGTTCCCATTGAAAAATCAAACGACTCACTTATTAGCCACTTGAATACGTATAAGCCTCAAACTTATGGCAGTCCAACATCTTCATTACTAAACATTAACCACCACCCGCTGTCGTCAGTGATAGATGATTCGATGCTGAGTTTAAATCAAAACACTAGTGGTATGCCCACGAATGGAATGGGAAGCGTTGGCTACTATGATAAGAGTATGCCGCCAGCAGCGCATATGAACATTCCATCACAAATGTATCAGAATCTGAGCTCGTATGGAGGTCATTCGACCGCCATTTCGAGGGACCAACAGCAACAGCAGGCAGGTAATTATGTACCGTCGGTAAGTAATGCGGCCAACGTGACAGTTCCTCCTTCCTCACAAACCATGGAAGTAATGTCACTCGAATCGAAACCCGCGAAAAAGACAAGAAGTAGAAAAAAGGCGAACACATCAGCTACCGCTGCAGTGGCGAACGACATCTCAGCGAAAAGTAGTGTAAGCGGTGGCTCATCGCAACCGCAAATGAGTGGTGCCGGAATCCAAAACAGTCAGGTCGGAAATATAAATGCGCAGCAACAAATGAACTTGCATCATTCGCAAATGCAAAACATTCAAGGATTTCAGCTGTATGCTGGCTTAAAAACAGGTGTTAGCTCCTCGTCTAGCATGCCTTCATCCACACCATCATCAGATGCTGGTGCCATATCATTGAAGACAACAGCAGCTGCAGCCAGCATGGTCCCCGGAAGTGCGTTCAATTTTGGGCCGTCGCCTGCTGGCTTGGGCCTGTCGGCAGCAGGGATATACGGCGATAACACGGGGTACCTGGACCAGTTCCGCGACGCGCCAAATCCTTATTACATGACAACTCCAACTCATCGATCAGGTGCCACCGATACCGGAGTGGCTGATAAGTCGAACAATGCAACGACTGCATCATATTCATTCTTGGCACACCCTTCCTCAAGAACGCCAACATTCAATCCATTTGTAAATACACCCCAGCTGGACGCGAACTCTCCGTTTTACCAACAATATTTGCAGCGGCAGGAAGAGTTGCGCACGAGAATGATGCTCAACCCGGCACTGCTTGGACCCGGTGGACCAGGCGCGTACCCTCAACCAGGCGGCTATCGACCGTCGTCATTGGGAATGCCAAAACCGTATGATATGAATCGGCAGCCCTGGTTTTAGCAGCAGCAGCAGCAGCACCAGCAGCTAGGAGTGCACGAACAACAGCAGTAATGCTTTATAATTGACCAAATTTTTAATGCTGGATTCATTTAAATCAGAATAATGAAATAATGAAAACCAAAGATTGGAGAAATAAGGTTTCAACTTGAATTTCCCCACAATGATAAACAAATATTTATTACCTAAAGAAAAAGCGCTTCACCCGAAGTGGACAAGTATACAAAAATTAGTGCCTACCATTTGCAGATATTGCTCATAACAACAATTTTTCATCTCCAGCAGACGTAAAGCGATCCACTCACTGACACGTAATTTACGTTTACCATTATAATGATTAGAAAGTAAGCTATACATATGTAGATGTGTGTTTTTTTAAATTAAATTTATTTATGTGTGAGTTATAAAATAACGTTTTAGTTTTCGTAGTCTATGAGATTTACTTATTACTTTAATATTTTTATTTTATTTTTTTTTATTTTAAAAACCAGTCGCTTACTTTGTGGCATAAGATAGTAAATCTATATACATATATGTATGTGTATAACATTCCTTGATGTATATACTAAGAAATAATGCGAAGAGAATCGTACCTATTGTATTATCTTCTACCCTTGTTGTAAATACTATATAATTCAGTTTTTATTCAAAAGTTAATAAATAACACAGACATTTTTAAAAATGATAAGAAAAGATTTCTCATGTGTAAGAAACGCAATATATGTATTTTATTTAACTACAATATTTTATATATATGAATCACAATATACATAATTATTAATTATGTATATCTATTTATGCTTGTTTAAAAGAAAAAGAAAAAAAAAACTGCACTTCAATTGCAATGTTTATCTCTTAATTTTTACTGTCAAGGAAAGTTGTTTATTATTATTTTCTTCGAATGAAGTCGTTATACAAAAATTAAATGAATATATTTTTAATGTTATTTTAGATATAATTACCACTATCCTAGAGTCACTAAACGACTTGGGATATAAACAAAATTGTTAAGCTAAAATTAATTTTGTATAAAACAGGACATATATATATATATATATCTTTATATATATTTAAATATACATACATACTTATATATTGTGTTAGTTATTGACAATAAGTCATTATATATAATTTTAATGTACCTAAAATAATTTAAGAACAAACAACTTGTAAAAAAAATTAATTAAATGTACGAACAAATTGCAGGTATTCTGTAATAAAGAGAACATGAAAATCATTAAAACAAATTTATGATGTGTATGACAAAAAAATAATTATAGTTTTCTTTTTATTTATCTTACGGCAGGCGAATTTCAGCATTCAATAACATATAAAATATGCTATCACTTGTTTTCTCATTCCAATCGATTGAAGGTCAGAATAGCATGTGTTACCTTATGTGTTATCTAATCATTCTGAAAAATGCTAAATCGGCTTTAGCTAATATCTCAAAATATCTTAAAAATGGTTTTCAATAACTATATTTACAGAGCTAGACACTGGCTCTCAGTGGGCTGTTATACCGATGGTATTCCCGGGGTCTACACAGGTTAGAAAAACGAAAATTGCTCCTGAGCAAAATATTTTGCAAGCTACTTAAGCACAGAATTTAGTTCCTAATTTAATGAATATTTGTAAAAACGCATAATTCGTTCAAATTTCTGAGAGGTTAATATTTTTTAGTACTCCTTTAAAACTCGAATGTAATTAACGTAAACAAATGGTTGATTAACCATTATCATGTCAGGTTAAAAAAAAGTGCGATTTTCAAATTAAAGTGTTATTGCCTCGGAATAAACTTAAACCAGCGCCATTCGAGATGCATCACATGCATAAATGTTACTTTTCATGAAAGCAATTACGTAGGATTAAACTTGTATTGTAAATATTTTGTTAAAAATTCAATAAAAGCGCACTTATTCCTTTTTCAATATCTCGTCTCACGGCTACGGCCGCGGATGTGGCCAACGTATTATTTAAATTAGGAGAATATTGATCATTTATACAAATTATGTTCAGCAGCGGGTTAGCTGCATACTGTTGATAATTTATTTTGAGTCTCTCTCTCTCTTGCAAATTTACTTAAAGTATTGATTTGATTGAACTTGAACGCAAAATATCGATTCCTTACAAATAAGCATATAATCTTAAAAATATGTGCGCATAACTTAATTACAAGCAGTTGCTAAGTGCATTTTATTGTAATGAAAAATAGCTTTAACTATAAACAAAACTTGAACAAGTTCATTTATTTTTTTAAACCTAATATTACCGAATAAAAGCTTTGTACAGACATGCCCGGTTAAGATGATAGTAAAAGTATATCATAATTTTAACGTTACAAACGAACAATTACCATTAAAGCGGAAGTCACATGAACGAAGAAAAGAACTTGTCGGTCACTAAATCAAAGCCATGCTTTGCTTTGAAGTGCCATAAAACTAGTTTTAACCGGACATTAGCATACGCCACCGGAGGCACGTAGAACCCCAACAAATAACTCCGCATACATACTTCTATTCGAAAGTTACAAAGCTTTGTCTTGCTTGTGCCGTGATACAACAATAGGGAGATCCTAAAATCATTTGAATTAAGATAAAACAGTTACGTGATATGGTCTGTGAAATTTATTTGCTTGATAAAGTTATGACAATCAGCGTCTGCAGACGAGAGTTCTAAAATAAGGGCTCGTGCGAATGACGTCTTTTTCACTATGAAACTATTTCTGCAGTCAGAAATTAGTTTTGATTTTTTTAAATACGCCTTGCTTGTTAATGTAAGCTGGGTTTTTGCATGACTTAAGATAAAGCTATTTGAACCACTTGGAGATCAGATAAATATTCGCATTAATTTTGTCCGCGATCAGGTAGGTATAATTACGACTGTTGTTAAAAAAATATGAATAATCAATCTACCTGACGTATAGAAAACCGGCTAATTAACATTCGAACGTTGAGATACTTTCAGTGTTTGTGCGGATGTCGAAAGGCGGTTTAGTTGAAGAAAGTGACAATTGAATAAACAAAACCATGATTGTGGTTTAAAATACGTACCTAATTACTCTTTCCAGGCGATGGTGTGTCATAACACTTTCAATCTTGTTTCAAGAATCAGTGATGCCCAAATGAATACATACTGATTATAGAAGCTGAAAACTCGGCAATGCGGAAGCATTTACGCCCACTCCGTTATTTCGTATCCATAAAATATCCTCAGAAATTAATATAAACTCTGCACCATATTTGAATTCCTTCCTCGCATTATTCTATTTCCGTAACAAAGTTTAAGGAAGCATCCAAATACCGCATATCGATTAATATTACTTAACCCACGATTAAGCCAGGGGATTCCAAGCGACACGCCTGTACACACGCCACAAACACGAGTCTCTTTCTTACCCAGCCTCCGTCGTAAAACACCGAAAAGAAAATCCAAAAAGATGACTCAAATCGGAATTATTTTACTTTTATGCAAATACGACCCAATGCGGACCGGACTAACGCAGAAAGAAATACAACTATATAAAAAAAACGGTAAACACAAACTTACCTTAAAAATTAAAAAAAAAAAACGTATGGGGCTTAAACTGAATACTAGTTGTGTGTAAGATATGAGGTCGACATGTTAATCATGACATCGAAAATATCTAGATTTCCCAAACTATTCGCATGTAGAACTTATTATAATATGCAGTCATGAAAAACATAAAAAAAAAAAATACATATGTGCACATGCACTATAAAATGAAAAACTACAAGTGCTGTTGGTGGTTAACGGTCAAATTCGGCACTATATATAGTATACACCAGACCGGTAATATTCGCTAGGTGAAAGGAATATGTAAAGCTAAGCTCGAATAAAAAAATCTGCGGTTTGTTCTGCGTGTAGTTTACAATGATTAAGTAAATGTAGGTAGCAGCTATTGTCGAGGTTTCTTCTTGCTCGGTTTCTTTTGCTCTTTTACTTTTATTGTGCAATTCTCCACTGTCAACTGTCAACGGCAAGTTCAAGGTTTGAATTTTTGTTTTCCATTGGCACTGGTTGTAGAAGTTCTCGGCTCTAAACATATGAACATATCTTCATCTTCTTCTGCCGTATAAGATACCAATTTTCAAATACTGCTTCTAATGAGGGCCCAAATCAAAGGCTGACTGTAGCAGAACAGCAGGATGTAGGATGCCCCAGAGTAAAAACTTTCGAGGATATGGTTTGCAATACCTATGTCAACATTGCATCATACATTCTGGATGAAGGTCAAGTTTACTTAAGCAGTTGCCAACCATGTCAGTTGCCAGTTAAGAAGTTACTTTCTCCTTTGATATTAGTGGAAATTTCGATGACTGTGCAGCCCAGAGACTTATTGTAGTAAAAGAAAATTTATTGGTTTGCGATGATGAATAATCATATTATCACTCTTAGAAAGGCGACCGATGTTCTGTTGAGTTTAAAGATTTCTTTAGACCTTGGATGCATAACGTTCCATATGTTCCGGTCAATATCTTAGCCTGGACACATTACTAAATGTATAGTGTATGATATCTGGTTTAAACAATTTTTTAGGGACTTACTAACAAAAAATTTAACAGACTTATAAATTATTGATAGGAAGTGTTTCTATACCGAATAACTTATACGAAGTAAGGTTAGCTTTATTCGAAATATAGAAAATTCATGCATCTAAGTGTGTTTTTAATTGCATACACAAATTACCTTTTACAATAAAACAACTAAATTTTTTGTCGGTGTTCCATTTGACAGAAAAATAATAAAAACTTTGACTCTACTGACAATATATTGCACAACTTTAAAGAACTTGTTTTATTGTTTTAATAACTGACAAAGTTACAAGTTACTTTATACATTTCTGAAGCCACACACTGTCAGGGTGTATTTTTATACTTTACATCCGTAAATAAGAACAGTAATAAGTTTTGGTGATTCATCGTATTCGGATTGTCCTTATACGTGTTTTTCTTTTTTTTGCGGATTGACGGAGTATGTTCCAAAATGTAAATAAAGAAAAGAGAGTTCAACCATAAGGTTTAAGCTATAATTAAGTATTACAAATACATTTGCGATCCATACGAATGAAAAAAATACGGAAGGCATAGCGGTACCTTAGCTTTAAACAAAGGAAGCTATGTGATTACGAAAGGAGACAAACATCTTTTATAAAATATTACTAATTTTCTTTATTCATTCATTACATAAGATCTTACAAAACCCATTCGCATATTTAATTGTTTAACGACTTTGATATTACTATTACTTAATTCCCAATCGATAGATAGATGTAATATCACAGTTCAAGGATTCCATGCAACATATTGTCACAATTTGTCTACGCTATAGTAAATGAGTGCTAAGTATTCAAGCCAGAGCACAAGTCGTGAGTGAAAGATTTTTTTAGAATATCACGATCTTTCTATTAAGCAATAGTTACTCTGATAATCAAAATATTCACAATAATGCATGTTTTATTAACAACCTTTAATACATCCGTCCCTGTTACCGTCATGTCTGGCATTAATATTCAGTCAGGTAATGTTGCATTGAAATGTGTTCATTAAAACGTATAATTTTAGATTTCTAATTCTAGTTCTAGAAGCTCCTTTATGAATTGATTGACATCCGTTTTATACATACTGCAGCGCTTTTAGACACGAATGTTTCAAAACACATTTATCAAGTTAATAATACAAAAGCAGTTAATATTGGATCTGACAGCACTTCAGTGATGACAAATTGTTGAACTTTTGCTAATCCGGAGTCTAGAATTTGCTAAATAGAAATATGTAAATTGAACATGTCTTCCTCTTCATTTTCCACAATCTTTTCAATTTGTGAGAAAATATCAGTGCTTTTATCCAAACTCAATCAAGGTCAACGGCTTGTCTTCGAATCTCAGATCGGAATTGAAGGTATATTTCACTACTTAAAAGCTCAACAAAGGAATTATCTCTAGTCTCTAGTTGTACAATCGCTCAAGATATGTACTTCCGGATATACATAATTGTCAATTGAACAGAACCGAGCCAATTAGCAACACAATAAGACCAACATGCTGCTAGTTGAATAGACAGGATTTCCGTGCGAATTACTTTTATCTAAGGGTCAGATGACGGGTGGCAATGATTTTTTTTTCCTCGGAACAATTTATTCAGCTACTGTCAATAATGACATGACACGCTCGGTGGAGAATGATCGATTACCATTGAGCCTGATGAATTCAGAGAAAACAATAAATATAACTATGTATGGACAATGTGATAGATAGACAATAGAATGGAAAGTCACTCAAAAATTACACGCAAACGGAGAGGATATTTTAAAGATTTGCTGTAATAATATTCAGGCACTAATAAGCAAACCACAAATCGTACAATAAATTCATTGACAGACCATTAGAGGAGAGTTGATGAAAGTGGTTGCGTTTTTTTACGGAAAAACCAATATAAGATTTGTATCAAGTCATTCTTTGCTCTACACATGGTATGCGGATAGACCAACGCCAGCGGCTGGAGCCATTGCATCACTCAGGTTTAGTCCAACGAACTCCAACAAATGATTTTTGTGGTGTGTAGTATTTATTGTGTTATTTAGTCATAATAATAAATTAGCATTAGTAAGCTTTAAATGTAATGACAATTCCCACTAGCACTAAAGGCAAATCTTTCAGAATCCTGTGGAGCGAGTATAGCACATGACTAATTGTACATTGACCTGTGGTATGGGAATGACGTGTTTAGTAAACACTTTGAAATCTAATTTAACATGTCGTAAGTTGTTTTTGAGAAAATGTAATATATTTTTTGAGAAACCAGTTGTGAATTTGTGTTGGTTTTGCCGAAACCCAGTGTCATTCCACTAATTAAATCGATTTAATATACAAGATGAATAGGTGTTACTTTACACGTTGTTTTAGTTATGTAAATTGCATTATGATTTATGGTTATAGGGTTTTAAGCAAACTCTAATCCAAAACATTAAATAGACAAATTCTTATATCCAAATTCAGAATAGAAGTAAAATGAACAAAATGAATTGCTGATAACAGCAATTCATATAAACACTCGCAAGCACGAGCAGGTGTTTAAATGTGGCTCACAACTTTGTGCTCTTAACCAACACTCTCAACGAAATCGAAGTGAGGCTATGGTTTATCATATCAATAAGACAGCCTTAGGTGATACACGGCAAACATCAACGAAAGGCCGGAAAAAAGAAAACCTTAAAACGTGGATTGGTCAGCTGGTGGCAGAATTTAACATATAACCCAATAGGTTAAGTAAAATTTATGGGAATAACTTTAAACAGCACAGGTCGGCTTCACTTGACTAAGAAATAAAATTTTTTATGTACAGAAAGACAAAGATTTGATGTTATTTAACATCTCTGCTTTCAAATGAATACTAAGCGATACGAAGTTTTTCATTTTTTTTTTACTCTAAGTGTTAAGTGTCAGTCTGTGGACTACGTTTTCTTAGTGCCGAAAGACATTATATTTAATTTTAGCGTATATTTTCTGTTTACCTTGAAACGTGTTTAAAGTGCCAGTAAGTTAGTTAAATGTGTTCTAATCATATTTGTCTACCATGATAGTTTAATATGGATTAAAAATAAAAAATGCATTAAAAAGAAGAAGGAAGAATCATTGAGGATTAACATGCACGTATTTTTCCTTAATTTCTTTCTAGATAGAAGATGATACGAAATCGTCATAAATAGTCTTATGCACCACACAGCTGAGATCCTGAAAAGGAAAAAAGCTCTTCAGTGAATTTAAGAAAAATCGCGATGATAAACAATTCTATTGCGAAGTACTGCCATAGATGAACATGCCTTGTTTTCAATACTTAATTGGTAACATGTAAACTTAACCATTATTAATTCAAATCAATAAGAAAAGTATAAATCATTATTAATTCAAATTAAAGCAAACGCAGAATAAGCCGACCTTTGGACTTTTTGCAGGAGATTACCAAGTTTTCCGATTTTTTGAGAAAACCATAAAATACGTTTTAACAGCTTTAGTTCAGCTTTGTTAGCTCTTTTGTTCTTTTTTTCTTGTTTGGGAGTTGTTAGATTAAAGTCTAGTAAAAACCAACAATACATGCACCGCCTTAAATTCAAACAATAATTGCTTTTTATAATCTACCTGCAAATCGTCTAAGACACCCAACAGGTGCTAATTGCGTTGGGTTTATTAAAACACGTCCCGTGAGTTCCAGGGCACATACAATCCAACCGATACAACAAGCTTTAGAAACTACTTGAAACCTGCTCAATGTGCATGTGTACTATGTGTGACACAAAAGACATCTGTTGCAGGCTACTTAAAGGGCTTAAAACTTGTTGTTAGTTCACGTAGAAAAAGTTCGAAAAAATTAAATTTATTTGACCATCTTACCTTTGAGGGGATTGACCGTAACATACTCTACAATCAAAAAACACCTTGTGAAAGTTCATCAAAACATATGATATGCTAATTAGCTATTCGAAATCCCATGATTAGTCATAACTGGCATTGCCTGTACTTCCCTGTCGAGATTCGTATTACTTGCGGTTCGCCATTCTATAGTCACACGCAACCAATTCACTTGTTTTTTTTTTTTCGATTCACCCGAGTGTCCTCCACTGGATTTTCTCTAAAACAATACTTAATTCTGGTAACTTTATTTAATGTTTATTGTTGAAGCGTAACGACCCTAAACTATTTTTATTTCCGAGCTGGCTTGATAATTGGAAAATCCATTCCCCACCACACGGTGCTAGTTCTAAGAATATGCGTATTCTACCACGGTGACTGTATTGGCGGTGGCCTTACTACAACAAATCGGCAAACGGCGAACCACTTTCAAAATGGAAAACCAAACCTGCGTCCATTACCACGACTACAAGCCATTCTCACTCACTTGCTACAGAATTGAATGAAATTCCAATGAAATTAACAAAAGAAGTACAATGACGCTCGCGCGCTACTGAATGACGAAAACTGGATTTGCTTTGGGTAGAAGCGACACAAGGTGATCCCCTGATGAGTCGCCGTTATTACAATGAAACACATATGCGCGTCGACGTCTCTTGCGAACTTTGAAAGATCTTGTTCCTTCGTTTAGGTGAGTATTTGTAATATCTCTGGGGTCTTTCCGAAATAATAAACCACTTTCGAGAATGCGTCAAGCGCTGTTTGTGGCCACTGCAAGTGAATCCCCCGTGCAAACCAGTGCCAGAAAACACACGTTGACACAGGTCAACGCATATAATCCAGGTGAGAGTATATTGCGTATCACCACGACCAAGAGCACGAGCACGAGCCCGATTCCGAGACAGATGTGCCATGACAAGTTCTTACGTATGAACGAACCTACCTATATGTACACACATGCCCACATCACACAAGGGGTTTCCCGAATCTCATTCGCAGAGTGACTTGTCGATGGGAAATTTTTGCCCGCAGGAAATTTAATCGATTACCACGTTATTAAGCCGTTCGCCGTGTCTCTGACAGATTTTGAATAGCTTAAGTGGGTGATTTAGTGGTCATGTCTGTATCTACTAATAATCGTCAACATCGAGATTGTTATACGTACACATGTAGCTAACGTTTTTTCGGTGCACCAGCATCAATAAAACAGGTGTCAAGGTATGGTTTTGAAGTCCACTCAACCCACCGTGTAAGAATTGGGTGGAATTGACGTGGGTGTGACACACTCCTCTTTTACCCAGTGTGTATGTGTGTGTGTAGAGGACACACACCTCTGGTTGAGTGGACGCAAGTGCCAATGACAGATTTCGGTTTTTTTCCTTTGCAACTGGTGATGAAAAAAAAAAAAAAAAACGAACTTGTTGAAACTGCATTCGGGGGGATTTTTAGTGAAATCGATAAAATGGAGTTTTTATTATTCTCACGTGCGATTTACATTTAATGGAAACCGAAAAATCCTCCTGCATCTGTGGTGATGGTAAATGAAAGACGCTGATGGCTTTTTGGGGGCTTGTCAGTTAAGAATGTATACCGTTGAGGAAGTGAATCTTCAGAGGTACTTATTGTTTTATTGGGGCAAAAAGAATACTAATTAAGAGCTTGAACTTCTTTTTCGGACTTCTTTTTTTTTACTAACTATTATTTATAAATAAATAGATATGTTATTTGCAATATTTTACACTCTTTGTGGATGCAGTTTTGATGCCAGTGGGTCACATGTTTGGAAAGAGTTGCTGTGGGGACTAAGAAGCTCAGCTAATTTGGTTTTCTAAGAATTGTTAGCTGATCGGTGATGTGTTATTGCCTTCTGCAGTTTGCAGAATTAATACAAGTTTGTTTTCCAATGTAAATTCAACTACCATTTTTGGCTGCAATCTAGTGTGGAATATATTTTTATTGCATTTGTAAGTCAATTTAACTTCTTAGAACCGCAGACATTCCATTTGATTTTACTTCAAGGCCTTTCAGTTAATCGGCTGACAAGAATGTCCGTAGGTAATTAAATTTATTTTAGGTTTATAGGAGAGGTTTATCCGAGCCTTAGCTCACGTGTACCAAACACAAACAGACGGATTTCCATTGTTATTCACATGCGGATATTTGAGAAAAGAATGGATAAAGGTACGCATAAGATTTTAATCGTAAATTGATTGTCGGCTTAGCTCTTGAATGACAGCTGTTCTTGTTCGCTTTTAAACAAATTTAATTTTTACATTTTTTTTTTCCAAGTAGATAGACAATTATAAATATCGTGCAAATATTTTGTAAATCACTGTCGCTCATTGCCGTTAATTGGGGCTCTGTTTTCCAAAGAATCTCATCGATAAATGGATAATAATAATTACTGATCAAAGGAAAACCCCATTTGATGAGTCCCACCACACCAAATATGTAATATACTTAGTCTCCTTTTGTACTTATTACATTAATACTTTCATTCCGCGATTACGTTATTTCCAATGAAATTTTAAAGGACGCATGTTGTCGGTGATGTGGTATGTAATTAACGAATTAATTAAATCAAAAGTCGATAATTATAGCCGTGTGCATTACCGAAATATTCGTTCTGAATCATAAGATAAATAAAGTTATTGAATCGTTCACTCACGTAATTCAACCGTATTCTGGCATTATTTTGATTTTTTTTTTCCAAAAAAGAAAATTGTATGACAATATGATGTAAATATTATTACTGATATATGTGAATTAATGTAAGTAATTATGAATGAATGAATGAAATATGTGTATTGTAAATAAAATATAAATAAAATACTGAATAAATGAAAAGAAAATATTATGCAGTCTTTTTAATTTTATCTATGATTTCTTATTCACCTAAAATCAAATGGCTATAATTTTTTAAGTCTAACCAACTTTTACGTTTTGGAAACAAAATAAAGTATTGCAATTGTAAAGTCAGTTTTTTTTGCAATACACAAAAGCTGGGAGAGCAGTTGGTCGTGGACAAATCAACGAATTTTATTCTAGATTCGTTAATTTCAACTTTCAATCAACCACTTTCTTTTCTTTGTAAAAATAAAGAAAAGCAAACATGTTTTTTTGGAGTCTAAAAGAAATGTGTGGTTTTTGGTAAGATTGCATTATTTATCTCTAGTATAATATAAGCTTAATTAAAAAGTAGTTAGAAAATGAGTAGACAATGCGTTACGTTATATTTTTAAATAAACTGCTTTGCAAATTGCTCGTTGTTACGTAAAAACAATTAATTAATATACGAAACTAATTACAAAAATCACATGTTGTATGCGCTTTAATTTAGAGATCGTGCATAGAACATTTACACTTTTCAAAATCGTAAAATCAGAATTTCTATGCGATGGTGTTTTTACGACAGTGGACATATGCTTAGGGGGTTGATTAATTACATTCTAATGCTAAAACATTAATTTGTATTGTATATTGAGAAATCGCTGTACTTTTATCTCAGTATGTATGGAAATTATAATGACAAAATCCTATCATTAAATTCATAATAATAAGTAAACAGCAACCACGAGTTTAAGTAAATGGCTTGCATAAATTTGCTAACTTCATGCCATTGATCTAATTAACAGTATGAAAAGTAGAAAAATCGAATGCTAATCAAGTTATTTTCCAAAGTAGAAAAAAAAAAATCGCTCCAAAAAGCTGGTCATCCTTGCGAATGTACTTTTATGTAGAACACTTGCTAACTTTGTTGACATTACTATTTGCTAAGTTAACATTGAACGCAGAATTCACGCATGAACATGGCCAATTCTATTTCTAATAAGATTGGTTTTAATTATTTTTCTCGAATTCTTGCAAAGTGCACAACAAGGTTACCTCAAAAATATACACTCTATTGCACGCATCTCCATCCTCTAAAAAGCTTTCTTTGTCACACAACCCCCACTGTACATGCACCTAATATTATACTTTCAAGGCAAAACTACATGCATCCGCCTGCGAACTTGCCTACAAATACAAACCTTTAGAAGTCTATTAACAAAAAAAAAAAAAAACAAAAAAAAGAGCAAAAGCATAAAACAAAAAAATAATAATAGTAAAGAAAAGAAAACTTGTTGCCAAAGTATTTAACACTGCCCAGATCTATGAGTGTATACAACTCATACCTGTAGAATGTTTAGATACACACTCCACCGCTACTGGTCTCCATTTAAATTTGATGCTGGAGCAACAGAGCAACACACGAGAAAAAAAAAAACCCAGAAAGCACATGACGTGCGAGATGTTGACGAAGATTCCGAGATGATGACGTTAAGAGACTCCGACTTCAATCTCGAACAAATTCATTTTCTCTGTGTATTCCTGGTATTCACTGACAGCGGTGTGTGTGGTTGTTGTTGTGATTGAATGTGAACTTATGACTACCATGCCTTCAGCATCGAAAAGTTTACATTTTGGTGGGTGGTGATGGTGATGGTGGAGAGTGGTAGGGGTATGTACGACGTCGCAGAAAACCTGACCATTGCTCACCGTCGTGTGCGCCCCAGAGTTGTGTTGATATCGAGCGCGCGAGTATTTAAAGACTTTGATCTGACCAGAGACCATGCATTGATTCGCTATCACTCGCTCTTTAGACTTGCTCTTGAGTTAAGTAGTTGTGCTGTTGTAATTATTAGCTTTTTAAAGGATACAAGATTTAATAAGGATTCTTCAACCGCTTCAAGGATATCGATATAAAGTTTCATTAAATTTATAACGCATTTTTGCTGGCGGTTTTTGTAAAATAAAAAAAAATTTAGTGAATTGTGTTAAATTTGTGTACAATTCGCAAATTAATTCCAAGCAATAAGACATCAGACAACAACTACTATTAAGCAGTGAAATTTTGTGATTTCAAAAGTTATTAAATAAATCAGGCTTATTTAATTCAAATACTAAACGCGCAAGTGAAATTCAATTTAACAAAAAGTAAAACATCATTCAACTTTTTTTTCGTTTGTTAAATTCAATAAATAAATAATCTATACAAAATGATGGCCGTAGCTGCTGCACAAAAGAACCGTGAATTGTTCGCAATCAAGAAATCCTACAGCATTGAGGTAAGTTTAATATTGCAAGACGATGTAATTTAGAAAAGTCTGAAAATATTGAAAAGTAAGAATAGTAAATTTAATTTCACAAAAACTTAAAAATAATGAAAAGTAATATGATTTAATTCACATTTAACTTTATTCTCAATCAGAATGCATTTAAAAAAAAAGAAAATTTTTCCACATTTAATCAACCTCAACTGATGATTTTTTATTGAAATTCTATAAAATTTGCACAACATGTAGGATTTTGCTCACTGCGAGTAAACAGGATTTGCTTGTTTATAAAAACCAAAATATGAAATTATTGGACCAAATAATAAAAATCAGAAATCTTGCTGGTCTGATTTTTTCCAAATTTTGCGAAAATTACGCTTTTATTTTTTATGTAAATATATAGGAACTTATAAGAACCTAAAATGTGACAAATATGCACATTGAAATACTTTTTTCCTAACCACATAACATTGTCCAAGTATCTGCTCAGTTAAATCAAGTCTCAAATTTTGCAACACTTTCGTCATAAATTCAATCCATAGATTTTTAATCCAAAAAAAATGTAAACAAACATTTAGCAACAAAATCCTCCTCTCGAAAAGTTTTTGGTTGGGTAAACTACAACAATTTAGATGCCATCATGGCCTACGTGCGATCAGCGGCACGATGTGATATTTTATGCAAATCATCTGAAAATCACATGCATTTTTCATTTGTTTACAAACATAAAACCAAATTTTATTTTCCGCAAGTTATTAATGCCTTGCACGCTCAGGTGTCATAATAATAGTAGAACAACAATCCAATAATAAAAAAAAAAGAAAAAATATTCCAATTCAAGATCTTTGAGTGAAAGTTACTCCGCTACATATACGTTTATGTTTATGTTTATAAAATTTAACAAGAGTCGTCACAGATTTGGAAACATAAATAAAAATTCCCCAAAAGCAAAACAACAAAATATCGATCGGCTCGATCTGAATTTTCTCATCGATGCGATGGAATTTTTCTCCGTCACATCAGACGAGCCCTTTTGAGTTAAACAGGCTAACATAAACATCATATAGGCTACTGGCATCCGCACCAGCGTGAGCGCCAGCGCCAGCGCCTGGTTGTGGTGCGATAAAACATACTTTAACTCGTTGCCGTTGTCATCGTTAGTCGGCTAATTTAAATACGCAGGCAATTTATCTTGTACGGATTAATTTCGTTTCATCGATGAAATTAATGAAATGAGGTGTTAAGAGTGGCCTCTGGGCTATTATCTTTTGACTTTCGATCGAAAGTATCAAAAAGTTACACTGCGAGTGGACAATAAACGTGTGCCCGGGTGAGATACAATTATGAAAGCTCATAAGTGGTACAAACCCGGGCATACGTTTAAAGTTCACAGAATCATATCACTTTCATTTCCATGTTTTATAACGATTTGTAAGATGTAGTCTTATGTCATCATACATGCGGTATCGAGGGACTTAGTG
The DNA here is from genome assembly GCA_905187475.1 of Syritta pipiens. NCBI lineage: Eukaryota > Metazoa > Arthropoda > Insecta > Diptera > Syrphidae > Syritta > Syritta pipiens. The sequence continues at coordinate 244,787 of LR994574.1, read as the reverse complement.
GTCGGCTGTCGAAAATTTCTTCAATGCCGGTCGAAGAACCATATCTTACCTTGGAATTACCTGCATCTATTTTCCGGTAGAATCTTACAAATTAGCGCACATAAATTCCGAGATACTATTTGAATAATTTAAAAATACCGGTTAAGAAGCATTGAAGGGGGGATAAATGGTTTAAGATCCAGTTGATCCAAAACTACTTACTTAATCCACACTGCGGGGGCACTAACCTGAGTTATAGACATAGCCGTTCAAAGCGAATGCGTGAAGGTTGCAAGACGTTACTATTGCGAGCAAGCAACAGGGACGATGCTCTGGTTTTGAAAAGTTAATTTCCTTATTTCCAAGATTAATTTCCTTCTTCACGAGATATGAAATCCTTTTGCCACATAATGCCTCTTAGTGCCCCTGGCAACACAGAAAATTGAATGCGTAATCCGGATGGTCACCATAGAAATAATTTTTCGTTCTCTCATTGCAGAATGGATATCCCTCTCGCCGTCGTTCGCTTGTGGATGATGCACGTTTTGAGACTTTGGTCGTAAAACAGACCAAGCAATCTGTCTTGGAGGAAGCTCGCTCTAAGGCTAATGGTAAGTTGTAAAAAAAGCTGCTGCCCACTTTGCATGTAGCTTTACTCATTTTATTTTTATTTTTTTATTTTCATTTTGTTCGTGGCATTGTTTTGGCATGATTTTGATTTGATTGGTGTACTTAGATCAAACCTTAGAAGAATGTATTCTTCAAGCTAAGGGTGAACACGTTCCTCAAGGTAAAAGTTAACAGATTTGTTTTTTTTATTTTTTTCTTACCTTATTTTTTATTTTTAATTTGGTTAGAAGAGCAAATTGAATTGAAGAACGAGCAGCAATTGGAAAACGCTGAAATTCCAGATGAGGTTGGCGATGCTCAATTATTTGAAGGTAGTAAAACAAAAATTCAGTTGCCTTTTTTTCGTTTATTTATGAGTTTACTTTTGTTTTTTAATTTTGCATGGTAATTGTTCAGAATATGAATCCAGTGGTCAAGATTCCATTTACGAGGGTAACGATGCTGGAGAGGGCGACAACATCAACTCTAATGGTAAGTTAACATACTTTTCCACCCACTCTTATCCGATTGAGATAAATTGCTTCCATCACGCACATTTTTTACTTGGATTAACACATACAATGACAAAGAACTTGACTTTCATCTGCGAAGCACTTAATGTCACATTGATGGGTGGAAAAAGGAGTAGAGATGCAGTCAAGGGTGGAAAATAACACTGCGACCCCTTTTATATTTCTATATACCTTTGTGTGATATGTATGTGAGATATTCGTGCTCGGAATCTTTCATCGTTGTTCGCTACACCCTGGAAATGGATTTCTCTTAGTTGAATGGTTTTTTTCTTTTATTTTTATTTTAAGATGCTGGTTTGACTGAAGATGAAATTGTCCTCGCTAATGCCGCTACCGAATCTCCGGAAGCTGAAAACGCCATCCAAAGTGCAGCTTTGATTGTCCGTCTTAAGGATGGAATGGGCTCGCTTGGTCGTATCCTCAAGGCAATCGAGAATTACCATGGGGCCATTTCCCACTTGGAGTCCCGTCCCTCCCGCGAAGAAGGCATTCAACACGATGTTCTTATCAAGCTCGACATGACCCGGGCCAATCTCCTGCAGCTGATCCGTTCTCTCCGCCAGTCGTCATCATTTGGAAGCATCAATTTGCTGGCTGAAAACAACATCAGTGTCAAAGCTCCATGGTTCCCAAAGCACGCTTCCGAACTGGACAACTGCAACCACTTGATGACCAAATACGAGCCAGAGTTGGACATGAACCATCCGGGCTTCGCTGATAAAGTTTATCGTCAACGCCGCAAGGAAATCGCCGAGATTGCCTTCGCTTACAAGTACGGAGACCCAATCCCAACCATCCCATACACAGATGTGGAGAACAAGACCTGGCGCTCGGTCTTCCGTACCGTGCTCGATCTGATGCCAAAGCATGCTTGCGTTGAATACAGACACGTCTTCAAGAAGCTGCAAGACGAGAAGATCTTCGTCGAAGATCGTATTCCACAGTTGGAGGAAATGAGCAGCTTCTTGAGGAAGAACACTGGATTCACACTGCGCCCAGCCGCAGGCTTGCTGACTGCTCGCGACTTCTTGGCTTCCCTGGCGTTCAGAGTGTTCCAGAGCACGCAGTACGTGAGGCACGTCAACTCACCATACCACACCCCGGAGCCGTAAGTACCGTGCTACAATTACTATAACCCAATTTAACTCGGTCTTATTGTCTGCACATTGCCTTTTAATGTCGGAACAAGAGTTGCCTTCCCCTCTGAACGGAACTACCCGGTGGATGTGCCTCCCACACTGGGGAGGTTAAAGTGGCAGTAATTGCCTATTAATTCTTACTTTTATTTTTGCCCCCTCTTCTGTGCGGAGTAGTGTCGCTGGCGAACGGAAAGCTTTTTGTCGCCCTATTACGTTTGTAATTGAATTGGTGAGGCATGCAAAAAGGATGTAGACGGAGGAGTTTCTAATTTTTACAATATTTCAAAGTTAAATAAAAAGCTATTACGTTACTCTTAACAAAGACGGCAGTGACGACAATGACGGCAATGCGCAGCAAATACCGAATCAAATCTTTTTTTTCCAGCCAGTTAACATATTTTTATTTTATTTTATTCTCATTGCAGTGACTGCATCCATGAGTTGCTTGGACACATGCCCCTTCTCGCTGATCCAAGCTTTGCCCAGTTCTCGCAAGAAATCGGTCTGGCTTCCCTTGGTGCCTCGGACGAGGAGATCGAGAAACTCTCCACTGTAAGTATCATTAAATCTTAGAGATAGTCATTAAAGCAAGCTAAAATATGTGCAGCATGCTCAATTAAAAGCATGCAACACCCGATCAGCCAGTCCATTGTCATGGATTAATTTCGCAAATACCAATCACCGTCACGAACAGTGGTGCAGTGCGGTGTTAAATTCGAACATTTAACCATTTGAGCGGCGGCCAAATCGTTTTAGCATTGAAAATTACTGGCAGCAGCAGCAGCGGCGGCACCAGCAAAAAAGGTCTTTAAGCTAAAGTTGATGCAATTGGTGCCACACCAATAGACACCGCTCCAAATCACTAGCTTGTTTGTAGCCATCGTTGGGTGTCAGTCAGTCAGAGTCATTGTTGGACGAAGACATGGCATTGTTAGATATTTTTTTTTCTTTCGGTTTGCACTGCTGCAAGGTGAACACGGTTTCTAGTTTTAGCAAGAGCAAATTACAAGGACTTGTCTTCCAATGTCGTTCTCTTTTACTCACTGTACGCTGTTTACTTATTAATTTTTTCTCTTCGTTGCGCTTTTTACAGGTTTACTGGTTCACTGTTGAGTTCGGTTTGTGCAAGGAGCAAGGTCAAATCAAGGCGTACGGTGCCGGCTTGCTCTCGTCCTACGGAGAGCTGTTGCATGCCATTAGCGAGAAGCCCGAACATCGCGCATTTGAACCCGCGTCTACCGCCGTGCAACCCTACCAGGATCAGGAATATCAGCCAATCTACTACGTTGCCGAGAGCTTTGAGGACGCCAAGGACAAGTTCCGTCGCTGGGTATCCACAATGTCTCGCCCATTTGAAGTGCGATTCAACCCACACACTGAGCGCGTTGAGGTCTTGGATTCCGTAGAGAAACTCGATACATTGGTGACACAGTTGAACACCGAGCTGATGCATCTAACAAACGCCATTGACAAGTTAAGGAGTCCTTTCTAAACAGATCAGACTTAATTGACATACCATTCAAGCACTTTTCTGATTCGTCGTCCAATATTATATATCCTTCTTTTTTTTTTGTCTCATACTATGCTCTAAGTTTTATTTTTTTCTTTTTGTATTATACTCTTCTACACATGACATCATCTTAATTTTAACTTATTTTTTAATATTTTAAATCTTTTGGACCAAAAATCATAGAATTAAAAAAAACACATATTAAAAAAATAATAAATATTATATATATATATGTACACGCACGAACACATATTAGTAGGTATGTAGAATTAATCAGTGTAATTGTAGATAGTCAATATGTAAGTGAGCAAGAAAAAAAAATTGTGAACCCAAAAGAAAATTTTTCGTGCAATAATCATATAAAAGATATTCATAATTATAATATATATAAATCTGATTACAAATGTTATTTGCACCTACGACATCAGCAAGGTTATAAAAACAAATGTGCTATTCAATTATCCATTTAGTATTAGACTACAATTTTTATTTTTGTATTCCATTATTTTTATTGTTTATAGTGTACTAATGGCATTCACGTATTTCTCAAATGGTATCTTTTGTACACTATCCTCAATAGTAGTATGTATTCCATGTGCAACTATTATTTTATTGTGCACCAGCTCTCCTATGTTATTATTTATTATATTGAATTAAATAAAATTTTGAATGAAAGCAAATATTTTAATGAATTTTTACTGTGCCCTATGATGGGAGATGGGAGTGGATTGTGCTTCTTTTATCAGCATCGATGACTGGCAAATCTTTTATTCATTCAAATAAAAAATTAGCAAATCGAAGTGTTACGATAAAATCTAATTTGGCTTGGGCTTCTTTGAGCCCGTGCTTAGTTTGGCTGGCGACAGGTACCACGGGGTGTGCCTTAGATCGAACGGAAGGCACATCTACAAATTGGAGTGCCTAGATGACTTGTGGGTTCTGTGCGGTATGAAACCTGTTACATTAAACGAGATTACCTAACTCGAGATACACTCACAAGGTTGGGTGTGCTAATGTGACTAATGCTGCCAACCGAGTTGAATAATTACATGTGAGAAACGGCATGTGGATAAACTATTCAGCGTAACACAATACTCGGTTAATGTTGTCTTAAAGCGGCCGGCTCATCTTGATTCACATGAAGTGTCACATGCTCGGAAGTTGTGGTTAATTAGGAACGCTGTATTGAGTTCATTGAAATTGAAAAAGATAATGTGAACGTATTAATAGTAATAGTTTTGCAAAAAAAGATTCTAATCGAGGTCTTGTACAGATAGTGAGAGTTGGCATGGAAAAGTTATAAGCGATGAAATATTAGACAACTGTTTCATCGTATTTAAGTTGCTTTTGTTTTTCTAATCTAAGAAAAGATTTATGAATATTTAAATGACAGCATAATACAGTTTACGATAAGAACAAATATGATTTTTGATGGTATATTTTTTTCCTAAGTAGTGATTTCATTTCTGATTTAGGAATTTTGATTTCATTGGTAATACGAACACTTCAATCTGAGCTATTGGATTGGAAAAGCTACACCTGTCTTTGCTGTAGTTCTATTCAGGTCATTTGAAACATCGTGTTGAAATCTGCTTAATGAAGGTCAGGTCTAAATAGCGTTTAAGTAACCATTTCTCAATAGAACAGTATCTAACTCTTTGTTTTTAAACTTCGAATTAAATCATTCGATTTTATGAATCCGGTCATTAGTTGTGGCAGTCGGGTACTTTTACCATATTGATGGTCACCCATACCGCTTCAGCATGTATGAATTTGCATACATATAAAAACATATCGAGGAATAACGAACGAAAGAACGACTCAAGCTACAGTCAGTACAGTAGCACAGCCGTAAAGTCCACCATAAAGATACCTTGAGTTGATAAGCGGTTACCTTTCTACATGACCGCACTGCCTAAGTGAACCACTACTTCACATTTTAAGCTCAGTTCCGAGTTCTAAATTACAATTTGATTGTATGTACACCGAGTGCAATAATATTCAATGGATAAATTGGTATGCGGTTTTGTATTTTAATTGCAGCCTTACAGAGCAAAGCTTAGGTGTCACGGCTGAGCTTACCAACGTGGCAGCTAGGAACAGATCTGGGATCAGGTAATTTAAATAAGAAAAATCTGACCAAATGTGAGGAAAAATCAAGTTCGTTTTGTGGTACTACACACAATATAAGTACATAACACCTTACACCATGAACAGTCTCCAGTCGCTGCACGAATAGGCCAACTATACATTGTATATTCTCGTTCCACTGTGTTATAACATAAGTCTTTAGGTTTTGCTTTTAACTTATACATTATTATTATTTTTTTTAATTGCATTGCACAGGCCAGCAGCGCGACCTTAGATAATCGCTCAGGCTAATTAAATGGTATTAGTTAAGGCAGCGGTACAGACGCAAACAGGTGTTTGATACTCGATCGAATATTCATGAGATATTTTATGTCATCAGGAGTACTTGCACTTTTCCTTTGAAAGGTGTTGAAGCATTGTGTTCCCCTTTAAAATTTGTAGTTCTGCTAGTAGCAGTTGCATTGTTACTAGAAGAGGGTCCAGGTTTTTTTTTTTTTGTGAAGCTATAACCATAATTGCAATTAACTTAAACAATCGATTCCTCTACCAGCAATTACATGAGAACATTGGCTGGCAATCGTGTTCGAATCCAAGGTTAAGACGGTTAATAAAAAAATAATATAATAATAATTGGCACAATTGGCATTAGTACCTATTAACAGAGTTGCTACTCGTTTGAGGCGAAAAGGAAATAGTAGGCCATTAACACTAGTACATTATGATCCGTGGAGATAGTAGCCGGAAATTTATTATGACTCATGGAGATATGGAGGCTTTGATCCGCTTCTGTGAGCTTGTGCTGGCTGAATATATATATAATTTTTGTTTGTTTTTATTTGTGAATAGAGACATTACTTTAAATTCCCCCACATAAGAATAGTAAATGCGGAAATGAATGGCAGGTGTTCCCTTGGGTGGCTTACCTAGAGAAAAATAAATGTAAGAAGTGAATGTGGGTTACAGGGTGAGTTCGTGGTGTGCCAGGGTTATTTGAGTCAGTCAGTTGACTCCGATTCAAAAAAATATGTATGTGCATATAAATTCATTTTAAAACCTAGCTACTGAGCGGGGAATGGCTCCAACAGCATTTGTAGGAACACGATTGAGTTAGTCATCAGTCCTTGACCCTCAGTGTGATTAAAAACAAAATTAAAGCATTGATATTGGATAAGCTTTTGCTTCGGCAGCATCTAGTTAATCTCACAATCGGACATCTGACAATTTGACCTAGAAACGACTATTAATGGAGGTATGTGCGTGACAAACTATTGCACTGTTAACACGCATATTTAGTGCATCAGAATATAATTGATTGCTGATACATAGTTCCAAGTTCAAAGGACTTGTTAGATGGTGTCATGGCTTCCATTAATGATATTTGCTGTAGATGAATGAGTTATTTTGTAGTATCAATTGCAAAGAAAATACAATTTTTGTGTTAAACGAGAACTACTTTCGAGATACATAATATTACATTTTAGAATATGTTTTTTTAATCTTTTTTTTTTTAGTTTTTTTTAAATTTTTGCAAGATTTTTTAATTTTTTTCAATGAATAGAATATCACTTTACATAAAAAACGAAACGTGGCAAAAACTGTTCGGAACACTGGAACTAATTTTTAAGTGAATGTTGTCGTTTGACGTAATGCAATATGCAAGTATACACAAATACATCTATCTTATTTAATAAAGAAAATTTACATCAAAACTAGAAAATTGGCTATAGTAACAAGTATACAGTTTGGGAATATAAGCTAAGCCAGGTGTTTGGAGGTAGAACTTCGCCCGCGGTCATTTTTACCTCCCACTTCCCTATGCAAACACAAACCAACATTTCATCCATCCACTAGTTAATAATCTTAAACAAGTTTATTAAATAATACATCCAGATGTTATTCACTCTAGAACAAGCTCAGCAGCACATTCTCGAAAGGGGCAAGTTGAAATTGTATTTCGTTATGCTAATAAAATGCAACTGTCTCATTGCACCCGTTCGTATTTTGCATTAACGATTAGAATAAATCTTTATACGCTCAGTCGGTGAGTCGGGGAGATGGAAGTGTGCAACAATTATCAGGAAAAATGGCTAGTTTATTATAGTGCCATTAGAAACACCTGTCTGTACCATGAATAATTTGAATAATCATAAGTGAATATGAATGGGACTTGTACGTTTTAAATAGTTGACTCTTTGCTCAGAGAACAGGTGTAGACTTCGATTGTAGTTCGATGTTAATTTATAATTTTTTTGATTGATAAGTCGAAAGTGGTTGTAATAAATAAATTCCTTTCGAGAACTTGTATTTTAATTGTCGCGATAATTTGTATATCAATACGTGATACTAATTTATAGGTAATGCTACTTCATCATAAGAAAAAACCCAGGAATGCACTTAATGAAACTATTTACACCATGTTATGAAATGACATGTATGACTAAAACCTACTGCAAATGTGATCGGCTTGTTGTCAAGAGACCATAGCGAATGCTTAATGTGCAAAAGGATTCAGGATTCTCTTTGTGAATTTGAAATTGTTTTGTCTCTCAGTGACGTTGTGTTGACAGAATTTGTAGTAAAAGTATTCTAGCACACACACAACATTGGTTGTCTGCTTTAAAAATGTAATCAAGGTTGATTTTTTTGTTTTAATAGCTTTTTTTTTATCTGAAGTGGTTTTAATTTAATTCTGCGGGCCAGGTGTGCTCAGTTGCTAAGGGTTCGCATATATTCAGAATGAAGGTGAAAAGAGTATCGTAGCAAGGCGTTAACAACTACCTAAGAATTGTAGAATATCGAAGTTTTTACATTGAATACATTAAAATTTCTGTGGGAATAATATGCATGATGTTGTTGGTCGACTTGCATTTGATGCAGAATAGAACAGGGCTACCACAAACGCAATGTTTAAATAAAAATATTTAACTTGAAAAAATTCACCTTACTCAAAACCAAAAACTTGTTTTTTTTTTGAACTAAGGTGTCCTCTCGGGTATAACTTGATAGAAGCTGTAAAAACTTTTTATTCTTATAACATAAAAAGAGGTAAATTAGTTAATCAACAGCTATATTTAAGGCAAATATCCAATTATTCTTACAATTTATAATTGTTTAGTTAGTTGTTAGTTATTAGTTGAGTTTCCTTTAACGTATTCTTTCGCTCATTTTGAATGTGACGTGTAGGTAATGTAGTTCAACGGCTAAAGCTTAGCAGAGACACACGTCATTTGAGAAAGTTTATTCGAAAAAGTTTTCTTGGAAAACTTGAAATAGTGCATGTTGCATCGTTTAGCACGCGAAACTATTTTATTTCTGAGTGTATTTAGATTTAACTTAAACATCGGTTAGGTATAAACATGTAGAGACTTGAATATAAATAAAATAACAAAAATAAACTTTGATGCGCAACGAATTTGAGAGTGAGAAAAAAAAATTACAAACAAATATTTAATCAATACAACAAACTACCTATCCGAGACCAAATTTATGTACCAATGTAAACATACATGAATGTATGTGCTAAGGTGTACAGAACTCTGTTGACGTGAGTTAGTTAATCCTTTGGTAGAGAGCTGTCGCTCTTCCCCCGACTGTATGGTCGTGCTCCGCCGAGCATCCTCTCTAACAAACTTTGTTTTGATTTGCGCTTTGACGACAGCACTTCTTTGCAGAGATCATGAAATACTTCAGCAACCAGATTCACATGCTCGGCAGCAGATACTTCACAAAACTTGCACTCAAAGTCCTTGGCGAGTATTTCGCCCTCGTCCGTGCTCACCTGGCGCAAATGAACCATGTCGACTTTATTGGCCACCAGTTGAACTGGAGTATCCGACTGCAAGTCAGACTTCACACGACGAATGTAGTTGAAGGAGTGTCGGTCTGTTATTGAATACACAAGCAGGAGACCGTCGGCCCATTGAATTAGTTCTGAAGCATTTGGCATTTCTTCCTCGTTCTATTTAGGAAAGAAAAAAAGATTATTTAATGGAGCGTCGTAAAAGCAACCCTTAAGGCCACTTACCTTGGGACATGTGTCTAGGATCTCAAAGAGGACTGGTTCTCCGTCTACCATTGCTTCATGTTTGTATCGATTTTCTGGAGGAATGCAGTTGCATTAATTCTTACTCAAATATATACAATGGTTTATTTACCTGTTTGGTGGTCATATTCACCAATGTAGCGTTTTGTAATAAATCTTACAATAAGTGCTGAAAAGAAAATATGCAAAATTTAGCTAGACCTAAATTCCAGGACAGTTAAAATACTTTCAATTAATTGAAAGTTTGACACTGAATTCACACGTTATAAATAAGATTTTAGAAATTTCAAAATTCCGAAAATTGTTTTCCAAATTTCTTGTTTTAAAATTATTAAATAGAACTCGACTCAAATATACATAACATAAACATTGTCTATTTAAATATATAAATTTAATATATAAGTGTTTCAAAATAAATTCAACAGGTGATCGTGTGCGGTTGTAAGAATATGAACTTGTTGCCCGTCCCATCAACTTAAATTTGTCTTACCACTTTTTCCAACACTTGGCGCTCCAACAACAGCAATTTTCAGCTCAGTGAGGGAGGACTTTTTTCTCCTAATGCCACGTGTAGTCATTTTCGTTTTCTTTTTTATGGAAACTTGTTTATGACAAAAATAGCTAAAACTATTGTTATCACAGGTAAATTTTAAGAAAATCACTCGTACATGGAGGTTTTATTTTCCAAAAGGCCTGTTTGTGTATTTCACTTCTTTATTTATATTGGCCGTCAAAGACTATGCTCATATGCAGAAATACAAAATACACGAATATTTTTCGTCAATAACATAAATTTTGGTGGCGATCGAATACGAGAACAAAAAAAATGTTTTTGTTTTCCAAAAACTTTGCTATATTATGTTTTTAATAAGCGAAAACGTTAATTTGGCACATACTTTGTTCTAAGATACGAAAGGAGAAAACAATTTATTATAACCGCTTGCCGACCGATCGCCCGTCCACAAACACTGATCATTGGATTCTACTCATTTTAAGAAATCTCTATATTAATATCTCGCCGATAAATATTCGAATTTTTTTTTTTTTCTTTCTTAAAAATAGATTTTCGAAAATTTCTTTTACGAAAGCAGAAAGCACAGACTTAGTGTGTGAATGTTTCTTTTCGGTGTAATAGCATTCATTTCATATTACAGATTGTTAGTTGTTTACATGCATATTCGAATTTGTATCTCTCTTTTTAAGCGAAATGCTGTGGGAGGTGTTCATAATAAATGGCTAAAAGAGGAAGCAGGATGGACAGAGATTGAGCACATTTTGATTTGAGTGCATACGAAATTTTTAAATTTTGTCTATGTTAAGTAGTAATTGGTAATAGAACAATGTCTTGGCCCATTGATAATCAAGGTTTTTATTGGAACAAAGGAGTAACAATTCTGAAAATAGATATACAGTAGAATTGAAAGGAAAACGAATGGAAAAGAGTTTCTTTTGTTTGTGTTTTGCTTTGATATAAAAAAATAAATAAATAATATGGAACAGTGCGTAAAGAGAATTACAAATGTTTGTATTTTTTGTTTTTTGATATTGTGCTGAGTTATGTTGAATCTAAATAGAATTGTAGAAAAAAGTGAAAACATATTGCAAAGGTAATTATCTCCATGTGAACCTGTATTTGGCTTTGTTTTTATTGCTGACTTCTTCCTGCATTGCAATCTAAAGAAACCAAGTTTAACATGGTCATGTTGGTTGTATTCCATAAACTGAACATTTTCTTTAAAATATTTTTACAGAGCAGAAACCAAATGCGAAGACACAGTAGTGGATTAAGATTTTTTGGAAACCACTCGCTCGTTATTCAATTAAATTTAAAGTTAACATGTTAATAATTTTTTTAAAGTGCATTTGGCTTGCCTTTCTTTGCAAACCCAGTGGCAAATAACTCTTCCTTTTCTTCTAAAAAACATATACTGTGTTTACTGCGGTTCAGTGGGTTCTAGCCATTCTGTCGTCCTAGGAAGTTTCTTCATTGAATTCCAATACTGTTAATTAATGTTTTGAAAGTCAGTTGATCTATTAAAAAACAACAGATTAGTTATTGGTCTTTAATATGGCTTCGTGGATATTACATTTTGTAGCGGGCGCTTTTCATTTGAATACTAATCAATCTTTTTTTTTATTTTCCTATTAGTTCTTTTTTTTGCGTGTAAATCTTTTTTTGGAAAAGCCTATTGCTCTTTTATTTCAGTAAGGGCATCAACTATTGACAGGCGGGCGCACCTGGCGTTGGGAGTTAGACGAGTGTCTATAATTGTTGCATACTTTCCGCAGCTGTCGTTGTTCTGAAGCAAACGAATTTCTTGTCAATTAGTTAAAGTAATTGCATACTTTGGGGAATTGGGAAAATTGGTAATTCGAAAAGGCCTATGCTTAAATGAAAAATTTTGAAATGAAAAGAATGTCGTCTTCTTTTTAACAAACTAGCTAAAGTCGGGAGATCTGTCTTTCGAGATACTGTACGTCGTGTGTGTGAGTATATTAATTTAATATTCTGGCATCAGGATACTTGTACAGAAATAATGATAAAAAAATCCTGATTTCAAATATAATAAAAGTCAAGTGAAAAAAAGTGTTGTACAAATCTAAAAAGACTAATATTCGTATGTTTTTTTTAAGTTTTCGTGAGTTAAAACACAAAATAAAAGAATGAGTTAGAATATTTTTTAAAAACAGCAAATGGTCACACAGTGGTAATGTGGCATTCTCTTAACTAGAGCAAAGAGAGCAAAAGAGAGAGAAACATAGAGAGAGGCTGTTTATTTCCTTTTCACCTTTTTTGTATACGGCAGAGGAAAACGAAAACAAAATTCACGTTCGAGGCTCGCGCTGTAAATGTTTGGTCGGCAAGCGCTGTCAGCTGCGGCGTGGTGCGGCGGTGGTTTTGAAAAAAAAGAAGAAGAAAAAAATCTCTTCGTAGATACTTTTCGGCAGACTGTGCTACTTGCCATCATTGAAAACGTTGGTGCGTTCAGTTTTTATTTGGACGACTCTTGGTGTGGATGGTGCGGCCGCCAGTGCTTGTGGAAAAAGTAAATAACGCGCGCTTTTGGTTAGTTGAACTTGCCCATTTTGACCGTTTCTATTTATTAATTGCGGAGCAAAGATCGTGATCAAATTTTCTGATGTGTGTAGTCCCTTTTTGTTGATTGTGTTCGTTTTTTTCGGCCTAAGTTGGTCGGCAGGTGATATTGCGTGTCTCCTTGAAACTCGAAAATTCGGTTTTCCATACTACCGTACCAACTAGCCAATTAGAAATCAAAGCAATTAAAAAACGGCTTTTTGGTTTGAAATTTGATATGGTATGGAATTGATGCACCTAATCGCTGGAAAGGGTGAGAAGATTACGTAGCGGGGTCAACGTTGCGAGTGATGATTCAATCTTGTTGATGACTATTGATTACTAGAGCAATGTGTCATTATTAAAAAGTCAACGAAGCGGAAGATCTGAAAGTGATTAGAATTTGAGTTGCTCCGTGAGATAGAATGGTCTAAAAAAAAATTGTGTCATGTGTATTAAATAAAGCGTGCAACTCCGCTTATATACAGGACACCTAGCTATAAACAGAGTTAAGTAGGGCAGCGGGGTGAAGCGGTTGTACGTTTACATTGCAAATGAATAGAACATACGCCCTCTTTGATGACGATGCCCGGTAGCCGATTGAGTTCATTTTTAGTATCACTTTTTTTTCCTAAAGATTTCCGAGATTCTTTAATTTTTCAAAACTCTGCCCCAGTTTTGCTCTTCCGAATTTACTGCGGAAAAAAATGCTTTGGGGATGAGATGAGAGATATATGGCTGTGATGGTCTATTTTTAGAAACCCCTATTCTTAAAGCTGTGACACCTCCAACAGTGATGACGATATGCTCTTCAGTATTTCTCGAAATTAGCTTTCTCGTAAAATTGTAGCAGAAATTTAAATAGGAACTCCACCAAACGAAAGTCTTCCTTCCCTTCCCTGCACCCATGGTTTCACCCACACAATGTTGTTGGTTACTGCTGATGGCCACGATGATGTCATGTTTTTTTCGTTTCCAATGTTGATGCCATTTCATTGATTCTTTTTTTTTCCGTTTCTTTGTCATTCTGTTTAGCTTGTTTTTTGCTACCTCCCATTGAAGACTAGTTTGTTGGTTGGTGTTGCATATGTATGAAAGTATGACATAAGCAAAACAAAAACGAAAGAAGGGTGTACCATGAAAACTACTTGTACATTGTAAGGTAACCCTCTTACTTGATTTCTTATTCTCACTGCTTTACGAACGGTGGCTGATTCAATTGGACGAATACATAGGTATTCGTTATGTGTAATTATGAACGAATTTCTTTTGTGTTTTGGAAATCAGAATAAAATAGGATCTGCAGATGTTGATGCTTATTTTACCGAAAGGCTGAGTTTGATATGTAATTTCAGTCCTAGAATTTGCGGCTCACCACCTGAACGTTTCTTTAAGAAACTACTAGATGTATTTGATTTAATTAGGTTGAGGTTCTTCCAAAATTAAGTAAACCAGATACTCATCATTACGCTGTAGAATTAGGGATTTGATTGGGTTAGGCTGGTGTTACATTCTTAGTTCTTTGGTAGATATTTGCAACAGGCGGGAATAATCTTTTGCTGTCATTTGTGTACATTGAAGATGTGGTATTTTTTGGCTGAGATTTTAAAGGGTTAAGCATTTTTAGTCTATAAATGGATTTGTAGGTTACAAATGATTCTATATTGTGCATAGGAACATACGTGTGTTTGCATCCGAAAACATTGGAAATATTTTTGAAAATGTTTTATAAAAATCCGCGGAGAAGCAAGGTGGTTCGTCTGTAGAATCTCAATATGTTGTTTTTTTTTCTACTGCATCTTAACACGATGCCATTCATGACTGCATACAATTTGAAGTTTTTATTATTGTATTTGTTACTCATAAATGTAGACATCATTCTGCACAACTGTCGTTAAATCTTTACATCAATAAATATTTTATGAATGACGAGGACTGCAAGGCTGCATCGCCACTGTGCTGTAAGTCTGCAAGACTGCATCGAAAATTAGTCACTTCAGGTTGCTCATAGAAAATCGAAAATGAAACAAGAAAAAAAAAATGAAATCATGTAGCGCATAAAGTTAAATAGTAGCAAGTCTCTGATGTCATACAAGTATGTTAATTTTGAATTTGAAGCAAATTCAAACCAAGTTTAAAGGTTCTATATATTTATACGCGTATTTACTGTGATCGTTTGGTGAATAATTAAAGCTCACGTCATTAAGACCGAAAAGCTTTGGATTCAATTTAACCCAATTGTCTAAATTTCGTAGAGCAAAAGGAATTCGTTAATGTGTTGGATAAGCTGATTAGCTGGATGTTGGATGATGTTGTTGTGCATCTCAAGTTAAAAACTTTAATGAATAAAAATAAATTACGTAATAGATCCGAACCACTTTCTATCTCCTACTGTCTTTCCATCTTCATTGGCTTTTATTTCATTCAATTAGAGCATGTATTATGCCGCTAAGTCACGCACCTTTCACAGATTTGGAGTGGATGGTATTTAAAAATCTGAAATATGAATTAGACTAGATTTATGAATTCGGTGTTTGAGTTGATACGATTTGATATTCACTTTATGGAGTATTGTTTTGATATGAATTTCAAATGTAAATGTTAGAATAAATTGGGGATGGATCGTGGCGTTGTTCTTCATATACGTCTAAACACAAGACCGCATAGACGGCTTTGCTTATGTACAAAGATACAAATGTGTGCGTTTCTGCAAAGAAATATGTAGATTTTTTTTTTTGACTGACGTAAGCCTACATTCGCGACACGCATTCAGAACCTTAAACAGCTCATTGAGAATATACTATGTAGGTGAAACGTGAAGTTAGTGTTGTTGGGAAAAATGCATTAGAAGAATTGGGTAGACCTATTTGTAACTATTAGCCATGATGCAAGTAGTGCATCGCAATGTTTGCTTTGTGCTTTGCGTTTACTTTTTTTTCTTGCCCCTTGTTTTATTTTTAAACTTGATTTTATCAATTAAATTACTAGTTGCACGTGATATCTCATGACATTATGGTTATTGGATTCATGTTTGGTATTTTTTGAACTATGATTTCAATATTCAACAGTTGTTCAGAAATGCCTCAACAATTATGCTCTAATTTTATCCCGAACAATTACATTCTATCATGTTTTTCTATTCATTAGATAAACCTTGTTTTATATAAATTGCTGATTTGTATTTTACATTAATTTCGGCTGTAATTTTTGTTTAAATAATGAACTATACGTCATGACATTCACTTAGACGTGCACTTCTTTAGTGACACTTCTTTAGTTTAATATGATTATTCAATTAAGAGCCAGACAAGGGCCCTTTTAATCGTACTTTCTTGTGCGTAGTATTTCATTGAAAGTACATGCACGTTCATATACATATATATTGCAATTATTTAATCAAGATAACAATAAGTATTATGTGACACAGCTTCAGATCAACTTCTTTTTTTTTTCAGCGTATACACACTTTTTATGATGCTCAAGTAAATCTGGGTTGAGAACTGTAAGCTAGAATCTCAATGGTCGTGAAAATTTAAATTAAAAGTATCGAATCCTGCCATAAAGACTAAAATAATTTTAATAATACTCATACTAATGTAAACATGGGTGCTACAAAAGAAGGCGACAAACCGCGTGTAAACCGTAGTTTAGTTTCAATAAAAATTGTCACATTTTTGATAATAAGTGGTAAGTCGAACTCTGTACAGAAGTATGTATATTGATATATTTTTCTATTAAAAGCCTTATGCAAATGTCTATTTTGGAATTAGAGCTAAGTTAGTTTTTTGTTCGTTATTCTAGGTATTACTGGATTACACGTACTACATTCGACAAAGCCGCTGCTTTTAGGATTGAATTTCGAAGAGTACCGATTTATAAGCATTTTATCGCCTTTCATATCTATACTTGGTCCGCTAATAGTCGGCCCATTAGTTGATAGATTCGCTGCGAAAAAAGCTAACAACTACGGAAGCATTTTGCGTGTCTTAACAGCAATAGTCCTTATTATAACGAGTATAATTTGCGGATGTTTGTTTTGCGTGCCGAATGTGCATCGTGAGGAGGCCCGTCGTCCTTCCGTCAGCTTTGGATGTGATCAAAATGGTGCTGTCATATTTCAAGAACGCTGCTCCGAAGAGGCTACGTGCCATCAGTGGAAGGGAAAAATAGGAAGCGTTAATTTGACAAAATGTACTTATACTTGCCAAAATCCTAGTCAGTTCGAAGCTCTTTACAACGCATGGTTGGAGGGTTCCCCATTACCGTCCACAGAACTTAGTTCGGAGTCGGATTATGAGCCAGACTATGACGAGAACTCTGTCACTGAGAGCTTGAGGACAAGGCGTCACCATCCTGAACCAAACAGTTTCGAAAGCATAAGCAGTGAACACGAATCCCACATTCGCGTGGAACGAGACCTTCTGCCGAAAAAAGTTTATGTTGAACCACCGCATTTGTGTTTAACGGAGAAGGCAGATGATGGAGAGAACGTCGTCAAGAAATGCCACGTTTACACTGAGGACACGACAAATATTGTCGTACATTCGGTTTTGCGTAGCGCTACAAATGTTGAAAACGCTACTCACAGTGCAGATTGGTGTAATTATCCATTGGGTAAGTAAATTGATTTGCTGAAACCTAATTGATTTGCTAGCATAAACTTTTGGGTTATCCGATAGATGGCTTCCAGTGCCAAATACCCGAGCAGCAGGTCGACTATATGATTAAGAAGATGAATAATTCAAGATGCAAGGCAATGATTGAATGTGAAGTTATCGATCCGTACGACAGCCGGGGAAGTGTTCTTGCTGATAGCCAGTGCATCAAGGTAAGTTCTATTGCGACCACAAAAGATTTAAATTGCAACTAATCCGTATATCAAGATGGACATAAAAATATTTAATTAATATTGTTTTTCAGGTAACAGGAGATCTGGATGCTACATTAGGAGGATACTACACAATCCGCATTTTGGTGGATGTCTACGCAATGGCTGCACTAACACTTCTAAATACAGCTATTGTCATTGCTGTACGTGAAACCTCTGAAGGGCGAGGAGAAGTATGTCGCCAATACGTTTGGGGAGCAATCGGATTTGTCTTATTATTCTCCCCGCTTGAACTGTACTTCTTTAACGAAGAGTCGAAAACTGATGCAAACATGGTGGCGTTGATTTTGGTGATTGTGTGTTTTGTTTTGGCTGCTTTGGTTTTACTTGTATCAACTAACATGCCTCTTAGCCCGCCGGAGTGGTGGTGGCACACAAAAACCGGAATGCTGGTGTACCCCATGTCTGCCATACGTCGTTATGGACCGGAGATCTTTGCATTGACATTGATTTCTGTACTGTTTGGTACCTTTTGGGGCAGCATTCACAGCTATCTTAAATGGACTTTCACAGATCCGAATGCAATCTCCTACGCCGGTTTGGCTTTAGTATTGCTGTTGTTCTTCAACGCTGACAAGTTCATTGAATACTGCGGTCATTCGAATATCTTTATAGCAGCATTTGCCGTGTTTATCATTCGCTTTACAGCCTTGGGCTGCTCTGACGCTGAGTGGTTAACAGTTGTAATGGAAGTGGTGGAGCCTGTAGTTATTGGCTTAGTTTGGATTACGATTATCATCTACATGCGCCACGCAATGCCTCGAAAGTTAACAGCTACTGGGCAAGCACTTGCAGTCATTACATTCTTTGGCGTCGGTAAGATATCGGAGTTAAAGATATGAATTGAAGTTACTTATCACATCCTTTACAGGGAAAGGCTTTGGAGCGTTAATTGGACTAGCAAGAGATGAAAAAAATCCATACGAAGGTGCTTCAGACATCTACCAATGGCTTACCATATCTGCCAGCATTATTGCCGTTGCATATTTTATTGCATACAATTTAATATTGGCACCCAAGTGCACAGCTAAGCCACAGCCTGTCGATGTGTTATCTCCGTCTGCTTCACAAACTCTGAACGGGGCAGGAACCGGTCCCAACTCGAATGGCACTGGAAATGGGTCCTATTCACCTCTTCGAGTGTACCATAACGAAAGAGGAAAGAAGGGACAGTTTAGATTTTAAAGTAATGTCTAAGTGTTTTTATATTACACAATTTTTAAGGAAAGAGATTATTACTTAAGAAGTGTTCTCCCGATGCGCATATCTTAGGATGTACCTACAAACGCCAGTGATGGTTTTACAAAAATAATTGCATAAAAACAAACAAATATTTAAACTCAAACTCAATACAACTTTTAGTGATAAATAGATACAGATACTGGTGTTCTACAAACAGTCGATGTTAGTTATTCAATTAATGTAATACAAATATTTAATTTTGAAACAGACAAACGTTAAATTTTAGGCCGCTTGAAATGGCCCGCCTCTTGAAATACATATGTGGCCTTGATTAATTGTGACATAATTGTTAATAATTGTATGTAAGCATTTATTATAATATTCGCTAAAAACAATCAGTGCAAAATAAATCCTCCGTATGGGCTAAAATGAAGCAAAGTCCAGAAAACTAAAATACTATTCCGCTAAACCAAATTGTTGACAGTTTTTTTTTAAACATACATATAACACTAATTCACGTCGTTGAAATAAATTTAAAAAGATGTTCTAGATTTTCACATTTTGCTTGTGTTAAAAATAAGCATAAAATTTATTATAAAAATATATTTTGATCAAACTTACGGCAATGTTTTTGTGATTTTGCTAAATTCTGTGAGTGAATGCTGTTTGGGATAATTTTGACGTGGTATTTACGCAATATCAATTTATAATTATTGAAAGTTAATGGGTTGTTGTTTGGAAACTTTGGTCTGGTTGTCTTGTGATTTATTCAAGTCAACCTTTGCCCTATAAAAAAAATTTAAATCAGATCAGTTTAAGACTCTTTTAAGCTAACTACAATCAAGATTGACTGAATATTCGGTAGACAGTTTTGAGAAAATCGAAAATCAGTGTGGTCATATTTATCTCTTAATGTTCAGGCATACACGTCCAGCGTAGTAGCATGATACTTCAAATATGGGTTCGATTATATGATGTTAATGATTTTATGGATGAATCATGGGTCATAAGGATGTAAATTGCTTATATATAGCTTTGCGCAGAGGCGATATCGTAATCAATGAGGTCCTACCGAGGTGCGATCTTTAACCAATACTAAATTGCTTATACGAATCATTATATAACATTGTTTCCGAAAAATTACCTTGCCTTTTATATCGGTTCATGCTTAATAGTTTTTTCCTAACAGTTCAATTCAATCTTTTCATGCATACATATATCTACGAAGCAAGTCTCAATGGCCTTTTAATCATAGCCCCATTTTTAGTTTACTTCAATTTGCCTAATAACCAATAGCTAGAGATTTAATCTTGTATTAATATTTATCAACCAAGTTTAATACTTATAATTATAGTTTTTTTTTCTGTTACATTAAATCAATGACTTCGTTCCTAGTGTACAACACTAAAAACTTTTTGAGTGCTTTATGAAAGCTTAATTCCATAACTCAGCTGCTAGAGCTTTCTCAAAATGGGCATCCGAAAAGCTTTCGGCATATTTATTATGTGTACTTTGTTAGTTTCTACTTTGTCTCTTCTTAGATATTATCCTCAGAGTTCGGATTTTTAGTTCGCAATAAAAATCATAGGCGAATCTGTCCCTCTGGTTTATAACTGACTTAAACCCTTTTAACAACAAGAAAGCAAGACATTATTCTACAAGTCTAGGTTGATGAAGGTCAGCGGTTTAATATTTTTAATCTTTTTTTATTTTTGTAACTAGCTGACCTGGCGGACTTCACACCGCCATATTTTTTTTTTCAAATTTCCTAAAATGTTACGCCTTAGGTATAAATAATGGAACAAAGTCATCCAATTTCAATACAATGATATAAATATTTTTTCTTATTTTCCCAAATTACTTAACCTGCGTAGGGCACAGGTGGGTTTTAATTTACCCGAGACGTTGCGGGCTTTTTTCACTCCGAGCGCCCTCTGTCTCTCGTTGTTGTCGCTAGCTTTTGTATTTTAATTATATTATTTTAATCTTCACAGGCGAGGTCTGTTCAAAAAATAAGGTGAATTTTCAAATTCGCGGGCTACGTATATTCGATTATCGATTTTTTTATTTTGTTATATTGGTACACTCGTCTCGAACATATGTTTACAGTTTCAGCTATGTATCATATTTATTTTGTTTGTGAGAAGCATAAAAGTTAGACGTATTTTGCGTGTTCGGCGATTTCCTGATGTCGAAAAAAATGGATGATCTAGACACAAAAAAGAGACTGAGACGCTGTAGTCGGAAAGAATGACAAACATTTTTTTTAAAAAATTAAAAAAATGTGGCACGTATACGCCCTGCGTGCTGCAAAAAAACAAAAAAACAAACAATTTTTGATTGAAAGAAATGTTGTACAAGAGATCTAAGACCTTTGCAAAAAAATATAGCATTTAAAAACTGTAATTTGAGAGCTCGTAGATTTAACAAAAAATCGATTATGAAATGAATGTGTGACGCATAATCAATTTTGAACCCCCCACCTTTCCATTTTTTAAGCCAAAAGATCGAGGCCAAACCGATGCTAACAACGAAACACAAGTATTGAAAGAAGAACTAATTACCGAAATTGAAACAAACGAGTCTTTCAGTAGAAAAGTATTGACCTGGTTTGTGGTTAAAAATTAAACAAACAATAGAATTTTATTTAAGAAAAAAAAAAATTTCAGTTAAGGAAACGTTTAAGAAATAACTTTATAATAATAATTTAAATTTTTGTTGTAATAAATGCACATAATTGTGCAACTTGTTGATGAATAGTTGATGCAGCTACAAAGAGCAATTTAGACGTATCCAACAACTGCTTTCGAAAATATTTGTTTTTATTGTATTTAGCAAACATTCATGAAGTACGCCTGGTTTATATATTTTAGTTGTCCAACACACTTAACTAAAATCGAACTAAAGCTCTCGATAAACATAAAGCGTATGCCATGTTTAATCCAACTAATTGTAAAACACTTTGGGTAACTTTATGATGTCCTTCAAGAATGTTTTATAGGAGAATCCTCCCAGCGGTAAAACCCTTCTTCACAGCTATTAAGCTAATTTTATGTCTTCATCAACGAAAAAGGAAGTAATAAAACCAAGCAGAGCGCTGGAAATACTATATGGCAGGAACAGATGGTGTTGTAATCGAGAAATGCGTAACAATGGCGCAACGGTCGGCTTTGCGTAAAGTAACTGTTTCGAAGGCTGTAAATTGCTCATTTCCATTGGACTGCATACATACATAGTGCTCTGCGTTTATTTATATATTTCTCCTCGAAAAATTCATGTACATATTGGCGTATAGGAGAATTAAAATAAGAATCTTGAAGTACAATTTCATTGTAACCGATATTCCGAATATCTTGACATTCAGATTTTCCACGAATCCAGTGCTTACAAATTGGTCAACCTAAAACGATGTGTTCATTATGTGTTGAGATGAGATTATATTCATTTGATACCTACAGCCTTGTCAAATTGAGTGTCAATATTTGTCAGGTGGAAACTCCAAAAGCTTCTCGATATCCGGGAATTACTTTTTATAATATCGCCTAAAAAACAAAAATATCCGATATTGTATAGTCCGGTAAAGATGTAAAAAATCACCCCGCTCCATCGTCGGTAGGGCAATGGGTAAGGACTTTTGTCAGAGGCCAGTATAAGGTATGTCGTGGTTTGAAGTATCCAGTAGAGAATCGCAAAAAACAGCACGAACTCAAAGTGCTTGCAAATAGCCTTCGTAATTTTATACAGTTTGACCCGGAGGGAAATCATATCGTCTATGATGATTTGCAACTCTCGCATGTATCTGACCCGTTGATGACTTTCAAGAATCTGGCCGAGTCGCAATCGTTTGGTATCTTTTGACACGCGCTTTGTGCATTGATGTAGCTCGTCATAGCAGGCAATTAGTGTCACGAGCATCAAGAAAATCCCACTTGCCATTACAATAAAAATGTAGGCCGTGAAAGTTTTCAAAATCACTCTCGTTATAACGAACCAAAATTTGGACTTCCGAAGACCGCTGGAATCGTATTCTTGAGAACTCAACATGCTTTCGGACGATATCGACCGCACTGCACCTTGTATTCCGATTATACACATGCACAAATGAGAAAATTTGAATATATTCGGATTCTTCGATAGAACTTTAATTTCTTTGATTATTTCCAGGTAGGCATTTATCTTGTGGCGAAATTTCAGTTCACTTCGAATTTGCTGCCAACGCGAGAACAGCGTAACATAGTAAAGACTGTACATGAGTAAAAAATTTATATCTGATTCCGTTGTGGTATTTAAAAACAAGACAACAACAATAAGAAAGCAAAACGATAAAATGCACTTTGCATAAAGTCTAAGGGGTCGACAAATTTCAAAGACTTTTTCTTCAGTTCGATATATCAGTGATGTATAGCCGGCAAATATCATAAACCAATTGAAAAATGAAAATATGACTCGAATGACTTTATTAACGAAATTTTCTTTCTTCATATCGTTCACGTTCGGCTAAGCGAGTCACTAAAAGAACGAGAACGAAATTATAAGTTCATCATCCAAAGAAAAGATTTATTTGCCAGTTCAATTAGTTGATGACACCCATTTAGTTGATTGTTCTGCATTAATGTAATAAAATCGTTAATGTAGCAAGAACAAGAGCTAACCAAATAAGTATTATGGCAAACGTACATATAGTACATAGACGGCTACACATTTTTGTGCATGTTAAAAAGTTTCGAGTATTTTGGAACTAACATCAATATTTAATCGTTTGATCTCATAATTTCAAAATTTTTCATGAAAAAAAAATCGCATGTAATACTTCATCGTAAAACATGAAAATTATTATTTACAAGAAACAAAGGGACTAAGTATATGTTTTTTATATCCCATTTAATGATCAATTGTTATGTTTAGTTAATATTCTTTGGTTTTAGTGTATATAGTAGCATATACACATGTTCATAAGAACTAATAAAAGAACAATTTGAATTTACTAGGTTGTTTTCTATTCCAGGCGTATGTATTGTATATGTACATATAGTCGGCTATTATTTTATGTCAAAACATAATTTTAATTTCAAATGCAAAAATATTGACTTCTACAAAACTGTTACTAAAAACTAAAAATCAACCATGTTTTCATGTGTAAATTAAAAGCTGTGTACAAAATAATTACCAAATGTTATGAGAAAATGTTTAGCTCTTACTGCTGCTAAAAAGTAAGTCCCAAATTGGTGGCTTAGTAAATGCTCTGTAAAGGAAGAGTGAAATTTACCAAAAGTATTGTAATTTTGACGGGCACTTTTTTCGTACACACTAAAATTGTTTGGATATTAAATGAAAAAAGCGTATCCTTCACGACTGTGAGATATTGCTCTTTAAAAATAAAATGTTATTTATATTGTCAAATATTTCCTTACACTTCCGACCTACATGCGCTGTCATCATAGAAAAACGTCCTGCCTCTTCATCTTTTCCAATGGCGTGCAGTTTCTTAGCAGTACTCTTATTCGATTTTGTTTTGTTTTTTTTTTTTTTTCGAAAAAAAAAAGAAATGAAATTGTACATAACATGCAGTCTTTCAATATTGTCATGGCAACCAGACTGCCATAAGGGCATAGAGCTGTGCAAATAATGTACATAAGTGGAATATTTTCTGCTCGAAATGCTCCTTAGTCAAGAAGCACATTGTTGAGAATACTTATTCTCGAAGGAAAAAGCTGTACGCTTGAGTTGGATTTCATAAATTTCTACTTTCAGTGTGCACTGGTTCGACTCTGGTTTTGGTTTTTCACTTCCTGCCATGTGAAATGAAATAATTTCTGGTGGCGAAGTTTGGTCAGAGAAGTATTATAATCTACAATTTTCGGGGTATAAATATTGATGGGAAGGCACGGACGATCTATAGATGTGATGAATGTCATCTTCTGTAGCCTGGAACACGATAATTGAGGAGGTCGTTGTGGTGTCTGTGGGTAATGGTTGTGACTTTACAATTTTAAGCCTTCGTCCCACTGTGTTTGGGGCAATCTTAAAAAAAAAAAAAAAAACATAAATTGAATTTAGCTGACATTTATTGTATGAGTCTTGGCTGCTGGTTGATAGTGGGGCGAAAAGATTCGGAAGTTCATAAATGTAGTCGTTAACACGCTTGTGATGGCAAGCATGCTCTTGGGTGAAATAATTTGAAACCACACATCATGTAATTTTATTACTTAAAGAGTGAACACAATTTGTGCGCCTTTAAAAGTATGCGTATAACTTGATGAGTTTAATATTTTGTGACGTGTAAAAAAAAAACAAATTTAATCTGCATTTTGCTTGCAGTACAGTTCTATGAATTGACAAGCGTTTATTTGTTGTCATCTCTCAAGGAGATCTTTTTTATATTCTTAAGTCAGTCTACATTTTTTACTTCTTTTCAATTTAAAAAAAGCCGCAAGCATCGTTTTTATTAAATTTCTCGCAAAAACTTTGATTTTAATTTCCGTACGGGAAGTATACTCACACTGGCCAGCAAAACAAAATATGGACAGCAAAATAGAGAGAAACACAAATAGAGCCTTGGGAGGATTGTCGATGCATTATGCCCCTCGTTTGGTTGCTGTTCGTAACTGAGAAAAAGATTGTACATACAAAATCCATGCTTCTTACTTGGAACGATATCTTCAGTGTTAAGTACATATTTTCTATACAATTCGTCTTTAGTAAATGGAATTTGTATTAAATTTCTTCAATGGCAAAGTAGAGAAAGGAAGGTGACCGCTGTAACTGTCGGTCACACTGGCTAATGAATGATTTATTTCTGAGTTTTTGCTGGATTTATGAGAGTTTCTCAGATCACGTAGTTCGCAATTGAAAATATAAAAACTTTACCAGAAACATGTAAGAAAAAATCTTTACACACGTTCCAGTGACCCCTGCACAGCTGTCATTTAATAATAGATCATTTAACAGTGTTCAGCGCTTTTGGTAAAAGCTACAAGTGTGTGGATATGTACAATATTACAAAAAAAAGGTTTCAAAAGTTTAATAAATACGTAGAACTATTGTCTTGCATCGAGGGTTGTTGTAGAAATGTGTTGGAAATGATTCAATTGATGATGATTTGGTGCCAATAAAGTATTACTTAAGGTAATCTTTGTGGATTGTGAAGCTGCAAGTAATCGTAAGTTTTTAATTTCAATATATAAATTGCATTTTACTATTTTGCCTTTGTCAAGCTGACGGAGGGAGGACTTTCTTCTTCTTTTTGATTGAATTTGGTTTTATGCAGACTGTTGCCTTATAAAAAAAATTTTTAACGTATTTAAATAAATTGTCCAACGTAAACGCTCATCGATGTAGTGATATATATGTATATCAAACGCAATATTTACAATATCTTTTTTACAAAGAAAAAATAACTTCCTCAATTTCTTTTGCAGTATCGTCGGTAATCAATGATAGCATCTGAAAGTCGTTCTAAATACTTTCAACCGCATCCGTAATGCACAAATCGCCGTACGGTTCAAAAGTTAAAAAAGCGCCATGAAGCTGTCGTTTCAAAGCTCCAAGAAACAATATAACTTTTTTTTACTCTTGAACCTTGTGTGCCCTTTATATGCATCCAGGTAGACTACAAAGGGCCAGCAGTGCTCTTACATTTTTTCTTGGCTCATCATTTCACTCTTATTTCACTTTGAGCAGACAGGAACAAAGAAAAAAGTAGCCTTTGCTGTGAAATCCTAAACACTACCCACAAGACCGTCAGGCTGATATAGAACTGATTCTGTTGGGATAATCGAGAAGCGAACGCCAGGAGTCACAAAGGGTTTTCCACTTTAAAATCTACTTCAACATTTCGATAGATATGAAAGAAGTAGCTGTGCGCGTATATATGTATGTATACAGCTGCAGTATCACTGGTATTGTTATTGGCCTTTTGTTTCTATTTATTTTAACGGTGGGAATCACACTGACGGAACTTGATTGAGGCACAAGTACTTCGGTTAAGGAGTTCCTTTTGAAGGCTGGATCAGGGATCTAAAGACGTTTGTAGATATAGTCACATACTGCGTCTTTTTTTGGTAAAATATGGTCTGGTAGAAAATACGGCATAAATACATAAAAATCCTTTTTTAAACATATACATATGCATAAATGTTGAAAAGAAAAAGAAATTTTTTAAATTTTCTTATAGGCCACAATTTCATGAGCAAATTCAAGTATAACTCGAAATTTCGTACCGTCCGAAAAGTACGAAAAAGGGGTCAAATATTAGAATTAGTAGAAAGAAATCCAGTATTTGTGTATGAAATTGAAGGCTTTATTTAGTATATACAGAATGATCCGATCTAAGTAGAATATGGGCCATTTTGTTTGATAAGTTTCTGTAATTTTGAAGGTAATTTCATGATACCTCTCTCACAAGACCCTGGTCCTTTTGATCAAAAGACTGTAGCAAACGATTTTCGCAATCCTTTTTGAGAGCGAACTTTTCACCAGCAAAATCCAAAAATCAAAAATTGATTAATTACACAGTCCAAATTTTATGAAATACAATTTTTATCAAAAACATAACGCAGCGTGTGTTTTACTTAGCTTTACTTTCGAAGCCGAAAAATGAATGACCCCTGATTAGTTACTCTCTCTTCCGAGTTAATTTTCCGAATTTTATGAGTATTTGATAGTAACTGTAGATTTATCATACATACTCTTGTAATTATATTATATATATGTTTTACAGATTGGTAATTTAAAAATAAATGAAAACGAATATAAAATATTTCTTAAGTACGTACTGAGGAGGCCTTACTTTGAAAAAACATTGGACCGTTGATTTTTTAAAATGATTGTAGAATTTTTAAGGAAAAGAAATATGTTTGAAAGCAGATTCAGGCCATTGATTATTCAAAATTAAGTGAATACCACTCTAAAAAGCTACACTTTGGATTCAATTTTATAAGTGGTAGTTGATTTAAACTTCTTAAGCCAGCAGTAGAAGCAACACCTCAAAATTCGTTATTTATGGATAGGAGCCAAATTCTTTTTATTACATAACAAAAATAAGTAGTTGCCCTCCCCATAAACGAATATACATACATTTTCGTTGAACCATTTATAATAAATTTGATTAAGGAAAATGCTAAACCGTTTTGCTCCATTCTTCAGAGAGTACTAAAAGGCTGGCTCCATTTTTTGGACGTTCTCATAGTTTCGGATTATTTTTGAGTAAGAGAGTTTTTAGATTACATGCGCAGACCGTAGGGAAGAGACCTAAGCCAACACAAAAAGCTTTGGGAGACACAACGAAGTTCTTCCAGAGACTTTGCCTGCCCACACCTAGTTTTAGTACTTAAAGAGAAAAACAAGAGATGTAAAATGTATACACTTAGGTCATATGTATATCCATGACATCTATAACTAGATATACGTAAACAGCACTGCAAAGTTGGCTAGGTTTCCACACTACCATTCACCTACTTTACCATATGAATGCCTGACATGAAATCAGTTCAACTGTACCGGTCTATTGTTTTGCCTTATCTGAGGATAGGATTTTAAACGAGAACTGTGCTAAATCGTCATACTTCTCTCTATATGTACATATTTATATTTTTTAGATATACTTATTTATGTAGTGCTGTAGGTATTGTATGTAGTAAAATTCTGTATATTATCTAATTGGCTGACAGTCATGGTCAGAAATAATTCAATGGATAGATGAAAGGAATGAAAAATGAGGAAATGAAGAGAGAAAAAAAAGTGATAAAAAAAGGAAAAAAAGAACATGTCGACGGGAAGTGGGCTTTGCTTTACGCCCTTTTAGTGTTGGTAGGTGTCTAATGGGCATCCGTTTTGGCCAGCTTGCGGAAATCCGCTAAGGTCAAAGAGGGAGAAAAATGCTTTGTGCGTTGGCTTGATTCTGTAAATGCAAGAATCCTTACATACATAGCGAAATCTGTACATACTCGTATGTATACATCTTGACTTGTGCTTGTATATGCCTGTAAAATATCCTTTTAATTCAGATTATAGTTAATTTTTCGAAAAATATACAAGTTGCTGTTTCAAACGACACTGCTTCAAAACAACACTGTAAAAGAAGAATATTGTTTAGCTGAATTGTAAAAATGAATTTGTGAATGTAAACACATGCGATGAAAAGGTGTAGGGCTGTACTGTATTACAAACTTACCGCATTTAACTAAATCTTGTTATGTTATATTTTTTCCTAGATCTCAATTATTTTGGCAAAATTATTTTTAAGAAGGTAGGTAATAGTCGCTACGAAACGTGCAAACAAACGTTTTTACTATTGCCATTATATAATTGTAATGTAGACAAACATTTACGCTGTTTTTTTGATACAATGCAACTGTACACAGTGAAATTTAATAAAACATTTTCTTAGTAAGAATTAAGTTTAGGAAAGAAGTGAAGATAGCTGACGAGACGATCAAAGCACACGTGTCAGCCAAACATTAAATTTAGTATAATACATTAGAGGCATTAGTAAAAAAAGGCTTAACCATAGTAACATACTTTTATTCTCATTTAACACCTTTTACATGAGTCTTGATTATAATGGTCTTTTGTATCTTCGGATGATTAACCTAAAAACAGAAAGCATTTCAAGGAGAAAACAAAAAGATGTGTATAAGAAAAAAATCTCATTAACACTTCCTCACTTTTGCATAAAAGCAATTGTACTGTGAAGAATCTTTTACATCAGCAAATGATGTGAAACATTTCATCTACTAAAGAATTTGGCTCAAGGACCCTTTTCCCCGAATACGAAATACATTCCAATTTCCCACTTGAATGTAATGGATTCTAAAAAGTGGGAAACACTCGTCCTACAGAGAAAAACACCATTTGCCTTGGGACTGACATTGTTCCAGTGCTACTGGCAAAATATCCTTTTTATATAGGATCCTTCTTTATGTCAAGACAAACCCACAAATGAAATATTCGAATGTATGAAAAAGTAAATCATAAAAAGGTTGGTAGCAACAATTTGAGCATTAGTAGACAATTCTTTTCACATGCAATTTCGTAGCCATTATGATTATTTCTCTTACTTCGTTCTTCAATTGTCCTTTGTCTTAGATATAGTAGACTTTCAAAAATGAATTCACTTTTCACTATTTAATGTTCGATATTCTTAATACACACATATGTATTCAATGTGAAAAGGAAAGTTTGAATTCATTAAAGCCAGAACAACCATCACATTGAATTGCGCTGGGAAAATATCATTAGCAGTGGTTTGGGTTCAAAGACGTTTTGCTTTTGTGCAGCTTACTTGACTAACGAACTTTTAGCTGAAAGTTTAAAAGGATTCCTACATTTTAAAGGTGTGTATGTACTCGCATATACTGTTGTCGAATCTTGTGGCTGTAACCTAGAGACAGCGAGTAATTTTCGAGGAATGAGCAAGGATATTGTTTGAACGTTTCTCACATGACAAAAAATTAAGAAAAGGTAGAAAAAAGTAAGGACTTTGTAACATAAATGAGCTTTTGAACTCAGTCATGCCGTAGGTTATTATGGGAACGTGCAGGAATAATTTCAGTGTGCAATTAGAGACAGTGTCATCTTTCCTACTTAAGGAAGTCTACTCGCTGTGCAGTCCTACGTGCACTTTGGGTATAATTGGACGTCAGGAAACGAGACTCGTTCGTGACGTCTTTTAAAGATGAATAAAAGAATTTCGTGGAGTGTGTATAAAGTCATGGCTGCCGGAAAGATCTTTGGGCACATTTTTACCATCGGTTAGAACTATACAGCTCTTATGTGTTTGGTCACGAAATGTACATCACTTTGTAAAATTTGTTACACAAAGAATTGCATTACCTTTTAGTTCATGTCATTGTATGAGCAATATATTGACGGTTTGAATATGGCATTGTGTTATGAACAATCGCCAGACAAATTATTTCAACTACTGTTGGGATAAAGAAAAGATATTGTGTGAGACTTAAGGAAAGCACAAAATAATAGAAATGTTTAACAGCTAAAGAACATTTGAAGAAATAGTGATGCAGTCGAACAGCAAGAGAAGAACTTTCAAGTCATATTTCTTTTAATATAAAATGTTTTCTGGTTTCTAGAAGGAGTTACTTTTTTTTTATTTTAAAGCAGATGGTAATTTTGAGGAAATAAGTTTTTTTATAATTTTAAACAATAGATTTAACTTGTTCACAGTAAGCTCGTCTTGTTAGAAGTTGCAACAGAATAAGACCATCATAAAACAGCTTACATGGGAAACAGATAAACACCTACTAAAACACACCTGAAATACTTTAAGCGAGTCAATATTTCCACTGTATATATCTATGCGTCAATACATATAATTTTAAGTACGTTATTTTTACGAATACAGTCTTGAGAAAAGTTATTTAACGTAATTACATTTCAAAGCGATTTCCCGTATCCCATCCGAATTTGAATAGCTTCCCTCCTCTGTCTGACGGTTGGGTGAAATTTAAAAACTTTGTCTTAACGGCGATGAAATAAAATCCATATGCGACATTTGAGTGAACTTTTCTCATCTTACTCATAATAAAGTTTTTCAGGCTTTTGAGTTCCACCAAAAGTACTTTCATTTACTTTTTTCGTCTTCACCAAACGCGATTATCCTTAATAGGCTTTCATAATCCTTTTTCGTTATAGCAGTGGAAGTAGTAGTACCACTACTACGGCTCGATGGGTGCATACCCATTTTATAAGTATAATATTTTCTACTCGAAATCTTCTTAACGCTTGACACTAAAAACTGACTTCCTTTTTTTGGTCTTAGCAACATCGAGGACTTCCGCCCATTTTGATTGCTGCTTCGTCCTAGGATTCTTCATGCCATGCTGATGATGATGAAGACATTTTACTATCTATAAAAGCTTCGAGGAGAGACTATTACACCAAGTGTTTTCCTTGTGCAACATAAAATGTGATTTTAATTGAAGGAAATAAGTACTAGTTCTATGCATTTACATAGTCATTGGTGACAGTGAATAAGGATATAACGACAATTTCCCAGTTTTAATGCATAAAGTTTTCCCAAACGGAGCGCTAAAGTTTTGCTGTTTACTTGGAGAACCCAAATTATAGGAACAGATGAAATTTAAAAAAAAATAAACAATTTGCTAGTAGTGTATTGAGAATTTGGCGCATGATTGATTCTCTGAAACGACATGCAATCAGCTTTAAACGATTTTTTTTCTCAATTCTTAGTCATTTTATTTAGATTTTTTAAAGCTGAATCGACTTCAATTCGAATAGATGCATCCATTTTAAAAATTTTGCATTGCCCCCCGATCTAAAAATCCATAAATATTTATAAATTTCAATGAGAAAAAGATTCTTTATTTTTACAAGAAAAAGTTTGCCTGGGACCCCAGCTACCATCTTAAACTGGACTCTGAACAATTCAATTAAAACTTTTTCTGCAAATTTCAAAACAGAATAAGATTAAATGAGAACGAGTAGCATGATATTCTTTTGGTTTTTTTTTCCTGAAAATGCAAATTATCGGAATTTCTTACAGGTTTTCTTTTTTTCACCCTAGATCAGGTTGGAATTTTAATTAAATTTAACGTCCACAGCGGCTGAACCTGTTGAAAGGTTTAGTCTTGGAGGTTGTCACATATTGTTGGCAAAAATGAAGGTAATACAATACTCTGCGATTACTTAGAATATTTTTTTTACAACCAGTGTTTTGTTCCGCTTAAGCTTAAAGAGAACTAAAGATGTATAACCCTTAAATTTATTTGGTACTAGCCAAGCCAATCACATTAATTATTAAGATTAGTTGAGGGAAAGTTTTTAGTCCAATTTATACATCTATTAATTGCGAATATCTTAGTCGTTAACAATACATGAAGTATGCATTATATTTGCTTATAACAAGTTGAGATGCTTGACGTGACAATTAATTGGGAAACAATGAAAAGCTAATTGCATGTGTAATCAATGTAAGAAATTCATTGAAATTCTACCCAAATCGCTGCTCTGTTTTCCTGACGAAAGTAAGCACTATTTATATGTAAATGTGGCATGAAAATGGCGATAAAAGTCACGTTTGCTTGAACCAAATGAAATAGGTTGAAATTTAAATATTGGAAAATGTCAGAAAATGAATGTTCAACTTTGACAACCTAGAAGTTGGAAGTTTTTATAATAATTGACATTCTTTAAGTACAATTCTAATTATTTTAGTAAGCAATTGTTTTTTGAAAGATATCTAACTAACTTCAGTACGGCGTTCGGGTTTTATGCATGCTCTTAACTCCCTTATCTAATCAAACGCATAGATTGAGAAACGATGTGGCATTTTTAGGAGAATTCATGAACCTTTTTTAACTACCAAAATTCTGATGTGCAAAACAAGGAAATATCAATACAATCAATAATATCTAAGAAGCTCAATTGCATTTTGCAGCCGTTGGACTTCGAACATTTAAGGGGCGTCGTATTTTGTCAAATAATCGATTTAAAGCCTTTTACACAGTAAACACCACCAGCTCATGCATCTCGATTTGTTTTAAAAAAAGCCCTATGCTTATAGTGCCCTATATGGATTTGACTTTTCTTTTCCAAATTTATAGCATGTAAGATCCATATTTTTATTGCTCCCTACTCGGTAAACTCTCTTGCCTGGACTGCGGTGCAGACCGAATATGCACAAGAGGCAATGAAAATAAAAGCAGTTGACATTTTACTGCTTATTGCTGAGCAATAATTTACAAGGATTTTTGCTCTCCTCCTCAAAGTTTCTTACGCAGAATGAGTAGCGACCTGTGCGACACACATCGCTCTTGCCTCGCCCCGCCTCGTATACCTGAAGTAGATTTTCGATTTGTATTCCGCCTCAAGGTGCCATTATAAATTTCCCACAAGAAATTATTATCATCATCTAGCTTTCACATTATAAAGCAAGATAGGTTTTGAGCACTCTTAAAGACGATCGACAGAGAGATTAAAGCCCAAGGATTCTTTTTCGTTCAGTTTTTTCATTTTTATTTTTTTCCAAAAGAAAATATAAAATATTTTCCTTAGCATCTGCGATAAACATATGGAGATTACTATCACCTTGCGCATTCGGAATTTTATTTGAAAGAGAAAAGAAAACCAAAAACGTCGCCAGCATCGAACCAACCAAAATATCCAAGTGGAGGAGAATACGGAACGTAGGCAAAGATAAAAACAGCTTAGGCACAGAAAGCACTTTTATCTCAAATACCTTAGTTCGTCGAGCATGTCTCTCTGTGTGTTTGTTTATCTGGCGTATCCCAGTAGAAGTTTGTCCAGAATCAAAAGTCCACTCAAGCCATGGAGAACCGTACATATCAACAATATATTCTATTCCTCGACTCTGCTGAAGAGTACTTTCATGCCAAAAAAATGTTTCTGATAATCTCAACAGTTTATGGTCGTTCGCGAGCAGCACTGTGGTACTTTATCGTCGAAAATTGCCGGAAATGAACATTTTTAACAGAGTCTGCTGAAAAACATAAGAAAGAATGCTGCTTTATCTGCAGTTGTTGTCAGTGAGGATACGTTTTTTTTTTTCTTCTTCTTTTTAACTTACAATAAAGCTATTAACTGACTGATTTTCCGTGTCTATATTTTTGTATATGTTTATTGTTAGTTGCATAGAGAGAGTATTTGTGGTCACATGTCTTGGAATTTTTGAAGTACTTTTTGGTGAGTATATAAAGCATATAAAGAATATGCTTTATATGGTAACTTTAAAGCACATTTTTTGATTTTTGGATTTTTGTCGTGTGTTGTTTTTACAGAACAAATGGAGACAGATAAAACTTAATAAGTCCGAAGTCCGCATGTTGCAAGTTTCCGTTTTTGAAGGACTTATGTAAGGAAAACATTTGAAACTTTAATTATGAAAGTAATTACTTCTGGTTTCATCAGAAAATAGCATGGAAAAAGATTGTGAGCGCTGTAGAAGGAGATTGAGAATGTCCATTTCAGTGAGACAAAAAAGTTTGTGTGTAAAGCTTACGTTCTTCTGCTCGTCGATGGAAACTTTCGGATAAAAAAAGAGTTCCGTAACACCTTATACACTGTTTTTTTCTTGCTATTTCTACGTTTAGAAAGCTTAGTTTGATATTTCGGTTAAACTCTAATGGATCTTACTGCAAACCAAAATTATACTGCTCTGAGAAAAACATATTTCTTGAAAGGAATCTCCAAAAGCTATAAATAATTACAAAAAAATTCTATCATTATCCCTCATTCAGGAAGGCAGTTCACATTAGCTGACCTGGAAGTAAGTAATACGTGCAAAAAGTAAGCCATTACGAGCGAAATCTTACACAGACTAGACCTGGAAAAGGAAGTGTACAAAGCAACAGCCATAGGTGGAATGATTGCACACACTGTTTTATGGGAGCAAACGAGTTCCATTGCTTACTCACGTTTAGCTTTCTTCTGTCTCCTCCAACGCATCACATAACGCCAAAAGGAAGAAGGATGGGTCAGGTGTTACTTCGCTTCACTCCGTTAAAACAGAAATTTCGTGTCGTCTGTGAATTGTGCATTGTATGCAACATTTAAACGGTTAATTTGAAGAGAAGTTTTAACCCATGCGATGACAAGATGCTGTCGCAATGATGTGCTGGACTTTTGCACCCAAAACATTTAATTTGTGTTAATCTGCACGTTGAACAATGATGAGATTTAATGAAGCTGTCATTGAGATTGTGAAAAGATTATAGCGAATTAACTAAATCAATAGACATTAATAACTTCTGGCATTAACACTGTCATTTGTGTATATTTTATGGTTACGAAATTCAATATGTTTTCTTGTTGGGCAGATGGCAGCTCAGTACGTTATGTAATATTTATGTGCATGTAGAGGCTGAAGTTAGGCGAAGGCTGGTCGTATTGCTTTCACAAGCGGAAAAGGCCGACAACAAACGAGATCTTCTCGTTAAGTTCATCGAAGTAACCATTTGCTTGAATAATGGCACTGTTGACACCAACTCAGTTGGCTGAGTTGTGGTATAACTATGGGCCGAAAATGGTTTATGTGGGGATCAACCAACATCCATCCCTAAGCCAAAAAACTTCACAACGAAATCGTTTCAGCATCCCAGCGCTAGGTACATGTATATGTATATACGTAGTCGTATTATATTTTCAACAAACTTTACCGTGATATTACTTTTTACATTAAATTTACACAAACAAAAAGTAAAATCTCGGGAATATTGAAAACTTTTATACAAGGAAAGACAAATGGATTCTGCAATGTTATGATTGTCGCACTTCATGCGTCCTACACGCTCACAATCCTCCTTTTCAAGAAAATTATCCTGCTGTGAAGGGAAATAAAGAACCTGGGACCCATGGAAGGTGTTGGCTTTCGATTCTAAAGCTCAGGAAGCCTTATTGAGTTTTCCTATTATCAAATGTAATTGTAGGACGCACGCACACGTACAAACCAATGTGATAGT
Source organism: Syritta pipiens (assembly GCA_905187475.1). Taxonomy (NCBI): domain Eukaryota; kingdom Metazoa; phylum Arthropoda; class Insecta; order Diptera; family Syrphidae; genus Syritta; species Syritta pipiens. Next base: position 208,282 of record LR994574.1, on the reverse strand, counting down.
AGTATACTCATAATAATGTCAACTTTTTTATTATTACTGCCGTGAAGTCTAAAGCGAGGGGTGAGATGTTCTCATACTTTTGGAGCAGGTAAATAAATAAGAAATTCATCTTAGAGATTTTCAGGTGGGTTCACTTCTACATAGGCAACATGGGTTAGGACGATGAGGGAGAAATAATAAATAATACAATTGGACATGGTGACAAAGAAAAATGGGTCTAATATAACTTCATAAGACTCTAGATAGAGATGCAATGAGTTCAGTTTTGTTTTGTCACTATCAAAACACATCGAATTAATTTACACGAGTAAATTGAATCAAACGATTTATTTTAAAAGGGATAAGGGGATTTGATGAATTGAATAGAATCTAAATGAATTAATTCCACGACATTTTGATGACAATTCGTATTTAGCTTGTGTTTCTAATTCGTTTCCTAATGCCCGTTAGGATATATCTCAACACCGAAATCAATTGAATTTGCTTTGACTTTGCAATTCTGTTTTTGATGTGTAGTGCTCGAAGCAGTATTAGAAAATGATACGTACAATATCCTGTGGGCTTCGAATTTGAGCTTAACTATCCGATTTAATGGTTAATCGGGTGTTGTTGTAAGTTCGAAAAACTAACAAATGATGTTTCTCAATAAGTTGCTAAGGACTACTTAACCGAAATCAAAGTTATACGTGAGGCACCGGCATAACTAATCGAACTCATATAGTTTGAAATTTGTGTGCAATTCAATGCTTTAAACATTTTTCATTCAATTTGGAAGTATCGCAAGTTAAAAAAAAAATGATTTCGAATAGAAAACAGCTTAAACTATGTTAAACCACCAAATTTAATTCTATAATCGGATTACCTCGTTTCCTCTAATTATATTTTTACAAAACGAATTCATTTCATTAACCTTGGAAACAGTCGGGATCAATTTAATACGATTAACAATGTAAATTACGGTTAAATTTGTATGATGATTAAAATTCTTTTGTGAGGGATTACACTCAAATCGGTTTGGTGGCTGGACCGTGTTTGGAAAAACTTTCGCAAGTGGAAATGAGAATATTCAAATGGACTTTTGTTACTTTGCATTGAATGGGCTGAGTAAATATTTAAAACACATTAACATACGGGCAACTCGAGTCCTTTACGGTTTTAATTTATTTTCCCGGTGACTAACAGTATTTAAGTGCATTCACCTACGAGTGGATCAGTAATTGACCAGAAGTAATTAACACAGAATATGTACGAACTTATTTATTCTTTAATTTTTTTTTTTAAATTTATCTATTATTCCTTAAAAACTATCGTTGCCTCTACACACTACAATTTAGGATCAGTTTTGTGAGCTTAAAACTATTTCATAGCCATAAAAATTAAATACATTAACTATACAAAGGTTAGTAAACAAATGTAAGAAATTGAAAAAAAAAAAACATTTAATGACTTGCGTCATGGATGAGTTGTTTTAATTTGCACACTCATTTATACTATATTGGGGCTATTTTGGTAATTTAAGTTGATACACACTTATACATGTATGTTTACTTTGCACTCTGATTGCCGTACACAATAATTATTGCAATAATAATAGTCTTTTAGGATTACCATTGTTAGGAATTTTACGAATTTTGTACCATAAACAAGTTGTTTAATTTGCAAGACTTGCATGCTGAACTAACAAGATATAATTGCAAATGACAAAACTCTAAATCAAATGAAAAATGCTCATCAAGTGAAGATGTTGCAAAATATGATGAAAATATTTGTCTAATATGGCGCTATGCACGTTTTAATACATGTTATCAATTTGTTTGGAAGCCACTGGACAAAACATATCACGTCCTGCTGGGGGCCGCTTGCAATTTACATCCCAACAGGCCGGTATACTTGTGCATTACAAACGTAGACATTCTTCAAAGGCTATGAACCGATCATAAATTTGACCACTTTGTGGCGTAGAATGCCACAGTTATAAAATATGGTTGAGTGAGTGCACTTTGCTTTAAATTCAGCAAACATTCTCTGTGTATGAGTGTGCATGATAAATTTTACCAAGTGGAAATTTTATTTCATTTCCAGTTCTGGAAACAAACAATGAAATATTGAACAATCCAACTATAAACCCTCGACCCTGTAACCTAACTTCACATGTTATATGGTCACATGGCAGTGCACAACAATACATCATCGTCTCTTGCAGCAGTAGCAATGGCGCTACTAGGAGTGGCATCGCCGTCGTCATCAACGAGAACAGTGCTAGCACCAGCAACAGCACCACCAGCAGCAGCAGCAGCAGCAGCACCAGCGGTAGCGGCGGCAACATCACCACCGAAACAAGGACTAAAAGAGATATCACTGGGTAGTATAGGAGGTTATAAAAGGCATACATTTTCACACGACCACATATTGTTTTGTGGGCCGGATCTATCATAGGAGCGAAAAGTTTGAAACTTTGCCCACCTTCCTCGCTCTTTTCGTGGAAAACTTTTGCGAGAACATTTCTATAGAATGGATAGCAGATAGACAACGACGACGATGACGACTACGACGACGACGACGAGCATGAGTATGAGCCGTGCAGAACCAAAGAGATGGACACATGAATGAATGGTTCTTGTTTACAGGATGCACATCTTTTATAGCACATACACACGCTGCGAAATCATGGGGGAAAGTCACACAATCCATACTTACTTAGAGCTTAGTTGTCAATTTGAATTTCTCACATTATTTATGTATTGTAGAGGTGTAGGGACGTGTAGTTTTTTTTTTACTGTACATTGGTTTTATTTGTGTTTTTTCAGGTCGAGGACACGGTCATTGATTTTCATACCAGTAGAAAGTCATGACAAATTCCATGTCATATAACAAACTTAGAAAAATTTATAGCTCAAGAAGGAACTTCGATATTCAACGCATTGAAAGGATGCACTGTACGGGTATAACTTTGGATTAACATTTGCAATGATTCCTCTCTGCTCTATTGAATGGAAATTTTATGCAAACGACTTTCATCGTCGTCGTCGTCGTCGTCGTTGGCGTTGTCGTTGTCGTTGTCGACATAGTCGCGATGCATAACTGAACTCAGCTCAAGTAACCTTAGAGGAAGAGATAAGAATATTTATGCTCAAAATTATCGTTTGGTGAAAAAAAAATGAAAACTTTTCAATACTGTGCACGTGTGTGTGTGTGATTTTGCCGTTTTTTACGGCGATTGGTGACGTCGTAAGATTCACACGCGAAAATCCCTGAACTATTTCACATGCTGGTATCATAAGTTCATTTCGGTACTTACGAGTTTACTACTCGTAAAAAGGTTCAGTTCATGCCTTTGTAATTTAAACACAACTTTAGGACTAGCACTTTCAGTGCACAACAGGAGGTGTGGATTCGCATTACTTTATTTGGTGTTAAACATGAGTTCATCGCGAAAGAGAGAGGGAGATATATATTTTTTCTTCACACTGGGAATATTTGGGAATACAGAAATTTATTTTTCAGAATTGGAGTGGGCTGTTTCATAGCTTCATATGCTTGTAGGTTGGTAGTTTCAAGAACACATTTTGAGAAGCAAGTAAGACAAGTAAGAATCATAAAAGTGAGTTATTGCCTTCTAATTCTAGGCTGTGCAAGGCTTGGCTATACACCACATAGCTTTACAGTCTCCGCTTTATATGTATCTGAGCAAAATTGTAGCATCCGATGCAGCATCCAATGAAGGTACATAGAAACGAGTTATAAGGAAGCAATTTATTTTAAAACTACATAAAAATTTAAGGACATCAAGAAGTGTTGGACATCTTGGCACTAAAGTGTAAATACAGGCGACAATGTTGTACACAAACATAAATTATCGACCCGCCTCCAAACAGAACATTTTACGTCCGTTCCCAATTGGTCCATTTGGAAAAATTTGTTGAGTGAGTATGGAAACCCTTTCCATTTTCTTTCTGCGGAAGAAGTTTCTATTAAAGGTGGTTAAAGTTCATGATGCAATAACTGAAGGATGTGTATGTGTGATAACGTTCTCTACGAGAACTTATTTTAGGACGTTTAAAGATACAACTTATTACAACATTTGCTTTTGGAGGTTTCAGCTATATTTAACGAGTTTCCTATGATTTATCTGCAATGATACGAAATCATCAACTTTCCAAATATAATAATATGATTATCTTTTTTTTTTTTCATTTTATTATTCTTCTGTGTGTTGAATAACAAATTCAACTGACCAAAATATATCCAGCAACGTAAGAAAGTACTTACCTATGAAAGGAGTGCTGACTAAATAACAAGTTTGTTTAAATATGCGCAAATGAAAAAGTTCATACAAATAATCAAAGTATACATGAATTGAAAACATCGCATAACCTTCTTTGACGTTGTGTCTTCTTTCGAAATGCCAATAAAAATTGTATTATTAATCAAAGAACAGTCTCATCATCCCTTTTCTTGTTTATGCTTCCCAATGTTGACCAAAAGTAGTAAAATAAACGAGAACACAAATTCGCAGGCGATTCGAAATCCTTAACTTTTGCTATTATATATCACCATGACAGTAAATGAGATGCTGTCGTCGCTCTACTGCGTATGATTGTTGTTGCCTTTTATTTATGTCTGAATCGTTTTATTTTCCCACCTTTATGCTGTTACTGTTGACTTTTATATATGTTTTGTTGGATTTTTTTATATTACCCCGAGGAACAGCTAATTTATTATCTTGGCAGTCAGTATACGAGTATGTCAAGATATGTAAGTACATAATAATTCAGTAAAAAAGTCTTGCTTTAAATGCTTAAGGGGTTGTTTTGGATTGGCTTGAAAAAACATTTTTTTGCTGTTTTCAAATGCTAAACATAAATCAGCTCCTAGTTACTGTGGAAACTATTAGAGAGAACAACAAATAACGACAAAGTAAATAACGTTCTTTGCAGCTTGGACAACACCAGACTCCGGATATAACCCAAAAACTGAAAAATATGTGTAGTATTTTATTAATGAAATAATTTCGTAGATGTATTTCAGTTGAACGAAATCGAATCATTCCGAAAATTAGATTTTTGTCAGCTTCTGGGTAGGGATAAGCTGAAAGTTGTGTAGTTTCGCAAAATAGTGCACTAAATAAAAGAAAATGTGTGGTAATTTGAACATCTTCCCCAGAGAAAAAACATGTTTGAATTGTTGTTGAAATGTGACATACGTTTTACATAAGATTCAAGGATTAAACATTTCGCTTCAACTCATCCAGGGGATTATCTTGTCATCAATCAACTTTATAAAACAATAACCAAATTATTAAGCAAGCAATGAAACAATAACCAGCTTATAATATCATAGTACGGAAATAGTCAAAGTTAAACCATAGATATTATATTTTATTATTTTAAAAGAGTTGAAGCATTACAGGAACAATTTATTTTTTAATAAAATTTGAATAACAATGTACTGCAACATTAATACGAGTGTTTAAATATGTATGTGCATACTTTGACGGAAACATGTGTACTGCAGCTTCCATACGCCCAGTAATTGGATTATATCAATACCCAACAAAAGTCGAAATGAATTGAATAATACACTCAATCTCTAATGATAGATGTTAATTGAGAACCAGTGTGATAGAGAACTGGTGAATATACAATCTATGCTTTGTACTCCATTTCGAGATTTCAAAACGTACACATGTACGGTGGCACGAATGGAACAAGAGAATGAGTCCAATGTTAATTTTGGCTTTGTGATGCAACGGTATGCTGCAGTACAATCCATTCCAATTTGCTTATTCGTCTAGATAACGCATTGTTTGCTTTCCCGACGAGTATTGCTAGAACTGCAAGGGGATAGGTGTTCTAAATGAATTTGGGGTAAGAGGAACGTACCGCCTTCATGGCAACTGTATTCATAGATATGTGTGTTAAGCTCAAAGGAAGATTTTACAGCGACTTATATCCGACATTAAGCTAAATATATTAATGGCTGGGTAGAGATACGTATACGTATGCATATATTCAAAGCTAGTTTTCTTCCCTGATTGAAACGGAAAGGAGGCTGATGATAATACTTGCCAGTTTTGTTATTCGTCAATCTTTATTAATGGTGTGGACATAGTCGTAAAAAGCCTTTTATTAAAACGCGTATTTCTTCATTCTTCATATGAAGGCTACTCATGTTAATCGATTCACTCATAGCGAAAAACTTGACTACGCATCACAATCTAATTATGCTATTGTTCAATAACAAAAGTAGGATGTTGCTAAAAGCATAAATGTTTTCGAAACGAAAATGATGGAATGAAATGATAACGAGCTCTAACAAACATAAAAAAAACTGCCTATTCAAAAAATTAATATTTCTTCTTGTGAACATCTAATTCCACAATATGCAAACAAATTCACATATGTATGGTATTGGCTCTAGGTCAAACCTTATATTTAAATTTGTCGCCTTAAATGAGCTTAGACTGTGTTTGGTATTCACACAAAACACAATAATAAATATAAACACAAAATACAAGAAGTGTAAAGAAAATGTAACAAATGTCAGCAGGGCATTAAGCAACAACAAATGGGGGCATTAATGACCCAACTACTGTCAAAAAACCTGTATATAATGTTTACATTTTGAATAAAAAATTGCAATTGTAAAATATACGCCTAGACGCGCTAATTAAACCTTTCTTTAATTTCCTTAATCGGTACAACGTACAAAACTTAAAATAATCCTTTTTCTCAAAAACGTGATTAACATTTTGGTCCTTCGAGCTTTTGAACGAAGCATTTTTTTTTAAAACCAAACCAAAAAAAATATATAAACAAAGGTTATAACCTAACAAAAAAAAAAAGCAAAAATTTATTTTTTTTTTTCTTTATTAAAAATTAAATAAAAGCTAAACAAAACATACAAAATCTTAAACATAAAATACAAACAAGTGCAGTGTGCTTAGGAACAAATTTTTTTTTTCAAATACTAAACAGAAACATAAACAGTGAGTTTTTTTGTGTGTTCGGGCTTCTGAGTGCTAATCGGTTTCCCGCGTCGTGCAACCAGATCCAGAAACTCGCCGCGTTGTCCATCGAAGCACCTTACGGGTGAACTACGGGACCACATAGTGCACGAACGTTATACACTACGGGAGTATAGCCGCTAGACCGCCAACGGTGACCTACGGTTAACAATCTAGGAACAGGACACTCCGCTATCAGCCAACGGCGAACGGAGCAGTTAACAGCAGCAAACAACAGTTCGCCATGTCCAAGGACACGGACCAGCAAACTGCGGTACAGCAGCAAGTCCTGCAAATGAAGCAGCAGTTGGAGGCAATTCAGGCACAAATTGCGCGCGATGCCGTCAATTACAGCAAGCGCAGCCCCAGCCAACGAACGAAGAATTTTCTGTCCGGGAGGATGCTCATCCTGGAAGACAATTTTCAGCAGGCCATGTCAGTGAATAAGGCGATAATGTGCTTACCAAAGCTGAATGAAGCGCAGAAAGAGGCATTGGCGGAAATCTTCGATGATATCCAGGAGCGATATTTGGACAACCGAACGACGTTGCTGGATGCCATGGATGCTTACGCAGGTGCCCCATCAACAGCAACTGAAACGGTAAAAGGGGTGAGTAATGAAAATATTGCTCCAAATAATATTAAATTACCTATAATAAATATTCCGTGTTTTACGGGTGCTTACGAAACATGGAAGCCATTCCACGACTTATTTATTTCTCTGATCGACAAGAACAACAGCTTGTCAGAAGTGCAAAAATTGCACTATCTAAAATCTTCGATTTCTGGTGAAGCTGAACGCTTGCTGTCCCATTTGGCCATCGACAATGGGAATTACGCCAAAGCATTGGCGATCCTGACTGATCGTTATGATCATAAGCGTATCCTTGTGAAAACGCAGTTTAAGATTTTGTTTGCACAGCCGATCCTACAAAAGGAAACGAGTGCAGATTTAAAAAATTTACTCGATACAACTGTTGAGTGCCTCCATTCGTTAGGGAACTTGAAATTACCCGTTAAGCATTGGGATGATATTCTCATATACATGTTGTCTCAAAAACTTCCGGAGAAAACGAGACAGTTGTGGGAAGAAAAACTTGGCAGTAGAAAAGATCTGCCCACCTTCAAGGAATTCACCGAATTCATTGAAGGCAGATTTCGCACACTGGAAGTCATCGACTCCACTGACGCGAAATCAAGTTCCACAAAAAGGACAAACACTTTCGTTGTGCAGGATAAACCAATCTCCTGCAAGGTGTGCAACAAAGCACAACATCCGTTGCGTTCCTGCAAACTATTTTTGCGACTGGAACCTTCAGCGCGGAAAACTTCTGCAATGAAAGCCGGTGTATGCCTAAACTGCTTGGCATACAACCACAACACACAACAGTGCTTCAGTCAAGTACGGTGTCGCATGTGTGCAAGGCAACATCACACCCTATTGCACATAAACAACACGCAACCATCACAAGCACCCAACAGAACTCAACAACAAAATAACAATACGAATCGCAACGCATTCATTTCTACACAACAACACACAGCACCTCACACTAACAATAACACTTTTCAAACACACAACAATCCTAATACCTTTCAAACATACAATAGCCCAAACACATTACAATCGCAAGTAAACCCCCAAATAGAACCCTTCAACAACAATAACAATAACTTACCTCCCTCCGCGTTGAATTCATACCACGCAAACAGCAACATATCGCAAGTGCTGCTAGCAACTGCGATCGTGCGGGTACAATCAGCGTCCGGTCAACAATTGAAACTGCGTGCATTGCTGGATTGCGGCTCAGAGTGCACTTTTATTACGGAATCAGCTGCTCAGCTACTTGGTACGCCACGTACAAGAACCTTTGTCGAGGTCGCTGGGCTGGGGAAGGTCCAGAGTGGAGCTTGTCGCAGCCTTATTGACATCTCCATTGGATCCTTGTACTCCAATTTCAGTATTAATGCGCGAGCATTAGTTTTTCAGTCACTCACGGGTCTCCTTCCAACCCGCGAAATCACCAAAGGCAATTGGCAGCACATCAGCGGACTGAAACTGGCAGATCCATCATTCTTCAAACCTGCAAATATAGACTTGTTAATTGGAAGTGATTTATATAGTGACCTAGTCTTACCTGGCATCGTCCGGGGGGAACCTGCGTCACCGACAGCCCTTGAGACACAATTGGGTTGGGTCCTTATGGGCAAAACAGCGCTAGTAAGACCAGAGCAAGTAAAGAGCTTCCTGCAAGTCAAGTCTAACTCTGCATCGCTTGGAAACCAACTCCAAAAATTCTGGGAGATAGAAGAAACTCCATTTAAAAATCCTCAATCCATTGAAGACAAGTACTGCGAAGACCACTTTGCAGCCAATACACGCTACACCTCCGATGGTCGCGTGATGGTAAAACTACCATTTAAAGAAGGAAAGAATCCTGGGCTTGGACCCTCGAAGCAAGGTGCCTTGCGTAGGTTCTTTCACTTGGAGAAACGACTCCAATTAAACCCCAAATTGCATGAACAATATGCAAACTGCATCAATGAGTATGCGTCTTTAGGGCATATGGAGGAGGTCGATACATTCAACGATCCTGTATTAGCATCTCCATATCACTATTTTGTACCACATCATGCTGTGATAAAGGAGTCAAGTACTACAACAAAGTTGAGAGTTGTTTTCGACGCAACAGCAAAAACACTCGATGGCACATCGCTCAACGATCACTTGCTAGCTGGCCCAAACATCCTGAACGACATCATGGCCGTCATTTTGAAGTGGCGAGTGCATAAATACACCTTCGCCGCCGATATTGAGAAGATGTACCGTCAAATAATGGTAGAGCCGGAGGACAGCTACTATCAGCTCATCATTTGGCGTAACACACCGTCGGAAAAGCTTCGAGCATACCGACTCAAAACAGTAACCTTCGGTACAACGTCAGCACCATGGCTGGCCATTCGGACGTTACAAAAGTTGGCGGATGACAATGTAAACAAGTTCCCAACAGCTGCAAAAACGATCCGGAACGACATGTATGTTGACGATCTGATTTCCGGGGCTGATTCTGTAGAAGAAGCAAAAGAAAGAATTAGAGAAGTAAAAGGAATATTGGATGCAGCAGGCTTACCTTTGCGCAAATGGACAAGCAATGACCAACGTTCATTGCAGGAGATACCAGCCGATCAACGAGAAGCAGCGTTATCACTCCAGTTCGACAAATCCGAGTCCGTCAAGGCTTTGGGCATTCAATGGTTTCCTACAGAAGATTATTTCACGTTTCGCAAGCTTCCAACACATTCAGGTGATGAGTCCAAGCGTACGATCTTGTCAACTATTGCCAAATTGTACGATCCCATGGGATGGATCTCCCCATGCATTATAAAGGCAAAGATGATCATGCAGGAACTGTGGCGTGATGGTTCAGATTGGGACAAACCAATTTCTCCAGACGTAAGACGTGAATGGCGTGTATTTCGCCATGACTTGGATTCAATGCCAACATTGAAAATGCCTAGATGGATTCATCTTCATAACAGCATCAAATCCATAGAAATCCACGGCTTCTCCGATGCATCTCAACGAGCGTACGGAGCCGCAGTCTACGTTCGGGTTCTGGATAAGGCAAACAACATTTCAATGTCACTTGTGCTGTCAAAGACAAAGGTGGCACCGTTAAAAACCGTCACGCTACCACGCCTAGAGTTGTGCGGAGCAGTCATCTTAGCAAAATTAATAAAATACGTTTGTGAAATTCTACAATTAAGCAGCGCCAAGTGCTTTGCATGGACAGATTCCATGATTGCACTGGCATGGATAGCTTCTCCACCATCCAGATGGGCAACTTTTGTGGGGAATCGTGTCGCAGAAATCCAGCGACTAACATCAGATGTCATGTGGCGACATATACCCACGAAAATGAACCCCGCGGACTTAGCCTCCAGAGGTGTCTCACCAGACACTTTGAAGGACAACAAATTGTGGTGGAATGGTCCAGAATTCATGCAGCAATCATGGGACTTTGAGCCGCCGCAGCAACCGTCAGTGATAGACACCGAGCATGAGCAAAGGACATGCAGAGTTTACAACGTAAACGCTGTTCAAAGCTGCATACATGAGTTAATTCAGGATCAATCAAGCCTACAACGGTTAATAAAAATTATTGCGTACTGTAAAAGATTCATTTCCAATTTAAAAAATATGCCAGCGGAGAGATCCAGAAGTGCGATCACACCAGAAGAACTTCGTGCATCCTTGCAGACAGCAGTGAAAGCAGCTCAAGCGGAATCCTTTACATCCGACATTGCGATGCTGAAAGCAGGAAAATCTGCTAAGAATTTAAACTCATTAAATCCCTTTTTAGGTACAGATGGAATACTGAGGGTAGGAGGTCGCTTGCAGAACGCCAATCTGCCATATGAGCAAAAGCATCCCATGATTCTAGATGCAAAGGGCCACTTCACAAAGCTAGTGGTTCAAGACGCACATAAGAAGACGTTACACGGTGGACTGCCGCAAATGATATCCTACCTTCGTCAAAATTTTTGGATCTTGAAAGGAAAAGGTATTGTAAAAAACTGCATTCACAAATGCGTGATTTGTTTCAAGTACAGGGCAAAGGCTATTCAACAACAAATGGGAAATCTGCCGGGCCCCAGGGTGACCGTCGCACATCCATTTACCAACACGGGCGTCGACTATGCTGGACCACTGGATGTAAAAACTTGGAAGGGAAAAGGTGCAAAACTTCTAAAGGCGTACGTTGCACTATTTATATGCCTCTCCACAAAGGCCATTCATATTGAACTGGTCAGTGATATGACCACCCAGGCCTTCACAGCTGCCTTTAGAAGATTCACGGCACGGCGAGGGATTTGTGCTCATATCTACAGTGACAACGGCACCAATTTTGTAGGAGCAGATCGTGAATTGAAGAAATCTTTGCAAACAGCGAAAATCGACTTTAACACCATCGCAGAAACGCTAGCGCTGGATGGAACAAAGTGGCATTTTATCCCACCCGCGTCTCCTCACTTTGGCGGTCTGTGGGAAGCTGGAGTCAAGTCCGTCAAGTACCATTTAAAGAGAGTAATGGGAAATGAACTCCTCACCTTCGAAGAGTTGTCAACCTTACTTACACAAATCGAAGCTTGCCTTAATTCCCGACCATTATGCCCACTGTCGGAAAATTGTGATGACTTTTCAATTTTAACCCCAGCTCACTTCCTGATAGGTAAACCACTCAACACGGTTCCACAGCCAGACCTTACAGACACCACGTCCAACCACTTAGACAGATGGCTAAGAGTTCAGCGACTGATGCAGACGTTCTGGAAACAATGGAGCACCGAATACCTATCAAGGTTACAACAACGACCAAAATGGCTAGATCGTCAACCAGAGCCAAACGTCGGTGACCTCGTCCTCCTGAAAGATGACCGGCTCCCACCAGCTAAGTGGAAATTAGCAAGGATCATCACGAAACACCGTGGAACCGACAACTTAACGCGCGTAGTGACAGTCAAAACTCCAACCGGAGAATTAAAACGGCCGATCACAAAAATCTGCGCCCTGCCGACCAACGATTTGCCGACGGGAAAACAAATTAACGCATTACCACAGAGAGACAGCAAAACTACACAAATCACAAATTAATAATTAACATAAATTTTTAACACTTATCATCAACCAATTAATTCAAAATTCTTGATAATAATTACACAACAAATAATAATAATTACACAACGAATAATAAACCAAAATAAAGTAATGTAAGAAGTTATTGGTACTCACCATAATCAAATAAAAACAATAGAAGTGTCACACACACACCAAAAAATTAATTCGGCCATCATGGATTCGAACATAAACAAATTCGGCCATCATGGTTTCGAACACAATAACATCACTATGCGAATAATTATCGCACGCACCACTTGTCTCACTGCTCAACAACGTTGGCAGCTGAAGACATACACAAATATCACATGCAACAAGTGTCCCACTGCACAATAACGTTGGCAGCTGAGGACACTCACACGCACAATATCGCATGAGATCACAAACCGACGCGTCCATTGATCTCATGCCACCACGACGAATACCGTTACGTCCGTTTCGCGTATGCACTCAAAATATTTTTCTCACATGAATCAAAAATAAAACTTACACTTTTTTTTGCACTTCTAATCACATAATAAAGTCTTTATCAGATGCACTTCAAGCTAGACTAAGAATACGAACAACGCAAGGGGAACTCTCGAGAAGCAAAGGGACAAGGAACGCGAACCGCAAGTTAACAAAACAAAATGTGTCGTTTCTTGTATGTTTTTTTTCCCTAAACCACTCACCTTATATGTGCACCTTTCCTTCACGTTGATCTCACGAACCACTACATGTTAATATAATTAACAAAACACTTTAAAACAATTTCCAATTCACAGAATAAAAACAAAACACACGCGACAAGGCCAACGCTCGACGATACGCAACAACACGACTTCACACAATAAGGAAGTGCAACACCGACCAGTCAATACTCCTCGCAAATGTAAACAATGGCATGATTGACATATGTGCGACCCGTCATTGGAAGACTGGAAAGAAATATTGCGAACAGTGTTCACGGGGGGGGGAGAATGTTTGGTATTCACACAAAACACAATAATAAATATAAACATAAAATACAAGAAGTGTAAAGAAAATGTAACAAATGTCAGCAGGGCATTAAGCAACAACAAATGGGGGCATTAATGACCCAACTACTGTCAAAAAACCTGTATATAATGTTTACATTTTGAATAAAAAATTGCAATTGTAAAATATACGCCTAGACGCGCTAATTAAACCTTTCTTTAATTTCCTTAATCGGTACAACGTACAAAACTTAAAATAATCCTTTTTCTCAAAAACGTGATTAACAGACTGAGAAAGGACTGTTTGCAAAACAGAAGAGACTCTTAAAGCATTTAAAAAATCAGTCTCAAAATAACCAACAAAATTTTTTACTTGCTTAAAATTGTGATAAATTGGTGTAATCAATTACTAAGCTTCCATCACTTAAAGCTCGTCAAACGAAATTTATTAGAATTCTATATATTTTCAAAAAACAAATTCTGGTTCCGGATAACGAGAACAAAAATAGATAATCTTAATTTACATCATCGGTTTGGGGCATCTTGGGCCACACTAGTCAAGTTGCTCGCAGTTCAATACAAAACATATGCAGCGATGCCATAAAACATTTTCGCCTTCTCTTTTTTCTCCCGAAATTAATTTTCGTGAATTCTTCCTGAAGACGGATTAGGCTAATAAAATTTCCAACACATTCATTTCTCTAAGTGATTCCTTCTCCGTCGTTAATTTGAAAAAGGAGAGGAAAAAGAAAACCCGCTCACTCTCTGGTTGATTGATGAGAGTCGGCGGAATGCCGCAACTTCGCACTAATTCATTGGTTTCATCCGCTTTTGCCAATTTCCTCAGCATTTGCTCTCCTTTTTGTGCCCAACGATTTAAAAGCCATGGCCTAGTAGCGGGGTAGCAATCGATTTTCCCCGTCCTATGAATTCAACTGCCTTTCTTATTTATTCGCTAACTACACTTCAAGCATAGTCAATTTAGTCAAATTGAATCAAGACGATGACTTAGATATTTGAATTTAAACTTCAAAATTGCCAAATCCTCCCTGCCTTTTACTTTAAACAGTAGAGAATGGGTAGGCGGGTATAAATTATTCATGATGGTGCCACTAGTCACTTTTATTGAACAGCGTTTTTCGTTTGCCTTGTATTCGTCAAAGTTCAACATCGTCAACTGGAAGGAAAATATTTGCTTAGAACTATGAAAAATGAGATATCGATTGCCTTAAGCCCTCCCCCGGACAACTATAATCAAAAATTTTAGTTTGGAATGGCAGAACAGAAATGCACAAAGAATTGAATTTCAAAATGAACCCTCAAAGCGCACTGGCTACATTAGGTATGTATTGAAAAATGTACATATATTCGAAAATGATTATCCGTATAATCTGACATGTGAATTCTTTGCACTTGACGACTTGATGAAATAAAGGAAATTAGAGACACTATCTATAACCCGTATTATGCAAATGTAACATCTTGCATTTTTGAAACAATCAGCCCAGCTTCGGATAGGTAAGTTGTAGGTGAAGATAAAAAAATCACCTTATGTTGTTAAAAAATTATGACATAAAATAACTCAGAGATTTCATTTGACCTCTGCACATTTTTCTATAAGGTGTATATAAAAAATAATTTGCTATAATCTCAGATGTAATCGATTTTTAACATTTTTAGCATCTTTCCGGGGTACACACAGTATACTATACGGTTCCATACCAATAAGAAACATGTACAAAGGAAGCAAATGGCTGCAGTCCAGACACGAGGAGCTATCCACGTTGCAAGTGCCTGCCGCCCAGCGTCTGAAACAGTAGCCCTGGTAGTAGCGGAAGTGACCCTACACATCTGCCAGCAGCAGAAAGAAAGTGGAAAACAAAATGAATGTAAGGGTGGAAGTAGCGGTGGAAAGAGGATGACAAAACTGAAGTGGCAAGCGAATGGAATGCCTAGTACAAGGGGGGGTTGGACCGAAAGGCTAAAAAATGACTTTAGTGTATGAACCAAGCAGCAAGCAGAAACATGAGGTAAACTGCTACAGCGGCTCTAACGAAAATAAGCGGTCTTCGTATAGGGAACAGACTTGAAGCCAGCGATAAGCAACTTCTTTGCAAACTTCAGCCAAGTAGAACAAGTTTTACTACTATATGAGGACAAACATACTCCTAGAACATTATAAGCTTAACGCCTCACAGATGTGAAATGGTAAATTTCATATGAGGATGCAACGATGTATTTAAATAAGTTTGGCTATTAATTTAAATGAATTTTTTGTGTTATGTTATGACAATATTTTGCGAGAATTTTAAACAAATGTATACACGATGTTGTACCTTATAAAATAAAAGCTTTCAATTTGATTGCAAAATAAATAAAAACGCGACAGCAACAAATGCCAATTTGTAATTGATGGATGGTTGCATGAATCTCTTCGTTTCGACATTCTATCGTCACGAAGTCATATTGAAAAATCATATACCTACGTGTACAATTAGATTCTGTCATTTTCTGACTCGTAAAAAAAACTTTTTATAGCTTCCTTCCTGTGCTTTTAGCGTGGTAATTTAGTTAAGGTTTAGTCAATTTGCCTTCTCTCGTGTGATGGACTTTGTTTTTACCTAATGGGAGCTCTTAGTGTTCCGTAGAGTGAGCGTTGTGCGCCGTGCCAGGTTAATTGCTGTATGTAACGGCCATTTGTTTCAATTAGTAAGAACAATATAAGGGAAGATATAACAATCTCCGATTGATATGTGTTCTTAAGGCTTAATTGGGATAGTCTTACGACAGTTAGGGAATCTGAGCGATTTACCGGCTTATTAGCATAAATATAATGAACTGTTGATATAAACTGATTGGTTTTTGTTTTTGTTAAAATTCCGATTTTTCCACATGCAAGCAAAAGATAATTTTTACCTCATGAACGTATATTTCTGAAGGAATTCTTTCGGATTCTTAATATTCTCCACACATGTTAGATTATCTTAAAGCTATAAATGCTCAAGAATGTTAAACCGTCATTAGGTTGGCTTTAAACGGTTTAAACAAAGCATTTTTTTTTTAAATACGTACGTACACACATGCTCACGTTGAACTGCTTTTTGACTCGTGTTTCTTTTACATTCAAATTTTTTTTAGCTGTGTAGGTCCCCTTAAAAATTGAGACGTAAATGCGATGTAATGATGTGAGATCGGACTTTTCCCTAAATCTTCGAAAGGGATTTTTATCTCCCTTTTGTTAATAGCCAACCTTTTTGCATCATTCCACTCCCTACTTACGCACGTGGTACCAGCTTCCCGCTTTCGTTTCACAGTATTTAGGAAAAAGAAAATGGTTGGGACTATAAAATCCTTTCGGGTGATAATTCTGTTATCTGGGATTTTTCCGATGTGTTTAGTGTTAACGTGATATGGCCTGTGCTACCTTTTTATTAGTGGGGATAGTGATAATACGATTGTAGGGACCTTCTGTATCTATAAGGAAT
Source organism: Syritta pipiens (assembly GCA_905187475.1). Lineage (NCBI taxonomy): Eukaryota > Metazoa > Arthropoda > Insecta > Diptera > Syrphidae > Syritta > Syritta pipiens. The sequence continues at coordinate 191,155 of LR994574.1, read as the reverse complement.
TTATGTTCTGTTAATCGCACCTTATTTGCGATCCTAAGAAAGAAGCGGTTTTATTATTCATAATACCGTAAGGCTTATTGCATTTTTGAAAATAGTTTTTTAAAGGACCAAACTGTAGCCGTTCGAGCAAAAAGGCTTTTCTCCTTGCACTAGTGAAGAGTTTTATTAAACTTTCAACGAACTTTTTTCGAGTTGCTGTAATTTGATTGCATTCTGAAAACCATTTGTGCTTGCTTTTGCTTTTTTGGAAATCTCATGGAATTTCGATTAAGACTCGAGCATCAACGGAACCATTTACTTGAGAGCGACAATATATTTTATTCAATTATTGCTCGCACATTGTGACGATGAGTTGCCTCCGTTTCGTGAGATACTTCCATGAATAATTACATCAATTTGGAGTGGGGGGAAAATGTGATGCAAAATTAAAACTGTGCGATGTGTTGTGTACATTTATGTGTGCCGCAGCCCTTTTCACAAGCGATTGCTCTCTTTTCATGCCACGTGAATTGTGTTCATGTGAGTCTGTGTTAACGTTCCATTTAACAATCAAGTGGGGGTATGTAAAGTTATACTTTAGGCATGTTTTAGGCTTTAGAATGCAGGGGGTACACATAATTTGGTGCTCGCGATATAATTTGCTATGATGGGTTTGAATATGTCAATGGAAACAAAGAATATACTTTAAAGGCCCTTAGTCGTTTTCTGTTAGATCTTTTCTTTTCTCAACAGTTTTAATTCGAAAATGCACAGCACTTTTTTACATCCTTTGTTCCAAAGCTGAGGAAAGGACGCTGAGCTGAGATTTAGTTTCCCAGCATTGAAGACGTTTGTAGAACTGAAGTAATACTGAATTTTCAGTCAACACACCGCATAGCATGCACATTTAAACACAATTTATGAAATACTTACTTGTAGGCGTATCTATTTTCACTCCCCAGTTATGAGCAAATGTAAACGATTTCTTCCCTTTTAGTTTTGATGCACATTCACAGCTCTGCTTACACTTTTTGAAGTTAAATTGGCTATTTATTGTATTATTCATACTTGAAAGTTTTAAAGACAGTAATTTGTGTTGAAAATTGGAGTTTACGGGAGACTTTATTCGGTTTAAGGATAGAACTTTGAAAATTGTTGAAGTTCGAATTAATTAAGACTATATACGCCGCTATCCTGTGTTGAACGTCTAGTATCGAATATTAAAACTGTGGGGTAAGGGCATAAAAATGATTTGCTGTTGTTATAAAATGCGAGAAGGTATTAGTCTTTGGTTTCTTATCCAACATTTTAGATGAACTGTTTCACACACTTAGCTTAAAAAAAAATTAAATGATTTTAGGAGCAAGATTAAATGTTTTAGTTATCCTATAATCTAACTATATCGTAAGCATAGTCATATATTGGGTGCAAACTATTATAAAGTAAATTTGAGGCTAATATAAAATAAAAACAAAAGAGTGGGTCAAATACAAGTCTGACTGTATTACTGAATACAACGTTGTTCAAGTGGCTGATCCAGCTGGCTTCGTAGGAGCGCATTTTGCAACTCAAATTTTAAACAGACGTTTCGGAAAGTAGCCCACCGATTGTTCAGATCGTTTTCAGATTGGCCATCGACCTGGTCCTCCACGGTTCCCACAAAAAAAAAAACTCGAAAGAACATTGCCAAGGCGACTGATAACATAATTTTTCGTTTCAAAAAAATCCACAGTTGAGCTACACACCACTCACTTTGGATCTAAGTTTTTAATATTTTCTAATGTTGTTCAAGCGTAACCTATGATTTAAGAAGAAACCACTTGCTGCCACCTTTATTACAGACGGCATTAATTCATTGAAATTGAATCGTAATACTTGGGTTTTTTAAATTAGGTACTCTTTAAATTATAATTTTTTAACATGCAATAAAATATTTACCATTTGGAAGTTAATTAAACTTTAAAATACAAGCATAATAAAGCTAATCGACCATGACGGTTTTACAGCAGAATTGTATTACAACATCAAATATTTCATATGCTGATGTTTTCAAAATAAATCTCTTAATTCAACCAACTCGAACATATTATTTATTTAATTTAAGGACACTTTTGCTTTGTCGCTAATTTTCGATTACACAAATCAAATCGATAAAACTACGTCTGCATATACATAAGTATGTGTGTAAATCGCCCAAAAATCTCTACAGTTGACATTCAGTTGGATTCATTTTCAATGAAAACACACCAACGGGTAATATATGATTATCAAATATGCAAATAAGACACAAGTGTTCGCTTTACCACCATTTGTCGAGCTTCCCCGACCAATTCCTCGCCCAAACAATTGCACAATTGCATCCGATTGATAATCCTCGGTGTTTGCATGGGATACGCCACTATAAATTCACGCTATAATTTCCGTAGACCTCCCCGGAACTATTGATCATGGTCGGGTGTGAAACGTTCGTTTATTTGAAAAATTTGTTTGAACCTAGTTTTTGTTGTTTTTTTATGTTTTTTTTTGGCTCTGTCTGTACCCTCGTCCTCCACTCAATCTGTTATCAACTGTCACCTAACCAAAAAGGTAACGTGCTCTAATTTTCTTTTCAGTTGTTCGTTCGTGTTGTTATTCTCACAAACACTTCACGGCTGGCACTTTAGGACACGTGATATGCCTACGCTACGTGGCCTATAAATCACGTCGCAAGGTTGGTGTAAATCAGTCATTAGCCAGTGGACCGACAGCAACGTGGAAATTACCAGGGAACACATCTAGCGTAGTCACCCTTGTTTAAATCTCAGTTCGGCGAAATGAATAATTTTCCCGTGCAGTAGATGTGGTCCAGGAAATGTTGGTTGGAGTGTTGGCTTTTTTTTTTACAGGCTTTGTTGGCACTCAGAAGAAAGTGACAAATTGGTGTGTGCTTGGGGACCAATTTGACAATTTACATTTTTTCCTTTAAGGAAATCTCGGGTTATGCCGAAGGAAAACGTAGGTTCTCACACACGCATATTTGGCATTTACGTGCATATACTACTAATGATTTGCAATGAAATTCGGAACCGATAAACTGAGTATTGAGAACCAAATAAAAAACAATTCAATCTGTAAGTCTAAGTAACTTTGAGTAAAATAAAAATAGTTCAGTTTTATTGAAGTAGTGCCCTTGCGAAATGAGAATACTATAGTGTGATCCATCATTGGTTTCAATGGCAACCTTTAATGTGATACTTTAGAAACATTTCTTCTTTTTCTAAGGAGCGCAAATAGTTCTATAGTTGCATGTTTGTAGTTGTAATGTTTTTCATTTCGCCTCTTTCAAATAGTTTTGAAATGCATTATTCTTATATAACTCATTTACATTAATATTATGTTATCCACAGGAGAAATATATTTCCATCTTGGGGGACATGGAAGCTCAATTATGGAAGGTAACCAAAAATAAAAGCTATACGTTTTATAGAACGCCTTGCCAGTCAATTTCGGAGAAGAAAATGTGAGTGCTTTCGGCAAATTTCTTTAAATACCCACGAGACCGGTGTGTGTGTTTGTACGAATATGTGGGGACGACAAGAAAACTGTTTACACTTTTTGATGAATTATTTATGATTTGAAAAATGGAAAACTTACCAATGGGAATACCAAAAATTGTCTGACATATCCATTAGTTCTCGTTTATCATTTTTATTTTAACTTAGAAGTGATAAATGATATGTCTTATATATTTGCATTAAATAAGATTTCTGCTATCTCTCGCCCAAGGGCTTTCTGAAAATTAACATCATGATCTCTTCATTTTTCGTTCTTTTCAAAACGATTTTGTGAATAATTTTCTCATTTCCTCTTTAAAACTTTCCTGTATGGTATTTGCATTATATTGATCTATATCGTCATCAACTGTATCTAGAAATCTGAAACTGAACTGAAATACTTAGAAAATAGTATGCTAGTTTCAAAACTGCAGCAGGGCAATTAAAGCAATCCGCAGTTTTCTAGGTTCAAAAACTGGAGATTTTTTTTTGTGTGCGATAAACTAAAAAAATCGTTAAATGCTTGTTATATGTATCTATATATTTTTAAAAGACAATATGTGTAAGATATTATATGATCATCATTCTTAATTTATAATTGAAATATCGTAATCAGAATGAAAGATTACTAGGCAAACTGGAAGAGGAAAAGCACTTGGTGGTCCTGTCTGATTTTGACGAGGGAACAAATTCACTTGAACGGAGAACAATTTTGTTAGATAAGATTGAAACGTTTGATAAAAGCTGGCAGTTGTCCTTATAAAAAATCCCTAGCACCAAAAGGGCAAAAGAGGCCATCGAGAAGTGAATGTTAACACTTGAAGTACTAAAGCGAATTGTTTGATGACATCTCAGCGCTAAATAATTTAATTAACTCGGAGATTGCCTTCATTCCGTACAACAGAGAACTTTGCCAGATAGATGCGTACTCTTTTCGACTAATTAAATAGTTGATTTGAAATTTGCAAATTGAATTTAAACTCTGTAGAACTAACTTTTAGGTTGGCGATAGTGGTACTATAATTTTGTGTATGTATGCGACGCTATAGCGGGTAAATGAGTTACTGACTGAACTAGCTTAATTAGTCAAAGAACTGATTCAATTACCTACGAAATTTATTGACATCAATTACTGACAACTGGTAGCTCAGTACCTGGGTTATTTCTTGTGTGCCTGAATTACGACATCAGCTTCGAACGTAACTTAATTAATGCTTATTCCGGTAGCTACTTAATTTCATAATTTGGAATAAAGTTCTGACCAGAATCACAAATATGGGTGCTTAAAATATTTCGATAGTATTTGTACTTTTATTAAAAATTTATGATATATGACAATATTATATGCGTTAGTCGCTTTTCGGTTTATTTAGTTTTTCAAACAAACTGTACTACTATTAAGGTTATTTTATGGTAATAATTAGAGGTCGTATACATAAATGTCAACAAAAGTCCAAAGATAAATTAAGCTTTTACTGACAGGATGACAAAAAATGACCTAGAAACAAATTGTGCACTAAATTTATGTAGAACAGGATATTAAAAAAATATATTAGCCTTTGGAATACTTTTTCCCATTATAAACCCGTTCGAAAGGATGATACCTATTAGTTATATCAAATAATTTAAGGAAGGTAGACATAAAAAAAAAAAACAAAAAGAAAATAAAGAAGAAAATAATAACCATGCAACTTAACCCCCCTGTTTGCACATATCTATTACATTGTAAGAACGTTGGGTGTACAGTGAAGGAAGATATGCTCGCTAATTACGGTACATAATAACGAATTTCGAAAATGTTCGTCCTATGTATACTGTTCACTGTAGATCAATACAAAAAAAGCAGGATGAAATTACTGCATTGTGATAAATATGATGGATATTCAAATTTTGTTTGTCTGTCTGAATCCACCTCTTTAAGCAATCTTTGATGGTCGCAGCTCTTTTGTAAAATTTAATGAAGCTTCCTAAAAAATATATTTATGTGTAAAGCTATTCAATTTCAATTCATGCAATTTTTCCCTGAACTTAAGAATTGGTTATCATACGAAATTTTGCAAAAGAAAAAAACCGAATGTGTATTTAAGATCTAACATAACTCAACATCGTCAAAATAAAAAAGCCGAAAAATATTTTTTTTCACAAATAATTCAGTTTCATAACGACATCTTAAACATTTATTTTTAATATTATATGTGCACAGTACTTTTAACTGAAGAAAATTTTGGAAATGGTAAAAGCCATTCGACAATATAAGGCAATTGCAGAGAGGAAAAGACCTCATGAGCAGATTTTAAACTTCCTCTTTCTTTATCTCTGCCTCCTTTTCCTGCCTCTGATATCCCTTGTCATGTCCTGAATGCAAATCTTGTGCAAACGACTTTCAAACACACATTCACACGTCAACTTACAAGTATGAAGCCTTCATAATCCAAAGGAAGATGGAATAAGTTGATGCGCACTTGCTATAATTCCCTGTTGGAATAGAAATGGAACTTTTCCGAGTTCCTTCACGTATTGTTCGGCTTAATTTGATTTTTAATAAACATCAGTGGAATGGCATTTCCAACTACAAACCGCGAAAATTCCAAAGATTATTTTGCCAGACAATTTATTTGCTTAGACAATTTAATGATAGCGAATAATGAATGTCTTACCGGTACTTGTAACCAATCCTTATATTGTCGCCATTTGAAACGAATGGAGGTGTGGTAAGAATAGAACACGTATTAACTTAACTTCCGCACTTTTCCTTTGAAGCGACAACAGGTATGTTATTTAAAAATCAGTATAATGTCCTTCAAATGCGACAGAAGCCCGTCATAATATTTTGATAATAATTAACTATTCTGTTTACATTTAAGAAAATCTATGCACTGGTGCTAAGAGCACGTAACTGGACGTTGTTTTCACATCGACGGCTTTTTCCAATGTAACATTTTGGAGGGAAAGTTGAATTGGTAAAATTTGGCTTGTGTAATTAATGAAAGAATATTTTATTGAAGATTAAAATTATAAACATATCTTCTTGATAACCTCTAGGGTTTTTATGACACATGCATGCAAATACACATGTTAAGAAATCCGCAATAAAAATAACCATTCGCCCCCATGTGAACGTTACATAATGCAACTGTACCTCAACAGCTCAGTGATTGTGAAAGTTTGGCTTGTACACTTACATGCAGATTCTGATATATATACACGTACCTGGCTAGTATCGAACGTCCACCAGGAGTAATACAATAACAACAACAGAAGCTCGAGCAGGAGCAGGAAAAGCAAATTTATTTGGAAATTTTACTGCCGGTCATTTTTTGTTCTTTATGCAAAAGTGATGCATTTTATGCATGTATGTACAAACATTTTTCCCGAACTTGTGTGCGTCTGGATCCAAGACAGTATGAGTGGCGGAAAGGTTGTAGGTCGTGTGTGGCAACAACACAGATTCATGTTTGTATTTACAGCAAGTTATGACTTCATTATTTACAGCTGTACCACAGTCAGTGCAGAGCTCAACAATATTATTGGAGCCATATGTACGTTTGCCTTTGTGCAGTTCCGTGTCCTTGTCCCCACTCGATTGGGTGTGGTGATTGTTTCAGGTTGGATTGAATTAATTAAATTTTGTTGATGCCAGTAGCTCATCGCTACAGGTCTGCAACTTTTTTTGTGTTAACTATTATGTATTTAATATTGTATCTAATAGAATATAATGTTGGGAATGCGTTCCTTGCGCAATTATTGGCATAGAAAATAAGCCATGGTCGGCATTCACTAGTTAACTAGCTTTTCAAATTCATGAATATATTATATATTTCCCAATATCCACGTCCAAAACTTAAATGTTGACCCTTAAGGCTTTTTGCGGGTAAACGCTGAAATGCTGCAAAAAAAAATATTCATTACTTTCTGCTATACCGAATTAAAATTGAAAATTCATCATATGTCTGTCTATACCACAAATGTAACAGACAAAGTTGATTTTGAAAATATTTATACGAAATATAAATAACGATCCTTTCTTGATGTAAATTCACCTTTACTATAATAACGCATTAAAAAAATGCATTTTACGTATGAATTATTCCTCGCCATCCTTTGGCCGCATAGTGTACAAGCCAAAATAAAGCAGTAGATAGATAATAATGGATGTACAAATAAATGTACCCTGGTTCACCTAGAGGAAAAAAAATGTTGTCTCTATTTCATTTTCCCTCGTTTCAGCATTACGCAATGCTAATGTTCATAATACGCTTTGCTAAGCATCACCATGACACTAACAGAGATGATTGCTGTCTTTTGTGCTTTTCAAGCTTTTTATTTATTCTCTTTGTCATTTTATTTCAAGTAATAACGCTGGTCCAGGAGATCGTTATAGGCTTTGTGGAGAATTTATTTTCTTTGTATTTCCCTAAGGAGGAGCTAATTTATTTCACTGGCTAAAATGCTGACCAAAAACGAACCGGTCTCAACACTACGTGACATTTACAGCAGATGCGTCAAATTATCGTTTTGGCCACAGTGTTTCCCTTGCGGGTAAATAAATAAAATTTAGTCTCTTGCATAAATATTTTACAGCTCTTCTATTTCGAGAAAAAAATCAGTAGATTTGGGATAAGTCACCTGACATTCTGAACGCAACAAGCAAATTTTAAAAGTGCGTATTCTTATTATTTGGCTAGAATGCATAAGTCTTAAGGTATATACCAACGTTTACCGCAACTCTTATGAGCATTTTAAAATTTTAATGAGATTTTTTTTCCAATGGAACCCAGGCGAAAGGAAAGATTTCAAGTGCAACACATTTTTCCATTCGTTACTGCCAGTGTAATGTTCTGTTTTCGGCGACCGAAATTTTAATATCTATGCAAATTGTGTTGGGTTGTGAATATTAATAGGGTGGTTTGTGGAAATTTGTGCTTGTCGTAAAATTTGAGAAAATTGACCTTTGTCTTAATTTTTCGACTCCTTTTTATTTTTTGAGGCACTGTTTTCTTTTTATAAAAGTAGTCTAAGGGTTGGAGAAAAGAGAACAAAAAATAAAAACAAGAAAGAAGAAACAATTGTTCATTTGTTACTTTTTTCTATCAGAGCCCTCGTTATTTTATTTAATGTACAGAGGATCATAGCGTAGAAAAAAGTTTTAGTTATATGTTGTCTCCGTGTTGAATTAATTTCGCACGTGAAAAGTTCCGTTTTTTCTTTTTAAAAATTACATTATAAAATAAATTAATTCTTATGCGAGCTTGACTTATCAAAACGAAACACATTTTCCACTCCAAACTATTATTTTCCACTATCGTTAGCTTAAGAAAACTAAAAACAAAAGTACTCAAAGTCAACTCAGATCGCCTTACTCTATAGTCAGGCGATATTTCCTTTCAAGAAAATTAAATTTCCATCGATTTTTCGTTACTCACAGCATATGTGTAGCTTCCCCAATACAATTGCAATATTATATCAAGGATTACCAGCTAGCACGACAATTCTTTTTTTTTTCTGCACACACTCTCTTAAAAAGAAAATATTCTCCGCCCCGCTGAGTTATATCATCCTCTGTTGAAATATTGCGCCAAAGTCAAGCTCTATTACAAGATAGATACTTTCCCGATGTGTGCGAAATAACTTCGAACAGCATGAAGATTCTCCTATGATATGTGTGATGGCATAAATATTATTTGCACAAGATGACACCCCATCATGACTTTTGCGAAATCTAGATATCTTTAGTACTATTTTCAATACACAAAAGAGAACTTAATAATAACCATATCCCTTTCCTATGCTCTAGCCAAACAACGCAGAGTATATTTCACGCTAAACATTACGCCTAAGTTTCATATTGGATGCGCTGTTTTTCATCTCAGCAAAAATTTTACCCAGAACGTGCGCTGTAAGTTTTCTCAGCTTTAAGTAAAATAATACTACATTCAAATGGCAGCTGAAAAGCAGGACTGACTCGTAAGGGCAATGGTTAGGTTACATCATCGTAATTTACGCGCCATGGTTGAAGTATCTGGAAGTTCAGCCTTTCAAATAAGCATTTTATATTATCCATAAACAACTGCGGTTTATCAACTCACCGCCTACGAAAATTGCATGAAGCATCAAGAAAGTCCTGTAGCTTCTTTCAATTCAGTGCGTAATTTCTGTAATGGATGCAGCGTTCAGAGTACACCTGTGGTTGATTCTTCATCTGCAAAGTAGCTGTTGTTTGCGTGTCTTCGAACAAGCCAATTTTCTAATATCTTGATTGCTTTGCGGTGAACTCTCTATAGCTGAGTGATTTTCTCGTTTTATCATCTGAGGCGTCATACGGTTCACTCTTACCCGCATCCGTACTGGAACTCGCACTCTCCTCCAAGGCACGTCACGCAATCAAACACTCATAAAAAATTCTTGCTAAACGAACTTCTTGCAATGTAAATATCTTTAATTCCACATTGGAAGTTCCCCGTCAACTTGCCTATCATGTGCCATCAATCATTCCTTTATGTAGGAATGCTCAGGTGCAGAAAGGCGAAAATTTCTGCAAGATGTGAGCGTTTTCGTGTATTATTATGTGGCTTAGAAATAGAAACACAATTAAGTATTCAATTAAGAAAGTCAGACGTGATGTGAATTTGTTGTGTGAGTTGCTTAATCCCCCCAAAGGATGGTTGCCACTGGAGCCTGTTGTGGAACTATAATATTTGAATGCTTCTCGCTTAATGTTCGGCATAAACTGTGAATGCAGAATGAGTACGTGGCACGGTGGGAGGAAGATATGGTAAATATCGATTATTTTAGTCGATTAATTACTAATAATATGATGCATTACCACAGAAATATTTCAAATATGCCCTCATATATAGTGATATCTAGACGGCTTTTACACATAGCGAAAATGTTGCTTGTTATTCCACGCGTTACATCAATTGTTTAATTTTGGGCTTAAGTCGATCGTGGTCCATATTTTATTGATATTACTTCAAAGATTGTTTGATGTTTTTTTTAATGTGAAAAGGCAAAATTACTCTGCAACAAAAGCTTCAGTATGCATATGCTATTTAGCAGCATTTTATAATATCGTTGTTTTAATTTTTTTTTATACAATATTTTTCTGGCGGCTACATATGAGATTTTACATCTTACCATTTATCCCAACTCTTTTATAAGAGATAAGTCAACAAACAAACAAATACATTTGTATTGAAGTTAAATATTGAATGAACGTTTTCACATTGTTTGCCAATTATATTCTTTTATGGCCATTCTTTTAACTATCTTTGTGTAAACAAATTTACATATTTGTAGGCAATATGAAATTGTGGTTTTATTCACGCTTTTCCAATGTGTATGCCGTTAAATAAATCACACCAGCGAAAACGGATGTTCAATTTATTTAACATATAATAAATAAATCATAATTAAAGCAATTTGTATTTGTGAAACATTTATAGATAAACTGTTTAAAGAGAATGTGTTTGCTGCAATGGAAAAAAATATTTGCTTTTGAAAAGTAGTCCTTACTGCGTTTTAAAATTATCTTACTTTTTAATATATTATACTTGAATTGGTAGCACTCATTGAAGTGTATTCTATGTAAGATAAAATAAATAGTAATTAATATAAGTAATTATACATTTGTGTCGTACCTTAATTATATAATTTCTCATTTTTAATATTATATTTGCACACTGTGGTTAAGACCACGTGGCGTCTGTGCACTTTTAAATGATGGTATGCGTTCCTTTGCATTTTTATACCTTTGGTTGTTCGATTTTTCGATTTAACTATTTTTTTTATGAAACTTTTGCTACAATAGGTTCTCAGAGGTGGTGTATTATTTACTCTACGTTCTTATGGCTTTTGAGGTTTCACATTCAAAATAACATGTCATTTATGCTGTCGTTCAATTAAACTCAAACTTTCACCCCGATTATTATAATTTAACATTTTGGTTGAATGTGTTTATTATGCAATTTTAAAACCTCGAAATTGCCTACAAAAGAGGTACTTTACGTTGCTTGGCCCTTAATAAAAATAAAATATACCACTTCATAGGCCTTTTGACGGCGAAAACACAAAACACTGAGCAGAAAGGCAAAGCAATTTCCATTACGTCGAAGCAAAGCGTTTTAAAGGGCCTCGTTTTCATGCATAAATAATTCGAAGTTCTTTTGGTATACCTTGAATATTCATGCGTTTATGTTCCATTTTGTGATTCTTCCTAAAATGGTCACCGCTTTTAATTCAAGAAATTTAAAATATAAGTTTTTTCTCTACTTTTCCCTTGTTTTCTTGTCTGATGAACGCGAAAAGAAATTATCATTCTATTGTTTGCAATCAACAAAAACTCCCGACTGCACGTTGGATCTTAAAACAAAAAGATGCTTTGCAACTAACATGTGACATTTTCAGTAAAAAAAACAATTTCCTTGCATAAATTTGCGTACTCTTTGTTTGCGGGTCCTTTTCGTCAGTCAAAAATATCCCGCAATGCAGTTGTAGAGCTAAAAATGCATGGGTGAATAAATTTGAATATCCACATGTTTGTTTTTTTCCATCTCCTTTTATTTTGTTTGTTTCATACGTATTCTTCAACATTTACCTGTCATACAAAGTGTTATATTTTCTTCTGAATCTTCAGGAAAGTATATGCATAGTGAATGAAAAGGAAAAAAAAAATTTAATTCAATTTAAACGGGTCCTGAACTTTATAGATGATCGTCAGTTGGTACTCAAAGATGTCATAGGTGCTATCTACCACCGCTCTGGAACTTAATGATCAACCGTAACCCTTGCGTAAGGATCATATTTTAAAAAGCATATAAAAACTAAAAAATAATCAATATGACGAATCCACCGAAAAATGCCAATTTCAATTTTACTTTCATTAAAAACAACAGTTTTTGTTGATATTGGCACAGTAGATGCCAATCGATTGGTAATAACGGAGATGATTAGAAGGCAAAGTTTAAAATATGTCATTAATATTAATATTACAGAAATGTTTTTAAATACTTTGTGCCCTAAAATTTGCTCTGTTATTCTTTGCAATGTCAAGTAATAAGTATAAAACAAGTTGTAAATTGACGTTAATTATTTGAAAAAGTAGTAATGCAATCTCTTTTAATATGCAAATTTAGAACGAAACTTATTATGGCAGTGTTGACGTAAATTTTAGATACTTAAATTGGCAAATATAGTCAGTAAAGCTTGTAAGAAGACCAATTTGATCAACAACTCAACATTAATAGAAGTATAAGTAAATATTAATTACGAGTACTTAACAGAAAAATTCGCAATACGATTTAAGATATGATGCGTGCACAGTAAGAGCAAAAATTGTTCGAAATATCGAACAATAAAAGCAGTTCTAGAAATACGAGAACCTCTTCAGATTATAATTCGAAAAGAAAAAAGGCGACAGGAAAGAGGAGAATACAATAAGAATTATTGAAAAGATTTGCAAAGAAATTTAATAAAAATACTTCCGACATTCTTTGCCCAGAACGATATTGGTCTTACAGATTTCAACTACTGGTCACTAGGATACAAACATATATACATATATTTTCCGTTCGTATAAGTATACCATTCTCATCTTCGGGGTCGACCTAAAGCAAAAAACCATTTGCAAATACATACTAATACATGCATCTTACTTCTCTTCTTTTCCAATTGATTTAGATTAAGCCGAATATATATATATATGTACATACATATCGACATATAGACACTCGCATAAGGAGCACAAATAAGCAATACTTCGCTTCGAACAAACCCATTTCGTAGATTCCTTATTGAAATTGCTGGAATCTTCAGTGGACTTCTATGCTTCTGCAATTTATGGTTCCTTATTCGATTTTTATTACCAATACACTGCACACATTCCCAGCGCCTCCTATACAGTCAAGGTATGGGTGTGTCGGAGTCAACTATCAAAAGGAAAATTGAAAACTAATGAAGATGGAAATAATTTTATCACCACTTCAAAATACAAATGGATAAAATTGTTTGTGAGTTCATATGGGGAGGGATTAATTACAGCAGGTGATCTGAAGTGAATTTCGTTGAAAACTATTAAAAGCGTTGTGTATTGCAATTAGAACTTTATTTCCTTATTGATTATTGAAACTCACTTATTTATACTCTACTACTACTCTACGACTCACAAAAAAGTTTATGAGAGTAGTTTTATGTATAGTTGACAAACTTCAAATTGTTGAAATGGTAGCTGACTCGAGTTGAGCTGAGTTCTGTCCCTTACGCCCAAGAAATTGATGCCCTGTCAAGATTCAAGGTCAATTTCATTTCTAGTTAAAAAAAAATAATTAAACCCGAAAAACTACATCTAAAGTAGGTATTGATAATGCCTAAATATTGCTCTTTGTATATAAATTGCTTAATTGAACGTAATGCACACCAGCATTATAAATTGAAGCGTTTATCCGCTTAAAATTTGCACACTATCTTCGTGCACATAATCTGCAGCATGTACTTCCCAACTCGATCATTTTTCGTTATTTGCACATGGTAATTATTCATAGGGATGCCTGTGTAAAGCGGACACCCACATGTACGTTATAAAGTCCTGTGCACTGTACGAATACCAGAATACCAGAATACCACCACTAGACCAACGCTTCCATAGACTAACAAAATCTTTTAAGTGACTATTGCAGTAGTTGGTATTTTGGCACTCTATTGACGTGAGACATAGAGTATCTTTGATAATGGATGTACTTTCACCACATCAATTTATCGGAAGGACTGGGTTTTTATTCAAGAGGATTGCGAAAAAGATTTTTGCGGTGAATATAAATGGCGTGGTCAGGTATTAGAGTGATTTTTCTTCGAGAGTTTCATTGAGACTGCTAGGTTTTTGCTCGTGACTTTGGTGATTTGTTTCCATAATAGTTTTAAAGGTTTCAAGGAAGATAAAAAAATCAATAAGAGACAAACTATAGTTTCTGTTCTAATGAGAGTTTGTAAAAAGACAATGTTGATATATCTCACCATTACACAGTCTTTGCGTTAAATATGAGTATCAATTTCGATTTCATATGTTTTGTATTTTATTATCCAACCCACTACATGATTACCAATCTTAAAAAAAGAGTTACGAAATCCTTTGTTTTTAATCCTTGTCCAAAATCAAACTAAGTTTGGAGCTTAAATTTGAAATAATAACAGCAAGAAAAACCGCATGATTAAAATTCTCAAAGCAAAGCGAGGCGAGAAGTACATAATTCATTTTATGATATTCATTTCGCTGAAGTTTTCACAGACAGTCTTAGTGTCTTAAGGCTGAAGAAGTGTACAAGTAATTGTACACCTCCAGCATTTTTCTCTCACTCACAATCTCAAAAGAATATTGAAAAAGTTTCCTCTGGCTGCCTTTCAGGAGTACAATTACAATTCACTTCCAGAAAGGAAACGATATTTTAACTTTCCACCCTGGAGTAAAAAACAGACCTTTAAAATGGCCAACCAAAAAGGTAAGTGACTAAAGAAAGTAACGGAAAAGCCCGCAGACAAATTAAAGAGCTCGGAAGTGTAAGCAAGAAGTAAAAAGCGATGCCAAGCTGTGTGGCTATACATAGGGGTTTGTGATGTTGAAAATAGTTTTCAATGCCACCCTGCATTTGCAACCCTTTTTGCTTTGTGTTGCAATTTTCAGGGTAATTTGTGATCCCCACCTTTAAATACCCTCGGCATTGTACACATAGCCTATAAAAAATGTTCTCAACAGACTGCTTTTATTTCCGTAACAAAGGATTTTTGTCGCTTTGAACAGAACGTATTTGTTAGAGCGGCAGAGGTTCTTCGATAGATATCTAAATCAGAGTGTTAAATTTGAAACGAGAGCCTTTCGAAGCATAAAAATTAAGTTCAAAGATATGATAAGCTGCGTGAAAAAACATGTCAAGTTATATGTTATTATTTATTGGTTTGATTGATCTTACAAGTTTTGTTGTCTGAGCAGTATAGATTCATTTTGGTTTTTTGTTCAGCAGCAGTCTCCTGCTATAAGGAAAATTTCATTTACGAAGTCCCTGCTTTGGACACTTTGTAAATATTCGGTTAATCGCCTAGTCTAAAATTCCATATTCATTCTTATTAAATATTGTTTTTTTCCTTTTTTTTATTAAATTTACGTAATTGCCTTTAATTTTACTGGAAGTTTTATACTTTTACCATTTAAATTCGACAGAGAAAATTCGATGGTATTAAAAACACAACCGTTTCGAGAAATGACTTTGTTCATCAAATTCATTATCGTCATTTTACGCTCCATTTACGACAAAAAATGTTGCTGGTCCTTTGGGCGATCCTATACGTGACTTTCACCTACATCTTCTATAAATTATGTTAAATAAGCAAACTCATTGAGTTTTGGGGGGATGTTTCGGGTAAAAATATTTGGTCGAAACACAAAACTTATGCAGTCATTGGAAAAAAAAAATTAATTTTAGTACTTCGTTTTCTGGGTCCTATCGTATCTAGACTCATTTACACTTGTGGCTTTCTTTAAGCTTAAAGATATTGTAATTTCGATGAAAAGTTCTCTCACGTTTTAAAATTAATGAACCAAATAATTGAATTTCCTAATTTATTTGTGACCTCAACAATATCTTTTTTTCTTTTTGCTAAAGTATGAAAATGTATTCATGCACCCCAGCGTATACCGTGAATGGTGTAACGTCACAAACTAATTGCAAATGCTTAGCATAAAAATTCCAAAACGTTTTACGAAATACCTTTGCCGGGAGGCAAAGTTCTCTGTCAGATTAATTAAGTGAAAATCATTGTACGTTATTAAGAAAATTTACATACTACAATGAAAACAAAAGTTTGGGCTAACAATTTGTAAAGGATATTTAGTCATAATAATACGGATTCTTAATGAGCTTGGTATTGGTAAAGCAGCCTTACGTTTAATAAATATATAATCAATTCTAAAAAAGTGTCCAAAGTTAAAAGCGGCTGCCTAGTAGTCTGTGGTGGTAATTATTTTATTTGTAGTAGAGCCCGAAAGGCAAAATTAACACAACTATCTTTCGGTAACATAATATTAACGTCAGTAAAACAACAATCATATACAACCATTTATAAGCAGTAAGATATCGTTTAAAAACAATTGTTCAAAACATTTTCGGTGATTTTTTGATAGTGTTGCCTTAAAATGTTGTGATAAATAACTTAGCCTGACTGCATATTAAGGGTTTTTATGCTTTTTCGTTTTTATTCGTTCGTTTATTCAATTGAACTGATTACAAGTTGTTTATTTAGTTTAATAGATTATATTGTACTTTACAGCTTAGGCTACATAAATCATTCGGCAAGATTCTGTATTCATTATATTTAAATAAAAGCTCCACTGTCCTGTAATTAAATGTACATTTTGCTTAGTGGCCTTACGCAGTAAATTATATAGAGAACATTTCAAAATATACAGAAACTAAAAGGGCATTAAGGTAGCAGGGCAGATTACATCTAGGAGAAACTTGCATTTCGTGCTTCTATTTAAACGAAGCAACAGAATATTTGCAACTTGCAACCTATTAAAAATGCATAATTCGGTGGCTACAAATGCCTGCAATGCAACATGCTTGTATGTAATAAATCGCCAGCTTAATCTATTTTTTATGTGAGGACATTGCTTTGCCTTACCTAAGCAAAGAATGTATCACTAATTAATTTTATAGATTGAATCTTGATTCTACATTATTGATCACATTCACATTTAATATTAATCAAATTTTGAACATTTGCAAATTCTTTAGACCAAACTGTGTTTAAAGTCTTATAGAATATTCTTATCCCAACATGTACCGAACAAATTTAATTAAAATTGTGCCACTTAATTAATTTCGCACAGCCATCATTATTACCCTATAAAACAGCAATATCCAACGGACTATAATAGGGTTCCTGTTTTACCGCAAATGAGGTAAGGCTCTTAATTAGAGTTCCACGTTTTACCAACTAAATGGGGTTGAACGAAATCTATTCTGTCATTTAAAGGATTTCATGAAAATGAAATTTATCCGGCTCCTGATTTAAAGCACAGTATTTTTTAACCAAAATCAGATTAAATTGCATGCTATTAAGTCCAAAGTTTAAATATTCTAATCAAAGCTGAAGTAATTTCTTAAAACATCAAACGACAACTGCCAAGTTCGCAAGAACAACATTTCGTAGATGATGTTGTCAACCATAGGGAGGATTGTACAGTAAGTGTTATTACTTGAAAACGTCCTCGGGATGTATTTAAATTGAAGAATGTGTGGTGTGTATATGCAGTATATGCACTGTGCTATGGTATAATACTTGTATGTATAAAAACGTTTATACTCTCAAACATTGTGATATCCATTAGCTTAAATTTGACATGGTGGTTAAACTAAAGATTTATTAATAAATAGCTAATTTTATTATACAATCTTACATATTAAATTTCTACAACGATTGTGATTGTGTTGTTAAACCCCCTACCATTTTAGTGGATTTTACCTAGATACTCTGGGGCATGATTCTTACCTAAAAAACCAAATGACAATAGATAAATAATTAAATTCACAATATGTAAGTCCGTCATTAAAAAGAAAGAGGAAAGAGAGAGTATGTCAGCTGAATAATAAGTTACTTATACTATCCTCGATAACTTAATTCAACACAATCAAATGCAATTGTTTTATTAGTTTACTTTATTTTAATACAAAGATACAATTATTTCATTTTGTTTTAGTTGAAGCAATGTTTAAGGGCTAATAAGAACCTTCTTGATCAGTTTAATTGTATTTAATATAATAACGTAGAAGTTTCTATACACGATGTAAAGATTCTTTTTTCCTGACATTTTCCTGTCCGTAATCCTTAAGTTCCGAAAAAGTCTTTCACCTAAACTTTTGGACATCGACTGAGACATTCGCAGTTAAATTACCCTGTCTTCGTGTCTTTAAATGCACGGTTTGTTTAACGCCTTATAAAACTAGTTGTAACTCGCTTTTGTGAGTGCCTTTTCGTATTCGTGTTAAGCAGAATTTGTAAAGCATATAGAAAGAAGTAGATATAAAAAGGGAAAAAGGAAAACTGTTCAATCAATTTAATATGTTACCTTTTACTTTAAAAGCATTCGAAAAAATGTATTCAAAAGAAACAGCAGTTGAAAAACTTATGTACATGCTTACAAACAGTAAAATTTTGCTATGCTTTACATTACAGTGTATGTAGTATGTGCTGTGTTTTCAATTCTAAGTACTTGGTAAAGAGGCAACACAGGGATAAATCTAGTCTTTTAATTGCCCTATTAGAAGTTATGCTCGAAATTTGCTCAACTAAGATCGCATTAATTACCTGCATATTCACACCTAATTATCAACTTTCAAGTGCGAAGGGCGTTCAAGTTTAGTACGTTCTTTCAATGGATAGCCGTCGAAAGAACTGCAAAGCTACCTCGAAACTTTTTGCGTTTATTTTATTTATTTTTTTTGTTTAAGAGAAAATAATTGTTCCTTACGCAACCTGGAGTAACCTGTATTCCCATTGGCAATTAAAAGAAATTTATTTCATTCTGTCAAACGTTAGATTTATAACTTTATTTCATTTTGTGTACAGCAGAAGGAATACCCAATCCCGTGGGAGCAGCGGTAGTGTTCAAGCGAAATCGTTTGCTGTGGATCCTTATTCAGTGCCAGTATTCAATTACTGCTGAAAGTGAAACATCTGATGTACAAATCAATGGGATATCTCTTCACACAATGTCTTTTGTAAAGTGGTCACGTGAAAGAGTGCTAAACCATCTTCATTGTCATTGTAAAAGATTAGATTTGGTATCTAAAATTTGTAACACCGTAATATCTTATTCTCTAATTTCTGGAAAACTATATGATTGTAATTGAAAAACAATCCCTTATCTACTTGCTTTCCAACTATTAAGATAGTCTGCCAATCAAAACCTTTTTACCTTCATACCATAACATCAATGATGAAGGATTGCCCGAATTTGCAACATAACAATTTCATACAATGTATCTTTCATGTGGAAGAAAACCAAATAACTCTCATAACGGATGTATGTATGCAATTCTAGAATAATTGCGTACATGGCTACATGCTTTAAACAATGCTTTACAGAACCCAAAATAAAAAACAAAACAAAAATTCGCTCAAACTTTTCTTTATTCCTTTGTCTCGATGAAAGTGATTGTTTTTTGTGAAGCGAATTTAGAATTGACTAAGTTTCTCTTCAGAGATTTTGTAAAAAAGAAACTAATCAAAGCAATTTGTGAAAGACTCGCTAAGGGAAAACGTTATTACGAAACTTTGCACGCTATCCTACCAAGATTAACTTATTTTACTTTCTGCTGGTGCAAACAGAAAGTGGTATTTCGAAAGATTGTCCTTCCGTTGCTGGAAGTCACTGGTCTATTTTCAAATATTCAAAATGAAAATTTGAATATTATAACTTATATAAAGTTCGGGTAGAGAAAATTCCCTTTTTTGACCCATAAAAGGAAGATAGTCACATTGAGTACCTAATTGTACTGTCTGCAACATTACAACTGGGTCTTGTTGTATTTTACTCATTGTATGTATTTTTAGTTGTGGCTGTGTAGTGGTAGTATGTGTAGTTAATATCAAAAGCATTGTATGTTAAGTGCATGTTGAAACAAATATTAATATTTATTGGTGTTGTTTTATTATCGCTGCTAAACAACTATCCAGATATTTTTATTATGCTGCTATTCTTTATGTTTAACTCAACCCCCATATATTCATATAGTAAAAAGCCCACTCGCAGTATAAATATATTTGAATGTCAAATCGTATTTGAAAATTTATAGAGGGAACATTCATCATTATCTTTCAACGCTCTTATTTTAAACACCAATTTCGGAATGTGCTTTTCTGTCATTACGATCTAATTATTTTTACCAAACCAACAAAAACAATATTCATTGAATTCAAAATGTTAGGTTTTTTTTTAGTTTCTGGTGGTTTGGTTTAGAAATGTGGAAGGCGGAAGAGTTGGAAGAAATGTTTTCGATAATGTCGGCAATTTTTTTAAAATATTGTATGAACTTAGTCACATTTATAGGTATTTCCTTCGAGGCTAAGCTACCAGTGCGAAAATGAAACACTTCTCAAGTTGCGGTTAGCCAAAAGACGTGCAGTTAGCATAACAATAAACAACTAGACACAACTATAAAGGCGAAGGAAAAGCGCCTCCAACACTATCTCTGCAACGACATGTTCTCTTATACCACACATAGTTCGAACCAAATTTAATATACCCCAGGCACTTGTTAATTACGGACAACATGGTCTGTGCAAGAGCACAACGATTGTCGACAAGGGAATGTTCTGTTTTACGATTTTCGTCTTCGTGAATTTATATGGCACAACCCGTTCATGCCAGGCGAGGGCTCTTGGAGATTAACGCTTCTGCTTGTCCTCGCTCCGATTAAATTGCTTCCTGTTGGGTAAATGATTTGCTTCTTTTTAAACTACTCTTCGGTGTTTATTAAGTAAATATAATACAATTTTTGTTTATTTTAGTTGAGCACATTGAAAATATTTTCTACGTTCTGTTTTTGTCTAAAAGTCATCAATAAATACGAATGAGCTTTTCTTTTGTAATAAATCTGGAAAATGTCTGGAGAGTTCCAAGACTTCGTATAAGTACATATTTGTTTTTAAATTAAGGAAAGCTACTTTCATAATTCACAAGAATAACATATATATATAGTAGAACTAAAAAATAAAATATACAAATTTTGAATTGAAAAATAGGACAGTGTGTTTGCGCAAAAAGTGGGTGTTAGTGGAGTTAGTGTTATTGGAGAGTTGGCTGCTCTATTATACAGTAGTCTTTTCTCAGGTAAAATTATAATTCTTGATGTTACAAGGATATAATTGCCTTTTAACGCCCAATACACTTTTTAAAAGTATATTCAAAGCTGCTTCTAAAAGTTTCTTTTCTTATAGCTCATAACATTGTTAATCACATATTTGGCCCACAAAGAGATTGCCAATATTAGCTCTGTTTTAATTGCGTTAAAATAATTTTGTTAATTGCTAATGTAAGCAGATTTTATTGTCGTCTTTTGATATGGCTTCGCCACCTTCCTTCTCCCCATGTGCGTGTATGACGAGTTATTAAGGCTTGTTGAGCAAACGTGTGTGTATGTCATGCTTCAATAGTTTGGCCTTTGCCAACCAATGATTTTCAAAAATGTCACATCAGTGCCGACATTTCACATTTCACAAGCAAAGCACACCGATACACCGCTAAAACTGTATGATATGATAAAAAAAATGCTTTTGTTTTTAGAGAGTACAGACGCGATTTCCTCTTAACACAGACGGATAAATTTGTATGGATTTTTTTAGGTTTTAGCTTTCACAGGCTACCGAATTATCAGACAATTGAAAATAAAAACAGTCTACATAAGCCGATTTCGCAAAAATGCATTGAGCTCTAATTTTCGAAAAAAAAAAATAGTAAAAAACGAAGTTTTTAGCAGCTAGATGCAGAAAAGACAAAAATGAATTCCCACTTTCACTTAAAGAGTGATTTTCATTTCCATTGTACTTTAAATAAATAGCTTAGAACAGTAATGCAAAACAGTCCTTTATTGAGTATTGGAGTAATTTTACTTAACACCATCGTATGCATGCACTCACAAAGCCCGAATGCAACAGAATCAGCAGCTTCAAGTATTTGATCATTTCGTCTCATATTGGTAAATGCGAACAAAAAACTTTATCAATGCATTTATTCAAATGAATTCCTTCGTAGTTTCTATGAAATGGAAATGTTATTATAAAAGTTTCGTTTCAATTTCTTTACACTCTTTGCTTGCAGGAATACTAAAGGTTCAGTAAAATGTCAAACTAGTTGAGTATTTATGTAGTCGAGTACAGAAGTCTAAATCTATGGTTAATTTTGCCACTGGGCTGTGAACTGAAAATAACTTTCTGATTTTTTATCGGAATACAAACTTTTTGCCGTAAAGAAAACTTTTGAAGGAGAAGGAGCACAGCAGTAAAAAATGTTTTGGATTCCTGAATAAATGAACAAAAAAAAAAAAATGTCAAACTTTTTTAATTTGTCGAACGAAGTGTTTTTGCTTCCAACTCTGATGTCGTTGATATGCAAACTTTGTAATTGATTTTCATTTATTTATTATTGTAAGAGGCGATCGGTGAAAAGCTCACTTCAATGTTATTCTTTATGTTTATATTTCCACTAATTTCAGCCTTGCTAATTACTGCTAAACAAAATCTCATCTAGAAACACGAATCGATACTTTCACCGAAACCTCAAAACTATATCTATACAATTATTTTTCTGTTATAGTGCGTTCTGTACATCGAAACTAATTGATTGGCAAAGAATAATGCGCCTCAAGGAGATTGATTTTTTTTTATATAAAATAATTTAAGTCGTTGGTTTTTGATATAGGCGCATACACCGAAGAGGAATACTGTAGGACACAACCGTTAGTTACAACCAAACTATTGAATGAGTTTAATCGACATCTCGTGTACAAAATTTTCCATGTACTTGAATGGTTGGTTGTTCACCACAAACGCATGTTTTGGTACACTATTGTAGGTAGGCAATTGTGTGTTCGTGGCGATGTTTTGTGTTTCATGGTCAAATAGACTGGCCAACCAGGCAACGTCTATATGAAATCTTAAAATTAATTTTCGTTCCGTGTTTGTTAAGTTATCCATTTGCAACTGCATCTATTTTAAGAGTTTAATGTCTAACGAATTCATGTTCAGCTTTTTTTGTACTTATACTTACCGTATGCTCTTTTGCCTTTTTTTTTTTTTTTTTTTTTTTTTTTTTTTTTCATTTTTTACATTACAGCCGTATGTTTGGCGTGAATCGGTAAATTAATTTTAGCGTAATCGCATGACGCATTATTTTCTCATTAGGAGTGGGTATTGGAGTTTGTAGGCTACAAACCTAAGGATGAAATAATTTCCATGGGTATTTACTGAAGTATGCACATGAAACTGAATTAAGCTCACCTCTATTCCGTACTACTATTGTTTGCGGAGAATTCAATTTCTAGCTGAGATGCTGATTACAACTGTGGTATTCAGTTTACTAATTTACTGCTGGGGCTGATAATTTATGGTTACGGGGTTCAACGGGAATCATTCATTTATATGGTTGTTTAGTAATCCTCATTTGCGCATTATCATTCATCTATTTGGATAGGTATTATTCAAAGAACTTGGAATGAGTGATTACGTTTCGTGCATATGCTGTGGGACGCTTTAGATATAACCTAAATACTCTCTTACAATGCAAAATAAAGCGCTCATTGCAATAGGAAAAAATGTTCTAAGAGTAATAATAATGGAATTCATATAAAGAGTAGGCCATTAATTTTTTGAGTCATAGATTATTTTGACGCTGAGAGCTTTTTCTAATTCGAAATCTTGACAGAAACCTCCACAGAAGGAAATAAGCGTTACGGTTGAAAAGTAGTGTATAGCTCGAACAGTGCGTTTTTATTGAAAAGAAACTTACGATTGGCCCGTTCTGTACATACCCAGATTTTGTAATTCTTTTTAGTGGCTAAAAGAATTTCATATATAGAATTAAACAGTATTTACATTGATTAGCTTAAAAGCATAAGTTGCTTTCATTTACACGTGCTTTTAATTGTTTTACTTTGAACCAATATAATCTTGACTTAAAATCCATTATTTTCTGCCCTAAATATTTTGCATCAAAGACATTTATTGCACACCTCCAAATAATTAATATTTTTTTTAAATGATTTTAGAAATCAAGCGTTCAAGCCTTAACACCTTTCGTGAAAAATATAATGTATACGACTAGAGAAACAACAAATACATACATGTTCTTTAGCAGCTTGTGTAGTCATCGCACACCAAGATTGCTCTTTTATGATGGCGTGTACCATAAAAACTGATTTATCCTGAATGATATGAGACCAAGTTCTTTATTTTTCAACATCATTTATTTGTTTCCGCGAAACATAGGGTCTAAGATAAATTATATACGCAGGGCTCCATTTAACATCCGTTTTATGGTGGAATTGAAACATTTGACTTTAAGATAAAATGAAACTTTATAATGAAAAGGACTCATGACATGCCAAAATAATTAATGAAAGCATGGTTTTCCTTCATTCTTTTTATTATGGAAAATACTTTTTCCGTATTCAGTAGATAAGTTCATTACCTGACCCTAATATCTAACAGTGTTATTTTCTTTGTGTAAGCAACCTTAGGTGCTGCTTTTGAAGAAGGCTCTACAAATCTCCGTCACTTTTAATATGAATTGATTGCACATAAGCCCATAAGCAGCGTGATCCCATGTTAAATTATTTATATCTACATCGTTCCCTCCGATGGAAGAAATGTGTGGTGCTTTCTACAAGCAGGGGTGTGACACACAATGGCGTTTGTCAGTAATCCGTTGAACTTCGTGAAGACACATATTTTTGGTACTCATATTAAGAATTAATTTCAGTTTGAGATGTGTGTTGATATAATTTCTTTTGCTTCTGCCAAGTTCTTCATCCGTGTCTGTCTGACATTTTTTTTTTCCGACATCGTCCCTTTCGTCTTTTAGAAGTACTTAAATATTTATATATATATTTTCTTATTTTGGCTTTTGTTAATCTTTTGTATGTTCACACCATCATTCTACTCACAAAAACCAATTAAAAACTCATTAAATGAGATACCGCTCAGTAAGCTGACAGTAACAAATTGTTGTCATTTTTGGTGGAATAATTTCCGCCTTGAATCTGCTTTTCTTCCTTTTAGCAATTATTTTCATTATTTATTCAGATTTATGCAAATTTTCAGTTGATGAACAGTTGCCGGGTGCTAAAAGTTTGTTCCCCAATTTAATTTATTTAGTCACCACATCAAATCGGTACGTTTCTTCGTGATAAGTTTTCAGGCACCCGGGTTTATGTGAATTTAAGTTCATTACAAATTCGATGTGGTAGAGCAAATATAAAAAATATATATATAATATATTAATTGTATTTACTTTCAATGCGATGTTATTACTAACAAATATTAGCCCGATACAAAACAAATTCGAATGAGCTCTATGAAAGCCTTTTCTTGTGATTTTCAAAACAACTGTATGGCATTAAAATTTATTCTAAACGGTGCAAAGGACTCGAATCAGGTGTTTAAAACTTTAAGCAAAAATCTTTTTATAATGTCCGTGTGCACATGTGTGTGAAGAAAATAATCTAACATTATGCCATTTGTAATTTAAGCTGCAGCGCATGTTTACAATCCAGCCAGAATTAATGTAAGTTGAAAATGTTGAGAAGAATACTAAATGTGATTATGTTCATGATACGAAGTTCATTCCGCCTTCAATACTTATATAAAATATGTCTTAAAGGAAATCCCTATCTTATTTCATTGGCTATTCAACGAGCCGTCAATGGCATAAGTTTTGTTTAACGATTAATCATAAGTAAATTTGTGAAGTCATAAATACCAATATTTACTCCTATTTAGGTTGAACCACTATTTCCACAATGCGTTTTTGTTGGTATTATTAGAGATATAAAAGAAGTTAGATATTAAACTTATTTTTGTAAAAAAATGAGTGAGAAAGAATTAAAAACTCTGTTGAGAAAATTTGCTGTAATGTTATTGCAAACATATTCATATATACCAGAGCACATCGATCATAATACTAGAAACATCACTTCCATAGAAATTGATTACAATGATGTAAGTAAGGTAACGTATGCTCGGAATTTAATAAAGACTTCTTTCTGGATTCCTTGCTCATTAAAGCATAATAAAATATGCTTTTAGGAACATACATGCGTGTACTTTTCATTCATACACATTCCAGTGAAAATTTTATTGTAGTAAGCAATTTTCTGTGTCATAATGTAATAATAAAGTGACTTTTCTTACCTTGCTTGACATTCAAAATATTATGTTCAACAAAACAGTAATAAAGTTGTTATAAATCGATTGAAACCGTGTATAAGCAACGAATTTGGAGTAGCTATGAAAAAGTTTTAGTTCTGTTGACAAATATCAAAACGTTTTATTTTAGAAAATCAACATGAACTATGCATTGAGCAATATAAAGGCGGACCATCACAACTGTCTGTACTGCACTCAATTATTAATCACATTGGTCGAATGGCTAAATAATTGGTTTTAATTGTGACTTGTTTTGCAGTAAGCTTAGCATTGCGTTAATCCTTCATGGATACATAGAACAAGTTATTCTCCTTGAGCATACACTTATGTATGTCTCGTTATACAAAAAATATTATAATATGAAGAAAACACTGGTTTGTTAATTTTTTTTTTTTAAATAAATTAAACAATAAATGTCCTAAATAGCTGCTCGTAGACATGAGGGAAAGTTTAATTGTCAAATTAGTGGTGCCTATAATTTTCAATGCATACTACAAATGGAAAAACTTCCCTTATATGTGAACAGCATCTTTGGTGAGCCTTCACCGAAACAGTTTGAATGCATTGATTGTGACAACAAAAACATACAATTACATTACAATCTAAAAGCAATGTTCACAAGTTTTCAACTTAAAAAGCATTTATCTGTTTCCACTTATTTGTGTGAAGTTCAGTGCGGTCTTACCATCCTGTCATCACAAAAAGTTAAAAAAAAAAATTCTTGCTAGGAACTTTTGAAAAGGTCACAGACGTCTCAAGAAATACCATTAGCAGTCGTCAATGGAATTCAATTCCCAATAACATGAAATTCGTTTTAATAATTTTTTCTATCACAGTACAAAAGCCATCTTAATAGTAGAAGTATCTACAGGTATAAGTTAATGGCATTAAGATAGATTTAAAGAATATAAGAGAGAGTGTATTTGAGGCTTTTCATTATGAGCTCGAATTGCTCTCACGTTTCCGGGTACACTTTTTTATTGCACTTCTCTCTAATATGTAATTATTTTACTAAAATTACCAAGTTTCGGAATTTACACAAGAAAGTGTAATGATTTGCAACCACTTGAATTTACTTTTTTATTTTAATTACAAGCATTATGCGTGATATGATCACGTAGCACAAGTTGTGAACTGTTGATAATAAAATAGAACATCAAATTGTCAACATCTGCGATAAAATTAATTTGAAAGGGAATAGGGATAAATAACAACTTTTATCTTTACCTACGTATATTGACAAAAGAAAACAAAACAGCAAACAAAAGAACTTAAGGAACAACGTTAATTAATTTCAAATGCATATTTATATCAAACTACTACAACATCAACGTTACAGCAATCCATTACACCATAGCCACATCATACTTATTCGGAAAGCAAATACACTTTTAACTTTTTCATTACAAGTTCCGAAATGTTTGCGGGATTTTACTGTCGAGCGCGCACGCTTTACGATTATTTTAATTTGCGTTTACTGTAATGCTATACCAATGCCGTCGTGGAGCAATGCTGCTAAATTATTTTCGTTCCCGCAAAATAGCTGTGTAAAGGACATTAAAGCGGCTGGCAGTTTTATTGTACAAATTACGCGTCGAAATCCCATTCAAATTCAACTGCTTTTGGGATAGAAAGTGGTACAGGCTGTCAATTTCCGAAAATTGGAAGGGTGTGTCGCATTAATACTGACAATGACAAAACATTTTATTTGCTTGCCAAAGAATTTCAAGCACCAATGTAGGCAAGTTTAAAGTTTTATATAACTTCTTATAAAAAATAAATTGGATTGGATACCTTGAGATTAGTGTGTTATCAAAATATCATAATACTACCTTAGTGTGCACCACACACCAGGTGGAATCCTACATTGTGCATTACTAACGGTTAGATTTGTTGAAATAAATGAAAATTATTAATTGTATTGTATAGCATACAATTTTTTAGGATTTCGTTTCGAGGGAATGAACAAACCCCATAGAATCACGTCGGTGCCCATTTGATAATTTTTGTTGTTATGGAAATGGCGAATACTTTTTGGCCGTCGCATAGTTTTCGTCAAAATGAAATTGAACAGTGCTAAGTAGTATTTATTTTTTCACAAATTTCAAGTTTCCACATCAATGAAAGGATGGATCTACTGTATCGCGAACTTAGTACGCGTGAGAAACAGATAAGCTTAACACCACCGATCAATTTTATTTGCCTTCTCTTCTTTTTCTTTTTAACTTATATCATTTTTCTTTTCATTTTGCTTTTTCTGTCTTCAGAAATAGGAAAAGTTGAAACAGACAGAGTGAGAAGACGCAATATCAATAAAATTGATTGGAAAATTATTGAGATATAAGGAGCTTTACATTTGGTTCTACACAACGGTGAGCGCAAGAAGTGCCGGTAGTTGGAGGAAATAAAACGTATACATATATCATTTATACGATACACTGAAATGAAACACGCAATGAGACAGAGTTGGATTGTGTAGGAGAACGAATATAGAAAGACAGTCAGTCGTTTTTCTGAATAACGAGGATTCTCCTCAATAATCTTCAATTTTCGATATCGTGCGAAACTGTGCAGAGGTAAGGAAGTCGCTAAGGGGACTGGTAATACGATTACATGCTCTGAATCTATGTAGGCATGTGTATAAGTTACATACGGTAATTGTGCCTCTCGATTTCGACATGTCTATATGTATATGTACCAAAAACTGTATGAGACATTTTATAAAATCTCCTTTGTTAAGCTTAAATCCATAAAATCTCATACAAGCATGCCATGCTTGCTATGAATGTCTTACCTTAAATTTCGTTCATCTAACTGAAATCAAATTAACATTGTTGAAATTTGCAATTTGGATCCATGCATGCATTGTTTTTAAACTTTTTTCTTAAATTTTTACAGCTCAATACCCTATTTAAACATGCTAGACAATCACGGTGCTATCGGCGATTTCTACCCCTCTCCCTTTTTAATTATGGTGTTTCTGGTTAAAACTTAAAGTGAAAGACAGTAGAAAATAGTTTAAATATAATAATAATAGTTTTACTCATAAAATACTACAACTGCACATTTTTAGTCCACGTTTCATATTTGTTAAATTATATCTTTATTATTATTTTTTAGTATCGATAGCTCCCATTTTTTAAAATTCCCATAATCTTTGTAATTCTGATAGGTTTACCTTAATACTTAAACCTATTAAATTCTTAGCATTAATAGCTATCAATTCATTTTAATTGAAAAAAAAAACATGAATTGGACCACCAGCAACTGTTGCATAGTTTTTCAACATTGGGTAATTGCAGCGACGTGACGTAGTCTTTCTTTTGTTAGAACATTTTTGGCAAATGCGTAGGAACTTTTGATGTCTAACATTTTTGTCAATTTGCCAGAGAGGACCACACACAAATTTTGCCAAAAAGTTCAGCAAATGTAATTGGACTTTTGAGCGAGGTTACAACGCGTCATCAAGCAATAAAATTCCCATAGGGTGTGGGCGACTAGTAATTCAAAAACATTACAACTTATGAAACATTATCAACATGAATAGAACGAATTATATGCGCTTAAAATATTCCATATATTCATTGGATTTTTTATTACATTTATTTTACCCATTACTTGAGAGCATTCATCAAAGTTTCCACGACTCATAAAAGCAGACAACTTTGCATACTATGTATGCTACATCGGCAAAGTTATAAATAATAAAAACAATGCGTATATATGACTACATTTATCATTATGTTGCGTAATTTCTTTCCAGCTTTTAAGTTATGACTTCATTAAAATTTATTTTATTTTCGTTTCGTTTAAATGCGGCATGATAATTTGGAATTATTTATAACGATTGCAAACCAGTGTTAAACATTCTATTCTATATACAAATGTCGTTTACACTCCAATTCTCATGTGTCCAATAATACCGTAGAACTTTAAGATCTTAGCTCAAGCATAAACCAATTAACCTGCTAAATTTATTTAATTTCTTCTGAAAAAATGTTTACATTTACAACAGAAAATTTTAAAATAAATTAAAGTTGTGTTATTAATGTATTAGTGTGTTAATGCCCTTTTATTTTCTCTTACTAAAATAATAAATGCAAATCGAAAACGGTGCAAGTATCATTAAAGCTAAATCACTGAATGCAAGAAGAGAATAAATAAATAAAGTAAACGTTCTTCTTTGCTTGCTTTATCTTTGAACAATGAAAGAAAAAAAATTATTGTTCAACGATTTTTTTACAGAATAACTTAATCAAAGAGATAAATTCACAAAATCACCAAAATATATTGAATCTCATTTCGATTTCCAATTGAAATTGCTATTGTTGAATGAAAAAAGATTGTGCCTAGGGCGTATACTTACTTTATCCGTGTATCAGATCCTTTTTGTATTACTTTTTGCTTATTCTTCAGGTTTTCTTACACAGCCGTGGCATCGTTACCTTCTTCAAGAATTGATGAGATCAACTACTAAGGTCCTTTCTTCGCCTGACTCTTTATAAAGAAAAGGCGCGAACAATGCTTTCATAGTATTAAATTTTCTGCTTGTTTATTTTTAATACTGTGCATGGATTATGATTGAAAAATCTTATATGCTATTCGGTATTTCATAGCGGGCTTTTCCTTTTTGTTGTGTTGTTAAGTAGTACTATATTCGGTTGAGTATATTCTTATTAAAAATATATTAAGCAATAAATGGAATATTTAAGCGATTGGACGATATTTCTTTATAGGCTTTCAATTAAGCTACCAATCTCTTAATAATCTCAAGTAGTTTCCGCAGATAAATGCAAAAAAGAAGCTTATTTAAAATAATAACTCTACCCTTCTGGTCACGGGCGTAGTATGGTAAAGTGAACTTATTAAGAGAAGAGACCTTAAAAGAACGTGGATAGCTTTAATTCAATTAAATTTAATGATAAGCATTGATGCGGTTCACTTATGAAAAGAGAGTTAAATACTTCTTCTTCTTATTATTAATAAATCTACAGCGAAATTGCTATAGTCAACAATAAGTAAGGTCCTCCCATAATTCGTTCGCAGTAACAAAAGCTCTCAATTGAAACTTTCTTTTCATCATAACTTTGAGTTGAAAGAACAAAAAATTGTCTGTACTCATCGTTGTTTAAGCGTTCTCATTCATAATTTTTTCCGGGAAGGGTTGCAATTTAAATAATTGATACTGTACCGAATGCAAACGTATTGTTATAATTATTCCGAGTTGTCATTGTTCCCTGCACAGATAAAAATAAGCCTCTGAAAGTGCTGCTGAAAAAAGCGGTGTAAAAACGATATTATTAAGCGTGTTTTATTTTTCGTATTGTCTATTGTGCTAAAAAATTGCTGCATTTTTTGGTATTTCTTTTAAAACATTCTGTAATTTGTTACAATCGCTATCTAAACGAAGATTTATTTAGGTAACCCTGAAATTGAATACTGTTTACCTTTCAGCCTTTTCATAATAGTTCAATAAAATAATAACTACATAGCAATTATATGGTAAAATTGTACTGCTACTGTTATAATCGTAAAATATGTATTAACAACTTACAACTTGAATATGCTAACATAATTCAATTCAAAAACTGAAAGATGCAAAGATAATTATATTCATCAATCATTCAAAAATAAAATTAAAAGAAATTATATGTATAATGCTCACACTTAGGAGCGTTCTTTACCGAAATGTAGTGGCAATATTTATTTAATTATAAAGTCGTTTCATCATTAAATATCGACAAAAAAACAATGATAAAATCATCTAGAGCAAAAAAATTATACCAACATAGTAGCAGGCACATTCAAGTATATTTACAAATGGATATCGGTCTTACCGTAAACCACTCCACCAATCATCAATCGCATTTAAATGTTTACTTGCCACTTACAGGAGGGACGCCCCATCAACATGCGCCCGTGACAATACTAAGTTTGTTTACGAAACGAACGAAATCCCAGAAATAAAAGCTTATTTCACCTTTTTCCTCAAAATATGAGCAATTTTATCTGCTCTCTTTTCTGTTTCGTATTTTAACAAATGAAACCTTAGCACTTCAACTGTGGTACGTGAAAAGATTTCCAAAAGTTCTAGATCCGGATTACATAGGCTATAAGTTGCTCGAGTATTTACACAGCGGAGACAATCTCTCCTGCAGGTTCGCTTAGAAATCGACGACAAAAAGTGGTTTGCATAAATTTTACCAGCTTCCTAAAGTATAGTGGTTATAGGATTGGATTCGTGTACCTTTTTCCAATGAAATTACCTCAACAAGAGTTTTGGTTCATACTATTCCCGATGCACACCCACAAGCGGGTAGTTAGTTTTTGGTTGTTGTCAGATTTTGTGGTATAAACTATTAATATATATTCAATGTTTATTGAATGTGCGACGCTTTGAAAATAACAATTCGGAATGTTCTTCGTTGTGTTCAGACACATTGACGCAAACAGCCTTAATATGTATTAATACTCCTTATTTCACACTTCAATTCAGTTGGAATATGAAAAAGAGAAAAAGTCATTATCGTTTAGTAGCTCTACAGTATGCCATATATCGTGATTATTTGGCTACTCTGAGAAAATCTGCAATTTAACAAATAATCACAATAGATACTTAGTGGTAGTGGAACTTAATCAAACAAATCGCGAATGATAAATAATAATGCGACGAACATATTTGACTTGCAGAGATTTCGTGTGTTCTGGTTATCACTTCTTTACAGATATGTATACAATTTCTCTCAAAAATTGCATTCAGTGCTAAAATTGGAATACTTTTAAATTGTTCTAGACCAGCAATTTTTCACAATAGAATTTACTTCCGAATGCAGAACAAAACAAAGTATAAAAGAAAAAGCAATTTTTACGTTATTGCATTCGGATTCAATTCAACGTGGAGATCTAGAGAACATAGAAAGCAAAACAACACACACACAGACGTTGACAATAAGAAGCAGAAAGTATTTTCAATAAATTTTAAAGTCCGTTTGTTCTCGATATCGGAATATCTCTTTGACTGCAATTTAAACTTCTATAGAGGCGAATAAAGTGCCATTCCAATAATCCAAGCGCTTTGTTCGCCTTTTGCCAACAGAAAGCTGAAACATAAAGGAAATACCTACTCCTCCAAATTGTATATGTGCCATCATACCCACAGCAACAAAACAGTAGCCCAGCGTATTAATTTGAAGTTACATTCACTGATATATATATTTTATATGACTGTCTTCAGTGATCTCAGTCAAATTTATTTTGTTATATACATACACATACACATAGACAGACAGATTTAAAAATTCACTGCTTCTATTGCCTGAATCGGATCTGCATACATACAACAAAAAACAAATTGTTTCTAAATAAAAAAAAAACAGTCATTGCAAAACTCGAAGAATGGAGAATAAATAAAATCCGGCTTTAATTTAACTTTAAACTAAGTATGATGATATTAATGAATGCTATAAAGCATGTGCACTGCGGGTACCTCCTGTACTGTATGTGTACATGTGAATAATTGAAGCTCGTCAACACGCAATCATCATTACATTTTATTTCGATTGTCCCATTCCTGGCGTACATCCAAAAGTGACAACTGATACATTAGATAGGATATGTGGAGTTAATTCTAATTTAATGAAAATTTATTGTGCATATCCATGCTGCAGCGTTGACGGGTACTGGTCAGCCATTACCTTCTATGAATATAGCTGAAGTTTCGCTTTTACTATCTATTTTAATGCATGAATATTCTATGCAGCATGTAAGTCTAACACATCTCGCAGTATCACAGTAAATTATGTGCGTCAAAATGGAAAAGCCATTACATAAGTCGGATATATAGGCAAAAAATTACTGATGCCGTTCGTATCGGAATAATATTTTTTAGCATTTTCAAAATAAATGATCCATGGTCTTGCCAAGATGAAGCGGTGATTTTTATTAAAAATATTCCCAACTTAGTACAATGAGTGTTTTCAGTTTGTTAGTTTTTACATACATGGTACATAAATTTTTCTTTATTACATGAAGATGTGTTAAGTTTCGCTGCCTTAGTCGAAGTCTACATTTTTGTCATCGTGAAGTTCACGTTCAAACAATGTTTGTAAATTATTAGGTGGGTTTGGTTGTAAATTATTAACAACTACCGAAATTTTAACTTCTTGGTTGTTACTTTCCTCAATGCTTAGTTGTAATAATTACTCATCAGATATTGATATAATGAATGAGTTTGAATGTTTCTCTGCCGCTATACGTCCATATAGAATCTATCTGTCTTTTACGAGGAGGACATTTTCCCGGCTGCTCCTGATTTTGTGGTCGGATATGTTTATTTGAATATGCTTTAACCTATTTTTTTAATACTATCATACTGTCCAACGTTTGCCTCAAAATATTCTCCGCAATGTAGTGTTTTTAAAACTTTTTTTATTTCTTAACATATTTTTTGTCCTACGTATTACTTTACTCCATTCAAAGTCGCACAGAAGAAGTATTGCATAAGCTTCTAGGCAAAATAAACGTTAACCAAGCAAGAAATAAGAAAAAAAAAAAAACAGGAGGAAAAATCGCAACCAGAACTCTCCTTGAGGCGAACATTTCACACGAACAGCGATATAAAAGCAAAATACTTCACTGTGCCGCAGTCCTTTTGTCCTCAGTCACCTATTTTCCCACCATTTGAATTTCAGTTGGTATGATTCCTTTTAACGGCTTCCCTTTTTTGGTTGAATGTTTATACATACATACATACATACATATATATACGTGTGAATTTCAAATATTTTCTTTGGATTGTTGAGAATATGATCGCATTTCCCATAAAGGGGAAAAGGCTGCAAAAGGCTCTCTCACGGTTCAAACTTGGTCTTTGGCCTCAATTACTGTCGTAATGAAATGCTTTAAAATTTTTCATTGCTTTCATCACTAGGGACTGAAATATATAGAATTAAGATTAGATGCGATAGCAATATGCATATAAGCCCCACTAAAATACTTTATTCAAATGAATGTGTTATGAATCAGTGATTCATACTAATAGCCTTTATTCTGGCACTGGTAGTTTTAAACCGATTATTTTGTGTAATTTTCCCTTTTAAAACTTTTCCGTCTCGTTAGTGTCCAATGAATTTATTAAATGTTACAATTGCAAAGAACCGCAAAAAACTATCTACTTCTATACAATAGCAATGTTAACGAAAATATAACTCCCTCTAAATTCAGATTTTGTAGTTTTACAAGATTACCTCTCGAAGACATACAATTTTAGTATTCATCTCTCTTTTTTACCACAGTAAATTCTACTTCAATGAATTTTGTACAAACACACAAATGCACACACAAAAAGAATAAATTATCCTGGTACTCGAAAAACTTATAGCATATAAATATACATACGTATTTGTTTTACAATTCAAAGTTTATTTTGTTCTGAAATTTGAATAAATCATAATTGAAGATACTCGTATTAATTCAAGACTTTATACACCAGTTTTGGTTGGGGTTTCAAATTGGAATTTGCTTCTTTTGCACATTTTTGTCTAAAAGTGCTACATTAAGCGTAAAACTTTTCTAACTACCTAATTGACTTTTTTTTTTAAATTTCTCATCTCTTTTCTATATTTTCCAATAGCTAACCTTAATAACATAAAACTTTAAAAAAAGGGGTTAGTGTAAAAAACTATTTAAGCTAAGATTTCATTTCCTTTGTAGGTTTTCCTGAGCCAAGAATGATTCAGCTATAACAAGAAATTACTTAAGTAATGCATTTACAAAGCTTACAGCGTTCAGGTTTAATATAACATTTCGCTTAGAGCTTAGGACGAATCTCTTATAACTAACATAAGCAATTTGTTGCCTCAAGTAAATATTACCAACTGTCGTCAGCACTGACTTATTATGTTGGGGGGCAAAATAAATCCATTTAACGGTTTTCAACATCGAACGCTCGCATTAAACATGCATTGATACCTTGGTTACACGAGTACTTCTCGCGAAAAACGCTACTGAATGTAAATTGCTTTCAGTTGAATTATTATCAAAGAAAATCGGGCAACAATTTTATGCATCCGAACACACGCGAATGAATGTTTCCAAGCGAGTGCACTGTTTTAAAGCCCATAACAGCTGAAAACATTTTTGCGTAGACCTCAATCCTCCGAAGGAGCATGTAAGAGTAATTTACGTACAAACGTGCATATACATTCCTGTTCACACCATACGTTTGGGAATTTTATTCGAATAGCTTGTGCTTAAATTGACGTGTTTTTCATGAACGCGTTTCACTTCATTGCTTATTGTTTCAATGCTCTGGAAAGTTTTGTATATAATAATACAGTTGACGCCTTGTTCCAGTTGGTCTCATCGGAATTATATGCGCAAAGTAGACAAAAAAGTCCAGTGTCTTAAGTTTAAGATATTAAAAAGTCAAACATTTCATTTTGTTTGTTAGAGAAACAGAATAAACAAATAGGATTACACGTTACGGCAGGTATTTTAATCTAAAGCATGATAACATTTTAAATTGACCAATTTACAACTGGCTTTAAATTACTTAAAATTTAACTAAAACTAAACAATTTAAAGCCAATTGTATAGGTTAGTAGAATCTAAATTTTGTATTTTGATTTTTAGTCAAGCGCATTTCTTCCAGTACTAGTTTGTAATACATTGAAGAATTTTTTGTATGCTTCTTTCTTGTAAAACGAATATCACTTACAAAACACAATTTAAAAACGTCTATGCATTACACGAAAATTACTTATTTAACTAGGGAATATTTATATGAATGCGTGGAACACAACAATATTGGCGTATTATATCTAATGACAACGGGTACAAATTGCAGATTTAGGAAATGGATTACAGGTAATTTTATTATAATTGGGTAACTAATGCGATCAAATCAGTCCATCACTGCACAATTCGTAGTTATAAATGACTCTGTGGATTAAGCGACATGGAAGGTCAGAGTAATCTTCTGCCACATTTTTCTACTGCAGATAACATCAATTGTCTGTTTGCTCTTGAAGTTAATATGGTCTTTCACTATTAACTTTTTTTTCTGAGCTTGATTACCTCCTATTTAGAAAATAACTTTTTTCTTATTTTCAGTCAGCAAGCAATTTCACGAATTAGGGTTTTAATATTTTTCATCTGACGTGAATTTATATCAAATTGAAGCACGGAATGTTTGAAATATGATTCTGTGAGTTAAAGACAATTAGCTTCAAGTAAGTTGAAAGTTTCTTAATTAAAAGATTAAGGGCAAATCTAATTCATTTTTTAAATTTAACATTCAGGTCTCTAACCTACGAAGTTAGGCAATTCCCAACCCAAAATTTTAATGAATACTGTGATAAAGCAAATACGCAGGAGAAAATTTTATGTAAGTGG
The DNA here is from genome assembly GCA_905187475.1 of Syritta pipiens. Classification (NCBI taxonomy): domain Eukaryota; kingdom Metazoa; phylum Arthropoda; class Insecta; order Diptera; family Syrphidae; genus Syritta; species Syritta pipiens. Next base: position 153,281 of record LR994574.1, on the reverse strand, counting down.
GTGAACGTTCTTAAGTTCACGTTTAATATTCTTATCTCTTGCAAAAGGGATTGAAATAATTTGCATGCAGATTACAAAAATTAAAGCAAACTGATGCATTTAGTTTTGTTAGTAGACGAATTCCCAATTCGTAAATAGAGATTTTCTTTAGAAGATGAAGCAATATAGCCTATTTAATCACGTGATACAACATATGAGAAACATCAAAATAAAAAGTGGACCGAAGTTCACTATTTAAAAATATATATGCAACTCAATTTCAATATACTTTATAGAACTATCTTTTTCGTTTAGTTCCTTAAATCATTCACGTTCACAGGAAAGGCAAATAAGACGACAATCGCATATCAAGGGCTTAACCTAACAAGTTCGGAGTAAAATTTTCAGGTTGAAGACAGCAAAACTGACATTCATTTCTTACACCACTTATTCCAAAACTGTCATGAAATTCGGAACTTCATTATAAGCGTTCCCAAAATAAGATACCAAAATACAATATATCACAAATATCTTTTGAAGTAATGAAACAGTGTTCTTCATAATCCTGAAATGATGTATATGATGCATATGATTTTGATCATCACATATTTTTCAGTAGTGAGCAGTTCTTAACTTATTTACAAGAACAACATTCAATTTCGACCTCAGGCGCATAATTGAGGGAATTTTAATCTCGTGGTCCCATCTTTTGATAGTATACTTACTAACCTATGTAAGAAGTTGCAATGTGGCCAAAGTTCTGATAAAATTTAAGTACTAAAAGTCCATGGCCGTAAACCTGCCATTAACAATAACTGCACGCATTTGCAACTTCACTTAGTTTTCGATCCGTAATCCATCTGGAAATGTACGAAAGGTAACAAGGTACATGGAAACGTATGATACTTGCTGCATGCATATGTATGAATATAAGTTCCTACTTGTGGGTAAACAATACCTGTTTTTGCTTTCTTTGGCAGTGTGGATTTGTCCTCATTTTCACTTTTCATCTTGTTTATCATGCTATTATTTGCTATAGAATTATGTGCCATCTCCAATTGAGTACTCGATACTTTGTTGCGCTAAGAAGTATAAAAGTCTATTACGGAAAACCTTATTTAGAAAAGAGCTTTCAAAGTTACGCAAAGTACTAGTTAACTTTATTACTTGGCGAAACAAGGAAAGTTGTCTAATTTAATGCGATTTTTCCGTCTTCACCAACTTGCGAGGTCGATGTTAGAGTTTCTTATTTTGTATTTGAAGTTTTCTCATTGTTTTCGAGTATTATATTTATGAGATTTTCATTATTTATGAATGTATTTAGTAAGAACCAGCGTGAACGGATTTTCGCTTTAGTCAAAGTTTATTAGGAGACGGTACCCCTCTAATTAATTACTCTGAACGCCTTATATGCATTATATCACTGTGGTTCTACCTTCTGCCTTTTTATAAGGACCAGCTAATAAGTATGGTACTTATTAGCTCATATCAATATACAAATATAAAACCAACGATGTCTATAATCTTAAAACGTCATACACTATTTATTTAACCACAATATCAAAATTCTGTAAATTTCAAAGATCATCGGAATCAAAATATCGAATCGTATACCTAAGTAATGTTCATTGAAACTCTAGTGTACATAAATCAACCAAGTACAGCTTTATCAAACTGCAGGTTTAACATTTTACTCACATGCGATAAAAAGAGTCATTGAACGTAACGAAACGCTTCTAAATTAATTAAATTTTATATTTACGTGACTAATAATTTGCATTTCATCACAAATTCCTGGTAGTCAACAAATTTTGTACACGATTTCAAAAAGTTTTTCACTAGTGCTGTCCGCCGATAAGGTGTGTTGGCGTAGGAGCGTTTTAACCAACTCATAGTTCTTTCAACAAAAAAAGCGATAACTAGAATGAATATTCATGAGTTCTACTCGGGCTCTCAGAAGAAAGAAATAATTTTGAATTAGGATTCCCCATTGAGGACAGAGCTTCCTCTGTACAACGACAAAGAGTAGGAGTTGGCGTGGAGAAACTCACAAATGAACGAAACTTTTCTTATTTATTTTTGTTTATTTATCCATAGCTCCAGAATAAATTCAATCGTCCAAAAATTGCACGACCATTTATTAGAAATTATTATAGAAAAATATCACAGTTCTCATTCATGTTACACGGCTCTCTAAAGTATCTGGACTGCCTCTGTCTCCCTAGTTCATAAAAAAGAAATAGGAAACTGTATTCCGGTCCACTCTATCGTTTAGCTGCATGAACTTTGATCCCATGAGTTTTATTAGTACGAAAAGTTTTCATAACGAAATGATTTATCATAGTGCTGCAGTGCAGTCTCTTTTAGTTTTGCTTGAGTCAGGACAACGGTCAGAGTTATATATTATAGTAATAGCGTCTATGTATGATAGTTGAACCTTCTGAAACATATCCGCAGGCTCCGAGTTCAGATTCACTATGTAACAACTTCTTTTTACTCCTATGTATAGTCGCTATAGTCAAAAATTGTGTGCTGAATAAAATTTCCAGTGTACCCTTTCTCTGTCTGACATCACATTGTTTCAACCTAATTGGATATAATGACGGCAACCGTAGATAGGGAGTTGATAGTTTGAATACCTAAGCAACGATGGTACCTATGAATAGCAAAACTTCTTCTATTTAGTCTTGTAACGCCACTTCAAATTTGTTTGGTAGTCATGTAGCTTGCAAAATGTAAAATATTTTGTGATTTGAGGAAAAAAAAAGAAAAATGAAAGTATAGGAGAATTTTAGTTGTCTTATTACTGAACTTACTTAACATGCGATTCTATGTCAATTTAATCTTTAATTTATTTTTAATCATAATAAATTAAAAAAATAACATTTAATCTGCAGCCTAGAGCTTAAACCTGAATGTTATTTTGCACGATTGCATATTTCCCAGACTTTTTATAATAACGCCGTTAACTATGTCCAAAGCTGCATTTGACAATGGCCATCAGTATTTCACAAAAATGCAATGCTGGAAAAATAATTGAATACATAAAATGCTATGAGAAGTCAAAGCAACACACTGTAAATTACAAACAAAGTTACGTAGAGTTCTATCTAAAATAAAAACTACAAAGAAACAGCATTTCCCCTTTAACAACAGGTCCTTTTAAACGTATTAAAACTCAATATAAGCCATCTTCATCTGAATTTATTGTCTTACAGAAAAGTCTTTATTGGAGAACAACTGTAAATTTATAACGTATCCTTATTATTTCGTAGGCTTCATTCATGTCTTTAACGTCTGCAATGAGAAGTCATGAGGGGTTGTCGGTAATCGTGTTTCAAATATCAAAAGCGTCTTTTCTTTGGATTTAAAATAAAATTCACACTCTATTTTTTATTGAACCTTCTCTCGCCACCCTACCATCTATGTACCATAAAACGATTTTTCTCTTTCAATTGGAAATATTTAACAGCATATAAATAAAACATGATTCTTCCTTTTGATGCGCACCTCCACATCAAATTGCATACGTCATTCCCACTTACACATCGAAAACGCTAGACAGTATACTCTGGGAAATCCCATATCCAACCCTCCAGACTTTCATTTCCATGTAAATTAAATTTTATACATCCGGAGGGACTAGTTAGCGTATTTTAAAAGATTTTTTTTTCCTGTATCTGTACTTCAATGTTGTGTGAATGTTTGGTAAAGGAAAAATGTTCAACCGCTCTCTGGTTTTGCTTGGTGCTTGAAACAACCTTGAGTCAATTTTATGTGACAACGCGAAACAAAAAAAAAAAAATACTAGCAAAGTGGAGGCTAAGAAAAAAACAAAATAAATAAATTTTGCTACAGGGGGTAGTTTGGTCCAACAAGACTTTGCCATAGTTTAGGGCTTTAAGTTGGATACAACTTTGTTCACGAAATAATAATTGTGTATTTAATATAAATTGTAGATATTTTACTATTGGGACTTATTTATAAAATGGGCAATGAATTGAAAGTTTCGCAGAGAATTTGTTAAAGAAATAACTCTTAAGCACATGTGCATACATGAACGTATTATTTTTTGTTACAAACGTCTAAAACAACTCGATTCTACATTTTTATGATTACTCCTATTGAAGGATTAATACAATTACATCAATTTGGCTCATGAAAAATGGCTCATAATATAATTCCGATTGGAACCATAACAGTATTCATGTTATGTATAATCAATAAAACATTTTTTCTGTTTTACAAAAGAGTTTAAAATTAAGCACTAAATCAATTTATAACTTTCGAAGCTGCAGGACTCAGACAGAACTATAAGACCTTTAAATCTTTAATATAAACCCAAGTGCAAAAAATATCAGCCGTGAAAGAAGCAAATTGCTTGAGAAGAGCACATGATTATATTACTGTTCATTTGCAGGCTATGACGGATCTAGTTTCACATCATGACAAATGGTATGAGCTGAATGACGCAAAAATTGTGTGGGGTATATCTGCTACGTACTTATTATTCCTCTGTTTTTTTTTTTTTAATAAAAATCCATATAAAATGAAATATATTAATGCTAATATTATATAGTCAGTTTACAGACAGAAAGAGTGCAGGCGTATGCTTATCAAATGTTAACTTAAGCATGATAATAACTTTCAGTTGAATAGCCAACAAAAATATTTGACCAGACTTAAATATTGCCGAAACGAAAATGACAATCAAGTATGACTTAAAAGCAATATAAAATTCATAAGTTTTCACCATTTTCACAAAAAAACTGTAACCATATTTGTAAAGTGTTGATTATTACGGCTACAACAAATTGTTTGCTATGCAGAGTAAGCTATTTTTTTATGCAGAGTAAGAAAAATATAAAATGAGTTTTTAAAAAAAGCATTGAAAAATTCTATTAATTGACACTACCTTCAGCTTTTGATTTATTTTCATTAACTAAGGCTTGAATTGACTTAAAAGACAAATAACTTTAACGCTTTAATATGTATGAACATATTTTTGGAAAGACAGACTAGGGAAAATAGAAAAACAAATTCTACTTTAAAAACAAATAAAATTGACAAATAATTTGAGTTTTGTTAGCAGTTGTTTGTTATTATTGTTAGTTTTAAGGTTGCAATAGTTGGAAAACGAAAAAGGTATTCCTATCTAGTCGAAATAAATAGACCATTTTAAAACTTTTTGTCAAAGAAATTAACCGCAATCCAATATAAAAAAATAACGAAACGAAGTTCAATCTTCAACAACCTAAGAAGGTAAATCGTTTTTTGAAATGTGTGCAGATCAAAAATCATACAAAGCTTACATCAAAAATAAAATTTGCTCCTTTTTTATTACAATGAAAACTAGAGGGAAAACGATAACATAGCAAAAAACTCAACATAAGTTATTTTTCGAGGCGTTTAATTGCCAAACCGCTAGCAGCCGATGCTATTCTCTTTATTTTCCAAATCCCAATACGGTAGAGACGCATTGAAACACGTACATACACATACAAAAAGAGGCAATATCAAATGTACTTCCAAATCTCGCCATAATTGTATAAAGAAGGCATTATGTTTCTAGGAACAAGCAGGTGCTACAAAAGTCTTGGCAGCATTAAAAGTGTCAAAAAAGTTTAAAATGAAATATTAAAATCGACCATATTGTGTTACATATTTCAGCACCTTTAATAAATTCCTGGTTACACAGACTTGAGTTTTGAGTTTAATTAACTAAAGTTGTTTCAGACCGATAAAGATTTGCTGTTGTTAAATTTAATTATACAAAGCACTGCTTGATTTATTACTTTATCTCAAAATTATTCCCTTAATTTTGAGTACCTAATTAATCCCGTACTCTTACGAAAATCCTGATTGATTGAAATTTAACTATATTACTCTTATATAATATAGGATTTGTTATTTAATTATTAATTGTTGCTGCAGGAACAGCAACAATAGTTTTTTTTAAATAAGGTGGATATATTCTAAAACTTCTATATTTCCTTCCAGCATATACAGGGAGTACAACTTTCCAGCGAAGATATTTACACCCCATTAAGAGAAACTTTTTTCACCGTTTTATGAGTTTCCCCATTTCTCGAGGCAGAGAATTTGCATAATTTGAAAATAAAAAGAATGGTACCAATATCATGCCCGGAGGACTTTTTCGGGTTTTCTTTTTCTCGAAACGTTTTCATTCTTAGGGAAGGTCTTACGGACGCAATTTTAAGATATCCTTTGGGACATGTGCTCTTCTCACAAGGGTGACTGTTAGTCGTTTCATTTTTTTTACTGTAGAGGTATTGTGCTCAGACAGGTTATTTTCTATCGGCTATTTTCTATAAGGTTATTACATACAAAGACGGTGGTAAGAATTCAGACACAGCATCAAAATGTAAATATAAGAAAATTAATATTGTTTTAAAATTCTAAATATAAGTTTTCCTCTGTTGCAAAGATGTCGTAATTTGCACTATACCTAGCCTTCCTACTTGTTCCGTCGCATCATTTTTATTTGAAAAAAAAATGTTTGGATAGATAAAGATGTAGATAGACATAATACTTAATCAAAAAATTAACGAACAACCCCTATATACGTACAGCGTATATACATACTGTAACACTCGTTATTTTAAAAATAAAACGCTCACACAAATTCAATTTTCACAATTTATTAACCAACGTCTGGCCACTTTGAAGAATCACAATCGAATGAATCATACATACTTGAAATTACTCTTAACTTTCAACCCGGTAGTCCCTTACAATATTACGTCTAATTCTTGGAAGAATGTTTGAATTTGAAGCCTACTGAGTGTTTGAATTCAGTTCCTGCTACAACTCGGCCTTCCTGACTCAGAATCGCCCCGATTCCATTGGCTATTGCTTTCTCTATCATTAATCCATGGCTTTATGTTCGACGCTTCCCATATCCCTTCATAAGGGATCTGACCTAATTGAAATCCCTCAACTTCTTTTAACACGTATCTGTCATTGGGTAGGACTTTCGATATACTATACGGGCCCTTGAATTTCGGGACAATTTTCTTACATGCACCTGGTCTACTTTCAAAATTCTTTACCATAACACAATCACCTATCTTGTATTTCGTTCCGATCCTATTACGATCTTTTAATATCTTATTGCGATTTTGATTTACCACAATTTTCGCCGCTGCTTTTTTTCTCATCTTTTCCACATCTCTCCTCAATGTTTCTCCATTACACTCATCTAGACTCTCTTTCAAATAATCTATCACTACACCTCTTTGACCTTTTCCAAATAGCAATTCACTCGGTGTTGCTCCGGTACTACTGTGAACAGTATTATTTAGAGCAAATTCTATTTTGGGCAACACCTTTTCAAGGGAGAGGGTAGTACCCGCACTAGTGGCTTTCGCTATCATCGGTCCCAGGTTCCTATTGACTCTCTCGACCTGTCCGTTAGCTTGGGGAGATCCTGTCGCGATCTTTATGTGTCGAACATTGTTCTGCTTCATAAACATTTCAAAATCACCGAAATCAAAACTTTCGGACGACTGTAAAATATGAAATAGGACTGCAAACAACTTAAGACCTCTCTGGTGTTAGTTGTTTTAGTGGCGAACAGCTTCACATATTTTGTAAATGCATCAATAACAACGAACACATAACTCTTTTTCCCAGACCTCATTGATATTGGACCCAGATGATCTATATGTAAGGCCTCGAACGGTGTATCTCCTTTGGGTATGCTGTGCAAAAAACCCTTGTGTTTACCCGTGTTGGGCGAAAATGCAATACATTTCAGGCAATTGCCAATATGCTCCACAACTTTTTCCTTCATTCTCGGAAACCAATAACTCTTCATTATAACCCCCATAACTTTATCCCGTCCCATGTGCCCCATCTCATCATGATGCATTCTAATCACATTTTCCTCCATACTTTTCGGCACATAAAATAATAACGTTTGACCCAACTTCCTATAGATAAGACCATTTCTCATTTCGTACAAACTACTTTCCTGTTTCTCAAGTAACTCTCTAATTCTGTTTATAACTTCATCCCTATACTGTTTTATCGACAGATTTTGTTCAAATGTATTTTCCTCCAGAATCAAAATGTTTGATGCACGGCTCAAAGCATCCACATGTTGCATTTTTGACCCACCTCTATGCTCCAGAACGTAATCATAATTTTGAAGCTCGAGTGCCCATCGTGCTATGCGCGGATTTATATCTTTTTTATTTAGTGTCAATGTTAACGAATTACAATCCGTTAATATTTTAAAACGCAGGCCATGCAAATATATCCTAAATCTCTTGAGCGCATATATAATCGCCAGCGTTTCTAACTCATAACTATGGTACTTTGACTCTTGATCTGTAGTCCTTTTCGAAAAATACAATATTGGGTGAAATTTTCCATCTCCCTTCCTTTGCATGAGTATTGAACCGAAACCTAAGGCACTGGCGTCACAATGAAGCTCCGTTTCATCCTTTGGATTGTATAGCGCTAATATCGGAGCCTCCAACAATTTTTGTTTCAATTTCTCGAAACAATTTAGTTCCTCGTCGCCGAACTTGAAAATAGAATCTTTTCTTATAAGCCTATATAATGGCTGCGCAATAATAGAAAAATCTTTTACGAATCTCCTAAAATACGAACACAGCCCCAAAAAACTATGGACTGCCTTTGCACTTCGCGGTACTGGGAAATTTTTAACTGACTCTACACCCTTAGCATCCGGTTTTATTCCGTCCTTAGATACTATATATCCCAAATAACGAATCTCTGACTTCATAAACTGGCACTTGTCCATTCTTAAATCTAACTGGTTCTTAACTAAAATCTCGAAAACTTCCTTCATAATTTCTAAATGTTCATCGAATGTATTAGTAGCTATCATTAAGTCATCAATGTATATTCTTACTTTACCGGCTTTTATTAAATCTTCAAAAACTTGGTTGATGTATCGCTGAAACTCTGAGGGAGCATTCTTTAAACCGAAAGGCATTTTGAGATATTCAAATTGACCCAACGGTGTTACGAAAGAGGTATATTTAACAGAATCGGCGTGTATTTGGATATGATGAAACGCGCTTTTCAAATCCAACAAAGTAAAAATAGTCTTATTAACTAAGGCATCAAGTAAATCCTCTATCAACGGAATTGGATAATTATCTCTTAAAGTAATCTTATTTAGTACGCGATAATCAACACATAGCCTTAATTCTCCTGTTTTCTTTTTAACAAGTACTATGGGTGAAGAATATTCTGACTTACTAGCCCTGATAACCCCGTCTTTCAATAATTCGTCTAATATATTTTGAACTTGTTCTTTTTCATAGTAAGATAGTCGCCTTGGAGGACAATGGAATGGTTTGTCGTTACTTAAAGCCAATTTCATTTCGCATTTTACCTCTGGTATATCGGGACGTCTGCAGTTCAGGTAGTATTTACTTAGTATTGTATTAAACGTTTCTCTATATTTAAAATCTATATCTTCATTCACAAAATAATCCTTCTGTTCATGTAGCTCTATTCTCATCAAATTCAAACACTCTTCTTTACACTCTTTATCTTCAACGTATTTATCTCGCTTAACATTTTGGATTTTCAAATTTGCTAATTTCAAAAAGTCTTTTCCCAATACAACACTATATCTCATTGTATTATCTGAAACAACTAACAAATGCATTTTGATTTTTCTTCCTTCAAATAGTACAACACTCTCAATTTTTCCAAAAACAAGTAACGGGCTTTTATTAATGCCAAAAATATTACATTTTTCATTTACATTCTTTATTAAAATAGGTGGCACGAATTGTTGGCGTATTAAACTCACAGGACTACCGGTATCTAATAAGCTTCCTAATAGTACATTATAATTAGCATTTTCATTCTCAAAAATAAAATTAAAATTGCTTACGTAATCGTCCTCGTTGAATTCCTGTTGGATATGGCACACCTGAGGTTGAATCTTCTTCTCCGGGCAAGTAGCTGCAAGGTGTCCCATTTCGCCGCATACATGGCATGCTCCTCGTTCACGTTTTGGTTTGGAGCAGTCGCTGGCGATGTGCCCCAATATGTTACAGTTGTAACACCTAATGCTTCTGGGTACAGCTCCGTCCATAGTTGTTGTTGATCGTGATGCTATTGGTAACATCGGCCTGGGTTTTGTAAGTTGAATTTTGCTGAACGCCTCCAAAAGTTGATTCTTAGTGCGGAAACATTGCATCTTCGCCTGTGTTCGCAAATAGGGATCGGGTATCCCCTCAATGATACACTCGAGCAACTCGTCATCTTCCATGTTAATTTTATTGGCAAGGATAATTTTTTCGTGGAAATATTGTTGGAATGTTTCGCTTGTCAACCACTTCCTACCTTCAACCGCACGTTTCATAGTTAGGCGACTAGAACGATCTCCGAACATTTCCCTCATCTCTGACAGCAGCTGTTGAACTTCGATTGTGGTCACATCCGACCGGGAATGAAACCATTTAAGGGCTTTTCCTTTCAACCTGCAAGATATAAGGACTCTTAAATTTTGTTCGTCAATATTATATGCTGCCTTGAGATTGATCAGCTGTGCTTCCCAATGAGAGAACAGTTCCGCTTCCCCGGAAAATTCTGCCAGCAAGTCCTTGATGTTGTTAAAATTATCCACTGCTCCTCTATGTCTGTTATTATATATATTATTTTCACCTCGTCTTTGTAGCAAATCATTCTCTCTTCTGAGAAGATCGTTTTCGCGTTTTTGTAGACTGATTTCCTTACGCAGTACTTCCACCTCCCTCATCATAAGTTTCCACTCATTGTCTCTTCCTTTTTTGTCACTCTTCTTGTTTTTCTCTTTATTTGCGTCACTCGTCGTACACTCGTCATTATTCGCTCCTTCATTTCGCTCATTGTCCTCATCTTGTTCCTCGCCATCTTTATTCACGCAGCTCTCATCTTCTCTCTCGTCATCTTCGTCCTCATAATCTTCGTTTCTGTCGCTCTCATCTTCTCTCTCGTCTTCTTCCAGGGATTCATCGGCCAGGGATTTTCGTTGAACCGTCGGCACATTTGTAACGCCGGAATTGCACTTTTCTTCGAAATTACCTCGTTCTTTTTCCGGCACAGACAAAAGACGCAACAATAGTTCGCTTTTATTGCCTGTTGTTTTTTGATTTAATTTAGCAAGCCATAGTTTAAGCTGCGAAGCCGTGTAAATTTTGTACATTTCAAAATCCATATCAGACATGGTAGTCATCCCACTTCTGAAGTTGTAACACTCGTTATTTTAAAAATAAAACGCTCACACAAATTCAATTTTCACAATTTATTAACCAACGTCTGGCCACTTTGAAGAATCACAATCGAATGAATCATACATACTTGAAATTACTCTTAACTTTCAACCCGGTAGTCCCTTACAATATTACGTCTAATTCTTGGAAGAATGTTTGAATTTGAAGCCTACTGAGTGTTTGAATTCAGTTCCTGCTACAATACATATATATTTTCGAAGCGCCCTTACCAAGATCATGTCCCCGCGAGGAATATAAAATGTATCTATTCAAGCGTAACAAGTTTTAAATGAAAGAATATCGGAAATTGGGTGAGAATTGAAAAGAATCTATTCAAATATCTGGAGGGGCAAAAATATATGCAAATCAAAACCAAAGCGAACCAACGTAAATCGACTACTTTTATGACAGAATGGAATAAGAGAGATAGCTGAATAGGAAAATTTACGGCCTATACTAAAAAACATGCTCTCTGCTGTTGGAAAATGGAAATTTGTCTATTTAATCTGATTGCTTTTGAAACATTATCAATGTGTTATTATCTCTGAGAGCAAATTCTAGATCGGCATGCCAAAGATCAATTAATGTTTAATGTTTAAATTTAAAGAAGAGGCCAACCAGTTCTGGTAATTCTTATGTATAAGGTTGTATTGTATTAGGCGGCGTAACAGCCCGTTGAGAGCCAGGGCCTAGCTTTTTCGCACCTCCACTGTGTTGTGCGCGTTATAATTTTGACACATGTGAATGGGACCTACTGTTTAATGCCGGTTCCGAACGGCGAATTGCGAAAGCTTTTCATGACAGAAGTACTCCAGAAGGGTTGTCAGTCGTTCGCTGGAGGTGGAGCCGTGAAAAATGTTTGTGGTGTTATTTCCCCGAGCCGGATTCGAACCTAGGTACTCTCGCTTAACAGTCCGACGCACTAACGATTTAGCCACGGCGCCCACTATGTATATGGTTATTCCCATTTTATCTGTTGGTGAATATGTTGTAGAACGAAATTTTTAGTAAAAATTTTACCTACCACTTGCAATTTTTTCTTCATACCATACCATAATATGTATTTTTTTGACATCCATAACGAGATATTATTATTAATATTCTGTTTATTTATGTCTTTCAAAATATCATTTAAAAAATCTTTTTAAGTTTAATTTAGTGACATATGGAGTTAATCGATGTGTGTTCTGAACGGCTCATATGTATATCAGGTTACTTATAACGTACCTTATAAAAATAAATTGCTGATATCACTGAACAAACTTATACTTCATAATCTTAATTATATAAAATGAAGGTGTCAATGAAATTACTTTGATTTGCTGGCCCATCAAGAGCAGCTGTGCTGTGATCAAAAGAATTTGTTGTATTCAAATACAAAAATTTTTGACAAGTCTTATGCCTTTTCCTTAAGTTAGTTATCATTTAATTGCCAATTCTATTATCCTGAAGAAAAAAGGGAAATGCATATAATGTTCGTGACATAAATAAATGAAAGAAAAAACGATTATATTTTTGGTTAGGTAAACTTTTTACATAATTTTAGTATCAGTATTTCAATTTTTATTTCATACTATGTTTCGTTTAAAAGGCTCCGGTATTTTTAAAAATAATTCGCCTAATCATAGCCTGAAAAGAAAGTAATTGAATGGGAGGGTCAGTGTAGTGAAAAAGCATTCATATTCTGTATGTACTCTTATAGTATACTTCTATGATTTGAGCTATGCAACTAACTAGTTGATACCTTACACACAGTTATATATTTCTTAATCCGATTTGTTTTTCTTACGAATATACATATATCGCATAAAGACTAATTGTGCTTTCAAATAACTAACTTCAAAATAATGCTCGTATTCAAAAATATTTTTCTAAGTTTAATCTATATAGAAGTGACCTTTATGAATACAAGAGGGGTAGAACTTTAAAGCTCTTCTAATACCATTTTTAGTACTGGCACATCTGTTGCATATATTGGTGTACATAACTAAAAGAGAAAATGAAGTGTACTAAAACTTCGCATTCTTGGAGTATTTTGTAATATAAACGTTGAGCCTTAAACTAAGAGAGCATTTTGTTTACAGATGATGTTACATAATAACAAATGCTGCTAATCTAAGAATCTTTGTACGCAGGATTTTGAAATGACTCTCTTTAAGTACATTTTATAGAAATAAGAACAAAAGGTTTTAACTGCGCACTGCTTTTTAAACTGCATTAAAAATGAAAACATAAAATTGTTCACATTTTTAAAGTTGCCTCAATTCATTCCGAATATATGGTGTAGTGATACCTTGAGCTAGGTTGCACTTTCAAAACTACATATTTGTACTAAATATATATGTTCTAAACTATTTACTATAATGGAAATAGATATTTGAAAAAAATATTATTTTTTACATTATATTAATCATATTCTGTGAATTAAGAACCAATAAAATCAGCCATATATTATTATATTGTCTATCAACACCTTCTACAGACAGGACACAATATCTACCGGCTTGAACATCAACCATCGTACCAAAGTTGCTTTACGAATATCAAGTTCATCTATTGGTTGTGCATTTTCAAACTATTTTCAAACCATTTGGCACAACAGAGGTGATATTTGCCGCATACCTGCAGACTATTCACTGAGTATGCCAATTCGTTGACTTCCAATTATGCAGCATCAGAACACAATACGGAAATTGAAATTTTCGCGGGCAATATGGACTTTCAAATCCCCTTACAAGCGTGTTAACTACTTTTTTCGTTCAAAAATTTGGTTGGAGGAGAATAGAGTGTCAAACAAATCGATGTTATTAACGTCTCTCCATAAGAAATAACAACAAATGCAAAAATTGCAGCCCATAGTAAGTTTTTAGTTACAAATCAAACACTCTCTGATTTATACGAGTATTGGCTAAAAATACAGCCGTTCTCTGCGCTTGCATTTTCTGCGGCACCCTATACCCAAGCATGAACAGCCAGTTTGATTTTATTAATAACATGCAATTAACAAATGCTCCTAAATCTGCAAATCCGCTCCTAAACTTTCCACTGATATTGCTCAGTGTAATAAATAAAACTCTTCTTTTTGCAATTAAGTTGCGTACCGGCTGATACTGAAAGCAAATTATGCAGTTTTTGTGTTGAAAATTCTTCACATAGAAATGCAGTTAAATATTTTCAAGGCCTTCTGCACACGAGTCCTGCTAACGAATACAACTGAGAAATTTTTAATTCATGTATGTTCTCTCTATATGTGAATCCCGTAAGGGTCAGCTCCGAATCATTCTGACCATTGAAGATTTTTTAATGACAATGCTGGATTATTTATCGTATTAGCTTGTCAGTGCGTGATGTTGAGGACTTTTCTATACTGAAATTTTGAATGCGTTCAAAGCGGCTAAGGAATAGAAACCAATTCACGGTAATTTTATTAAAAAAGTTAAGGCTCAATACTTCGCTTTTCGTCCTAAATTTAGGCCGTATGTCTGTCTAATTTAGGTTTAATTTGGCCATAAAATGTAAAAAAAAGAGATAAGGATGCAAAACACTTACCTCGATGCAAAACGCTTACTTAGATATTAACTAGATATTAACTAGATTTCAGAAGTTCAGGATGCTATGAGAAAAGAAAACAAATACACAATAAATACAAACGTTCCAAGCCATGGTTTATTAAATATGAAAACCGGCATCGTAATTTGTGCAACAGAAATCATAACGAAGAACATACTTTGTCATAGTAACCTTTTTCACGTGCAAATAAACACTTGAATGTATCTTAAATTTACAATCTAATACTCGCTTTTATTACAAAGAAACAAATTCTGCATCAATTTTACTAAAGTATTGAGTATTGTGTTTGAATTTTGTACATGCTTTTTTAAAAGCTACAATTATAGCATATTTTATAACTTTTATGTAGCATTAGCTCTACGACAGCAAAACGAATTCTCAGACACGCGCCTATTAATTTTCTTAAGATAATGCACCGTAGTGTACCTATACACAATGTTGTCCTATGGTGCACATTTCAGATATCATTTCTTTCATTGGAAAAATACTTTAAGATGTCAGTCACGTCTTGCCAGCATGAAAAGGTCGACAGATTTTTAATAGGATGGTGTCTAGAAATGTGAATAGAAATTTTTTCTCTTTTCTATTTTTCAGCTTTTGACATATTTTTACATTAAGAAGTTGTAGCATGTACAATATTACGTTTATTTCTTTCTTATAGGCTAGTGAGCCTGATACCTGATTCTCTTTTTTGTCATATCATATGGTGTTAAATTTGTTGATGACTTTGTAGTTTAAACTCCTTAGCTAGTAATAGTTCTTAGTTTTATCTATCATATATCTATTTAAATTTCAATAAGGTTTACTTTCGTATACAGCAAAACGTTCCATACGCCGTTATTCCATAAAAGGCCAGTAATTCATATTACGGCAAGATTGGTTCAGCTACCACGAATAAGTATGTATATTTTATATTATGTAGACACATTGCTTTTCAAATTATAATAAAAAGCTCAATAAATGAAAATAAAAGTTGTGTGCAATGTGCGAAGCAAATGAAAACAATTCATCAAACACCAACAGATACTCGCATGTTAACAATTTTTATTGAACCGAGATATTAACTTTTATTCAATTATTGCATTCCATGGATCGGCAACAATATCCACTGTCCACGAATGTAATGGCATCGAAATTGAAATCGAATATACGTGATATATTATATGTCCGGGATGCACAGTTATTAAAGGTGTTTGGACTAAATTCCAGCAAACGAATGTAATTTAGTTTTGAAAAAAAATTGTGACAACCGAAAATTGAGTCAATGGTTCGTGTTTCTCTTGAAAATAGAAAATTAGTTTAATGTAATGATTAAATTTTGATGTAAGATCTCAAGTTAAAAGAACAAAATTCGTACCGGAACAAATAGTATCGTATTATAAGCATGTGGCATACTCTTCACATTGGCTTTTGCCACACTATTTAAGTATCATTTGTCCTATCATGTACTTTAATAATTTTTCTTACTCATATAACGAATTTAATTAACAGAGTTAATCGCCATCCGAACACTAAAATTGTAAATTCGTCAGCTTGTATGAAGGACGACATAGTCGAAAGAGTCCCTACCAAGCCCAAGCAACATTTCGCAATAATTTTTTACGAGCTTTCTACTCTTCGACCCGTATAAAAAAATCGATTTTGTCTTTAATGTGGCAATTATTTCGTCATTTTGGCAAACAATTTAATGACTCATAACTACAGTTAAATGGCTGCATTAAGTGTGAAATGAGAAGATGAAAATTGGAAACAATCGTAAAATGTTTACATGAAATGTTTAGCGAATAGACGCACAATGTATCCAAAGCAAAGCCATACGATCCGAGGATAATGATGCTAATGAGAAAGAGGAGTATGAAACAACATGACAGGATAACAACAGATATGCAAATTGTTGACTTTTAACGAAAAGTTCGAGAATTGTACTAATTATTCTGTGGCGAATGAGTGACAATGAATAGAGTCTTCTGCCTCCAGCGGAAGACACTTGAGCTCTGTTCCGCATTCATTAAAAACATATGCTTGTTGCAATTTTGGTATTCGGAATGTTATGGCCGAAAAGAATTTTCATAGTTCAATTTGACTTTAAATAAGTAAAATTATTTTATTAGCTATGGTATTTTACTAATATCGAATATCTTAAAGCTTAGAAAATATTTGAAGCTTTATATATTTTCATTCATGAATTAATATTTTTTTTAATGAACAGTTTAAAATGAAGTAACCATAATTATACTTTCATAAGAAACTTAGCTCCCAATAAGATATTTTAAATAACGTAAACAAGCAATGAAACTAGTAAGACTTTCTCGTTCTAACCAAAAATTTGAAGTAAAGTATATACGTCTTGCATTACAAGGAATAAGTTTTTCACTGGTAATGACTTACCATCTTTATCCAAAAAGACGTAAAACATGAAAATATTTTTTTTTCTTCACATGCTTTTTTTAAAAAAAGTTGATTTCGTTTTGTCACTGTCAAAATTGTTTTATTCATCTACTCACGCCATATGCACCTTGTTATACTTGTTACAGAAGGAAAGCAGAATTTATAAATTATAAAAGTAAATAAAGAACAATTTAAGTACTACAAAATAGAAAACCGTTTTCCCTTTTGGTGAGAATTTTATGAAATATTGTTAAAAAAAGCGTAATGATTCATCTATGAAACATCATGCATTGTAGGATTTCATTGTTTCTATTATAATTTTATAGATAAATGTTATAAGAGTAACTGCATAAGGTCGGTGAAACAAAGCGGCATAAAATATGTAAACCAAATTGTATGCTTTTATCTGTTAGTTAACTAAGCAAATGATACATAAAAAAATAAAATGATTATAAGTGAGTCAAAGCATAATAGCTTCGTAATACTTTTTACTGTTGTTATTATTTAGTGTTTAGTGTTTGTTTGTATAATTAACGTAAACAAAATACTTTGACACCATTTTCCAGCTTTTTTTCGTTGTCGATGGTCGCATCTTAATAATAATACAATATAATAAAGGATACACACACTATAAGATGAAGAAATTCATATTGATTTTATGATGCCATTCAAAAAAAAAAGCCATGATGTCTTACCAAACCAACCTACCTTTCTGAAAGTTCGCGTAAAATGAACTTTGGCTATACCAAGTTATTATCTTTATTTCACAGTTCATTTGCAACCAATGATGACACTAACCCAAAATGTGAGCGTAATAAAAACACCATCCTATGGAAAAGAACGTGACTTGTTTATACACATTTCTTAAAAACAGACAAAATACACATGCACATGGAGAAACATTTAAAACGTCTCGAAAGCCTCCATTTGTTTTTATAAAACGTTGGTTAGATTAATACAATTTTTTTTTTCGACAAACTAATTGTGTGAAAAGATATATTAGAATGTGTACATAACAAAATTACAATTATGTACTTTGACTTTATTTGTGGTAAAAACTAATGGCGAAATATGTTTGATTCTATTCTCTCTAAATTTCTAGAAACATAACATACCGTCGGGTTATTACCCTTGGGATAAAGTGGCAAGATTAAGATGACGAATTGTTGTGTTGTAAACATCACTCTCTTTACAATTGCAGAGTTTACAGCCAACGGATAGATATGAGGCGCAATAATTACTATTGTATGCAGAGTCATGAATTTTGTATCTCTAGAAGAAAATACCCCATATTAATAGCAATGGAATTGGTTTCTATCTTCCCCAAGAGATCTGCAGGCGCTGGCAACAATACGAATGCTATAATAGCTCTAACGATGGGTTGCATAAGTATTGGTTTTAATTGTATGACAGTATATTGCAATACAAAACAAAGAATTGATGTCAGAAAAGATTGCACAAAACTTTGCCTTGTTCACATACCTATTGTATTTCACCGAAAGGATTTGGAATTATTTAGCAATGTAAAGCTGAACGCATGAAACTTTGTTCCGTAATATTTTGGGGTTACTTTTAAGTATTATACTGCACATATAATCGTTCATTGGATTATATACTTCTAAAAAAAATCTCTTAATGTATTGTATAATATTAGCTAATATAGTTTTAATTGTAGTTTTTAGTTATAAAAAATTTTAAGTATCTGCGTGAGTTCCTAATTTCCCACATCCCAATCTCTTTATACAAACTCACTACTTTAATAATTAATATAACCTATATACATATATTTATATTCGTTTAAAGTATATATTCTTTCATAGTATATTGGAAAAGTCCTTAAGAAAAAGGAGTTAGTTGTGAAATTTAAAACTACGGAGGATCAAAAATTTTCCTAACAAAGGCAATGCAATAATTTTTTCTATTGAAGATCATGTCAAGAACCTATGTACAAATTTGTACTATCCTTTCCTTCAACTTCAACAAATTACGATACGGTGACAATTCTTAATCACTTTTATATATGTAGAACTCAACGCTTTAAGATTGCCTTGTTAAATGATATTGCCCAGATTGACAAATTTGTTTATTAAGATACTTCAAATCAATTAAAATTAATAAATAGATCAATAAACATTGAATAACGTGTATATAAATTAACAATTGTGCAAACTGCACAAGTCCAACAAACTATTGTGTATGCAATATTGAAATAATTATTAGTTTCAATATACGTTTACCATTTATGCCAATTTTATATTTTATGTACTTGTTATTTAAATATTCTATATTATTTTAAAAGAATATAACATTGTTTTGTGAGCAAAAAAAAGTTAACATGGCAAAATGCTGTCTGTTGTGAGTTGACGTTATTTGAATAACCAGATTTAATACAACACAAAAGTAAAAAGACGCTTTAACGCTTTAAGACTGCCTTGTTAAATGATATTGCCCAGATTGACAAATTTGTTTATTAAGATACTTCAAATCAATTAAAATTAATAAATAGATCAATAAACATTGAATAACGTGTATATAAATTAACAATTGTGCAAACTGCACAAGTCCAACAAACTATTGTGTATGCAATATTGAAATAATTATTAGTTTCAATATACGTTTACCATTTATGCCAATTTTATATTTTATGTACTTGTTATTTAAATATTCCACCTACTGTTTAATGCCGGTTATGAACGGCGAATTGCGCGAGCTTTCCATGACAGAATTACTCCAGGAAGGTTGTCAGTCGTTCGCTGGAGGTGAGGCCGTGAAGAATGTTTGTGGTGCTATTTCCCCTAGCCGGATTCGAACCCAGGTACTCTCGCTTAACAGTCCGGCGTACTAACGATTAAGCCACGGCGCCCACAGTCCTTTCGATGTGGCATGTAATTGAGTCTAAGGAGTTCGGTTCTAACCCTAAATATCATGTTTAGTGCA
Organism: Syritta pipiens; assembly: GCA_905187475.1. Taxonomy (NCBI): domain Eukaryota; kingdom Metazoa; phylum Arthropoda; class Insecta; order Diptera; family Syrphidae; genus Syritta; species Syritta pipiens. Next base: position 133,140 of record LR994574.1, on the reverse strand, counting down.
TGGTGCAGAAGCTTATAGACCGACCGCGAAGACGAAGATTTGGCTCTATTTATACATTCATTCTAGACATCGTCATTATGTCTCTTTATGTATTCATAGAACTTATCTTTAAACTCACTCACTTTTTACTTTATATGTAAACTCAGATTCTCAAGCCCTTTAATATATTTAGATGTGGCAATTGATAAAAATAGAAGCTATATTTTCTTGTTGTAGCTTCCACAAACTAAATAGAAAACATTGATATAATAGTACATACGACAGTTATAGCATATGTATAACACATGCATATAAATACAAACATATGTATATATTTGTATATGAATATACTTGCTTCACTCCCTTCGAATGCATTATTTAATTCATTTTCCAATTTAAATTTACATAAATTTAAGACCGGCAAGAACATGAGATGCATGAAAGTATACCACTTTTTTGAAGAAGCTATATCGCTAGATAAGAACATTTGCGACATGTTACCACGTCGAAAAATCTCAAGAAGAAGAGTAGCAGTCTGAAGTATTATGACGTCTACCATGAAGTTTCATAGGCGCAAATACTTACATAGTAAGAGGCTTTTAGCATTAAGTACCTTTTACACTTTTGAATATAACGCGGCCTTCTATGCACTGAAATCATTCATGTCTTCACGAGACCCTTAACTGCATATCTCAAATATTTGAAAGCAATTAATAGATCTCGAGATTAGAGGTTTTAAAAAGACAACAGAAACATAAAATAAAATCATGAATCGGTATGAGATGGGATTCATACTTGTGTAATGTAGCTGTACCAACGTATTAAGTGTGTTGTACTCTGTACTATGCATTTTGTCGGTTACTTTTACCTCTCAATACTAAGCAGTTCAATTAAAACATATAATAATAATATAATAATAAATACATTACTTTGCCCTGTCAGCCATTTTGTTTCTTCTTGTTCTACCAAAACAAAACCAAAAGAGATAATGTCTCATAGATTCTGCTATAATTACTGAGTTCTGTTCTTTATGAGGGGACTTAAGAGACCTTAAAGTAAAGGCTCACCAAAAAAAGGAAAACGAAAACAAAAAAACAAAAAAAAATTAATGCCATCTTACCAGAAAATGAGAGAAACAAGAAGAGAAAAGGTGAAATATTCTTATCTGATTTATAAGGGTGTAATCTACCAGTTTCCTTCGTTTGGTTTTTCATATCCACGAAGCTTTCATTTCCACAATTTAGCTTCTTTTACGGTGAAAAATACTAAAAGGAAATTTGATAATTGCGCTTGGCGGTCAAAGGATTTTCCTTAAACGTCTAAATATACAGATAAAAAGAGTGCTTGGTGCTATCAGTTATAAGCTGCTGCTTTGTAGGTCGGCATTATATGTTGATGTTAAAACACGATATACATCATTTCACTTTGTTGGAATAAAACAAAGGGGATCAGTGACCCTTAACAAAATGCAAGTATTCATCCAATATATGGTTGTATATTCAATTACCTATCGCCGGCAAATCGAATTTTATTATTAAGTGCAAATTATATATTTAGTCACTTCTTTACATTTATTTTATAATTATTCTAGTATACTCAATTCATATATGTACATGTTTTTAGTTTTATAATTTGTTCAGTTTTAATTTGAAATTATTTCTTCATAATGGGTCAAATGCAATTAATCGCAGCTGCACCACGAACACCTTAGTCGCTAGTTAATATTCAGTCAGTTAATATTATGCTTGTTATGCTTGTCAACATCCTATGTCGTTCTTGTTAAAAATACATTCAAAATCCCAATATTTTAAATAGATATAAGCGTTACCTAAATGTTTATTGTAACAAAAAAATTGAAAACTTGCCAAAAGTATTAAATGTTGTATCTTCCCACAAAACTATGCCAAGAATTCGCTCTAGTGAGTAGAACAGTTTATTGTAACATCCACCTCAAAGGATTTGGGATGAAAAGAAAGCTAAGTTCTATAGTAAGTTCGTCGACTCATTTATATAAAAGTGCATTTTCTATGAAAAAAAACTGGGATGATTGCCAGGGGTTGTGAAGTCCGAATGATAGAAAACAAATAGTAATATCGTATGGTTTATAAAAGAGAAAGATAGAAAATATAAAATTTTTTTTATGAAACAAAAAAATTTAATTATTACCTTTATTAATTAATGTAAGACTATAAAATGTTTTATAAAAGTTTGAACTACAATACTAATACTATTAAATATGATGATTTCAATTGGAACATAGCTATTCAATATAAACACCACGCATTAAGCAAAGTTGCAATTATCTTAAGACGTATCTTATGTAATATGAGCACATTTTTTTTATCGGTAATCAGAAAATGCCCAAATACTTACAGCTAAAATATTTTCTAACAATAAATTTACACTCTCACTTATAGGCACTCAAACTCTAAACAAACTTGTTTGCTTTCTGTTTTAACTAGTTTGCACCACGAAGCTGTACTTGAGGATAGATTGGATATCATCTCTTTCGCATTTTCATTAATGGATTTAAAAACTTCAAGTAGTTTGTTAAAATACTTTTTTTTAGCTGAAACTATAACTGAAAAAAATTTGTTTCGAAAATTCTACGCTTATATTACATTTTCCTTTGCACCTCTTGAAACAAATAACGAATAAATATTAAAAAACAATCTTCAACAATCTTCTGAATTGGTGCAACTTATTGTTTTTTGCAATAGCAGATATTCTACCTCTGTGAAAACTCTGGGGATAATGTAATAAAAAAGGCGAAACAGAGAACTTTCAAGACTTTGTTCAATTTCAATAGTTTTCTTGGGAAAGAAATTTTGAGAAAACGTAAGGGACCAAAAAAATTAAAGGAAAATTAAATTGCTCTTGTGCAATTTTCTTCTGTGCATTTGGATTGAGGAGTATAACTTTTTTAATTTAATTTTTAGACAAAGTCTGGCATGTTAAATTTTTGAAAAATGAAAAAAATATGTGTGGAGATTACAATCGCAATGTGTGCTAAAAAAATAAAAACAAAAACATTTATCCAAAAACTCTAAATAAAATAAATTCTATTGCTTCTTATAATACAGTTGTAAGTTTCGGTAATGTGAGTGTCTGTTTGCCTTTATACTAAAACTTCACTACTCACCGAACTATTTCTTGTTATTCACATCGATTTTAAAGATAATTCAGTTGGAAGTTTAAGAATGTGCTCTACTTCACTTGTTATCTTATTTTGGTTCGTTTACCTTTCATTGAAATCAAAATCAGCGAGAATGTAAAAGTTTGTAGTTGCAATTGTAATTAAACGAACTCCAATAAAAACGTTTTTTTTTTGTTTTCATCTACGCAGCTGAAGATTTTTCAATGGGTTTTGTATTGAAGGATAACACAGCTGAGACTTGAGTTTTAACATGAAAGCAGGAAAAAGGCATACATATACAAATGGCTGTAAATTAAAATGTTCACTCATGCGATTCACACAGAGATAATCGCAGGAAAAGAGTTATTTTCTTTTGGAAAGCAATATGCAGTTACATTTCTCCCAGTCTTTTTTCGTAACACTTCCTCTTGACTCTCTACTGTTATTAATGAATGCAGTGTTCGCTTAACAACAAGCGTTTGGATATACGTATTGCTGGCTGTTTTTTACTTAGATTTTATAATTTATTTTTTGTATTTTCATATTTGATAGTAGGAGATTAAAACATTTTAACAATTTATTTTGGAATACTACTGGAATATCATAGTTAATCAAACAGACCAAAGAAAAAAGAAAAGAAACCATCAAAGTAATCAGTACATTGTAAATCATAACAAAAGAATGTCATTTGTTACGCTTTATTTAAAAACACAAGAAGAATTGTTGTGAAGTTATTTTGATTTATTTAATTTAAAAAAAAGTTGAATACAGTTTACACTTGACTGGTTCTCTTTTATTGCTAGTCATCATTTATTGATAGTCGTCAGTTAGAGATAAATATACAAAATAATTAAGCTGTCAGGAGATACTAAATTTGTTTTTGAAATCAAAAGTATTTAGTTTTTAAAACCATTGTAAAACACATGAGTGGTAATGAAGGAAATAACTTCTGTTCTCGGAAAACGGCTAATAAGTCTTTCTAACGCTGGTTCATCAATGAGGAAATTAGATTCGTAGTTTATTTCCGAAGCTATTATTTGAATATGAAATGTAAAATCCTTTCATTAGGAAATGGAATCTGAATGAATTCTGGAGATTACACCATTTGTAGATGATTTATTGAGTAGAACATTGAAAGGCGTATGCATGCTTCCGAGCATACACATTTTGATGTATATAGTGGAAGCCCAAAACTAATGTTTCATCAATTATATACATACATATGTATATGACTAAAAATAGATAATATTAATAATCCTTACTTTACCGACGACTATATGATTATAAACAGACAATTTTCTTAAATGTGTTTAAAGTCATTAGTGGTTATAATCCGCATTCATTAAGTTCCTATCAAATGCACCAAGACCACAAATATAATATATACACTGCTGTTAAGTACCATGGTTGGCTTCATTAATTCGAGCCGGTTTCCAAATAAGGGTAATTTATGATCATTGCGAACAATGCCACAAAGATTGATTATATGTGGGGTGTATCTTGTGTAAGTGTATTATTTTTTAAAGCTCAACAGATAATTTAATCATTTTAATGAAGTGCATGCTTCAAACTAGTGTGCAATAATTAGCATCAATAAATAGCCACTAATAAGAACATCCCAATACTCTCTATCTATAAGATCAACTAATAGTATATAAACGTATGTGACAATATTAACTGCGCTTAATGTTTGTGTCAATGTACAAATAAAATAAACTCTCCTATAGTAAAATTCATACAAAAAGATAAGATAAAAGACCTCACTTCGATTGACAAACCTAACCTACATATACATATAACCGATGATAACTGTTGAAAAATCAAAAAAATTTATTCGCAATGAAATTTTTTTTAGAAACTAGAAGCAAGCTCTGCTCCCTTCGCTCGCCAACACCTCGCTGCAATGTTTTTTTTTTATTCTATCTCTCTATTATAAAAGAACATTTTGTGACGCCGGAATAATTTTTGAGCTAACTACATAGTTTTAGGCTACTGGAAGACTTGGTATTTTCGCTTTGCCGAAAACTATACACTTAGTTCAGAAATTATTCCGGCGTCACAAAGTTTTCTTTTATAATAGAAAGATAAGTTTTTGGAATAAAACTTTTAGGTCAGAATCCACACCGAAGTGACGGCGCAATTGGAAGCGACCTTAAATACCTCGAGGTGTACTTTTATTTACAATCAAACAAAAATAAACTTGATATATAGAAATTATATTGTGGACGCTGTTTCTAATTTCAAGAATAAACTAATTGTATGCAACCTAAAAACTGCAAGTTAAACCTAAATCGATGCGACCATTTTACCGTAAAATGCCATCGGTAGAAAGTTGAAAATTCGTATATTCAAAACAGTGAAAAAATTGGGATTATCACGACTTTTACAACATTATATTAGGTTGTGAAATATCTCGCTTCCGCCTTTTTGTCTTTTGAATTTTCCGGCTATGTACAAAGCGCTACAGAGCTCGTATCTGGCAATACATTATTTGAAAGGTGTTGACATAACCTACAAAACGACGCTATGTATGATTAGTTTGGATACGAGCTTGGTAGCGCTTTGTACATAGCCGGAAAATTCAAAAGACAAAAAGGCGGTAGGTAGATATTTGACAACCTAATATATAAACGATAAAGTTTTCCGCACAATTTTAGCTTGCAGCTTTATCTGCTAGCAGTAACTTCCTAACTTCAAGCAGTGGTACAGATCTCAACAACAGTGGTCGGCTATGTATGGGTAGAGTAAGGAAACTATTAAATTGCGAAGCATTCAGTACTAACATGACAATAATCAAAGTTAAGGCCAGACTCAACTTAAATATTACTAGTCACTAAATTTCAATACTTGGAATAAAAAAAAGTATAATGAAGTATCATATTCCATTTTCGGTCTAATCTAAAGATAATGGGATTCCAATTACTTTTTTCTTTTGCAACAGGCAAACTATCAAACTTTAAATCGCTTGTGTCCATTTGAACCCTGAAGTCCACACGATCAATTTTCACCCAACTGGTAAACAATGGATAATACTATTGCGGAAAATTGTTTTTCGTTCATTTTCAACCAATTTTCTGTAGGGAATGGCGCTGCCTATCCGCTTTTGAAACAAATATTACAATGTCGATTAAAATCAATTTTCCCTGCTACGATCGTATCCTAGTCTTAGGAGCATTATCGTGAAAGATATATTTTATTTATATGTTCACACGATAGTTTACGGATTTTTGTTGTTTGAGAGAGTCTTTCTATGGATGGTTACTATGGTTTATCCAAACATACACGAATTTCATATTTCTCTTCCTACAGTAAAAGGTTTTACCAGATTCTCTTTGATTGTGTTATTATAAATGTACCGTATAAATTGATTTAATCCTCTAAAAATAAAACATATATAGTATCTATTGAAACTAAAACTTTGTAAATATATATACATATATATAATTATGTTTTTATTTTGAAAAATATTATATGATGTACTCAGAGACGACAGATGAAGAACACACTCATCATCACCGGATTTCCGCGTGGTAGACCAACAATTATCCTCTTGTTTTCCCTCCTGCTTCTTGTGGTGTATACAGTTCCATTCAAGTTTTTCATTTTCCCAGTTATTCATGCTCTACAAGGACTTTGAACAGTAAAAGATTAAATTAAAAAGAGAGAGATTTCAATAATGGTTGAGTAACTAATCCCAGCAAAAAAGAATCTCAAAATTAGAGTTGTTTCGAATACATCTATGTGTATCTTCATATACAAAATGTATATTTTGATTAAAATAAGATCTTATTCCATGTAAACAGCCCTTCTATATATAAGGACAAAGTGCAGAAAGGCTAACAACCAGGACGACAATTTGTGCGGGAAAGCTCAACGTTAAGAGAAAACTCTGCCATTAAGAGATAAAACAGTCGGCCGACTCCCCCTATTTGGCTAGGTAGGTCAGTAACACACGAATGCGCAAGAATTTACAAAAGAACTCTCTTAAATCCGCTAGCTTTACGAACATCATATTTACATAGTTATCGCGCACATATCCCCAGTACTTTTACAAAACGATGTAAAGAGGGAATGGTAACACAAACACAAATAAAAGGCTGAAAAAGGAACAAAAGCTAACGCAAGAATCCACACAGAACTTAGCACCAGACATCACCACTGGGAGCAAAAGCATCCTTTACAAACTTTAGAAAAGTTCTTGGATGATTATGTATGCGGAGTCACTTGTTAGTTAAGGTAAAATTCGAATCGAGATGCTATGGCTCTTTTAGTACATATTAGAACGCGAACTGTAGCAGTCAAAGAAATTAAATACGTTTTAATATAATCAAAATTCAAATGAAGATTCTATAACAAGTTCTATTAACTAATCAATATACACAAAAACAAAAAAAATCACCTGAAGAAACCTAGTTACCGGATTTATTCGTACAAAATGACTGTGTTGACTTTAAAAAAAACTCTAAACTTCTTTTAATAGTGAAAATAAAATTATCCGGAAGTATTTGCTTAAGATATCCTTGTAATATGTTTTGCAATCAGAGAGCACTTGATGTAAAATAATATCAATAAATAATGTGTGTATAATGAAATGTGTGACATCAGTTGAGATATCGTCGGCCATGATTTCTCTCATTGCCAATATTTTCTTAGCAGTAGTTATAAAAGCAACATCCCCTTCAAATGAAGTTTTAAAATGATTCCAAATGAATGAGTTTAGGTGTCAGTGTTAAATTGTGTTTCCAATATATTTCTTCTTAAAGATAAAAAAATTTAACCCCCACATTTTAGTCTTTCACAAATTAAAGTGTAAGTGATTTGCCACATTGGGTGTGAAATTGTAATTGTAATAGCTCTTCATTTTGTAGTTCACATATAATACCAAAAATGTTTTTTGGGATTACTTTTGTTTTACTATGGATATTACATGCAACTTTTTGGATACACTGCACAGTTGCACAGCAATCATTAACAGAAAAAATACCACTCGGTAAGTGAACCATAACGTACGCTATTCGCCCAAAAGGATAACCTCTACGAGAACCATCCATTGGATATTTATGGAGAATATACTTCTTTTTTTCGTGCAGGTGCTATATTCGAACAAGGCACTGACGAAGTTCAGTCTGCTTTTAAATATGCTATGTTGAATCATAATCTCAATGTGTCGTCACGTCGCTTTGAACTGCAAGCATATGTAGACGTAATAAACACTGCCGATGCATTTAAATTGTCTCGATTAAGTATGATTTGTTTATGAAATGGTCAATAATACTACTGACTGATTATGAAATAAACCTATAATAGTAATAATGAATAATGATAATGTTTATATGTAACTTCGAAGCCATTGTCTTTAGAACCATTTCATTCAAAGTATTTTGCTGAGATATTAATTGCTTTGGATTAATAAGAGATGATGTTAATAAGAGATAATGTTTATACCATCACTACCAACATATTTTTTTAAGATAACAGGTAGAATATTTTTGCATTAATAAAACACAGGAAACTGAAGACCGCTTACTCCTCTAAAATTGCTACGCGATTGATAAAAACCATTATGAGACCTATCTGCTCTATTTTAGAAGAGCATCAGTTCCTCGTCCTTCTTCAAACTGAAATAGAATATCATTTTAAAATAATTTCATATATGCCAAAACCAGAGAGCCGAAAACACATGTAAAGTCTGTTACATATATTTTAGCAGATATCAAACTAATTTTCTAAATAGTATTAAAAGACGAGATAGAACCGGTTATCAGCTACTAACGATCCTTGTGATCCTAGTGATATATTTCCCTATCTCTGCTTCATATCTATTGATTGATCATTTTTAAGTGCTATCTATAAGTATCTTGAGCCTCCTGACATATGTAACATTTTATATCATAATATTATATTAAATTATATTTCATATCATAATATAGAATGTTACATTTTATATTACTTAAATATTGCTTATGCTTTTAATTGAAATAAAGGCATTACGTAAAACTACATGCATCAGAATCCTACAATATCAACAACTTACAGCTAGTCTGTATGTCATCATAATACGCATTGAGAATTGTGTCCAATTGCTCATAAAATTTTGGACTCAATAATATCAAAGATTTCAAATTAATCTAGCATAACACAACTTAGCTCTATTTCAAGTAACGCACGGTATCCATTTATCTGCGCATACTTATACATAGGCATAAGATATATGTAATTCATTTTGTTTTTATTAAAGCAAAAACCGTCATGAATATTTCAAAAATAAAGAACATTCAAAAAAGAAAAAGAAGAAATAACTTTGAATACTTGTGAATACCCAAAAACTAAAACCAAACCAAAATTTCAATAAAAATACCTTAATCAGAATAATATAAATCAACTAACTAAATCGTATGCATACTGAAATATAATTATAGTTTTTTTCTTTTTTTATGAGAATTGAATGCAAATTTCATTTGGTATATTTCATTATAAGTCAGTGGTATTACAATGACAAAGTATTTTTTAAGATCCTGTCGACACACATATTCACATGTATGTTATCCAATTTGCAGTATGTAATCAGTTTTCAAGAGGTGTTTACTCAATGTTAGGCGCAGTTTCACCAGACTCATTCGATACATTGCATTCATACAGTAATACATTTCAAATGCCTTTTGTGACACCATGGTTTCCAGAGAAAGTATGCAAAAACTTTAAAAATCGAAATTCTAAAAAATAGTACAAAAACGTCTGATTATAGGTTTTGACTCCGTCGTCTGGATTTCTTGATTTTGCTATAAGTATGAGACCAGATTATCATCAAGCCATTATTGATACAATACAATTCTACGGATGGCAAAGGATAATATACTTGTATGATTCACATGATGGTAAGTGGCATATCTGTTAAGAAAAGAAGTTTGGTACTCTGAAATCTAAATTTAAACCTTCATAATTTTTCAAATAAGATTAAAATCATTGAGTTCTTTTATCAATATTATCAATAACATTTTGATTGAAACCACTTCTATACAAATAATTATAAAAATTAAAACTGTTTTATATTGAACTGACTGCATGTGTTTTAAACAAAGTTTTAAGCAGAAACACATTTTACAAAAAAAAAACGACTTAGAAAATTCGTTCATTTATCATAACTTATAACAATACTTTAAATATGAGATATGAATTGTGGTTAGAGTAATGTTTCCTTTATCAATATTGGATAAACAAATAAATACATTAAATAAATACCACTTAAAGATTCGCACTATTTCACTATTTTTTTTTTCAAACTACTGCTTCAAATAATATGCATGTCTTTGCTATTCGCAAATAATACAGAAGCGTGATACTTTTAGACAGATTGTTGAAAATTGTAAAAAAGTCGGATTTTAATGTGGAAAAAAATATAAATACACTCCAATGTTACATCATTTTTTTTCCATCACACGTCAGTGCTAAACATTTTTTATGAATAATTTTACTTTATGTTATCATAAATTTCTTTTTTATTTGAAAATGTAAGTTTAACAAATAACTACTTTTCTTCTTTAAAAAATTGTAGTTACTATTGCTTGTTCTATTGTTTCATAGCTTCTGCGTATTAAATTCGATTAACCTTATTAGCCATGTCTGTTTAGAAAAAAACTGGTCTACCCATAGTGCTTTATGTATTATGCAATAAATATGATTTTCCAAAGATAAAATTGTACATACTTTCGTACATTTCAAAGCCCGCGCATGTTCAAAATATACAAAAAAAAATATTTTCTTTTTTCCTTATTAAAAAGGTCTCTTAAGACTACAACAAATTTATCAAGGACTGAAGCCCGGAAATGATTCATTTCAAGTAGAAATGGTAAAACGAATAGCAAATGTTACTATGGCTATAGATTTTCTCCATACCCTCGAAGAACTAAGCCGTTGGTCTAACAAATATATTGTACTTGATTGTCCAACGGATATGGCGAAAGAAATACTTATAACACACGTCAGGGATATTTCACTAGGAAGACGTACATATCACTACTTACTCAGTGGACTGGTAGGTTTCCATTAAGCTACGCAATATATAAAAGAACAAACTATAAAACTACAAAAAATTAAAACAAGGTGATGGATGATCGGTGGGAGAGTGAGGTTATTGAATTTGGCGCCATAAATATAACGGGATTTAGGATTGTTGATACAAATCGACGACTAGTACGTGAATTTTATGAAAGCTGGAAACACTTAGACCCAGTGACGTCAGTTGGTGCTGGGAGGGACTCAATTTCAGTAAGACAACAAATATTATTTACATACGAGAAAAATAAGAATAAACAAAATTTTTTGGATGTATACATAGGCTCAAGCGGCCCTCATGTACGACGCTGTTTTTGTACTGGTAGAAGCGTTTAATAAAATTTTACGCAAGAAACCAGATCAGTTCAGAAACAATGTCCAGAGACGCAGCCAGGCACTAATGCCTAGTCCAGTAAACGGAACGACACCATCGGGCGGCAATAATGTGGGAACAAGCACACGTGCCCTGGACTGTAATACTTCAAAAGGATGGGTAAATCCTTGGGAACATGGTGATAAAATTTCACGATATTTACGAAAGGTAAGAAATTCTCAAACAAACAGATATATCATATGAGTATGCACGCTGAGAGCGAGATGTTTCAACATTTTTATAAGATTATAGTATAAGCAAGCAGAAGTTGAAAGCACATAAAATTTTCGCCTGCAGGTGGAGATAGAAGGATTAACTGGAGACATCAAATTCAATGATGATGGCCGACGGCAAAATTACACACTTCACATCGTCGAGATGACTGTGAACAGTGCAATGGTGAAAGTTGCTGAATGGTCTGATGAAGCTGGGCTAATGCCATTGTCAGCAAAGTACGTGCGCCTTCGACCCTCCGTTGAGTTCGAAAAGAATCGCACATATATTGTTACCACCCTCCTCGAAGAACCCTACATAATGAAGAAAGCTGGCCTCGGAGAACAATTTGAAGGTAATGATCGCTTTGAGGGTTATTGCAAGGACTTAGCCGATTTGCTTGCTAAGAAATTGGGCATAAATTGTAAGTTGTTATCATATTATACCTTCCGAAGTACATATACATATATAAGTGTTTTTTTTTTAAGATGAACTGCGTTTGGTGAAAGATGGGGGTTACGGCGCTGAAAATCCTAAAGTACAAGGCGGTTGGGATGGCATGGTTGGCGAACTTGTTCGACGGGTAATTTTTTTTTCCAAATATGTTTAACTTACAAGCTTTCAAACTTTTGACAAAAAATATATTATTTTAATTTTTTATTGTTTCATCATAAATATTTCCTCCAATACCAGCTTAATTGAGCAATATCAAAATCTTATTAAAAAACATACATTGTCAGTATTAGGTCAGGTCAGGTTAAGATAATTAAACTCTGTTCATCATTTTATTATAAGATGTAATGTATGCTGAAATAAAAATTATTATATTTACTATACTTATTCTTATATAGGAAGCTGATATCGCAATAGCTGCAATGACCATCACAGCCGAACGGGAGCGTGTTATTGATTTTAGCAAACCCTTCATGTCACTGGGAATTTCAATCATGATTAAAAAGCCAGTTAAACAAACGCCAGGTGTATTTAGTTTCATGAATCCTCTTTCTCAGGAAATTTGGGTAAGTTGGCATTATTATTGTGGTAAACATATTTCGCTTACTCAAACTGAAAAAAAAGACAGAATAAAAATATGAAAATAGTTAAAACTGTGCTTCGAAAATGATAGTCACTAAAATTAGCTCCAATACGTCTAATGTACGCGCAGGACAGCATAGTAGTACAAAAAAGCAAAATAAATCATTATGACCTCTTTATCCTGGAAGACGTGCAATAGTAATCTAATAGTAATAATGTGGTATAAGAAATGGTTTCTTATTTGGTAAATTTTTCATCTAAAAAAGCTAAAATTATCTTTTCACCTTTCTGATAATGTAAGTAGAAAAAAAAATATTTATTTTATTTTAGGCCAAGAAATCGTTCTTTATTTTTTTTTTTTTTTTTTTTCAAATTTCAATTAATAGTATGTATGTACTGGAAAGAAAGTGTGTTTTTTTAGCTCTCAACTTTTACATTACTAAACAAAGCGTAATTAATACAAAGGTAAAACAAAGTGAAAGTGACATAGTGCCAATTTCTATACTAAGTGGAAAAATTGGGTATAAAGTCGCTTTTGAGAATGTCGGTGAGGAAAGTATCTCGGCACCAGCCTGAATAAGTTTGGGGTTAGACTTCATAAACTTAAAAAAAGATGTTCTTTACCAATTTGAAGTAAAAATATATACCCATCCATCTTCTAATATCTCCAAAAAAATGACTAAAACTTGGAAAAAACAATGTAACCGTGAAACATTAATAGCAAAAGTTTGCTGATCATAAGAAGTATTATCATTATTATTAATATTGCTACTTTATTGAAATATAAATAAATTACATAACAATAGCAAATTGCGTTTTACCTACCAGGAGTATCACCTAGTACTATTATAATTAATTAATTGCACAGTTCTTGAGGCAATTAGTCACCTTCGCATTGCACCATCGAATCATTGAGGAAAACGCTTCTAATCCAAAAAAAAAAAACAAAAACAACAAAAAATAACTAAATCTAAACAATTCAGGAACTTTGTTCCTGAGACTACTGTATACGATAATAGAAAAACTTTAAATCCTTTTTCAGGTAAGTGTCATCTTTAGTTACATCGGAGTCAGCATTGTCTTGTTTTTTGTTTCGCGCTTTTCTCCGTATGAATGGCGTCTAATTCAATATTCAGGTGAGACAATTTTTTCGGTGTGCAAAGCAAGGTACAAAACTAAATGTTTTTAAAAAATTTTTTTAGACTCAATAAATCCTCATCAAGATACAATTCAAACGCAGCAGCAACAGCCAACGGCCGGGGTGGGAGCTACGTTTGCCTCACCCACTATAGTTGTAAACGAGTTTAGTATATTGAATTCGTTTTGGTTCTCTTTAGCAGCATTCATGCAACAAGGATGCGACATATCTCCACGATCAATATCTGGGCGAATCGTCGGTTCTGTCTGGTGGTTCTTTACGCTCATTCTTATTTCTTCCTACACAGCAAACTTAGCAGCATTTCTAACAGTGGAACGGATGGTTACACCTATTAATTCACCGGAAGATCTAGCAACACAAACAGAAGTACAGTATGGTACCCTTCTTCATGGGTCAACATGGGACTTTTTTAGAGTAAGTCCGTAAAAATTCTAATAAAAACATGTTTCTTTACATTCTTCTTATCCCATACTTCTACTTAACTATCCAGCGCTTGGCGCTGTCTAAACGCATAATACTAAAAAAATATTTTCGTTTGGGTTTTTTGTTTTGTTATATGGACCACAATGTCATATATACTTGCACTGGTGGTTAGTATTAAACCTTCACTTGAAAACCACCTACTGATTTAAAAAAAGGTACCAAACTTCGGCATATAAAAAAAAAAGAACCAATTTTTGTTTCTTTATGTAGGTGCATTGCCTTTTTCTAGTCCTATTTGCTAAGATAACAGGACTGCGTTCTCAATTCAAAGTAGCCACAGAAAAAATATATTTTTCCATAGCTTCGATCAAGAATACTATTTATTCTTTCCACAACAAATTCAGCATCACGACTAGTCCTACACCAAAACAAGATTCAATTGATCAAGGAAATCAAAGCTAATGCTCCGAGACACCCCTGTTTAATTTTGAATCTTGTCAATTAAAATATTTTAATACGACCCGCTCAGTGCACAGACTGATTAACACAAATTTTTGAAAAATCTTAGATTTAAGTGTCAAAACATTTGGTATAGTCATAATTTATTATATTTACAACAATATAATAATAATAAGCTCGACTCCTTTTATTTTATTTACTTATTTCTTTCGTTTTTTTGTAAATAGAGATCACAGATAGTATTACATAATAAGATGTGGGAATACATGAACTCTAGGAAACATGTCTTCGTAAATTCTTACGATGAGGGAATACGTAGAGTGAGAACATCAAAAGGCAAATACGCCTTACTAGTAGAGTCACCTAAGAACGAATATGTTAATGCTCGGGAGCCGTGCGATACAATGAAAGTAGGAAGAAATTTGGATACTAAAGGCTTTGGCATAGCAACGCCTATAGGTTCACCTCTGAAGTGAGTAAAATAGTTAATATATTTGTGACCATTAAAACAATAAGGTAATTTAATTTCTAGGGATCCAATCAATTTGGCTGTTCTCTCTTTAAAAGAAAACGGCGAGCTAATCAAGTTACGAAACAAATGGTGGTACGACAAGACTGAATGCAATCTTAACAAAGACAATCAAGAAACATCGCACAATGAGTTATCACTGAGTAATGTCGCTGGTATATTTTATATTCTGATTGGTGGTCTCCTTGTAGCTGTCTTTGTGGCTATTGTTGAATTCTGTTTTAAGAGCAAGTCGTCATCATCATCCTCATCGTCGTCAACAACCGGACCTCGCCACCAAAGAAATTCTTTATCGGATGCAATGCACTCTAAAGCGAAATTGACAATTCAAGCAAGCAGAGACTATGACAACGGAAGGGTGGGGGTGAGTGTAATTACAAATAAAATATATTTTATTTGTTTAGTCTGCTACTTTCTAATCAGAGGGGACGAATTGATCATTTTATAAGGACATTTACGGTGGCAATAAAATAGTAGCTTATATTGACAAAAGTGATTTCCATGTTTTTCAATGGATATTCATTGGAGCTACTCTAGTCTTATTGGCACAGGTTTTATATTTTAAAAACGGGCAACTATTTTTTCACAGAATAAAAAGAGGAACACTTCAAGACTACAGACTACAAGTTAATTGTATTTATTGGCAGCTTTTAGACAAATGTTAATAGGATACTAACAAAAAGAAAATCAAAACAATCAAAACAATCAAAAGTCCAATGGTCTATTTCCTTTATTTTAAAAGACAAAGTAAAATCATTCTAAAAGATTGTAACATTTTTGTTTTTTTTTGTTTTATATTTATGTATAGATTTTTATTCATTTTATTTATTATTATATCACCCAGTAGTTTGTGAGCAACGTCTAACTAATAACAGGTTATCTCGAATTGTATTAACTTTCAGTACTACCCACCTGCACAAATTAATGCCAACGCTGACACAGATTCTATGCACTTGAATGCCCACGGCCAAGTTTGACGTGAACATGCGCAGGAGTCACGCCTTTGACGCACTCCTTGCGCACCAACAATTCGGCGAATAATGGCTAACAGCAGACAGGAGACTGAGAAAATGCTTAGCAACCACGATGGTCTTTCAGTTGGAAGTCAAAATAACACCTTAAGTAGGAACCCAGACATAAGTAATCCCTATGCTAAGTAAACTAATACTAAATGGGTGTATTGAATGTAGATTCATAAGTTTTAGTACTGTTTTAAGCATCACTTCTTTTAACGTACAGAAAACAAAAAAAATACACACTGAATGGTGAACTGGGCGTTATTTTGCTATATGTAGACTAAGAAGAACTGACTATTGTTATGTAAACATATAAGGTTTAAAATACTACCCTAAAAAATAAAAAGCATAGTTAGAAAGACGAAAAAACAAAAGGTAAAAATACATGCAACTTTTTACAATAATTTTATAGGTATAACTATACAAGAAAAAAATACAAAACTTAATCCTAAAAGTAACTGATATGGGATTTTATTTTCGTTCTACACTTTTTAATGTTTTTGTGCCAAAATGTATTAGTTTGATTAGGACATGGGCAGTGTAATTACGAAAAATCTGTAAAAAGTCATCAAAAAATATAAAAGTCAAAATCACTGCAATGCGTCCACAAATAAAAATGTAAGATAATCTATAGTCAAATAATATAAATATATTTTTTTTTATAATACAAAACATCACATGATTAATTTGTTCACATAACTGTGCCAAACGTTTAACAAACAGTTTACCGAAAGACTATGCCTTTTAGATTAAAAACAAAAAATGATTACACTACTAATTCCGATTACTTTGCTAAGAAAAAAATAAATACTTACATATATATTTTGTATATACGAGTCTTTATAGTCTTCAATGCAAAGCAAAAGCTTAAATGAACAAAGTTGTTTATGTTTCAATGTTAAACTTTGTTATTATTTCAAATATATATGACTATTGTTTAAATTAACCTAAATTTATTCCAACACAAATGAATTAAAGATCTACCTTGCAGGTACATAGAAGTATCTATTGCTAATAATATGTTAACTTGTCATAAGAATACAAAACCCTGCATTTATCTTTAATTCAACATGACTGAAAATTTAATTAGATGATTTTTTAATGATTATAAAAAGAGAATTCAAAATTTAGGAAATCTTATTCTTTGTTTCAAAACAAAAGTCAACATTGTATGAATAAAAAACCGAAAATAAATCAAAAAGTTTTCACATTTCAATCAAAATGTTTTGTAGAGATAGATTATAATATGTAGAAAGAAAGTGAACGTAGGCAACTAAAACATAACTATATATAAATGTAACTTAACATATGTCCTTTAAAATAAAAATTTAAAATAGATTAAAACACATATAATAACTGTCATTAACATCATATCCAGGGTTGAAATTTAGAAAAGAAAAAAAGTAACAACGGTCAAATAAAAAGTACGATTCTTTTTTGTACTTAAAATTAATTTAGTTTTAAGTGAATTGTTATATACAAACCATAAAATTAAAAACTAATCCACTAAGAAAACAACTTTTAATAAAACAAGAAAATATATATATATAAGAAACTTTGTGCATTGTGTTCATGTTACAATAAAATAGTCTTCGCAAGAATATCTGCAATCTGTCTGTTTAAAGAAAAGTAAAACAAAAGTATGCTTAGATCATATCACTGTTATTGTTTAGTGTACTGAATGAAAAACAATACTTTTTCAAATTTTTTAACGTATAAAAACTGCTTTATTTTTGAAAATAATCTGAAAGGGCTAGGTGGGTATGAATAAATCGTGTAGTCTGAACGGTTCATGACACTGTCCCTATATTTAAAGCTTACTACAATAACAGTTTTAGTTATATTGTTGCTACGAAAAAAAAAAACAAATGAAAGATATTAAAATTTTTACATACGTTTTATTTTCAGCATTTAAAAACAAACACAAAGACTTTGAATCCGTTATAATGTTATCTTTGTTTTGAATATAAATTAATTATTTTGTATTATTGTTCGTTTATTTATTTGTGAAGTATTGACTTTTGCTCTGCAATAGAATTTCCTTCCATATAAATATATGGAATATAGCAGTGTTAAGAAGCTTGGAGCCCGTTTTATACCGTAAGTATCGGAGCACAAATGCTTAATGGGATATGAAACATTGTCAAGGTATGTTCAATGTGGAAAAGCATTTAAGCCCGTTTTGGGTAGTTATTCTACTCCTTCCTACCAGAAAAAGTAAGTTTTTCTATGATGGCGCAATCAATTTTTTTTTCCTGTTTTTCTTTAGTTTGAATTGAGCTTTCAACTTCACATCTACATCACTATGGTACGTACATGAAATAGGTAATAGAATTATTGAAACGACGAACGATTTCTGCCATCTGGTGTAATGCAATAAATCTTTGCTTAGTGTATTTACAATTTATCTATCGCCTTGTAAAAAAAAATAAATACATATTAATATAAGTTATATAAATTAAAATAATAATAGAATATCATGGATGTAACATTAAACTCAGTATTTCCTATAGCAAGTGAAAATTGCTTAATCGTCTTTTTTACCACTTAAGATTTTATCAGAAATCTAGTTTCTTTCTTCTCTTAGCAATTAAAAAACAATGATTGTCAGAGGATTCAAGAGGTTTCCCTCTGACTAAATATATTGTATTTCTACATTATATTACATTTCAGGTTTCGATTGCTAGCCCATAACTTTTAAACATTTCTTTCCGCCTTCTCTTCAAACTTCAAAATTAAACTCATCATTCATCATAAATAATTATCGTATTATATAACAAACATTTTTGTTCTGCAAGATTTTCTACGCACCACTTTCTTCGTCCATTAATTCACAAAACATGGATGAAAAATGTAAATAACTGACAAAGTTACTTTAAGTTTATAGATAACGAAAGGACAGTTGCGACATTCGTATGAATTTTGATGATGCACCCAAACTGGTTTTTTTTTAAGTGAAAGAAGAAGAAGAGTTGAATTGATTGAGAAAAAAGAATTGACATATAAGCTCAAAAACCTTTTCCATGATACTTTCTTTTAAAGGACAGTTAAACTTCAATTCCAACTAAGTAATAATAACTGAAAAGCATACAAATTGAACAAAAAATAGGTGCGAAAATAAGGAACGGTTTTTTTCTTAAGCAAACCGAGCACGGGTTTTGCTTTTTTTAAAAAAATGTTAACCAGATATCAGAAATGATTTCTTACTTTATTTTCGATCTATGAATGTAGTTTCATAAGGTTTTGAATAGCATATTATGAAAACGACCGACGCAGCTTTGCCGGTGTTCCATTTATACAACTGACCGTGAACTAAACAACTGAGAGTTTCCATAATATTCCATATTCAAATATTATTAAAGTACTCTGCAATATGGTAAAAGAACATGCCAACAATCTTCTTCTTCTCTATATATAAAAATCAATGTTTGTTTGTTTGTTTGTTTGTCCTTTAGAGACTTCTAAATGGTAAGAGATAGACCGTTCATGTCTTTGGCAATTTTGTTTAGAATTCTGTCAATAAGGTTTTGGTACCAATTTCTTTTGGGGGAGATGGCTCCAATTGAGGTGACATGGGCGCTGACTTTCAAAGTTCGCTTGATCCTGTCGAGCGGTATATCAACCAAAAGGTCTTTGAAAATGAGATTGAGCTTTCTTTCGGCTCCCATTGAGGTGAAGTGGGGGTTGACTTTCAAAGTTCGCCTGATCCCGTCGAGTGATATATCAACCAAAAGGTCTTGAAAAATGAGATTTCAGGTTTTGTCGTTGAAAAGATATGAAGCTCCAGAGTTGGAAAAAGGGTGTCCCCTCTAATTTTCACACCGTTTTGACTAAAATTCTGGAAAAATCATGTAAAATCCGTCTTAATGAATACTTTCAATTCAAGAGAGAATTATGTGTTAAACACATTCGGAGTTTTTAGTTGATTTATTTTATGCGTAGCAAGGCGCGCCGGGTACAGCTAGTACTATATAAAAATGCTCAGGGGAGAGTACGATAACTTTGGCACCAACAATTTATGATGGGCTTCTCAAAACAAGCATTTTTTGCTTTGGGAGGGGGGTCGATCAACAATTTTGTATCAATTTGAACAATTTTGTATGAACTGTTTGGCATTTTACCGCTCAAAGAAACCTTTGGAAGCCGCGAAGCAGTCCACACACCGTGTAATGCACGCAAGCGCCTGCGTTGAGTTCCACGAAGCGGGCCACCCACCCCTTATATACACAACAGTAATAGTAACTTTCAATTTTCTCACAAATAAGATGCCAAACTATTAGGTTTTTGTGTTCGATATACATATAAGTATTAATCACAAAATCTAATTTATCACTCCATTTCACAATTTGGGAATTGGTTTAAAGTTTTTTTTTTTTATCAAAATTGGGAATTCGCATGCGAATTTTTCAAGAACTATGCAACTTAGATGTAAGATTAAAGAGAAAGTTTCTGACTTTCAAAACTCTTACAGTACATCATTGTAAGTGCTGCCGTTGTTTTTTAATAGTTTTTATTTGTATGTTATTTGGTTTTTTTTAAATTGTCCCTTCCTCCTGAACGGGCGTGGGAGACCCCCCCCCCCCCCCTCGTGTAGTAAAAAATACTTGTTTTTGACCATTCTACAAAAAAAGCGGCAAAGTTGTCGTACTCGTACCAAACGCCTATAACGAAGTGCACAGAATAAGTAATGTATATTCCGAATTTGAACCAAATCGGTCAAGCTCTAAGCCGTAAGGAAAAATTACAAACACCTCAGCATCCACACATTCAAACTTTCAAATTTGTAATATTATTGGGATTCTGTTGTTTACATGCTATATGTATGTATGCATTATTTTTATTTAACATCCTTAGTGATAATTACGTATGAAATCTTAATCTATCTCCTAATAAATCTCTGAGAAAAAGCTTAAAGTTTCTTGGGATTTGAAGCACGTAGCATGGCAACGTGAGGTCAAACTCTTCAGAGCAAAAGTTGTACAATATTCTATGACGTCACATACTATAGCAGGCATGTTACTTTTCATAGACACCATACTTGCAATTGAATCATCATCATGATCAACCTTAATACAAAAACAAACCCCAAATACTTTGTGGTGTATGATGCATGCAGTACTCCATAATTTTCCCAACATTCTACCAACAATACTGTTAATACTATATTATAAAGCTTGCTAATTTTTTAAGCATCCTTTGCATGGTATAAGCATTTGCAGTGGAAGAAATCAATAAAGCCTCCTGTAGAACTGTAACTATTGACAGGTCTCCGTAACGAAATTCCCGGGGTAAACGCTTGCGCGTTCTTATTCTTTAAACATTTATGAAAAGTCGTAGGACTAAACACTAGCAGCGTATACCGAAACGGGAACACTACAAACAAGCTTCCTTGACCATACTGAAAAAAAAAACAAACGGAAGGTAAAAGTTCATTTCTGTTGCTACTTTTTTAACTGCTACAACAAAGATAGATTACATATGGTACATTACAATATTAACTAATATACCTTTTTTTAAGTGTGTCATCTTTTTTTATTAATTTACAATTCAAGAAAAGTTTTAACATTTGTAAACATACCAGAAGTAGGGGCATGGAGCAAGCTTTCATACGATAGCTTTTAACATTGAGAATCAAATTGAAGGATTTATTTTAAGCAATTGTGCGGATTTGTGCGGATTTGTGCGTACATTATCCATTCCAATATTACTTACAAACTAAAAGTCTATAGCGTTAACGTCATAAAAATAACTGACAAAAATACTAACCAAAAACAGGTTGTCTTGCTTTAAAAAATGAAGATGAGTACATAAAATTTGGTATTGTGCTTGCGTGATAGCGGTCGCGCAAAATTTGAGATGGTGTACTTTTAAACAGCAGCAGGATAGCTTTGGATATAGAAGTTTTATATTTGTGTGCTCTTTTGCTTTTGTGTAGGTTTTGTTCGGGAGTCTAGAGTAAATTTGCCCGGTCGCACCCTGAAATTTCTTCGTGATGTAAGTTCTGGGGCAGTCGGTCTTTGCAAATTCGCTAGTTTTTAACCTGGGATTTTGCCTCTGCTCTTAAATTGTGTAAAAAAGAGTCATAAATCTCATTTATTTGATTATCCTATCAACAATTATGAAGAATAGAAAAAGTGTTTTTTTCCATCTAAAAATAAGTAAAAATGTGTGCATTTTTCTAATAAAAAAATAAGTGAAATGAACACTGTAAAATATAATCTGTGCTAATGTTACAATATAGTAAAATAATTAAAATGTGAAGTTACATGTATTTATTAGTTTTCGTTCCATATTTGTACACACAGTTGTTCAATGTACAAAGTGAGCAATGAAATAAAACAAATATTCTTGTTTCCAAGTTTCCAAGTTTGTCACTAAGTTTAAAAATCTACAAATCTCTTAAATACGGCTAGGAACTTTTTTGAGTCCTTCTATTGGGAAATTATACTTAAAATCCAAAAGGATATCGGTTTTGAAAAGATGATAAAATAAAATTGAAGCGCATGCCTTAAAAAATTCTATACCTGAATTATTTTAGTGTTTTATTATTTTGCTTAAATATACATTTTGGACTACAAGCAAGCAATAAACAACTCGATATGTACATACACATAAATATATATTTATATACACATATCTGCACATATACATTTTTTTTTT
Source organism: Syritta pipiens (assembly GCA_905187475.1). Lineage (NCBI taxonomy): Eukaryota > Metazoa > Arthropoda > Insecta > Diptera > Syrphidae > Syritta > Syritta pipiens. The sequence goes on along the minus strand of LR994574.1, from coordinate 110,106 downwards.
GTCTTGTCTTTTCAAAAAAATCTTTGTTTTATATTTGACTGAGCTTTTCTTTGGATAGTTCTTTTTGAAAAACTGAGTGAAAACTGTGGTAACAAGAAGAGAGCATGTACAGTATGGGAGAGGTGATATGCAAAAACACAAAATAAATACAATAATGACCTTATTCGTCTGTTTTCTGTGTTATTGCAAAGCTTCGTCCTTTAACACACATACTTCTTTTCGTACACATCTACTTCTCTTAGCTTTGAGTATATTCAATACGTTACATATTAGTGTTCATGTGTCCCGCCCAGGTTTCAGTTTTATCTTGCCTTTCTGATTGTTTTTTTAAATATTTACTATGAGCTGTCAACTACTAATTAAAAAAAAAACAATTCGAAGAAAAAAAGATACAAAAAAATTCCATAGAAACTAAAAGTTGTTAATAATTATTTCCTTATAATGATTGCTCAACAGTGTGATGCAACTATACGAGTGCGTGTCAAAGAACAAATGAAATTAAACTCCAAACAAAATTAAAAAGACGGGCCAAAAACACGTAAAAGAATAGTGATATGACTAAAAATGGAGTGCAACAACAACGCAGTGATAGGAAATTTAAAACCTTCCAGTTACAGCCTGTCCATCACAAATATTAAACCAATTTTGGAAACCTGCAGGCGGTGAGATGATCTTGTGGGCAAACGTAATTGGATGACAAAGTATTGTTGTACTGTATAAGGGATACAGTGATACGTAGTTGGAGACAGAGTAAAAAAAGACGACATACTAAATAGAATAACAAATTGGACAGACGAATCACTTCAGTACGAAAAGGCTTTTGAGGCAGATCCCTTTTCCTGCCAACTCTATTACAACCCTTATTTCATTCGCTTTTCAACACCAAAAACGCTTAAACGATATAAATAAATATAAAATGAGTAAATCAATAATAGAAAAATTCAGCATAGCGCTGCCAAGAGCTCGATTAATTACTCTATGGGTGGCATTCAACCTTGCTTTCATACTGCAGGAACCTTCGAAAAAACTGGCTTCTGTCGATGCAGCGTAAGTATAACTCTTTTATAATATCCAATTTTGAAATCATCTAAATAACACCCAAAATAATATTTTTAGCCATGCAATATAACTTCAGAATATGCATAATAGCCGTTATATTAACTCATTAAATCCTTTTTACTACTTATAATCACTTTGACAGCTCTAAGAACACGTAAAGTATCACTTGAGAGCAACTTAAGGGCATGCTTGCTGCAGCAATGGAAGAACAACATTTTTGCTTTCATCTTAAGTTATAAGTGAATTATCTCAAGTAGAATCTTTTAAGTGTACTCTTTTGGAATTTATCGATAGACGTCAACATCGTATGCATGTCATCAAGTCCTTTTTGACTTGATCTTCTTTTAATGTCTTTTAATAAGACAGTGCCAAATAAGAATTTGTTGTTTCTTCCAGCTTTGTAAATATTAACGTATTTAATGGCAAGCTCTCAAGCCATAAAAAGCTTTACATTATAGCTTTCGTTAGTTACGCCGTGGTATTCTTACGTGTATAAATAGTGTTGGTGATTGGTACAACCTATTTCTTACCTGTATTGAGTTAAAATACTATTTAAGGTGCGTTTAAGACTCAGTTAAATATGAATCAAATATCTAAAGTGCAGATTCTTAATATTAATTTCAGACAGCTTCAAAAAAACATAAATAAAAAATTCTGTAAAATATTCTTAAGCCGAATTTTCAATCACCTATTGCTTAAAGGATGTATTTCGGCATATGGAACAAAATGATTTAATATGTTTTTAACAATAGTTGCTGACAAACTTTCAGTTGAGGTTTTTAAAATAAAAAAACAACAATTGGTAGTAAAATGAATAGCCTTAGTATTTTTTCGGCTGTCATTTGGTGTAAAAAAAGGTACAAATGTGAAATTAATGAGTATAACAGCATATATCAATACATTAGAAAATAAAACAAATATTTTTTTATCTGCAATGTGCTGCTGGTTATGTTTTTATATATTGTTTTAATTTTGTTATTTAGTAATTTATTTATTTTTATCAAAAAGAAAGTGGAATATTGGAATATGAATTAGACAGAAAAGAGAACTTTTTACATAAATTGTTTATACTTGTTTTTTTTGTAATTTACTATTGCTTTTGGCACTGCAGCAAATATGCAACTCCGTTTCTTTACATAGCCACAGAAGAATTCATTCTTCTACAATTATATTTTATTTTTTAAACTTGATTTACATGATAAAACTGGAAAATGCTTATATTTATTTATACTCGTATGTGATAAAAACGCGATAGGAAACCGCAGTTAAAGTAGACTACAGCTGGTCACTTTGCACACATTGCCACTTTTCATATTCTAGGTTGTTTATAAGTTATGTCCTTTGCATTTCATGTTCTCAATTCTTTAAGCAAACAATTAAACACAATAATTTAAACATTTATGTTATTTATTTCAGAACGGGTGGTGGAAGTATGTTGGGTGATGTCAACATATCTGCTATTTTGGATTCCTTCAGTGTAAGCTACGACAAAAGAGTAAGACCAAACTACGGAGGTATGTAATTTTTTATATTATTGAAACAAATTTAATCTTAAAATTGCAAATATATCGTAGTAAAAAAAGATAACTAATACTTTTTAAGAATGGAAAGTATATGTATATCATAATTTAAAGGCAACCGTTTGAAATTCAAAGTTTTTTTTAAATTTTTTTTTATAAGCAGAATAGAAAAAAACACCCAAATTAATCGATGAAATAAGTGATATTTAATTCGGGGAAGTTTATTACATTTGGTTTTATAATTTAGCAACGCTACTTTGGTCAGAAAAAAGTGATACGAAACTTTAACTGTACACAATACAAAAAATAAAAACCTTTACATGATTAAAAAAAAGGAATAGCTAAATTCTGTTCGTGTTTCAGGACCTCCGGTTGAAGTTGGAGTCACCATGTATGTGCTATCGATCAGCTCGCTGTCTGAAGTGAAAATGGTACAAATTAGACCATGTACCTTTACCTTGTTTCATACACGACATATATTTCTGTTCTTAATTATTTGTATTTAGACTTTGTTTAATTTTGTTAGAAAGTCGTCTAAAGTTTTTCTATTTGTTATATATTATTTCTAATTTCTTTGTATTTAGTTTAATATCTTTTTGTCCTTTTGTTTGGCCATTCTAAATGTACTTATGAATATGGTTAATATTATTAATCTCATCTTACATAACGTGTTATGTCTTTTGCTAAATTATTTTACCTTGTTGATAAATTTGTTAGGTTTTTGCCCATCCAACAGAAATGCATTATAAGAATACACTGTATGTTCGTATTCAAATCTTAAAACATATTAAGTTAATATCAATGTTGAGTCATACACAAAACTTTTTTCCTTGAAATGTAAGAAAGTTCTAAGCTAGCTCTGTTTTATCTGATAGGCTTTAATTCAGGCCCCGACTGATTTTACTGTCTCTTAAAGTTTGTGTAAAGGCAAGCCTTCTGCATCGACAACACTATAGGATTGTTTTTATTATTATTATTATTTTTGTTTTTATTACAATTTTCAACATCAAAATTGATAATTAAATAAAATTTTATTAGACATAGAGAAATAAGTTCTTGCGCAGCCTCAAAACACTTTATATCAAAATAACTTTTTAAAATGTACAAAACTAGTCTTTGATAAATTCATAAATTATTCATTCCCAATAATTATATAATTTCATTACAAGCAGCTGTGAATATATTTTTTTATTAACATATCTGTTTCTAATATATTTTTGTTTTTCGTTTTTTTTTTTTCTTTCGGGCAATGAAATGTGGAAATATATATAAATAGTTGACGATCCATCTGTACTTTTTACTTGACACTTGCTAAATACTTTCATTTAGAAGATAACAGCGGTTTTCGGATTTACCTACACGTATGATGAATCTTCTCAAAAATCGTTTCTGGTGAAATCAATGTTGCAAACAACTTTATAATGTACTGTTTTACTTGGAAAAAAAAAACATATTAATAATATGTGTTCATTTCGCGCGATTACTTGTACTAAAATACTTGAAGAGGTACATAGTATAACAGATTGATTTGGTTTTCATTCGCGAGTTTTCCAACATTTTAAGTTTTTCTATTCTATTAAAACTATTTATATGTAACCCTTGTCAGGAATTGCTTTCAGATACAAAAAGTCAAAAAATTGGTTCAAAAAAGACAAAAAGAGCTTTTCTGTCGAAAACAAACATATAGACAGTAAAAAAAAAACTTTTATACGAAAAAAAAAACTGTTTAAAGTTATTAATTAGAAGAAAAAACATGTATGTATATGTTCCAGGTCCCCCTGTGGAAGTCGGAGTCACTATGTATGTCCTCAGTATCAGTTCGGTTTCGGAAGTTCTTATGGTACATACGTTACAATAAAACCAAAATTACAAAGTTAAACATTTTAAAGAATCTAAATTGCATTTTCACCACATTATTTTATTTTCTAAAAAAAATGGGACTTAATTGTTTTATTTTTTTAAAGTTGCTACGCATTTACATAACATTTAAATGTCTTTTTCTTTTGGTTATCTTATTTTAATCATAAATTGAAATAAATAGAAACATTTAAAGTTTATGTGTAAACAGTTAATAATATCAAACAGCAATGCAATCAATTAAATCAGAATTTTACTATAGATGTTGTTGAATCAAAAACTGTCTCTCTATAATTCTTTCTCTATTTTAATACTTTGTAATTATTTAATTTTCGTCATTTCTTGCGGGAGTTTACACCTTATTATTTATTACTTCATAGTTTTAATTTTATTGTGTATTAAATTTTTTTTTGTTTATGTTTGTTTAGATTTATTTTAAGCTTAAGTTATTACTAAATTAAATTTTAAGTGTACTTTTTTGCATCCTTTTCATATAAATTCATGTACATTATATAAACGTTCTTTAAAAACAGAAATATAAAGAAAGTTTTAATGATAAGATCAAATAACTTCTGATTGCCTAGTTTTTATATATTTATATACATAAATATGTATAGATATTTGGTCCATAAAAATGTAAGACATTTCCTTAATGTATATTACTACAGAAAATATATTACATGCATATGTACTATGTGCTATGTACTTTTATGCAATGAGGAAATATATATCTATACCTATAAAACTGGATTGTTCTGTATGTATATATAGATATATGTATACCCAAAGACTCTATGCATACTTTGTATGGATATTTATATAAAAATTTGTTAAAACACATGTTATGTAAGAAAGCAGTCCCGATTACTTTGGCTGCGCGCATGCACTCAAATAGACTATAACACATACGATACTTCAAGAAAATGGAATCTGAATCTTCATCTAGATTTCGCAGCAAATAAAAAATACTATTCTTTTATTAAGTTTTCTAAATTGCTATGCATAAAATTCATTTCATATGATCGGTAAAATAACAACACAGCTTGTTTTTTTAAGGAAATAGAAGAAGCGATTATGATAGATATAGGTATATACATACATACATATATGTATATGAGTAACCTATGCATAAATATGAATTAACAATATGGTTAAACAATTTTCAAATCTCATGAATTAAGTAAGAGTATTAGTTCGTGCTTTTATCCATCAAGAAAATAAAAAAATGTTGTTGAACTGTTGAACGGATCCGACAAATCTGATTTTCAATTACTCTAGTGCATAGTATAGCGACCTATTGCGCAAAAATTAAATCACTTCTTTTCACGTCTGACAATATTTATTTGAAATAATTATTAACAGCGTCCGTTTCTATCTTCAACCCAAAATAAATACAAATTTTGCTAAGTGCTTTTTGAAAAGATTTAGCTTCGACATTTGGTCGGATTTTTTAAATACCTTATCTATTATTTTAAACAATACGTTATTGATCTGAGTTGAGGTTTGAATTATGGGTTATACAATAGATCACAGCTTATTACTATAGAGCTGCGACTTCTGCAAGCTTCTTAAGGAAGAGCGTAACTTTTCGTCACATCTACATGAGATAGCCCTACCACTAATCGTTCATGCAGAATATCCATCATGACATTCGCACTATGGTACATGACGCTGTCCTGTTAAGTTCACATGTCGCTTGACACAAGCCAAAAATAGACATAAGATTTCACAGACCCCAAACTAAAACAACGTGGCTACTACAGACTGTTAACATCGTTTCTATCCTATTCGATAATAATTTAGCTCAAGATAATCATCAAATATTTGCCTAAGCTTTGTTCATCCCAAACCAGTAAAAATACATCTAAATGAGATTTCAATTATATATCAATAACACATTTAGAAAAGTTAGAAAACACTGCTGTTTAAAAGTCATCATTTTAAAAATACAATAACATTGAAAAACGCTCATACATAAGTACACTCATAAAAACGTACAATTCGTTATAGGTTTTGTTGTGCTTCTTATTATCTGTGTGTGTGTGCCTTTAATCGTTTACAAATAAATGAAAGGTAACTAATTATCTTTTTAATTTTTTATTATTTTTTTGATTTTTATTTAATATATTATTTTTTTGACATCGTTTACAGTTTCTGTTAATCACTTCATTAATTTCTTGTACATTGAAATAGTTTCAAGGAGTATATTATGTTAATATTTAATAAATTTGTTTGGCGAACAACCCGAGTGGAAACCAAATCAATTTTTTTTAAATTCTGGTATGAATTCTTCTAGATGCTGGTAAACATATTCGTTTTTTTATTTCCGGTTTGGTGCAATGAAGACAAAGCGCCAAACCGTTAAAAACTATAAGTTTTAGAACAAAATTTTAATTTTGGATAAATGAATAGTACAACAGGAAAAACTGATACAGTCGCTACAACTTTATGGTCACAAAACGACGTGGCTTGATTTATCTAAGCGTTTGCTGCAGTATGTTATAAAAATCTGTCTTGTTTTCCCCATTTGTTCAGAATCTGAACATATCTCAAATAGCTTATTGTATGTACTTGTACACTGAAAGTAAAATGAATCCTTAACTTAGCAGTTTGACCTTTGCTTCCCTAATATATTATTCCAAAGTATGACAAAATAAAACAAACATAAATCTTGACTTTCGAATAATTTCAGTGATTTTGTGTCTAAAGGCCTTTCAACAGTAAACACATATGTTTTCCACATTCGTTTTCGTTTTGTTAGTTTTTAAGTTAACTGTTTCAATATTACATTCAATTATAAATATTTATATTCTTAAGAATAATTTCATAAACATGTATAGATTAGAATTTTTTCTTGATTTGCTGATATATGTCGTTACGCATGACACATAGACGCTTAAAAATATGAAGTTAAACTCAAATTATGCATTGTTTTCAATAAAAACCCCTTATATAAAACAGTATGAAACAATTATATACATATATACGTATCTTTGGTGCATGAATTGTAAGTTCGATAAAAGTAAATAGTTTGGATTGACACTGGCAACTACCTTCAATTATTTTGATTACATATATTTTTTTGTTTTTTAACTTTTTTTTATATTTTTTTGAAAATAGGGATTCTTTATAGTTGTCTTTTTTTCGACTGGCTTATTCTATCGCATTATTTATAAATTTCTATTTCGGCTAGAGATTTTTTTTATAATTTTCTTATGATATTGATCATTACTTGATTAAAAATTATATTAGCTCCTTTATTTTTAAGCATGTATTAATATGGAATTCTATTTCTTCTCCGTCAAATTGGCACTTTGTTGTGAATGTATAGGACTTCACATTGGATTTCTACTTTCGTCAATTTTGGACTGATCCTCGATTAGCATATAGAAAAAGACCAGGGGTAGAAACACTATCAGTCGGATCAGAATTCATTAAAAATATATGGGTACCTGACACCTTTTTTGTAAATGAAAAGCAATCATATTTCCATATTGCAACAACAAGTAATGAGTTCATTCGCGTGCATCATTCTGGATCAATTACTCGAAGCATAAGGTAAGTAATTATGTTAAACACTTTAATTTTTTTTTATACGGATAAAAAGGGCGATCTCTAATAAATATATACACATTTACTGATTGTATGTATGATCTTAGTATCTTATGCTATAAACTAATCCATACCATACGATTTTATTTTTTTTGGACTAATTGTGTTTTAATAATCACTATGACACCTTTGATTCTTGCAGATTGACTATAACAGCATCCTGTCCCATGAATCTACAATATTTTCCTATGGACAGACAACTATGTCACATAGAAATCGAGAGCTGTAAGTAAACTTTGAAAATCCGTACAAATTTGTTTATCAATAGGCTTTCAAGTTAAACGTGGTTATTACCTAAAGTATCTAATACTGTTATAACAATAAAAACTCATTCAGAATTGTTAATAATTCTGCAACCTTCATATTGCTGTTTGTTCCACTTAAGTACACATTTAGGACATATATGTATAAATATATAATTGTATTTGTACTATTTTGGCAAAGTAAAGTTAACCAAAAATTAATTCTAGAAGTTTATTTGAATACAATATATTAAAAAACTAAAGATCGTATACCCTTATATTTAAGAAAATGGCACTAAATTCACCGCTTTGAAAAAATTTTAAACAAAGCCTATAAACCTCTATTTTAACTACACACAAGTGTAAATAATGTCGCTACCAGGTTTCAATTTCGGAAAATAATAAAACAGCAATGAAATTTTAATATGTATTTATTATTTTAGTAAAATTTTTCTCTCCAATTTTTTTTTTTTTTTTTTTTCATTTTAAATTTATTTTAACAAAGAGCAACATTAAAAAGTCTCCGAACATAGAACATTGTTTATTGGTTGGTTTTCGGTCGCCTTCTCTAATACAGCAACCGCAGAAGGTTGATTGCGAATATCGACTGGTAATACAGAAAAAAATATTTAATATAATTTGAATATATTGGTTTAGAGAGGATAAGAAGATAATTAAATATGATCTTCGCCTAAAACGACAAGAACTTATCAGATTCAAAATTAAAGTTATAAAATGTGAAAGCACTCTATCCACTTTTTTAATGCACATTATATATCATTTTGTACAGAATAGAATTCACGCCCATAGCACTTTTTATCCTAAATTTGTTTCAAATAAAATACCTAGTTATGTTTCAAAACATAATCAACAATAGGTTTACATTATACTTGTTCGTTGGCTTTCCTAAAACCAATAAGAAGTGGTTTGTTTGTTACATGTAAAATCATTAAGCAACTACATTATAATAAATGGAGCTCAAAAACATCAGCACAAACTCTCCCGAGCAAATATAAAACAAATATGTTTATTGTTTAAGTTACGTAAAAATTATAAAACGTAAGAACAAAAGTTCTAATAATTAGCTTTTGTTGTTTATCCTTTCTTCGATTAATATACATTTTACTAAACTGTATATTGATTGCTCATAATGAAAAACCTTGGCATAGAAGGAAAGATAATTTATCTGCCTAAACTAAAACTCTCTTTATTTAAATGTTGCTAATTTTATTATTTAGTTTTCCTCTTGAGATATGAGCTATTGAGTGCACAAATCGATCGGCTGCACATTTTGAAAAAAATTAAATATAGCTACCTACACAGCACTTGGTTTAGTCAAAACATATTATTATATATTTACAATAACTTTGTTGAATAATAAAAACTAACGCCATTAAACTACAAAAGTAGGCTACTGAAAAATAAGTAATTTATTTCAATACGCTATTTCATCGCATTTCCTAACAGTTTGTTTTGTGGAGTTAATCGATCTGTGCAGTGAACGGCTTATATAACACTATCGTTTTTGAGTTTGTCCTTGTAGTACAACATTTTCCCCTCATAAGACTAACAAGCTTTACTTAAAATCTTACATTACTATTAAATACCTTAATTGCCTGGCCAAAGATTCTTTGAATATGGTTTGAAAAAACAAAACTAATGAAATTGTTTCTCAGTATATATATTTCTTATAACAACTTAATTTGTGAGAAATAGCAACTGTGAATTTTAAAATCGTATTAAATTTAAAAAAATTTCATTGTTCATGTTAAAATTGAATATATAATTTGTTTGTTTTGAACTTTTTATAAGTTATTCAACTAAAAAGTATTAAGAGTTATAAGCATGCATACAAGACAAGAGGACAAAAAGGACGCCGATAAAATACTTTCTATTTTACTCTGAAAGGAGTAACAAAATCAGTATCAACACATATCACAAAAATTTTGATCGTTGATTTTAAAGCTAACTTTTAAACCAAAATGATTTGAATTGCTTTTTCATAAAGAGCCACATTCTTCTACGCAATTTTGCACAGACTATTCATTATACCATGAAATTGATATATGTTACTTCATGTGTACATACAATTTCATTCTTTACATAAATGAAAGTATAAATAAAATAAGTAACAGCAATAACACACTTAAATTTTATACAATTAACATGAATGAAAGACTGTTATTGTTTTAATTATATAAAAGAAATTGGGAATGATGCCATTTTATGTATTGTTTTGGCTCTGGAGTCGGTTACACTATGCGAGATATCCGCTACTTCTGGAGAGATGGACTGAGTAGTGTTGGAATGAGCAGCGAGGTTGAACTACCCCAATTCCGGGTATTGGGACACAGGCAGAGGGCGACCGAAATTAACCTAACTACAGGTACCCACCAAACTTGAAAACAAAAATTAAAAAAATACTGAACAATAATACACCAATTTTGAGTTTATCTTTTAATTTAAGCTTTACGTTTTATATATATGTAAAAACAACAAAAAAATAATGCTTAGATTTTATTTAAAAGAATTCACATTTACTTTATTAACATTTTTTTTGTATCTTTAATTTGGTATGTATTTTGTATATATACATATATATGTATTTTCTATGTATACATATATACATAATTTCAATGCTAGGAACTAGAAGTTTTTTCTATTTTAAAGACGAAATAGTAAAAAAAAACTTTCCGAAAATAAAGAAGAGAGTTTATAAAGTGCCTTACAATTCTCAAGCACATACTGATAATACTATGAGGTAGCGATTAGGCCATAACTTATGCTTTTGAGGAGGAGGGTAAATAAATATTTTTAGTTCCACCTTACACAATTCAGTTAGTTTAGTCGAACCTCAATTTGCCCTCAATTTATTACTGCCAACTAATAGCACTTCTGCCAATTACTACTGCCAATAAGAACAAACAGTAGCCGTAAGTTTTATGGGTATTGCATATAAAATTTCTTCAATAGATAAATATTAAATTAGATAAATATAAAGTTCTGAATGAGACTATTAATAATGAAGACTTCTACATTTGGTAAATATATATTTAATGAATTTTAAATATATACCGCAAAATACATAAACAAAGAGATAATCTGTTAATAGTCTCACAATATATTTTTTGTTTACGCATATTTTTTTTTCATTTATTGCAAAATGAACTACTATCTACTTCTACCGATACAACGAATCATCCTTCTACCGAAAAATCGACTACTAACGTCAAAAAACATATAAATAATAAATAAATAAACAAATATATTATACAATATGTGATACAGTTGGATATACCATGAGAGATATACGTTATAAGTGGAATGAAGGCCCAAACTCAGTTGGTGTCTCGAGTGAGGTATCTCTTCCCCAATTTAAGGTGTTGGGTCATCGTCAGAGAGCTATGGAAATCAGTCTTACCACAGGTACCTGTAGACGGTTACCGATTTTTATTTTATGTTCCTTCTTTTGAAAGTTACATTCCTTTATTAACTACATAAATGAACCTATAATTTCAATATTTGTTTAATATTAAAATAAATATGCAATACAAAACAAAATAACAAGTTATATTATTCATTTAGTAAATAAAAAATTTTTTATATAGATTGCATATCTTTAGTATGTTTTTCCAATAATTTTTTTTATTGTTGCCTTTTAAAATTGTTTATTTCAATCTTACATGTAACCATTAGAGCTCTTCTTAATCGCTCACTATTTAAAACAGTCAAACACATCACATTTATAAGCTAATCTCAAAATTATATATGCATTTCTTGATACCGGTGACCGGTATAATTAACACATGCGTAAGAAATCTTATCCTCTAGTTAAAGCACATAAAACAAATTTTTGGCCCAGCCTTCTACGAGCGTGTAATATTTATCTTAAATGATTCTCAGAGCATTTTCGGGCCGAATATAAGTATAGAAAAAGTAATCCAAATTATATATTTAGAGATTTTGTTCATTAACTGTTTCGCGTTTTACATTTTATTTATAAAATTGGATTGTAATCGAATTGTGTAGTTAAATACTTAAGTAAACTAAACTTTTTTAGTATCTGTCTGTCTGTACTCAGATATAAGTAGTCAAAGTAATCCCTTTTCGATAATTTTTTAATTACAAAGTCTTATGGCCCGATGGGTGTCATCTTGTTTACCTCAATAGTCCTTAACTAACCATTTTATACTAAAGATATTGCAATTACATATAATTTTTTTTAAGATATGGAACAAAGACTCTTGGAAGCAATTAGATAATATTAAATTTCGCTTAAGCATGTTACCATTGAAATAAATAGAATGAAAGTTTCAAATCACATAATAAAATATGAAAAATATGACTATATATGTTGTTAAATTAAAAGATTTATTTCATCAACAAACAAATGGTGCATGTTCAGCTATATTTTCTCGCATTAAATAAAGGAAGAATTTTTTTCTATTTATTTTCATTATTTTGTTTTTTCTCTTAAGCTACATTCATTATTGTTTAATTTTTTTTATTGCTTTGATTTATTCTTTTTGTTAAAAAAAATCGATCGCTCGTAAACATACTTACCTGTAGTTTAGAAAAATAACAGTATTCCCAGCTTATAAGCAACATTATTACTCCTTTAGTCGGCCACAAATTCAATACATTCAATTACCATAATCACAGTTCATTCACAATTACGATTACTTATCAGCTACTTAGAAATATGAAGCTATTAAGCAACATTTGTATTAAATAAATAGCAAGAAAGTTTATAACAGATGCCCTCCCCAAGCATGCCTAAAGTCAAAAAACAAAAACAGTGCAGTTACAGGTTACTTTTATATTTGCTCATAACTAAATATTATTGTTATTATTATCATTATTATTATTGCTGAGAACTAAAAACTATATATATAATTAATCCTGTTATGTTACATATATAATAATGTCCATATATCATATATAATGTGTTTCGTTGTTATTTCAAATCATGCAATTGACCACATTTAGTACAAACATGAATCTACTAACGAGAATAAACACAACTTTAAAACACTGGCATTTAAACATTATGATTTCGATCAATTTCTTCTTAAATAGGCGGAAAAGAATTTAAAAGATCAAAAATCACGTTATTTATTTTTTAAATATGTTTAATCCTTTTTTGTACTTTAATTTTTTTTTATTTAATTTTTAATTAAATTGACACCACTGTAGATTATTTTGTTGTATAAACGCTTCTTTTGGAAATGATTTTTTTTTTCTATGATTATTGTTTTAATTACTTAATCAATTAATAAATAAATCCATTCAAGACATTCAAGACAATATAAAATAAAATCTCTTTTTTTCCACAACGCTTTTATGTGTTTTGTGGAAATTTTGTATATTCTAAATAGGAAACTACTCACGATTAGCTTGTGAGATACAGTTCGTAAGATCAATGGGCTATTATCTCATACAAATTTATATACCATCTGGACTAATTGTTATTATATCATGGGTATCATTCTGGCTTAATCGAAATGCAACCCCGGCACGTGTAGCTTTGGGTGTAACCACTGTATTAACAATGACAACACTGATGTCTTCAACAAACGCAGCTTTACCGAAAATTTCGTATGTGAAATCAATCGACGTTTATCTAGGAACATGCTTCGTTATGGTTTTTGCAAGTCTTCTGGGTAAACTATTTATATAAAAATACTAAATTTTATTTTTTTTAATCCTTTTTTCTATCTCTTTAAATATCCTTTATTAAGAAAACATAAAAAATGACAAATGAACCAACAAAATTTGCATTGTATCCTGCGTTAAAATTTATGTGCAGAGTTAAAAAAATTAATCTATATATATGTATGTATGTATATATATATATATATATTAATTGTACAAACAATTAATATAAACTTGATTTTTTTTCAATTTGTGCTTAGTGACAAATTAAGTAATTAGCCAAAATAACACGAAATAAGTAAATCTATTTACTAAAGGATTTTTAAACGTTTTGCAGCCATGTTTGTACATAAAACGTTACACAAATACGCATGATACATAAAAAAAACACAAAATTAGATGTCACAATTTTGTTTCCACAAAATAAATTATTTATGAAAAATTTCTTTAATTTTGTAACAATAAAAATATATCTACATATTTAGAGACCTATATACGACGTGTATATTTTATATTCAAATGTTTATGTATAAAATATATATGCAAACATACATCCATTCGTATTTAAAAAGCAAAATCAAATCTCTTTTTTCGTATTTGTATGTTATTGTTGATTTTCGTATATGAAAATACTATCATTTTCAGAAAATTAATGCAAACTCATTGATATGCGCTTTTCCGTAAAAAAGTTTACCGAGCTTTTTTGTATCAATTTTGGAAAATAAGTTATAAATTTTACCGTTTATTAGAGGAGAGAGATTAGAGGCCTACTTTACATAAGAATAACTAAACAAACCTACACGTCTCTCTAAATAGTAATTTAATGGTTTGATAGAGCATTTTAGTGTTTCAAAGAGAAGTATTAATAAGAACAATGCTATGAAACTCCCATACATATCCTCCTAATACCATATCTTATTATTGATTAATTCATTATTGTTAGCGACCTTATGAGTTAACTCTCTGAATCTAAACGTATTTGATTGTCAGGATTCATGGCATTATAAGGTTGACGAGTTTTACACGTACAGTTCAGTTACAGTTATTACCAAGATTCTCGCTAGTGAAACATTAACGTCGAAATTTAACAAAAAAGAGTTTCAAAATAATATCTCTTCTAGTTTTATAGCAATTTAGAGAAAACTAATGAGTACTGCACTGCTTTACTTCTGTGACTAAGTGACTAAGGTTCCGATTTAATAGGATTGTATTCAGAACAAATTCCTAAGCCAATCTGATTTTTCAATGATTAATAGCCGAAAAAAGCTTCTAAATCTTAAATAATTCGAAATTAATTTTTCAACTTGCTTTTTTAAACTTGCCGCCAAAATAGACGATTCCACACACATTCATGAAAAATTAGATTTTGTTTATATTTAACTAAATTACCATAAAAGCCAGGTTTTCACGTGAATGAATATCACAAAATAGAATATATTTCAATATGATTGCGCTGTTTCGACTCCTATGATGTTAGTAGTTCTTACTCTTTAAAAGGCCGAAATCATTGAAATATCTAATCTAATAAGGATATTAAAAAATTCGGTTATTCTTTTAAAGCGCTTGTTTGATGACTTTCCATTAAAAAATATTTTCTTTAAATGATATTATAATGACAAACCTAAATTTTTCGGTTGCTATTAGCATACTATTTAAAATTTTTATCATATTTTTTTTTCTTGTCATGGTCAAAAAAATAATGTCCATCACCTACTGCACTTCATTTTATTATTTAACAGTTTTGGTTTTAATACTATGTAGCCGTGGTTAAATAAAAAAGTATGCATAGTTTATTTTCGAGTTTGTTCTAAATAAAAAAAGGTGAAACCGTTTAAATAGAGCTAAAAACGTATTGTTAAATAAGATGGCATAATTGGTAAATCATTATTTCAATGAATTTTCCATAGCCTCCACATAAACGGAACAGCTTATATTTTAATGCATAATGAAATATTTATAGAAACACATCTAATGAAAGTTTTAATTTATAATTGTACGTTAATTTCTGACTACTTGCTCTATGTGGTTCTTACCTGTTTTTTCTAACACTAATTTTATGTTCCGTTCCTGTTCAGGTGAAAATATGTCTGATACAAACTGTTTTATCGATTTTGTTGGTCATATAAAACAATACAAAAACATTTTTATTTGCTTTTTCTTTGAATTTGATTATTTACTTTTTAAATTTCATCATATCAAAAAAAAATAAATTAAAATCATATAGAATACGCTACCGTTGGTTACATGGCAAAACGAATTCAAATGCGAAAACAAAGATTTATGGCGATCCAAAAAATAGCTGAGCAAAAAAAGCTACAAGTCGATGGGGGACAACCAGCGCCAAATCCCAATCCAAGTGGGGATCATGGACATGGGCATGGTCATGGTCACAGCCATGGGCATCCTCATGCACCAAAACAAACAGTGAGTAACCGCCCAATTGGCTTTTCCAATATCCAACAAAACGTTGGTACGCGCGGTTGCTCGATAGTGGGACCCTTGTTCCAGGAGGTGAGATTCAAGGTTCATGATCCAAAGGCCCATTCAAAAGGCGGCACTCTTGAGAATACTGTAAATGGTGGACGAGGAGGTGCTAGTGGAGGTGGTGGCGGTGGTGGTGGAGGTGGAGGGGGTGGTGGAGGACCTGAGGGTGGTGGTGGTGGAGGAGATGCAGAAGCGGGCAGTGCCGTTCCTTCACATCTACTGCATCCTGGAAAGGTAAATGCTAAAATAATATTATTAGAAATTCATAAGCTAACATATTTTCTAAATTCACATTCAAGGATATAAACAAACTTCTAGGGATAACTCCTTCAGATATAGACAAATATTCAAGAATAGTTTTTCCAGTATGTTTCGTATGTTTTAATCTGATGTACTGGATAATATACCTGCATGTGAGTGACGTTGTCGCTGATGATTTAGTATTACTAGGAGAAGAAAAATAAATTAGTTTACTCTATGGATGGGACATTATAAATAATAAAAATAATAATAAAAGCAACATCAACAACACTAGTAATAATAATTATTGTAATAATAATAATAATAAAAATGATAATAATAACCGTAATAATAATAATAATATCGTTTTGGTAAAAAAAGAAATAGACATAAGATTTAAGAAGAAACTGAACACTACCATCGTAATAATATCCAGTTAATGAAATAAAACGACAAATATTATTCAAACAAAAATAGATCAGCATATATTCCCGATGCTCAGCGCATGAAAACTTTCTTCACCAACCCAAATGAAGACAAACCAAAATTATCATCAATTCAACGTCGTAATAACTAGAATTAAACATGTAACTTAGTTCTAAATGTAATGATATAATTTAGTCTAAAATGTTATTATACAATAAAAATTTTTACATACATGTTTATTATATAAATCGTATGACAATTCGCGAGTGATATAACCACTACAACACGCTTCCTAATTAAAAAAAAATACTTGTCAATAGGAACAAGTATAGGGTTTTACCCATAAAAATATTCAGTCATAACTTGTAATAAAACAATATTTGTTTGGTGATTCCCCGCCATCAGAAATTAACTTAGTGAAATTAAAAATGCACAATTATAGTGCCCGCACCAACGAACAAAATTCTAAATTGGTTTACCAATACTATTAAATAGCAAAACCAATGATAGACATTATTTTAAGAGAGCGCAAGATCAACTTTCTAATTTCTTTAACAAAAATAAATAGTTAATAAAAGTCGCGCTTCCAATACTATTTGCCAAATTTATTTATCCTTAAAATGTTTCTATCGAAACATATCCACAAATTTTAACCAACTTGCACCATCTTACGTAATTCTCAGCACACACGAAAATCATTATACTTCTTAGGTACACATATTGATTTATACCTAAGCTTTTTAAGTTATTAACCTAATATACTTGATACATTTTTTTCAATTTTCTTGACCTAATTTGACTAACGTCACCATACTTAGAAAATTTAGAACGTACAATTTTGTGCAATAAAATTCCACTTTAGTTAACCCTTATTTTTCAATTTAAGACTTCAAAGTTTTCTTATTCTACTCACTATACAAGAAAACGTACCATATAGAAGAAGCTATAGCTGTACTGCGGAATTGGCTAACATATTTTAGACAACTCAGGATCTAAAAAGTTAGGCTTTCCTTCTGGTTTGTGGATCATCAAAAAACATTCATTTTCAAAATAATTTTTAAGGTTAGAAAACGCCATTAAACTAAAAAACTTAAGTAAGTTTTTACCTCTTTTTTATATTGAATATTATACATCCACATTCAATAGTTGTTAGGTACTACACAAGCATCGGGAAATACTTATAAGGAAAATAACTTCTAACCAAGATCTTAGCATAAGTACATAAGTACCATTATTTCTGCATTGAGATCTTGAAAAAATAAAAGAGTTTAATTGAAATCAAATCCAAGACAAAAAGGATATATGTATGTAAACTAAAAGTGTTCTTCGATTTTATTTGTTTTATTTTTATCATTACTTATATTTTTGTAAATCAGTAATATCTTTTATATGGAAACATTTATTTAGCACCCATTACGAAAGTGCAATTGTTGCAACAATTAACGAATAAAAGAAAAAAAGTTGTCTTAGGAGTTGTTTTTCATTGCAACACTCAAACCTCACACTACTCAGCAAACACAACATATGTAATAAAAATATAACTACAAATCTAATTTTTTGTTTCTTTATATGTGTATACATACATATTTATGCAAATATGTATATATATTGATATATACATATATGCATACATTAAAACACATTCTGCACTTTTTCTAAGAACTCATTAGCAAACCGTATCGTTAGCAAGAAATATGTAAAATATATATTTACATGCGTAAGTGTACATACTTATAAATTGTACAAATAGTAATACTAAAAAATTTCAATTGCATTGTTAAATATTAGGTATATTTATATATATTATATAAACAAGAACTAGGGAAATAAATTTATAAAAAAAAAACTCATGTGACTAAAAAATTAATTAAGTAAAAGGGTATAAAAAATACATATAAAACAATAAATTCATATAAATTAATCGTAAAGAATGAAAACGGTAAAAAAACACATGTAAAATATTACATGTAAACAAAGTAAAAGCAATGCAAAGTTGATATCTCTTTCGCACTTCCATAGGTAAAAAAAAACCAAACTCAGTCCTTAATGCATCCTTATCAGAAATAATTTTTTTAAAAAAAACTTTTGTAAGGACACCTTTTTAAAGCCAAACGAGCTTTTATCGCAAATCTAACTATATTTTACTTATTATATTTTAGTTTCCCTTTAATTTATTTGTTTTCTCACTTTGCTTACAATCATTTTCATTTAATGAAAAGAAAAGAATAATAAATAAGACAGTTGGTTTCCCGGATATAGAGAAGCTAATCTCTTTAATACACTAAAAAATTCAAACTTACATAAGAACTTAGTTCAAATAAACTTGTGCAACACAAACACTTTTTTCATTTTTGTAATAAAAAATAGAAATAACCAAACAGTTTTAGTAGGAACGGACTTCGCAAAATATTTAAGTCTAATTTACTCGTAATGGAATTTTAACATCTAGAAAATACTTCAAACCTATTTTTTGTATGGAAGAAATATCTTCGTTTCGACTCACAAACATATTTTAAGTATGATATTTTCTTGAGCACTAAAAAATATTTCGTTTTAATTTTTTCTATTTTCATGTTTTTTTTTTTTATTATGAATTTAAATTGATTTTCTCATAATATATTAAAAAACAGTTTTATGGTCTTAACAAAAAAACACATGTATCATTCAAATATGTGCACATACATATATAGAAAGTATTGCGAATTTCAAATGCTCTTATTCGGTTTTAGGCTTTTGAGAAGTAAACTCAAACATAATATTTCAAAATTTTGAATGATTTTATCAGAGGCAATATGATTAGTATCACCTTTAAAATAAAATACATGGGTACATCTTTAAAGATGTAAAGAGTAGAACTTAGCTTTCGTTTTTAAAAATAGATAGGCACACTTACTACACACACCTTTATAAAAAGTTTTGAACCCAAAAATTAGTTCATTTGTAAATATAATGATGTAACTTCAGAACATAAGAAATAAAATGTTTTTTATATATTAATACAGAAAAACACACTATGGAAAACTTACGATTTACTAACAATGTAATAATCTCATGATCCAAAGACAACATTTCAAATAACTTAAAAAGATATATATGAATAAGGAAAAAATCAAACAAATATCGTATTATAAACAGAAAACAAAAAAATAGGTATTTGTAAAAACGAAAACAATATATAATGCATTTTATATACGATATTTGAGCATAGAGTTGTGTATTTCTTGTCAACAAACAATTAAACATGAGCCTAATATTAACAGATTGCACATGGGGAGTAAAAAGAAATACTTGTAGAGTAAAATTATTTAAAATATGCGAAACTTAAATAATGGGAAACAGTTATACCGCAAAATACTTTATTTACTTTAAAACACCATCTCAAACATCATAAGGCAGGGCTTTCCTCATCGTAATTTAACAATATGTGTATTTTTAGTTTATTAACATCACTCAAACATTCAAAACCTAACATGAGTTCAATATTAATTATCACGCACTTCTTTCTATTATTCCATTTATTATTTTGTATATAAACTCCTTCTGTCAGTGCAGTCAGACTTACATAATACTAATAAGAAATTATTCTTTTCCAATAAAAATATCAATAATTTTCACTATATCTACAAAATTTCTGTTTAACTAAACACTGTTGTTGAATGAAAAAATATCTACAACTATTGTGAATGATATATAATATAAGATAAATATGAACGCTCAACGGTTTCGGAGCCTATATAAGTTTAACAAAGTGTAGAAAAATAGACATTAAAACTCGTAAGCGTATGCATTCGATGTACTTTCGCGACTCATGTTTATACATATTAGAACACAACATTTTTCCAAAATGTGAAGAATAGCGATTTAAAGAACATAAATTAGAAACACAAAGTAGTTACAAAAATAAGTGAAACCATGAAATTCTAAAATATAATCACGTAAGTATAATATAGCTAACAATTATCTAATACAATTATTGAGAGATAATAAAGAAAATTTAAATTTATTTTGTTGCTTGTTTTAATTAAGGAATATATAAATTGTTTTTTATATCCAAACACATTTAGACACAAATTCACATATATAAAAATAAAAAGCATTGCAAACAAGCGACAAGCGAAATTTCGAAATTCTAAAAGGTTAAAGTAAAATAAACATAAACTGAGATCTCTGTACTACAAACGTATACAGTAACTACTAAAAATGTCAAAATACGCATGGATGACAAATTATTATGGACACATGGAAATAATTTTAATATACTGTCTTTCGTTTCCATTATCTATAGGTTGAATTACAAATTAATTTTTTTTCATATTCAGCAATTAACTCCAAAATTTATCAATATGCTTATTTCGCAAAAACATTGAAATTGTAATTGTTGTATACTTAAAGTCATCATTTCTTATATGTGAGCAGCTATATTATATTATACATAAGTCATCTGACCTAAAGTTCACAGATAAAACTTTAATTCATAAAAATCACAAGAACTTACACCTATCACTGGCACATATATTTACATATGTACAAATGTTTCATCTTTAATAAGTTTTAACTAATTTCTAATTTAAAACCATTTATGCAAATTTAATTTTGATTAATGAAATACTTTTGAGTATAATACACTGTATTTATTTTTAGTTCTGATAGTGTCTATACTATTCAAATTATTATTTATCCGTCCATACAATCAATGTCACAAGAGTTCCTATAACTTAAACTGTAATAACAACTCATTTATCAAAAAAATACGCATGTTTTTATTACTAACTCAAACTAAGCCATGACCATTTTTTTTTGTCTTAATCGTTATATCACAAAACTATATTTACTTTTGCTAACTAAATTTGTATAATATACTGCTCACTGAAATTCTAAATAATGCATTTAATTTCAACTGTACTTATTTTTTATATTATTTGACATTTATAAAAATAAATACACATGAGAATACTTTTTTTATTTAATGCAACATAAAAACATATTTGTTTAGTAATTATAATATGTGAAAGAGACTTGAGGTCCTAATTGTTATCCATATGCATATGTATGTATTAGTCCATGCGATAATCCGAAAAAAATCTCTTATGGAAGAGAAATAAAAGAAAGAATATATATATATATACATATAACTATGTATAGCAACTATATAAAAGTACGTATGTAAAATGATTGATCATTGATCACAATTTTTGACTGTGTTAATTTCATTGTAAAACTTACAATATAATATTAGTAAAATAATTAAGAAGAAATAACTATAAAATTAAGTTTATTACAAAGAATACGAAAGTAATATAAAACAAAAAGTGAGAAAAAATAAATTAATTTGAAATTAATGTTTTTTTTTTTTGTTTTAATTCCTTAAATAAACTATATGCTGGGTAAAATTTGTAGAATAAATGAATGCATTAGCAACGGGTAAGTGATCGTAAGCAATAAATCCGGTGAATAAATGACGGGAGCCTAATTGTCCCCCCTTTCTTCATTAAAATACTTTTCCTTACGCCCTTCAGTGACCGAACACAGTCACGTTTACGTATTCCGCCCAGCGGTGGTAGGTGGGTCACATGTTATATGAAATAATACAAAGTTAAAGTTAAAACTAAGCTAAACAAAAAAAAAGGTCAAATGTGAGTTTTACTCACCCGCTGAGGGTTTCGTTATGCCGCAAACAGATTAGTACTTAGGACATAATATAACTTAAAGGAATTAACAAATCAAAATAGCTTCTTTTCATTCCGAATGAAACTAAACAAAAGAAAATACTTTTTCCATTAGCTGAACGCGACAGGATCGCGTTTGGAGCATTTAGGGGATGATATGCCCGCAAGCGGCATTGAGACTGTCGTCAGTTCATCGTTTTTACCGAAAAACTGATCCAATTCAAATCGTTTATATCTCGAAAATTGTGTGTGAAAATATTTTTTTTTATAAAATATATTTTCATTCATTCACCGAGATCTATAAAACGGCGTTTTCGCATCTTCAAAATTAGCACATCGTTGTTTTCTCTGGTTTCTGGCCAATAACTCCGAAACTAATTGAGCCAGACTCATGGGTTTGGAAATTAGAGGAGTTTTTTTTTCAACTTTGACCCTAATTTCTCGAAAACTTAAGTTCAAAATGAAAACTACAATTGATTTTATAAGACCTATCCAATGGTACCTCACTCAAAAGATTTATGTGAAATTAAAAAAAAAAATAGTAAATAATTTATTTAAGTATGAATCGAAATTCGTACACGATTTTTTGGTATTTTTGAGATATTGCGGTGAGATGCCCCATGACTCCAGTTTTTGCATATTTTTTAGTCCAATTTTTTGAAAAATAAAGTGGGAGTTTGTACTTCTTCCGGGACGAAAGAAGCACTGCTCGTCCTACATTCTTGGCTCGATCATAGCTTTAGAACACGCCTCCAAGACCTTAGCGTAGACTTTACCGAGGAGGCCTAAACGAGATATGTCCTCATAGTTACAGCAAACTCTCTTATTCCCCTTTAAAAACAAAAAACAAAAAACAAAAAACCTCAGCCAATCGCCAGGCGTCTCGCCGTATTTCCAGATCACCTAAATGACACGAGAGAGACATAAAACTCCCTTTTTACCCACCGCCTTAAGCATTAATGGTTGGATTTCATCTACACCAGCAGATTTGCCGACTTTTAGCGCTTTAATCGCTAAAGTGACTTCCTCCACCGTTCGACTATTCTCCGTTCGACTACTCAAGACGAAAAGTTTACCATCCTCAGTGTCCTGTTCGCTCTATCTGCGCAAGATGTAAAAACTCACTGGAAAGTAACACACCATCTTTGGATTTGACTTCTTCAATGATGTTGAATTTCCTTCCTCTGAGGTGGCGGAAGGATTTGCCAGAAGGTCTTATTCACAGATATATGGTCGCCTACCAATATCCCGCCGAATCCCTTCCAGCACTGCTCTTACGCTGCTCGCATAGCCAACTCCATCAGCTGCATGAGTCTCTGTAGAACTGCAGTGCCGTGCTGTTTTTCGATGAATATTAGGTGTGCTGAGTATTTAAAACTAGTACAGTGAAGCTTATTACTTTATACAATTCTAAGAAATGTATTTAAAATAAGTACAGTCGAATCCCTCTAACAATAAATCGAATTTTCAGTTGACATCAAAACTAGCTCGAGTTAAAGCGAGTTTTGGAAAAATTCGAGTTAGAGCGATTGATATTTTTTTGTTGAAAAGTCTTTTGCAGTGCAAGCAATGTTTACGTCACTGGTAGACCTCTGTTACTTTTTTGAAAGTAGGCTTCCAATACACGCACTAAATGAAGCAATAAAGCATCTCAGTTACCTAATTAATTTCAGATTAAAAGCAGATTTTTTGGAACCCATCCAACAACACGATGAATAAGCAGTGCAGTTGTTCATACGCCCGATGCGACTAAAGCTGGCCCTAGACGACGACCATGTTCGCTCTCATGTTCATTGGTTTCGATGTTCGCCATGTAGGTCCATGTCTGCGAGCAAATACTCATTTTTGCTGTAAACATCGTGTTTGCACTACAAGAACCAACGCGAAATTAATGTTTGCGAAATGTGTTGATTGTCTATTGCCACCTTAAAGAGTCAGAGGATATGAGCGTGCGTGCTTAATACATGTGCGAGTAGCATTTTTTGTTTATTTTTATGCAAAGGAAAAAAGTTCGACTTAGATACATCTCCTCCTGCCTCGTAAACGGGGCGAGGTAGATCCCCCTCCGATAGTAAAAAATACTTGCTTTCGACCGCTGTAAAAAAGCTCATCATCGGTTTTTGACGCCAGAGTTATCGTACTATCCCCGACTTGTTTTTTTCATATGAATATGTGTATCAAAATATTTAGATTCTCTTTAAAAAATATTTTTTGGTCGAACCTATCGAGATCCCAACTTGAAATTCGGAGTGAAGATGGGTGAAATATTGTTTTCCAACATATAAAAAAATTAGGAAAATTAAAATACCATTTCTTGAGATATTCAAGGATACTTATCAAAAAGGACATTTTTAACTATTCTTCTTCCTTGCAAATAAAAATTATGTGAGTTGGTTAAAAGTTCAAGTTTTTCTGAACTCATTAAGACATAATTGACAAAATCGTGATAAGCAGAACCAAAGTAATGATTTTTTTAAATTTAAAAGAAATCTTGAATTTTGACTTTTTATCAACTATTTTGAGCCTTCGTTACTTGGAAACTATATCGAGTTGAGCAAAAATTTGTTGGTCTATTACTTGAACCACATCAATAAGTACCTCCACCAATTTTGAGCCAATTCGAAGAGGGGTCGTTCAGAGCTCCCCATATTTGCTGGGCGATTTGTCATGAAATGACCCATGTATGAAAAACATGTATGAAAAAATGTATTCGAGTTAGAGGGATTTTCGACTTAGAGGGAGTTAGACTTAGAGGGAGTTAGACTTAGAGGATGGCTTTTGTATGAAAAATTAAGGGGAATGCCAAAATATGGCGAAACAATACGAGTTACAGTAATTGTATTTGAAAAAAAAAACAACCCAATAGCAATCGCAAGTAATGAGTAATTGAATTTTGTTGCTATAATTTTTTTTTTCCAACTCTCCATAGTACTAAAGTCTGTGGTTTTTATTTCTTTTATTTTACACTTCTTATAGGAGAGTGTGCCACACAAGTCTAAGTTTGAGCTGGTGCTCGCATTTATTGTGAGCGGGGTTTCCTGTGTAATTCCTTAATTTTCAAAGATTTCCAAAACATTTTGGTTTTCTTCACAGAGTGCGCCCGTAAATGTGCCGAGCGAACTATCCTCAGCCGCCATTAGTGTTGTTTATATTATGTTCTTTATGCATTCATACAGTAGCAGAATCCGCTCAAATACATGAGCCTCCCTCACGACCGAGGATCAACTGATGTGTGCAACAGCGCATCGTTCGCTACACGGTGTAACGTTTATATTCCCTATAATTGTTTGATAAGTCAAAATTTTCAAGTCTATTTCTTTTATAGTATAAAAGAAATACAATAAAATATAAATTATTTCTTGTTTATATTAAAGGTTTCGATTAATTATTTCCTTTTTCATGATTTTTTATTATTTTATTTTTAGTACATAATCTCTAAATTTGACTACTTTAACAAACTCTCATAAAACTGAAGATAACATGCATTTAACGGTTTACCTTAAATAAGAATGTGTGCATTTATTTTCTTTTCTATACAAGTTTATCTTTCTTTATGCTACATATGTATTTGCATTTTTTTTATAAAAGTTAAAACCGGCATTCAGAAAACATTTAATAAAGCAAACCAATTTATCTTATATACACAGCTGTATTTTATATAATCTAATTAAATTAAATCGTCTAGTAAGCTTTCATTTATTTACTTTCCTAGAAGACTTCAACTATAAAAACAAGTTATAGGGAACTTTTTCAAATCAAATGCAATTTCAAGTTCAATTGATTTACTAAATTTTGAAATAATATTTCTTGACTACTTATATATTAAACAATTCAATACGAATTCAAAACCACCCCAATTGCAGTAGTCGAGAGTCAATCGAAAACGATCGACTGAGAACCCTGAGAACGATAGTGAATTCGATCGATTGAGAATACGGGTTGTCTTCGATCGACTCTCAACTACTGTAATTGGTGTGAATATGTATTAAAACACAACATTTATAGCCAATACACATACGGCCGATGAATTTAGTTTAAGAGCACTGCTTTGCGTTAAATAAAAAGCAAATATTAATGTCGGAGAATCTTTGTTTGGTTTTGTTTTTATACGTTAACTAAAAATACTTAATCAAAATTTGTATACACTTTAAAATTGTTTTCTATTTATTAATATCTTTATTGCATAATAACATCTATGTATATTTATATATTCTTATATTTCTGCTTTAATATATAATGCACATTAGTACGAGTAGACAAACACTCAACTGTCTGAACAGTGAGATACATATCAAGCTTTACTATATTTTTAAGTTTGAACTGTTTCATATAAAACCGCCAAAAAATATTAAGAAAACAACATTCAAGATTAAAAAGAAAAGTTTATAGCATTTAGTATTAATTTTCTTTGCATCCCTTTTATATTGTTTTCGAATATTTAAAAAAAAAAAGTATCATAATAATTCTTATGCATTCGTTACTTTTAATATTCTCCTTCAATAATTTCAACTGTTTTTAAGTTATACTAATCTAGTTTTAGTAGATGCATTCCTTTATGAAATGCATTCTTAACAAAACGATTTGCAGATTGTTTCATAATGTTAAGCCTTAATTATAAAAAAAAATGTAGCTTTACATGAATATTATATATATTATATTGTACAAAGGCATACAATGGATTTCGTAGTAACAAGTCGTTAAATATATGAATGTTTTTAGCCGCAAGTGATATAATTATATGATTTAAGAATGTGTTTAATGAACATAAATATGGAGTTGGTCATAGAATATATGAACTTTTTGGTTTCCTGTTGTTTATTCATTCTAATTTTTCTATAGCCTAAAGTAAACTCAGATTAATTACATTATGCATTAGATTCCTTGAGATTTTGTAACCGTGCCAGCTGATGAGGTGCCAGCTCTTCAGGTATACTAGCCCGGCCACCTATAACTTGCTTAGGAGTGTCACGTTCTGTTTCGGATGATGCAAACGCATCGTCAAAGTTTGCCTCAAAATTAGCCTCGAAACCACTTTCTGCAACAATACCGACTCCTTCTTCCGATCCATGTTCTTTATCCTCGTTGAATGGGTCTCTCGGTTCTCCCTTTAAAATCTCTGTAGTCTTTATGTCAGATATATGGGTGTTGCTTGTTTCAAGAGGTTGTTGAGAATCATCATCCATATTTTCATTCTCATCGCACTGCTTTTCTGTACTTCCGTCATCGGCAGCAGAACGGTTAGCTTCATCGGTTGGCCGTGGCCCACCCCTTTCTCCTACAGGGGGGAAAGATTTATCTGTTCCATCTTCAACCATAGGTGTTGCAGCTGTAACAATTATTTGTGCCATACCTAAATTTAATGTGTTATCTCCTCCTCCTGACAACTGTGGTTGTTGTGGTAACGTTTGCACATTACTTTCAACATTACTGTCCTTTAAATAAAATACGTATAAGCTTGTTTAGTTTGTTTTTTTCATTAAAATTATATTTTCAACATAAAGGATTTAATACTTAATATTATGAATAACAAAATTAAAATATCCTACTGGTGGCCATAGCATAAAAAAAATATTATTTTTGTACAAAAAATAAGTGTACAAACAAAAAAGGAAAATTATTAAAAAAAAAAAAAAAGCAACATTTGTAAAAAATATTTTTTACAAATGTTTTATTAGTTTCCGTCTTCATGCGCTTAGAGTCCACCAAAACCTATTAAACCTTTAATATTAAAAGATCTTTTAACCAAACGTCCGGTAAAAATTCCTATTCATTTTTGCTCCTATATTAAGTTAATAGTCTGGAAATGTATCTTATAGTCTACAGCTCATTACAAAGTAATATGAAGAATAATGGAAAAGTAAAGAACATGAAATTACTTCATGTACATTCCAAAAGAAAACTACGGGGTTACTCATCTTATATCTTCATTTTAATTTATATTTACCTTATTGTCCGGTTCTTCAATGATAACTGAACAATGAAAGATAAAAGTATTTTTATTATATGATTATATTATTAGTATATATTTTTTAAAGTTATTTTTTCCAAATCACGAGTATAACATTTAGTAAACTTGATTTTTCTAGTAAACCAAAAGCAGCATAATGTCAACAAAAATACAATTTATACTTTGATGGTATAGAAAAATATTTTGTTTCAAAACCTTACACTAGCATAGTTCTTACTATTTGCTAACAAAAATACCACGAACAATAGTTTTAAATGTACCTCTAAGTAGTAGAAAGTAAAGTAGAAGCGGGAATTTAAAGTATTAATGTAACAAAGAGTATTAGAATTGTTTCATTACCTGGTGGTGGAAAATTCGGGATGCCATTTTGACCGCAAACTGTAGATTCATCGTCTAAAATTTTAAATGAAGTTGATACAATAAATTATTATCGACGGGTATTCATATTTAATACACTTATTATATTTATTCTAGATTTATAATCCTCATATTCATCACTACAGTCAGTATAATGATGTTTAATGCATAACCGGGCTGTGGTTGTGGAACAGGTAAACAATGATATAAACTATTCATACAACTGTGAAGATAATATTCGTATTTGATTAAATTTAAGTGATTAAAGAAAATAGGAGAAGTATTGTATAAAGTTTAGTATTGTCTATTATTTAACCCTCTACTACAAAAGAATCTACATATGGATATTTATTTGATTTTTAAGCGAAAGCTAATAGGAATTTGCAATTTCCACCGAAAAAATATTATTTTGACCATTTAGATTAGATCTTTGTTTGTTTTTTGGTTTTTTTTTTTTGCCTAAATAAGAATAATCAAACTGAAAACTTTATCATCGGAACATGGTGCGGACAGTAAAGAGCTAAACATATTTTTACTTGAATATCAAAACCTTTTCCACAAAAAATCATGTTGGCAAACATGGTAATTAATCAAACCTTGATGCCGAGTTGCATATGGCTACAACGAATTCTGTTTATTAAGATATTTACTGCTAGCTTAAATCTGTGTAAATATATTCTAATGAACTGCAACAAACGGTCGCTGTCGATAATATAACAATATCTTGTGTGATAAAAATTACTTTTCGTTAATATTTTAAAACTTCCCTGTTCGTTACTTCATGCAAATTGTTTGAATCTAAAAATAATAAAATAGTTGCCTGCCAGATTTAATGCAATCGGTTTATGAAATTGGTAAGTACAGTGAATATGGTATGCCTTTCATTAGTTTTGTGCACACACCACACTTACAACACTTACTTTTTGCCGCACGTATTTAAACATTACCTGGAATATCTGTAGATTGAAACATATCCTCGTTCAATTCATTCTTATACTCTGGCGGTAATGGTGGTGCCGCTGGCAACGCTATAGTAGGTGGCGCGGTTGGCGGAGGTGATTCGTCCCCACCATCTGTTAATGGTTCTCCGTTTTCGTCGCATTCTTCTACTACCAATGACGGAAAATTGCCGAATTTACCATCTAATTCTCCTTCCCACCAACCATCATCAACACCATGTGCACTTTTTGTCACAATCTTTATTATTTGCCCTTCTTCAAATGTCAGTTCATCTTCGGCTGTTGCATCATAATCATACAAAGCAATGCAGTATTCTTGATCAGATTTTTTTTTATGAGGTGCCATTATTACAGATACTTGATCAGGCGACTGTATAGAGTCTACAGTAGGATCTTCATTATCGACTGTATAATCAACTGAGGAAAATGATATTTGAGATCTGAGCTGATTAGTATTCGAAGACTCGTTAATGGTATCCTGTTCAATATCCAAATAGTTGTGAGGAACATATCCTTCTTCACCACGATAATTACGAGCACGTAACCAGCCATCACCATCGCCTTCACCAATAACTTCAAGCTGCTCATTTTCAACAATAGTTAGCTCATCCGGATTTTGGGCCTTCATAAAAATAAAATTTCACAAAAGATCATATATATTTACATATTATTACCGTGTAGCTATATAATGCGGTACATTTAAAGATTGTTTCTTTGACGTCAGAAGCTACAGGCTCATCATCTCTTTCATCAGCTCCCCAATTAACTTCTGTTGGATCTTCCCAAGCTCCGATAGTGGGGGCAATAGCTTCTGCAACTTTAACTTCTTGTTCTGGTTCTTGAAATCGATATTAAAGTATTATTCAATTAGTACTCTAACAAAACATTACTCAAATAAAAACCTTCATCGCTGTCACTAAATGTTCGCGTTCTTGACAACGCTTTATCGTCCAAAGAAGCTTTAATATTAGCAGTTCCTTCTACAGTTTCTTCTTTATCACTATCATAAAATGAATCGGAGCTAGGGTTCTCCTATAAGTTACATAAAAAAATTATGTTGTAAGGTTTATATTTTTCATATAACTCGATTATTCAAATTTTGCCATGAGCCGCTTAGTGCACAGATTGATTAACTCCACTTTTTGAAAAACCTAATGTTAGGTATCAAAGCACTAGGTATAGTCATAACTGTTTATATTTACAAAACCTTTCCTGAATAATCAAGATAAGCACCACTAAACGACAACTACTTGAATAAAACGTAGTATATTTCAAAGGCAAATGTAAATTATTTCATCGTTTTTCTCAAATTTATGTTTTTTGGAGTTATTCGAATTGTGGTATGAACGGCTCATATATTAAAATTGTGTTAAAATTTATTTATTTTTTATTTTTTGGCTTACCCCTTGTCCTGACACATCGGTTCTCATAGATAAAGAACTGGCAGATCTTGTTAGCTCTTGCACCCCCATTATCTCTGCTTCTTGCACCCACTCGTCGACATTAATGCCTCCATTTCTTAAGCATTCTAAACAAGCTTCCGCTTTCGCTTTTTCCGTTTCTGAGCGTCGAATAGACTCACGAAATTCTTCAATTTTCGTATCTAAATCAGGTCCATTAGGATCATTGGGGTCAGTCCGTTGACCTGAATCTCTTAGCGAAACACATAAAGCTAATTTTTTCGCATTATCCCTCACACTATTATTTTCCTTAACAACCCGTGCCGCAAGATTTTTTGCCTCCTTGGTAAGAGTTTCTGCTGCTGATTCATGCTCAGCAGTTACTTTACTTATGGGATCATTATCACATGGCTCAAATTCATATTGAATGTGTTGTTTTAATACTGGGTAAAATAAATAACAACACTGTAAATTATAGTCCCTTGTAAGCTGTTGAGCTTGATCTCGTATTTTTCCAAAAGAATTTTGCGTTGCGGAACAAGTAAGCAATTCAGTACGCCCCATTAAAGTTAGATACTCAGCAACCCGTTCAAATACATAATTTTCCATTGTTGTCATAGTTGTTTGTAAATCGACTGTAAAATATCGATTTTGGTGAGCATTTGCTGCGGCAAGGCTAAGAATATAATCATTGCGAGCTCCAGTAGACTTTTCTTCCAACAATTCTTTACGCGATGTAACACGTGCACTATTTTTTTGTAATGATGTTATCGACTGAAAAAATGAACCTTTCTTCTTCTTAAGTTTTTCCTCTATATCACGAGCTTTGTCGCGAACATCATGGGCACAATGCTCTTCATCAAAGTACTGTTTCTTAGTTTTATCCACATCACCTACACTCAGATGAAGTTCCTTCTGAATATTGACGACTTGGTTAAGGCTTTTTTTTGATATTGCCAATTTATAGTCGCGTAAGACTTTGGCTTCATCAGCAATTTGTTGCTGAAATACTTCGATAGCTGCCAACCTAGCACGTGCCAACTTTTCATTTTCTTCTAAAACTGTCCTCCAAACACTCCACATATTCCTACGAAACGTAATTTTGTAGAACAGTATATTTTTATAGTCACTAATTTTTTTTACTAGTTAATAATAATTGAAATAACATTAAATAAATAGGCTTATTATTAAACGAAATGTAATTTTATATTACTTATTTTTATTTTTGAGTTTGGTTTTTCATTTTTTATATTCACGAATGGTTTTCCATTCTGTTTTTTTACTTTCTTAGTTACAATAAATTTAAGTTCAGTGTTAGATAAAATATTGTACATTACAATTGTGTGCTTTTTTTCATAAATTTTACCATTTGTGTATACTTCAGATTCTTACCATCTTTCCTCCATGCCTTCCATTTTTATGTCAGGAATATTTGGGATCTTTTTATTCAAATATGCCGAAGAGATTTTCAAGAGGGCCTCGCTATAGGATTTCTCAATGCTTGACCTTTTAATTGTAAATTGTCGAATGTCCTCCAATAAATCACACTCATGCTGATTTTTAAGCTGCAATTTAGCAACTTGTTCTGTGTGCAAATTTTTTAAAAATTTCACGTAGTTTCCCTAAAAAACAAAAAGTAAAACGCTTAAAAGAAGTATTTTTGCAGGATTCACAAAGCTTTTTTACTTAGCTTAATGTGTTAATCTTTTTTATTTTCTTTTATAATATTTTTTTTGTTTTTGCTTACTTACACTAAGAAGATGTGAATATTTAATAGAAGCAAAAGCAAATATCGAATTCTTTTAATGGATGATTTTAAGCTAAGCTAGACAACACCTTATCTTACCTTTCGAGGTGGAGGTTGCATGGTTTTTGCTTGTATATGATTGTCCTAAAGATTTCGTTTTATCGATTACAGAACCACAGTTCTTATTATTTTATGTTCTAAATTTTTGTGTTTGTAATCCCAAGCATATATCAATTGTTACAAATTATGGAAATCAATCTTTGAAGTCTTGTCTTTATATTGGAAATGATGTCATAGATGTAAAGGAAATAAAATAACTTATGTAATGCAATATTTAGAATATTAACGTTATGTGTTTTCAAATACTATAATATCGTTAGAGCTGAAAGTATATTATTTTTAGAAAGATTTACTTAGAACAATGTGCTTATAAATTAGCAGTTACACAGCATTATTATAGGATCCATTACATACATTCAAAACAAAATGAGCATAAAACAAAATATAGTAAAATAATAGTTTTATTTAATGGATATTTCAACTAAAGTTATTTCAATTTGAGAAGCTATAAACGAAATATTTTCTCAGATATCATTTTATGATATAGTTAAAGAAATTCTAACACTTTTCTTAGCCATTCCTCCCAGTTAAGAAACAAACAAATACTCTGTATAATTTTTTAGTTTTTCTTCACTTTTTTGTATTTTACGTTAACACACAAAGTTGAGAATCCTTTTAAAGAAAAAAAACTGACAATTTTCTTCTTATCGATTTCGCCTGACGACCAGGTTTTCCATCCGCTTTCCAATGCAAACTTTTGTTCGAAAGGGATGAAAGCTTACATTTTTTTTTGCCCGGATATGACATTTGGAAACAAGGATGCATAACGCGCAGCTGTCAACTTCTACCTCTCCCTCTCGATGGAATTACAACAGCCAATAAATTATTTATACACAGTTGTCATTATCAAATGTATGTTAACGTACGTGTATAAATTGTTTGTCACAATACCCAACGGTTTGACTAATTCAAAAAAGAAAATTTATTTATTTCAGCATTTTTATGCGTTACAAAACGCAAAAAAAGTACATAATCTTCTTCACACTGAAAATCAAAAACGTCTAAAAAGATATCAATTAAAAGCATTTATCAATTACGGGTGAATGTATTTGTTATCTAAGAAACAAATACCATTTCTCGTTACTTGACTTTGAAGGCTAGAAATTATCGATATTTTTACAATAGGGTGGTATATAATTGAATTGGCAAAACTTATAAGAATAGGTGGTGACGAAACTTTTACAAACTTTTAAACTAAACAAATTATTAGCAATTTCATACAAAATTTAAGAAAAGACGAACTAAACAAAATATTTACTGTTAAACAAAAGTCAATCTGTCGCTTACTACCTAGAACAAAAGGAAACTAGATGAGAGAGAGCTACATTCGGGGCCGCCTAAATTGGAGGCAAATAGCAAAGGTAATTAGAAAGTCGGATGCCTCGCAAGACTTGCCTCGTCGAACATGGATGTATCGAAACTCTATATCAATATTTATATACTAACCTTATTATATATTAGCTTTCATTTTTTGTAAATATACATATATAACGTATTCTAGTTTTAATGTATTCTATCTTTCAGTCTATGCAAATGTAAAATTCATGTATAAATTTTATTTACAATATTAATAATAGTTTATATGTATGAATTTCCCACGTTTGGCCCTGTATATGTAGAAATTGTAATCCTCATTTATTATTTAATCTTTATCATGCAAATTCGATGACTGTAAATATGTTCATCTGTTTTAGTCAACTTATTCCGTATACCTTTTGTACTTTTCTTAAATATTTTGTAAACACTTATTTTTAGGCTAAATGGTTGTGGTGATAGCTATTTGATTTTTTTTTTTTTGGTTAAGTTTTTAACTATGTTTCTCGTCTTTTTGAATGGACGTACAAAAAACACTGAAATGTAACCGCCATTACTTTATGTTATCGACTATAATTCCGTCGGAAATTTAATAATCTTATATCGGCTAGCCTCACCAATTCTAAGTCGGCCACATTATCCTAACTCGTGTAACGTAATTTTATAAATTAAATTATTATAGTAATTTTATAAAAACTCAATAAAACAATACATATATACAAATATATTATTCTTAATATATAAATCAAGACAAAAAATAATCACTTTCGTGGTTTTAATGGACGGTAAGGCCATTGTTGCAATTGTACTACAGTATACTCTCGATAATTCGAATTTCATGGGACCAGAAAAAAAACTACGATTTACAGAGGTTTTCGAACTACAGAGGTTTCAGAAAAAAAAACACGGCTCACTTTCGTCGCACACGCCTCTGAACTAACGGTTGTGGAAGAAAAAAAAAGTGAACTTGACTTTGAATTATAGAGGTTTTCATGTTCCATTTTCGAATTATAGAGGTTTTCATGTTGTTTTGCACCAAAATAAATTAGAATTAGCGAGAGGATCAAATTGCATAGGTTTTCATCGATTTACAGAGGTTTACTCAGGGAACTGTGAGAATGCTTCGGTTTACAGAGGTTTTCGAACGGTAGAGGTTCGAATTATCGAGAGTTTACTGTATATGGAAACGAATAAAGGAATACTTTCTGGGGAAATTTATTTTACAATGGGTTTAAAAAAAACTACTTACAGTTCTATTAGATTGAAAGGCTGTATGAATACAATAGTATTGTTATATTTATAGCTCCTGAAATAGTCAGCCACTGTTACAATGTTAGTGCCTTCCTCCATTAGTTTAGTTCTATCTAATAAAAAGCAGCTTTTACTACTGTCTTCCAGTTGAACTTCCACCAAATCTACGCCATACGAATATTCTCGCCGCAGTATAGATCCACTTAAACCTTGTGTAATTCCTTTTCGTTGCTCAAACTCCACAAAGCTTTTCTCTTGTTGTCCTCTTCGAAGTGCTCTTTCATATTTAGCCAAAAATCCATTTTTTTTAAGTCTCAGAGCTCCTTTAACGTAGATGCATTGTTGACTATTACTTACAAGTACATTACTAACCAAGTAAAGCCCTTTCTCTGTTCCGGCTGGAAGCTGCTCCATATTATTAGACAAAAAGCCATTTTCTGACTCTCCTCTTCCAGATGCTCTTTCATATTTGGTCAAAAATCTATCTTTTTTAGGTGTCTGAACTTCTTTAATATAGCTGTATCGTTGACTGTTCCTTTCATGTTCCTTACTAAATAAGTAAAGCCCTC
This sequence comes from Syritta pipiens, assembly GCA_905187475.1. Lineage (NCBI taxonomy): Eukaryota > Metazoa > Arthropoda > Insecta > Diptera > Syrphidae > Syritta > Syritta pipiens. The sequence goes on along the minus strand of LR994574.1, from coordinate 73,660 downwards.
TCCTTAGTTCGGGTAGAGGCTTTTCCATGTTTTTAGGCGATGAGTTGAAATTTTCTGATATTTCAAATTTCAGCATAGATTCATTTAAACCTTGTATAATTTCTTTGCGTTGCTCAAGCTCCACAAATCTCTTTTCTGGTTTTCCCCTTCGAGGTGCTCTTTCCCAATTGACCGAGTATCCATCTTTGTTAAGTCTCCGAAGTTCTTTGGTATAGGTGCACCGTTGACTACTCCTTTCAAGCTCACTGCTCACCCAGTAAAGGCCTCTCCCTATTGCGGGTGGACGCAACATTTCATCTACATTTAATTTCGGCACATTGGCACAAACTAAACCAGACAGGTACCCATGGGAAAACACAGTGCTTGCCCCAGTACCAATTCCATTACTAGCAGATAATAATGTACTTCTATTTCTATTATCTCTTTCAATTTTCTCTTTATTACATCTTCTAAAATTAACACGATCAAACGAATTTTGGTTAATCTCATCTAACGATATCAAACGGGGGCGAAAGGTGCATTTTTTTCCCAAAGGCAAGCGTGTTGTAAATGTCTTGAATATGTCAGTACGAGCCCGAATATTATGCCACTGTTTATTTTCCTGTGGACATATGCAACATTACTTTTCTATTCTATTTTATATGATTTTTTTTATTCTATTTCATAAAACCAGCATATTCACCCTTGAAATATTTGCCACTGTTGATGATGCTGAAGACAATGAGTCTTTTCCTTCCTCCCCTGCATCTTTCATATCTTTAATGTCTTTTACTTTTTCCATTTATTTTTGTTTAAATAAGGAAGGTATACAGCATTAATGAATTGAAGGTCTTGTTGCCACAACACAAGGAACAAAAACAAAATATTTAAAAAAATCGGCTTCAAATAACTGATCGAATAACTTATCGCCAAAAATCCAAAAGAGTTGACATTTCAAACACAGATATATTATTAAAGAGATGTTTAACATTAAACTGCGCAAACTACTCGCCCATGGTTTTCATGCACTATGGGACGACGAACACATCTTCATACTTCATAAACACACTCAATTGCTTTTGACATATGAGATGATGGGCAAGAAAATACAACGATCAAAAAACCTTGTCTTTTGCTATTTTAGTAGTAGGAGTAGTAATTTTATTCAGATTTCATTTTCATAACATTATAATATACAAAAGTCTTAAAGTCAAAAAATTAATCAATTATAAAAGTATAAAAAACCTTGTCATTTGCTATTTATTTAATTGATTAATTTCTGACGTAAATGCCCTTGTTCAAGTTCAGAATCATTACATATAATGGTATTTAGCTTCGTTGGATCAATTGAATAGCCAACAAGCCAGTTTTGCTGTGATACGTAGTATTAATTTTTACATTAAGTAAAAACAAAAAATTTAAGTAAAATCTTGAAAAATCGTGATTGTTTGTTCATGTTGTGATCTATTCACCTCGATCGAAATATTATAGGATTCAATTATACATTATCAACTTATGACTGATTGTACAAAGTTTAATGTCCATCTTGTTGTCAATATTACAACTAAAAACAGTTCAAAACTAATTCCCTGAACTACTCAACGTTTTTGCTGTCAAAAAAATATCTACGCACACCATAGCATTTGTGTAAAACATGACACCGCGTTAGCATTCGGTTTGGTGTTCTGAATTTATTTTATAATTATAAAAGAAGTCACTAGTTTTATGAAAAAAAAAAAAAAAGAAATAGGCATAAAAGTGGCACCAAAACGGAAATTAAGAAGTTCTTATATTTTAGTAAGCTCTACTTTCAGATTTGTTCTTTCTAAAAATATTATGCAGATGTGTGGATGCCAAGCCCACTTTAAAATTTAATCAATAATTTTTTACTCTGTAGACTCAAAAAGTAAAACAAATTAATGAACTAGCATTTAATATTCATTTTCGCAGCCTTTTCCTTCTACAGCGTATATTAAATAAAAGAAATTATGTCAAAAAGACTAGCAGAGGAGGCAAGTAGCGCCAGTGGCTCGGCCATTGGTCAACCACCTATTAAAAAAGTCCATTTCGAGCCTCATTTAATTGGGCCGGTTTCAACCTTAGAAGAAATGGATATCAAAGTTTTAGAATTTCAAAATAAAAAACTTGCACAGAGAATTGAACAGCGGATGAGAACAGAAGCCGAACTTCGTCATAGAATCGAACAACTAGAAAAACGGCAAACACAGGACGACGCTGTATTGAATGTCGTCAACCGATATTGGAATCAATTGAATGAAGATATTCGCGTCCTTTTGCAGCGTTTCGATGCGGAAACGGCTGACGAATCAGAAAATAAAAACGAAAATGAGGTCACAACATCATTTCTTACCCAATTATCTACTTGGGATAAAGAGGAACTTGACGATAAACTCGCAAATAGAGTGCAAGTTTCTAAGAGAGCTGTTGCCAAAATTGTCCAGGTAATTGATCGCCTTATGCAAAGGAACGAGAAAATTACAGTCGCATTAAAAAGCGATTCGAGTGAGGATAGAATGCCTTCCATTGAAGAAACACTTAAGCAAACCCACATAGAGATTATGACAGAAAATCGAAATTTACAAAATCTTAACACATCTCTTCATGAAAAATTCCACACAATGTCACTCAAGATGAAAGAATACCAGGATGCATTAACTGCTAAAGAAACCGAAAATGCAGAATTGAAAAACCAAATTGATGAGCTTCAATATGACCTCGAAAAAGTGCATTGTCGCAATGATAAACTAGAGAACCATTTAGCTGAAGCAATTGAAAAACTAAAAGCATATCATCAAATGCATGGTGATCCAAGTAAAACTTCATCGGCTTCTGTAAAGGGTGCAACTCCATCTAACGTTAACAGTCAGCACTTTGAGGATCTACAAAAGGAGCTAGAAGAATATCGCGAGCTGGCCAATAACCGCTTACAGGAGCTTGACAAACTGCATGCTACACACCGTGAAACTTTGAAAGAAGTTGAAAAGCTTAAAATGGATGTAAGTCGTTTACATGAAACATTATTTATCACTATATACATATATATAAATATATTTATGCATGTGTATATTTTAGATTCGTCAGTTGCCAGAATCTGTAATAGTTGAAACTACGGAATATAAATGTTTGCAATCTCAATTCTCAGTTTTATATAACGAGTCCATGCAAATAAAAACTATGCTTGATGAAACAAGAAATCAATTGCAAACAAGCAAGAACCAACATCTTCGCCAAATAGAAGTAATGGAAAGTGAAGAGCTTATAGCTCAGAAAAAGGTTCGCAGTGAAATGATTCAAATGGAAGACGTTTTGGCTCAAATTCGGAAAGAATATGAGACATTACGGATTGATTTTGAACAAAATATGGCCGCTAATGAACAAACAGCTCCTATTAATAGAGAAATGCGACATTTAATTACTTCCTTGCAAAATCATAATGGGCAGCTAAAAGGAGAGGTACAACGATACAAAAGAAAGTATAAAGATACATCTGCTGATAATGTTAAGGTAAATTTACACACCCATTTACATAAAATATTACATTCATTTTAATTTTAGTTACGAAAAGAACTTGAGGAACTGGTAGTAAAATTAGATGGAAGTAAGAACCAAATGTCCACATTAAATGATGAGTTTAAACAAGAAGGCTTGGTAAAAGAGGAGATCAGTGCTGATTCTTTGGTGTCTGTCAAGGAAGAAAACGCAGAATCAAACATTAAAGGTATTATTTATTTATTTTTCGTCTGCTTTAAAAAAATACGCCCTTAAAAATCCTTGCTTATTTACTTAAAGTACAAAAAACTACATTATTTTTTGTAAGTGCAGGTGTAAATGTTTTATACAAGAATCACGACTTGATGAACAGTAAAAGACATCGCACCAATACCAATATGCTGCTGAAGATTGAATTGAATTAAAGAAAATAGAAAGTATCTAGAAGATCTAGAATTTGTCTAGTAATTGAAATCAATTAGAGTGCTGTCTTCACAGATTAGACATCAGTCCTAGATGGAATGTGCCCGAAGTCAGTCATTATTACAATTGTTTTGTCGGATTAGGCCCAAATTTGGGTAGTTGGTTAATATGTGTTCGTATGATGATTACTTGTAAACATAGAGTTTCAAAATAAAAATATAAGCCTACACTGCACACCTGTGAATCTACAGTCTTATTAAAACACATGACGTTAAGTTAATCTACTACACTATTTTTGTTATGCTTGCTACGACATATCTAAACCTTAGGCGTACTTTGCAAACTATCTTTCTTAAAATAATAGCAAATTAAAATAAAAAATATCAGTTTGATATATTTAAAATTGATTCACTTACTGTTTTTAATAAAATTTCGCATAATATTTAATGAAAAGTTTATTACCTTTTATTTTTGCAGCTGAAGGTGACGAAATGGACGATGAATCTAGAGATCTAAAAGACGGAAATATTAAACAAGAGAAAAATGTTTCCGCTTCTCCTGTCGATAAAAAAGATATTCAAACCTGCGCTGCTGGGTCCAGCATTAAAATAGAAAGAGATGTCAAAGATATACAAAAACTCAAAGACAATAAAACTACGGAATCAGAACTTGTACGAGACCTCAAAGCGCAACTTAAGTGAGTAAATCATTAAATTATCGGTGCTTTAAATTTAAATTCCTTATTTTTAGGAAAGCAATTAATGATCAGAAAGAAATGAAGTTACTACTGGATATGTATAAAGGAGTTCCAAAAGATCAACGCGATAAAGTTCAGTTAATGGCGACAGAAAAGAAGCTTCGTTCTGAAATTGATGATTTAAGACAACAAATTAAGAAAATACAAGAAAGTAAACGAGAAGAACGTAAAAAGCTCGCCGACGAAGAAGCTATTAGAAAAATTAAACAACTAGAGGAGCAAAAGTATGAATTACAAAAACAAGTTGCAAGCCAAAAACCAGCCGAAAATGTTTGGGGAGCAGCACCCGGATATGTTCGACCTTTCGTAGGTTCACATGAAGAAGAGGCACTTCTCAATGAAATGGAAGTAACCGGTCAAGCTTTTGAAGATATGCAAGAACAAAACTCTCGCCTCATACAACAACTGAGAGAAAAAGATGATGCTAATTTTAAATTGATGTCAGAACGCATAAAAGCAAATCAAATGCATAAGCTACTGCGCGAAGAGAAGCAGATATTAGAAGATCGCATGGCCACGCGCGATACGCAGATAGAGGCAATGCACATTGTTTTAAGAAAGCTGGAAGAAAAAGAAAGGAATTTACAGAACACGGTTGCGACTATCGAAAAAGAACTAGTACTACGTCAGCAAGCAATGGAAATGCACAAACGAAAGGCAATTGAATCTGCACAGTCTGCAGCCGATTTAAAACTGCACCTTGAGAAGTATCATTCACAAATGAAAGAGGCACAACAGGTCGTTGCGGAGAAAACAAGTTCACTTGAAGCGGAAGCATACAAAACTAAACGCTTACAGGAAGAACTGGCACAATTTAAGCGCAAAGCTGAACGAATGAAAAAGATTGAAATGGCAGGAACAACAATTGATGAAGTAATGTTGGAGGAAATACGTGAATATAAAGAAACGCTGACTTGCCCATCTTGCAAGGTCAAACGAAAAGATGCAGTGCTTTCAAAATGTTTTCATGTGTTTTGTTACGATTGTTTGCGCACCCGGTATGACACACGGCAAAGGAAGTGTCCCAAATGCAACTGCGCCTTTGGTGCAAATGATTATCATCGCTTATATCTGACTTAAGCATATTATTTCGAAGATTCTTTAAATATCGATTTAATTTTAGAAAATATAAACACTTTCCATGATAATGTCTTTAGAAGTTAAGAGTTTACAATATTTCTAAAAATATTCATATTAAAATGGCATATTACATCTAAAACCAAAATAAAATAATCAAATACATATTTTTTGTTTTCTATATGTCTGGACCGCTGCACGCATCGATTTCGGTGTCAGACAGTGCAAGTCAAAATCAAGTCTTTTTTTTTTTTGTATGGGTGTCTATCAGTGTGATCTGTGTGACGGAATCGCAAACCGGTGTCGACATACATGTGTGATCACAAGTGTGGTGTCTGTGGCCCCTTTAACATTTAAATACAAAGCTGAATGTATGTAAGTACAAACAGTTTTTTTAATGGAATTATTGGTTCTTTGCATTGTAAGAACTTCAAGATTCAATTGTAAGGATAAAGAAAAAATGGCCAATGAATTGTAAATTATTTTACATTTGCTTTTTTACTTGTAATTTTTAAAAGTAGCTTGATTTTTCTAGCACTTTCGTGTCTACGATTCACCAGTACAGTTACCCACTACTACCACTAATCGTCCACTAAATACTAACTTACTTTAATAGCAGTGTTTACCAAACTGCGGTCCCTTCCAAAGGGAAACAAGAACTGAAGCCAAAACCTGTATTTACAAGCTTTAAAATTAGAGTAGTTTTAGGTTATGTATTCTCATGCATAAGTTCTTAATATGAGACAATAAATTGTTTACTCTTTTTACTTACAAAAAAATGGTACATCAAATAACAAACCGAAAAGTAATAAATAACAGGAATTATGGTTAAGTCTCAGTATGCTCATATCTGTTTCGAGTAGTAACATTTTCACCGAGAAAGAACTTAGCTATATATATATAATTGCTGCATAAATTTGTTGCATCAACCTTTTCTTAATTGGGAAATCAAATAGACAAATAATTTAGACTTATTCAAGTTACGTTTTCAAAAGCAAACTACAGCATTAGTAAACAATTATGTCCGTAAGTGGGTAAGTATACTCAATTCCTATCCTTCAAACCATAATGTCCGAGTGCACGCTTTCGTTTCGTACGTAATTCTGACAGCAAAGCAGCTAATCAATATTTTGCAAAACTTATTCCTTTTTTCGATTGTAAAGTAAATTAGGACAATTTTTTGAAATTTTTGAAATTGAAATCAGGTTCTGGTTGGTGTTAACTACATATTTAATGCTAATTTGCGATCCTTTCTAACTTCTGACCATAGAGCATACAGACACAATTACACAATATAATTTAAAGATCTCTATGTACTAATAAAATTCTAATAAAAAACGATATTACTGTAGTTGAAAAAAAAACGAAGATGTCCAAATTGCATGTTTTATAAATTTTTCATAAACGTATTTTTAAAATACTAACATTTTTTTACCCTTTGTAAACGTAGAGCTAGCGCTAGTTATTCTCATGAAAAATGAACGCTAGTATTTATTCCTTCTTACATTTGACAATACTTTTGTGGAAAATTGTATATAGAAAATAGTAACTAAAAACGACAACTTCCTTAATATAATTTTTTTGACTCCTTTGAATAATTGGTCAGTCTTTCAGCGACTTCAAATGAGACTTTTCATTATAAAATTAAAAGGTATTTGAAAAATAAACATAGAATGGATATAAAAAAAGACCATGGGCGGGAATAATTCACTCAAGCATAGCGTCTTTCTGAAGGTGCAGTTTGCATTTTGTTGCACTGGAACTAAGTCTTTGGGGCGTGCGAGTTTATTTTTTAGTTTAAGCGATTTCGTTAAATATTAAACATACGTATTGGTAATAACAAAAAGCATAGTTAATTTCAAGTCAGTTAATTTTGCTGTGTATTAATCTGAATGCATAGCTTGCACATACACATTTCTAAGTTCTATTGGAAGAACATTGTAGTTGCTTACCATCCAAACATCTAAATTTGTTAATTGGTTAATCTACTGCAAAAAAAATCGAGTTTGAGTTATCCTTAAAAATTATCTGTGGCACATAAGAAACTTTTAATTTATGATTTCTGCCAAATGTAAATGTAATCAATAAATTGATTACTTTAACTTTGATATTTATTGGCATTGATTGTGCGATGTTGTATATGATATGATTAATATAATTAAAATATCCTCTCGAAAAAATGCATGTACGTAAAAAAATCGATCAATTCTATATTTTGTCCTGCGCCATAAATAATGTTGGGAGACATCACTAGCTCATGAAAAATTCTATCAATTATTAAAAAAATTAAAGTTATTTCGGATGTAGCCGCTACAAAAAAAAAATGCGAATGTGAAATGAAGATCTAACGTAAAAATTGTTCGGAATCACGATGCTTACAACGGCCCGTGTCTATATTTTGTTTAATTTTTTTGTATTACTGGTACTCAGTTTATATTTATTGTTTGAAACTCTTAGTTTCTGCATTAGTTAAAATATCCGTCAGCGTGCCAAATTACAATAAGTATCGAAAAAGGGTGCTCTCTAAAGAATATAGTTGGGTTTAGATTTGGTCACTTGCAGTGGATTACAGTCACTCTATCAGGCGCGCAACATTAAAAATGTCAGGCGAAGTGCTAACTTCGCAAAGATCTTATAGAATAAACGTGTAAGGTGTTATAATATTAAAAGCTTTATTATTTTTTCTGCTTATATGTGGATCAAATAAAAGAGTCAAATGTGTATCCTATGTAAATCTTAACAATAGATAAATTGTATAATTTTGTTTATCTAGGTCGAATTACAAAGTGAAACAAACAAATGAGAAAATTACTTGAGCGTATAACTGCTGCTCTGACAATAGTAAGTTTCAATTTCAGTTTGTATGCTGTACTACAATTTCCGATGGATCTTACGGCGATACTTCTGAATATAATTCATAATAACTACTCTATAATATAAAATTCATGACTACAGTATTGGTTTTCACCACTAATTATAAATTTATAGTGTGACGCGTCAACTCAGCTGGTACTTAAAATCAAAACCGTACATTTGTTTGACTATTAGCAATGAATTATTAATTTTTCTGTACGCCTAAGAACTAAGACCTGTTACATTCCAATTCTTATATAACTTAGATAATATATCAAAACGGATACACGAAATTCCTTCCGGATTTTATCTTTTTTCCCATATATTAGGTTGTCAAATATCTCCCTTCCGCCTTTTTGTCTTTTGAATTTTTCGGCTATGTACAAAGCGCTACAGAACTCGTATCCAAACTAATCATACATAGGCTCGTTTTGTAGGTTATGTCAAGACCTTTCAAATGATGTATTGCCAGATACGAGCTCTGTAGCGCTTTGTACATAGCCGGAAAATTCAAAAGACAAAAAAGGCGGAAGGGAGATATTTGACAACCTAATATATAAATGCAGAATCCGCCCTTCGACATACTCAAATTAAACGAACTAGTTAACGGCTTTTGTTTGATTATTATTACTTTTTCTTACAATCAAGTAAACTTTTTGTAAGCTTTATAGGCTCATTTTTGCTTGACATTTTGGGATACGTAGGATACCTCTTTTATGTATTTAAGTAGTTATCAATCAAGTATCAAGTAATTAAATACAATTATAATGTAACTATATATATTAATATTGCTTATTTATATTTAAGAATGAAGAACACAGAATGATGTCTTCACCTATGTTGCAATCAGATAACTCACGAAATCTGTTTGATGATTCGTATAGTGTTCTTGGGGACAGTTTTACGCTTCAATCCGAAGATATATGTGAAAATGCTTTGGAAAAGAAAAGGATTGCTTCAGAGGTTAACGATGGAACGAACCATTGCTCTGAACGACAACAGCATTATGATGGCAGCGATAGTGGGGTAGATATAACCACTTTGAATATATGTTTCCAGCGTGAGTTAAGCTGCAATAGTGGCGACTATGGTAGTAGCAGTGGTGGTTTAGATATAGAATCTAATGTGAAAGACAACGCATCATGTGGTTCCAGTATGATTAGTTGCACATCGGACTTAGGTGGTGAAAATAAATCGATTAATACAGCACAGTGCGAAAAATATTATTACGAATATTACAGTGAAAATGGCAGCGAAAGTTCGTCAGTAACTGCCGAAAGTAGTAATAGGAAATGTAATAATGAAAAAAAAAAGGTTGAAACTCCGGAAACAATGACTGTTAAGTCAGCAGTAAAGTCCATTTCGTCTGCGCCAACTGCTACTGGTCAACTAATTAAAACGAAAACTCGTTCAGCTAATACGTCGCAAACTAAGTCCATTAGCTCTTTATTGCAAATACGAGAACGTGCAAGGTCTCGTGAAATAATAGAAAAACCTTCATCAAACTCATGCAGCAAGCCGACTACACCACCACTACGTTCTACTCCTATACGGCGGTCACTGAAACCTGATTCTTTACCATACCCTCTAAATTCGACTACAAATCCTCAACGGGTTCCTCAACGAACTCCATCGATTACAAGGGCTCGCACACCGGTCACACCATCTGATGATGGCCGTTGGCCCTCAGTCGGTAGTAAGGTCGTAAATGTAAGCTCTAAACGCGGTAGCTCTGCAACACCTGATCTTGGATCACTCAAAATGCGAGGTCAAGTAATGTCTCTGGATGCAAAGTTTCCCTCATGCGACTCAAATAATTTTAGTACTTTGCCACGTCGAAAGAAACAAAAATCTGTCGAAGATTTAAGAGAAAGACCTTCACGCAACAATTCCAATTCAAGAGAGAATAAAATGTTATCATCTATTAGTGTATCACTATCACCTCGAAAAAACACGATCCCCACGTATTGTGCACCATCTAAATCAGCATCGAAAGTAAATTATAAAAAGTCTACATCTAAAACAAGAATATTTCATGAAATAAGCGTACAAACTCTAATGACAGGGCTGGATTTGCAACGCTCTTTCAAAGACGATTCGTGTCACTGTATTCGAATAAATTCTTCTGAATTTGCTGAGAAGCAAACTCAATCAGACATAAGGGATGCTGAGATTGAACAACTTCGCGGAGAGGTACAAACACTTATTGATAAACAAACAGAGTTAGCATGTAAGCTAGAAGAGAAGACTCAAAAGGTTTTAAGCATGGAACAGCAAATTTGCAAGGAGAGGCAGGAAAAATATTCTGTTCAACAAGAGCTCAACCAAAATACAGAACGTGTTATTGGAATGCTTGAGCTGACTCGGCGGACGCCTTCAGGTGAGGGCAGTTGCGATAGTCTTATGATGTTGGAGTCGCAAATACAAATGTCCGGACATGAGTTAATAGAAAAACAGCAAGAGATTCTAAAATTACGAAAGCTTTGTCGAACCTTACAAACCGAAATGGAAAAAGCATTAATAGCCCAAGAATGTCTGATGCAGGAAAAAAATTCAATGGAACGGGAGGCAAATGAACTTCAAGATTTTCTCCAACATGAAAAAACCGCAATGTGTGATGCACTTAATGAAAGTGAATTGGAGTACCAACTGTGTAAAAAAATTCTATCTGAAAAAGAAGAAGAAATAAAAGTTCTTCGCGACGAGTGTCGACATTTAGTGAGATTAAACGAGCAACGCAGGTAAATATGGTTATATGCATGTGGTTTACTTATATACATATATATTTATTGTTTTTTTAAGGCAAGAAAATAAATTAATGCAGACAAAATATGCTGCACTCGAGTCAAAAACCAAAGATATTGCATTATATCAAAATTCAACTGTATCAGGAGCATCTGTAGCACTCTGTGGGCTTCACAGCCGTCTTGAAAATTTGGTTGAACAATTAATTTCTTCATATAACATTTCCGAGCACGATTTAGAGGTTGGTTTAACATACATAGTTCTTAAAATCTTTTAGCTGTAATGATTGAAAAATCCATAATTACAAATCCATGCATCTTTTAGCTGTTATAATTACACAATGCATGCACATTGCCAAGTTTTAAAAATGTTATCAGTAATGCGGTGAGCTCTCGATAATTCTAACCTCCATAATTCGAATGAAATGAAATTTGTATAATCGAGAGTTCACTGTAAATAGAAATTGTAAAAAATGTCCCAAATTCTTTTGGTTATTTATCTTTGTTTGCTATGATTCGCTCGTGAAATATGACTTCATTGATAACTTAATATCGCCGTCAGGTTTTGTAAACCTCGCATCCCTTTATTTGACGTTGTGTGGTTGCCTAACAGACAACTTGGCAAGTTTTTAATGTCTGCTTTCTTTCTCGATAAAACTGAGATAGTTATACACACCCGATTTGGTGTGTAAAAAGAAAAAAAAATCTTGATCTTACGTTTTATGTATCGCGTAGATGTGATATGTATTTGGCATTTGAAATTTAAATATGTCTTAATAAATTTCTCATTTGCTAACTGTGCCAAATTTTTATTTTATTTTACTCTCACTCCTTAGTTATTAGTTTTTTTACTATTAAAAAAAAGATACCCAATTTATCTGTATTTCGGGGCAGTCCATATACTTATAAGAGTAACGTAGTGATTGTGCTACTCAAGCTCGAGCATGATACTCTGTCACCTGACTTCCTCTAAGTAAGTAAAAAAGTTCGAGCTCTAAAACTTTATGTTCTGGTCGGCTTCCGCTTTCCAATGATACCATTTAATCCATCTTGTTTTGTAGTTTTATTTCTTGACGGTTAGCGTTCTCAAGTTACTAACGGACAGAGGTTTTCACAATCTCTTTAAAATGATAATAAGTTACAAATAACTATAATGTTTTTCAAGCGTTAGGTTACGAGTAGTTTTATAGACCGTGAGTGTGCGACCTGCTCTTTTTTAAAAAGTAACAGAACGAAAACGGTAAAAAATATTATTACTATGATTACAACTTTATTGAAATATTAATAAATTATATAACAATAAAAAAATTAAGTTCTATTTGCCAGGGGTTTTGGCTAGAAAAAAATATGGTTATTTCCTTTTATCTCCATATCTATTACAGTCGATAAAAAACTATTAATCTCAAGTTAGTTTGGGTTTGGAATATCTTTTTCATTTTTATTAATGCCACTAATGCTTTGGTTGACCGCAAAACCGCTGTAAAAAATATATGTTATTTTACCTAATTTTATGTCTAAACCATAGATAACATGCATTTAATCATTAATAGCTTGTCTAGCGTTCGATATAGTTTATAATTTTTCACAATATAAACAAAATTGTTTTCTGTCATTGAGCCAAAGATCTCTAAACTTGTGCACGTTTTTTTCTGTATTAATTTCATAAAATAAACTATATGTTAATAAATTATAATAATATTTTCTGATAGGACACCGCCTACCACAACGAAGCTTATCCTTACAGTGCCAGCAGTTGTGATGAAACTCCTGAATATGAAAACAGTATGGGCGGGATAGCTGGAAAAACCGACGGATCTTTGTCCCCACAAAGAAATCAGTCATTTATCGCAGCTGTTATCAGTGCTATTCGTAATGCAACTGTGCCATCTGCAAAAAAACGTATGTTTAATGAAAAGGCTGTTGATATATTAAATGGAGGTAAATGAATCATGTATTTTACGTTCAGCTTTTCTTATTTTCTTTAATAATTAAGATGAATCTGATTCAACGGAAATGCTGGATTCAGAAACTGAACCGTGTCTGATGATGGATAATGTTTTAGAGGATGTTGCAATGCCAGACTCTCACTCCCACAATATGGTGTCTTCAACTGGAATTATTATATCGCAGGTTGAACTACCATCTGACCTTGCTCATGTCGGCGATGAATCGTTACACAATTTGTCGCAAGCTATTACCAATAGACAGCAGGTTGAATTAGAGATAAATTTTAAAGGATCAGGATCTCAATTTGGGTAACTATATATTTTAACAATTTCAAATTAGTCGTACTATAATATATAATAGACTAACGACTATCTCCTTAAACTGAAAAAAAAAAACACAATTTTTCTCTGATAATAACTCACAAGATTTATGGAGGAGCCATTCACAAGCAGTGCGAGTGCGATTGGTTTTTTTTTGTATTATTTATTTTTGTGGAATTCTTGATGCTAAATCGATCCTAACCGAAAAAAGAATTGTTGAGGTGATTTGTAAGCGATACTAATCAGATAGGACGACAAATTTGTTTTACTTCTATTTTCTTCTAGTTTTACATATATTGCAAGTTTAATATACATGAATGATAAATTACTTCTTATTCAAGCAAAACCGTTGAAAAAAGTGACGAAGATAACAATTTCACTGAAGCTACTGAAATGCCATTAATCATTGATTACCCTTCAACACAAGCGCTTGCTGATCAAGTAATTGAAGTAGATAATTTGATTACAAAGTTATTAAAAGTTTTAAGACTGATTCAAATAGATAATGATGTTTGCATTCAACAACTTATTGTGGACAAGTAAGTGTTTTTTGTTTAAGATATCATAATTATAATACAATAAATTGATTACCTTCTAGAAATAAACTTCAACAAAACAAGGAAGATATGTTGGAAAAGCTAAAAGAATTGCAAGATATGAACACTAAGTTACAGGATGAACTAATGGATGCCACACAGGAGCTGATGCTAAAAAATACTGATCTTGCAGCAACAAAAGCTGATATTCAGCGACATCGCAATGAAATAGATGTAAGATTTTAATATTCTCACATCATTGGTCGTTGAACTATTAAGTACCTATTTACTTATTTATGACTTTCTTTTAATTATGTAAACTGATTTTTCTTGCATATCTTATCATATGATTCTCGTCATCTTATCATCATTGACATATACGATTCTGTATTTGTTCATCATGTGTATAGTTTTACTATAAATTTTATTATTATTTTATGTTAAGAAAATTTTATACATAAAGTTTTTATGAGTATGATCTCTTTAAATTTTTGTTTTATTCATTTTAATTGATTCAAAACATTCAACCAACTATAACAGCATGTGTGTATGATTCTAATTCCTTATTAATGTCAAAGGAAGAAGGTAAAGGCGAAGAACTTTATACGTTAATTCCAATTTTAAAAAATTAGCAGTTAACTCGGGTTTTTCATAAATTAGAATCTTTTATTTATTGCATTGTTTTAATGAAATATGTCAAATGTGGGTTTTGTAACTGAAGACCTTAAAAGTCTTTTCCATTAATGCTACAGAACCAGATATTCAATCTGTTTACAGACCAACAAGCTGTTTTGTTAGCTGATATTCATATTTGACGAGCATTGAAAATATGTATGAAATAATGTGGATGATTTTCAGCAATTAGGTGAGCGCAGTGATGTGCTTATAAAGTGAATGATAATAAAAAAAACTACGCAATCATATCTACATTCTTAGTAAGGCAAGCTTTGATTACGATTCAGAGTAACTAAGATTTATCAAATGGAATACGAATTTAGTTTTGAAATCTGGTAACAATTTATTTACTGAAATGCTCTCCTTTTATTATACACAGTCAAACAAGTAATAAACTTTGTGCATCTCAATGGTATTCAAATAGTTATGAAGTGAAAAAAGTTATTGCTGCAAAATATTGATATATGAGGAAAGTAAGGTAATTTTTACCTTTTAGCAAATACCTTTGAAATGTGTATGTTTCCCAATGAAAACCGTCAATGTCGGCACATTTCTCATTAACATTTTTGTGGTTTCAAACCATAACCGTTTTATATAAGTTTAGATAAAACATAAGATACTTGGACTTTTTGCTTTTACGTGACATTAAACTAAATTTTTTATTTTTCCTCCAAAAGAACATAAACCTTTGGCGGTTATTCTTTGTAATCACAGTAAATAATTATGCTATTGGGTTTCATGTACGGGTACATGCTTTATTTATTATTTTTATGATTAATTTTTTTTTATATAATTTAGTCACCTCGAACAGCACTTCGTAGAACACACTCGTCTTTAAATGAAGATTTTGACTTCCTTAAGGTATAGAGAAATTTATAATGTAGTACCTACAAAATTTTTGGTTAATAGAGACTTAATGAAGACATCTGTCACCTCAGTACTTTATGTAGCCAGAATAGCTCACAATGTAATTCTTTGGAACAAGATACAACAACTGAAAGCATTCTGCGACTGCTACGTTGTTGGAACGAACAAGGCCATTTTGCAGATGAAGATGTTAAAAAGTATTTAACGAGTTTATCCTTTGAGGTAAATGTGCCTAAATATTCACCTATTAGTACATTTTATATGATAACAATTTATTTTTAGAACACGACACAGTTAGATGGCAATTGCATTTTAAAAAAAAAAAATTCACATGTTTTGAATAAAAATGAAGATATTGAATACCAGAACAAGGCAATATGTAATGCACTAAGAGCCCTTAATGAACTTCCAAAAAATGTTAAAGACAACTCCAATTTACAACAAGTACAGCAAGACCTAATTCAAGCATCGAGTTCTCTTCCCAAGTACAAAACAATTGCTTATTCATCCGTAGATAACTCTCAAGATATTATAAATGCTAATGATGCATCCGAACATTTCTCTTCAGATACTCTGGAAAGGAGTTAGACTTGTTTTACATTAAATTATTGTTTAAGCATATAAATATATTAAACTGTTAATAAAAAAAGTGAACTCGATTTTGAAGATCAATTATAGAGAAACACATAACGTCCAATTGTATTATACATAGCCATAGGGTTAATTTTATTAAAAAAAAATTCATTTTACTTATATTAAAATGCAATACTTCTATGAAACTGATTAGAGTAAGCTAACTAGCTAGGCTTTCTGCTTGCCAAATATAACACGTTAGCTTAACTGAAACAAATTTGTAGGTATTGTATTGAAACAAAAGTTTTACATTCTTAATGTTTAAGTTGTATCACAGAAAAAACACTATTTTTAAGTTATGAGTTTGTGTATTTGACAAGTAAAATGTGTAACGTTCAATAAAAAATTGTTATAATATTATATATTACTCAATTTATGTTTTTGCAAATAATAAATTCATTTCGGCTTTCATGACTAAGAAATAATAAATGCTTTGAATAGTGGCAACACAGTGTATACATGTATATATGCATCCTAAGTTTATTTTTTCGTTTTTCGAAACCTGTTTTTCTTTACAAATCGGAATCGATTTTTTAGCGATCACTCTTTCATCTTCCTCATATCCTTGACCTTAAAAACCCACTTAAAATATGCAGCCTAGAACTTAAAACTGTACCTAGTACAAAAACCTTTAGTACACCCTCACACCAAAGCAGTATAAATTACTTAAGATTATAGCCGATGTTTTTATGATAAAAACCTTAAGATAGTGCTTCTATGACAAGTTTACATAATACGGTTTTTGAAACTTACTTACTTTGGGTCTGCATTACTGTACCATTTACATTGCACGGTCGCGCATGACTGAGCTACTAAGCGAAGTAAGAGGTCCATTTCACATGTGCAAAAACACGTACAACCGAATGGGTAAGATGTAACATGGTTGCCAAGTAACACTTTAAGTGTAAACGGTATCATCAGGATGCTGGGACATGAAACCCATATAAATGACCCGAATAAATGACCAAGCTGAATCAGTATAAGGTCTAACACCAATCAAAAATAGTTTACGATTACTATTTTGAAGAATAATTACACCTGTTCCACTATTTCCACGGAGTTTCGAACAATGATACTATTTAAAATATAGCATGGATTAGTCGCCTAAGAGAAGCTATACTAATTGAGAAAACATAAATGCAGAAATTACTTTAATAGTTTCTAGAGATCATTCTAACCAGTCAATGAAAAAAATTTGTATTAAAATAACAGTTAACTTATGAAAAGTAACAAATTACATTTAGAAATAAATACAAAGTTATTCGGGGTAAAAGTATTTACTATTTTTCATTTGTCTATTTTCCGAGCTAATTTTCTTAATAAATAATGAAATAAAAATAGACAATGTCTAAAATTAAAATGTTTATTAACTTAAAAATAATTTACATACTAAAAACAAATTGATTATATTGTTTATAATTCGTGAAATTTATATTTTCTAATAATTAGTTCACACTTCCGTTATAATAAATAAAAAAATTAAATCGTTCGGGTCTAGACTGAAATGAACATAAAAACTAAATACTTAAACCATACAATTGCACAATATATACTTCCATGGCTCTTTCTTCTCTCTGTTACTAATCTTCCATATCCAAACAATTATTTTTTCATGGAGAATATTGTATTTTCAAAGGCAAAAACGTTTAACAAATGTATTTTTGGTTCACGCATACATTGGTAAAACGTTTAGGACGGCGTGGTAAACGCAAATATCAATGGAACAACATATTATATTCTGCTTTCAGTTGAGAAGAGGACTTTGAAGAAACTGGTAATTTTTTCGAGTCAGAAAATTTTTTTGTTGGCCATTTGGAATAAAAACTAAGCATATCAAAATGAGTGCCCCATTGGTCGTAAGTTTTAACTGTCAACATAGCTTTAAAAAAATATTTTTTTTAATTTCTACTCTTTTACAGGATGAAGATCTTACTCCAGAACAAATTGCCGGTAAGTATAAATAACAATGTTATAACTAGTTAATAAAAATGATAAATTGGTAAGGGCGATTTTACTAAAGGAAATATTTTATAGTTCTCCAAAAAGCATTTAACAGTTTTGATAACCAGAAGAGTGGGAGCATTCCCACCGAAATGGTGGCAGATATTCTTCGTTTGATGGGTCAACCATTCGACAAAAAAATTTTGGAAGAACTAATTGAAGAGGTCGATGAAGATAGTAAGAATAATATATGCCATCAAATGAAGAGAATTCATTATTCCACATTACCCTAGAATCTGGACGTTTGGAATTTGGTGAATTTGTGCAACTTGCTGCAAAATTTATCGTTGAGGAAGATGCGGAGGCAATGCAAAAGGAACTACGTGAAGCTTTCCGTTTATATGATAAGCAAGGCAATGGATTTATACCTACAACTTGTCTTAGAGAAATTCTGAAAGAGCTCGATGACCAGCTTACAGACGCTGAACTAGATATTATGATTGAAGAAATCGACTCAGATGGTTCTGGTACAGTTGATTTTGACGGTAAGGAATATTTAATTTTGTCGTATAAAATAAATTAAGACATTATTTGTGCAGTTGAAGAAATTTGTGTTAGACAACAGTTTTAGAAATTAAGAAATGCACGAACTATACTAACCTACCAATTTCACTATTTTCTATTTTAAAACATTTTAAAAACAATAACAAAAAAATAATTTTTAGTTTAATTTTTTCCATGATAGCGCTTTTTGAACCACCAATATTCTATAAATAATTTATATCGTTTTGTTCAATGAAGCGCTATAGATCCACATTTTTACTTCCATGAAATTGAAACCATTTTCAGTTTATTTTCGGATATTCTGAAATTTTGTTATTCCGACATGTCTTGGTAAAGTCATTTCAATCTATTTTTGATTCTACTGTAAAGTTTTAATTGAATCAACATGCATAGATACATATACTTTTAAACACTGTGTTCAGCAGAGCATTTATTTGATTTTTTTCTTTTTGTTGTTACAGAGTTTATGGAAATGATGACCGGAGAATAAATACTGCAAAAAATACGTTTTGGGTTGCTTTAAGCAAAATCATTAAATTATATACCTTTTTTGTCAACATTTTAAATTAATTCTAAGTTTCATAAAATATAACTGCTTAACTAATTTTAATAGTTACATTTTCAAAACGGATTTATTTTCTCCATGTAGCAAGAAACAAAGTTGATTTTGTTTTAATATCAAATCTATTTTGTCCGGCAATTAATCAATTAATTGCACACATTAAAACTCTATATATAATAAACAATTAAATTGTTCACGAATTTCGATTTTTATTCCCAGAGTATATTCGCAATTTACAGTTATAAAATATAGACAATTATATGTAATTAAGTAAAGAATGCTCATATCGTGAATGCGTCAAACAAATGAAGTTCGCCATACAGTTAAGCTTTTTTTCCAAATTGAAGTGAATCGAAAAATTTTTATGTACGCTGTCTAAAAGAAATCATTCCAAGGTTTATTTGTATGCTTTTTAAACAATAATGAATAAATAAAATCAATCAATTAAATCAGAATAGATAATAAATAAATAAAATTATGTAATTTTTATCTAATCTGCTATAAGAGAATTATTTTAGATTTTTACTGGCTCAGGCATTTCAAAAGCAAAATTTCAAACTTTTGCTTTTATTTAGTCCTGCTCTTTGACTAGTGATTTTTTTTATATTTTTTTTTATCTAAAACATAAGATTTAAGCTCGATAGTTCAGTTTAAATAAAAAATAGCTTGAAAATTGGTAGAATTCATAACGAATGCGACTAACGTATAAAAGTGATTCCAAATGAGAGCATACGTAATTTACAAGAACAGATTTTCAAAAAAGACTTTAAGCGATTTTTAAAACTTTTGTTTGCTTTAAATACGTCATCGAAGGCGAATAAACCTGTGCGTCCAGTCGGTCAGACTGGTTTCAATTTAACAATTTTACAAGACGGTCTGCCATCAAGTGAAATTCGATGAACAACGAATGCAACAGAAGCAATAACTCAATTTCTATAAACCACTAGGAAGGATCCTCGGAATAATCCTAGCAATAATTCAATTGTTATAACACTAGAGTAATTTGATAATGACCTACTTGATGAACAAACTGTGCTGAACGCGGTGTGTAAACATTTTTATCAGTTTAAGAAATCTTCATAGCAAATATTAGATCTTTTTTACATTTTCATTATTATTTACTGTGCAGTTACTCGAGCACATACCTAAATGACATAAACTTAAACAATCATTTGTTTTTAGAGTTTCATTCCAAAGGAAACAACGAAGCCCGTATAGCATCACTTCGGTGTCCGTCTGTCTGCCCAATTCACAGAAACGCTTATAACTTTTGAGTCATCGTTAGTTGAGGGATGAAATTTGGGTTGAAAATGTACCTAGAGAACACAAAAATAGATCTTGCATTTTTTTTTTAGCTCAATCTTCGCCTAATTAATGAATAAGTAAGTTTTAAATAAAAAAACAATGTTTGAAACTAGCTTAAAAGTTTGCATCAGAGGTAAAATATTAAACAGAAAAGCAATAGAACTTGTCAATAGTTTTTGACGAAAGTTGCGTTTTTTTAGAATAAATCAAACAAATACATATTTCTAAAAGATCGTTGTGGAGAAACTTAAACAGCTTGGGATTGAATTTCTCGTTATGGTTTATATGCTATTGAATTTAGTAAATCGGTTCTTGTTCTCTTTTAAGTTTTGTTGAGTTTGTGTTCACTGTTGTATATTTGGCTTAGTATACAGTCAAAACTTCTAATATGCTTCATAGAACGGTAGTATTTGGAAATTGTAATGGATTGTAACTTCGTAATCAAAAAATACTTCAACTAGTTACTCTTCTACTGAAAAGCTGACAAACAATTTCTGAAAGCATAATTTGAACGAAGTTGTTACCCCATCAAATAGATCTTTAGCAGAGATCAGAGATTATAATCTCTTGCAGCGATTAAAGTGGACGTCTCCCTCATCCCGTTCCCGGCAGTTAACGCAGTTTAGCACTTATAGCGAGATTAATCTGTGCCCTTTAGCTTTATTATCTATATTTTCGAATTGGGTCATGGAAAACATAAAATTCCCATAATAAGCTTACAAGTGCTGACTTAAAAAAAAAACAGGGCAGCTCAATTTTTTTGTCTTATCAAAATGGGCTCAGTCGTATTTTAATTGTTTTCTTTTTTTTTCGACGAATTGATTTATTGATACTAGTAAACTCACTTCCCCCATAAAGGACGTGATTTCGACAGAAACCTAGACCTTACCTATTGAGTTGCCAGTTGATTTTATGTCCGGCAGGGAATTATTATAATTGAATTTAAACCACAGACAACCTAGTATAGACACCCATCTGAGCAGACGCTTTTTCCCCTCGCCGATCGTTGAACTCGACAGTAATTAACGAATCTCACCAAAGCAGGATGCATTTTGACAGTAATTCAGGAAGCACCGAACACTGGCTCATCATTTTTATGCACATTTATTTGATTTGTTGGTCGAAACGCTCACACGTATTCACAGACTAACATTTTATAAAAAAAAAAACGCTGCCAATCAAATAAAGAGGATAGAGAAGAGGAAGTTGGATATCTGTATTGGCTGTTTTCTTTATTGCATCCATTCAATTAAATTAACACACTTTCGAATTGCAAAACTGTTTGGAGCCTTATTTTGTTACCAACAACTTGGCTTGCGACTAAGCAATTTACCAACAAACTTCCTAAAATTAAATATTGGTTTGGTTTTGGTTTGTCGAGCTTTGGCGTTATAGTTTAAGTTCAGCTGATAATAATACAAAATTTACTCTTATTTAATATTAATATTAAATGTTAATATTTGTTTTTGAAAAGTGTATTATTTTGCGTAGTATATCTAATTGGTCTTTTAGACCAGTCACCAGACAGTATCGTGGACATAAACCAAGTAAGGCACTTGTCATTTGTCAGTCCCAATAATGCAATATGTCAGAAGATGGCTGATACGGAGAAAGACGAGGCTAAAAATTTAGTAAGTGATTTAATCCAATATAATTGATTTTCGAAGATTTATGTATAGTTGCACAAGTTAAACATTTTTTGAAGAATAAATTATTATAAAAATTCACGTCAATAGCTGGCATAATCTTTATATAAATTAGTTATAATGTGGCATGTTCTTTAATTAAAAACAAACATGAGTACATCATTAAATAAAGAAAAATATTTATTTCAGCAAGTGGAGTTTGAATGGGTGCTCCGCGATGAAGTGCATCCTATACTTAAGCAATTACGGATGATTCTTATTGTATGTTTAGAAATAAAAAGGAAAATTTGTTATTAAGAACTGTCTTTATTTAAGGAATGTGCGCATCGTTTCCCAGTCCCCCTATACGAAAATGAGGGAAAAAAGACGGAAAAATTTATACTCATGGCACCACATGATCAACTAAAGTGCACAGTTACTCTTACTGGAGACAGCATCACACAAGCTGTACGTAAAGAACTCACTATTAAATGGTATTTTACATACGAGATATTTTACAGGACATAAATTTCAAATTACAAAAGGCACCTAATCAAGTACAGCGGACATCAATAACTCAAGACTCTCCTTGGAAATTGCAACAAGTTCAAGACGCTGCTAATCACTTGCAACAAGCAATAAATCATATTGACAATGTTGACGAAACTTATCATTTTAAGTAAGTTGTAAGATTCATCGTCAAACCTTTGCAATTGAGGATTAACAAAAACTTAAAATTACCACCTTTTGATATTATTAGAACCTCGGATGAAGTTCTTCATATAGTAAGTGACATTCTCGGCGCATTACAACGAGGACGCACTAGTTTGGTTATTCCAAAAAAGAAACCAATAGATGAGCTAATGAAGGGGAGAAATATGGTAGGCGAACGTTTTTCCATCAACTAAAAAGACATTCCCATTAACTTTTATATTTTTAGAAATCGCTTGCGCCTAATCTGCCTGAAGACTTAGCTATTAGCTTTTATCTTCAAAGCCATAAGTTAATTATCGCAGTTTATCAATTAACGAATATACAAGGAACTATGAAATTCGATTCTTGTCAAGCTGAATTCTCCGTTCCGTGGTTAAATGAAGTTTTGGTTTTATTTACTGTAGGATTGCAGTTATGTCAACAATTAAAGGACAAGGTGAGACGTAAAACTATGCCTGCGTTCTTTCCCTTTAGTGCACTGCAAACAGTAGTAACAGTTTTCGATAATGTCTGCTTAAAGTAAAAAAAGGACTGCCCTAAACAATAATAGGTTCCGTCGGATAGTTACAAAAACTTGCGGCACTATTATATAAAAAGAAAAAAAATTTCATATATTTGCATTTCTTTTTGTTTTATAACTAAAATAAGCATCTGCATATCTGTGGGAGATGAAATTTAGTTGATACCGTTTTTTATGTCATTGTTTATTTTAACATTCAATTATTTTTCTTATTTGCCTTACAGATTTCCGTCTTTTCGCTGTATAAAGACTTTACAGTTGGATCTCGATCGCCATCTGCCCTTTCATATTAAAATAATAAATTTTAATCAGTTGAGTTTTTATATATTCTTGTTGTTTGAATAATTTTATTTAACATAATGTACTTTAATATACCACTTGGACACATAAGCACATATTGTGCTTATCGAATATAAACATTTCTTAATTACAGACAATGAAAATATTGTTTTACATATAAAAATTTCTATTAAATTTTTATTTTGTGTGGTTTCTGTTGTCAATGTGTTAGAAAATTTAATTATATGTGTAAACAACATTGCCACTTTACCACACCTATACATTTTTTGCGAATGTTTTCGCGCATGGAATTTGTCATAGCATTGCTACAAAACTAAGTTAATTTTAATTGCGTTAATGTTAAACTTTTTAGCTTCTTTAGAGATTTCTGAAAAAAAAAAACACAATCTTCCGCACATTTTCTGCAAGTATTTCTTCTGATCCATAGAATTTAGGTAAACTTTTTAGATCTTAGCTAAATATTAACATTAAGTGCAGTAGCTGCACGTGAAATTTGTGCTAATAACATATTTTTTTAAATCAAGCAAATTTTTTATAGATTTATTGGAAAAAATTTTGGCTAATGCAAGTCTTAGTTCAGCCGTTTTAGAGTTCCGACTTCGTTGAATTTCATGCAAAAGGAGCAATTCTATTGGTTTGCATAAAGTCCATTCAACACCATAAGAATGTGTTGCAGTATTTCTAAAACAAAAAACAAGTAATAATGTACTCGCTTAAGTGTCCAATAAGTACCCCGCAACGCAGCAACATCGCTAAACTTTATGATTGTTCAAAAACACATTTATTGTCGTTTTTATTGGGGTTGGTGAGGCTGGGGTTTTCTTCAGTATGTTTATCGGCAGTCAGATATTAGATGAGTCTGGTTGTTGTGCATAGGTTGTAAGCATAGGTGCCTTAGCGGAAACATGTAAACTGTAAGCTTATTTCTTTACTCATTTTCTATTGATGACATTTTTCAATTAATAAATTGGTGAACTACTACTACTAACTTTTGATATCATTTAACATGGCAAAAATTAATGCTCGACAATTGTAACTAATATACAGTCTTCGTGTTCCGTTTGTTACTTATAATACTATCTTAGTTAAATAAAATAATTCGATTTCAAAAACGTTCAACCTTTTCATAATAACTTTTTAAGTTATTCTACTAATGTTTGGCGCATTGTTTACCGGAAAAAGGAATCCGAAATGCCAAAGTTTCCAGATTTTAATCCTTTAATACTAGGAAGTCTTAATGTGTCTGTCATCATTGAACCCGTCATAAAGCTAATGAAAAATGACTTCTGATTTCTAAACTACTACAAAATATTATTGAGCTCGGTGCAAATTTTGTAGGCCAACAAATCATTTGGTCGGAAATAAATTTACATTTATTACATTTTACCATTTAATACAGTTTCAAGATCTTTTTTGCAGGTTTCAGTCGGAGAGCGATTCGTAAAGTAAGAAACATTTTGGAAGATGACACAATAATTAGAAGTGATATTAATAATAAATTATTAGTTTTCTGAGGAGTAACTAATTAAAAAGTGTTCTAGTATGTACATACATATTTAAATATTTTGAATAACCAGTCATGTATAGTCATGATATACACATATATATGCATACGAACATAAACACTTTCAAAATGACAATAAAATTAAAAAAAATAACGCAACAGGTGAAGGTTAAATTAAGTTCAAACCAGGTTTAGTTGTGTATACAAACTGTCATGACACTTCAAGAAACTGTTGAATTCGTGTGAAAGTAGAGTATTTAATGTGAGCACTTGAAATTTACTATGAAGCCTATTACACATACGTAATAAGATGATTATTTTTTTGTGTAACACTAAACCAATTTTTAAAAAAATGTCCACACGGATAAATGAATATCGGTATAAGATTATTTTTGTCATTCAAATATGTGCATTAATCATACATATTGCTTATATTAGACGCAAAGTGCTTTTTTTTTACTCATAATATGAATGAACCAAGATTATAATTGCTTAGTCTATCCCATTCAGGAAAGTACGACAAAGTTGAGACCCCATTAAATTCATACTGTGTTTTTAAATAATAAATTATTACGTTTTGAATCTACAATTCTAAATCAAGCTTATTGTGTGATGTACTATTTGTCTTGGACACATTTTGCTTGGTATTAACTGCTTCCTACAATATATTTTTTTAGATTCAAGCCAAATAAGAATGTGTAAATAAAAATGGTAACATGGCGCTATTTGTAATCTAAATGCAGTCTGTTTTTTTTTTTTTTAACCGACAAAGGTTTATCAGTTGTAAATTATGATTTCGCCAAAAGCGCTTCGAATTTATAAATAATAATAAATGAAATAGGTATCTAAAAGCATATTGTATACTTGCTACGAAGTAAATGCGAACTGAAATGTTTTGAATTGAATATTAATTAAATATATTTGGGTCAATTGTTAAAAATATCGTTACATTCAATATATCTAATAAATATGATTTTTTGGTTGAAATGAAAATTATTATTTCAAGAAATGTAAAACATAATAAGCAATAAATTAACCAAGCAATATTGTTTTGTCGAAAACTTGCTTTTTATAACAAAATCAAGACAATTATGAAAATGTTAATCTCACGGTCTGCTCAAAACCTGTTATAGTTCAAATGAATGTTTTCTCCCTCCAACATCAACACAATTTTTATCAACATAACACATTCGCATAAGACATTCGCGGTATCTATCTGTCTTACAGATGTTTGGTTGATCAGTGTTAAATTGTGTACTGTTAGCGTTGAGACGTTTTCTTTTCCTCCCTGCGCTTTTCATTATAGGTAAGTATTATTCAATTTCTTTTTTACTTTGTGGAATTGTTTGTTTCAAATTATTTATGTGTGTAAATAATTATCCAGAATTGTTTAAGCCCAGGGAAATGCCCAAAAGAATAATCTTCATGATTAAATAAAAACGAGGAAAGCCATAAACTAGGAACGATATACAAAACACCAAATGAAAAGGCCAAGAAGTACACACATACATGCATATGTGTTAGATAGTGGTTGGGTATAAAAAAAATTCAACCTCAGCTTAAATTTATCATTGCCGAATATTGCTTGCGTGTCAAAATCTTTGTTGAAAGGTTTTATATAATGACTGCTTTTTGTGCCGAGGTAACTTGCAAGTGTTTTATAGCTATTTGCATCTTCATAATACGCTTAATTAGGTCATCAAAGCTAATTATGTTTAGTTTATACTCGTTTGATTGAAAAAGTATTCGTTTTTTTTAAATTAATAAAAAGAAGTCATCACTGTAAGCAATCGATGCTGTACAACCAACAGAAATGACCACGAGAAATTATTTCAGTATTGCAGCATCCAGTTTTACAAATGCTTAGTTGCAAATAAATAAAAAGAGGCATCTCTGAAAATAATCATCTAGTAAGGCAGTGAAGACCAAAAGAAATTAGTAGTTTTCCCGTATCCAGTTTTACATCTTTAATGCGTTCAGCGTAAACATAAAAACATTGCAAGCGGTGCAGTACACTTTAGTAAGAGTTTCTGGAAGTGATTTGCACGTATTTTATTATTATTATTTTTATTTGTGTTGAAGTGTTATGCCGCAGTCTGTGTTCATTGGCTGAAAACAGAAGCTAATTACTTGTTCTTTTATGCTGAATAAAATAAAATTTATTTTTTTCAAAAGCTTTTTCCAAGTTTCAACATTTTTTTGTACTATATAATTTCAATTTAAGTGACCAATATTTTTTTGAATTTGTATTAGACCCAAGCAAATTTAGAAAATAGAAAAAGTTGTGTATAAGACAGCTGATGTGTTCGCACATGTCATTATAAAATGCTGATAATGAATGAAGGAGATGAATATACAAAAGAAATTCAACTGATTGTGTTTGTGGCTATGAGTAAATGTAGTAGTGTAGAAATTCAGCGTGCACACGCACTCTCATTTGCACACAACTTTCCCATGCACGGGATGTACAATGTGCATGTTACAGGCTGTAGAATGAAATTTAGGTGGAAAGCACGGGGGAGTCGGTGCTATTATATTTTTACTATAAATATGTCAGTGGGCGCCGTTGGTTCGATCAGTTAGTGCGTCGGACTGTTGAGCGAGAGTACCCGGGTTCGAATCCAGCTCGGGGAAAAAAAATACCACAAACATTTTCCACGGCCCCACCTCCAGCGAACGACTGACAACCTTCCTGGAGTACTTCTGTCATGAAAAGCTTTCGCAATTCGCCGTTCGGAATCGGCATTAAACAGTAGGTCTCCCCTCCACATGTGACAAAATTATAACGCACACAACACAGTGGAGGCGCGAAAAAGCTAGGCTCTGGCTCTCAACGGGCTGTTACGTCGCCCAATACAATACAATAAATAAGTCAAATAAAATTAAAGGGCAAGAGGAAAGGAAGTTGGGTATCTATAGTGGTTAATTTGTGGTTTTTCACTCAGATAGCACTAACACTATATTGTGAGCTCGAGATAGCAATCTTTGCCTACACCACCGACGGTGTAGTTTACTAGAAAGCATAGCATGTAACCAAAACTAGAAGTAGCACAGTGGTTGAGAGAAAGACTGTATATGTAAATATAAATAGTGTAATGTATTATTATTGTAGTTCAAAAATTCAAAATATTTTTTAGTCTAAAACCTCCGTAATTCGGGAACCGGTGTAATTCGACGTCGCCCCATGAAAGTCAAACTATCGATAATAAATTTATTGTATTTTATATTGAATTTTTATTTATTAATGTATTTCTATAATGTATCATAGAAGAGAAGTAATCTTCACCGCAAACGGTTGTGTTTTCAATCTTATACTAAAATGCCAGAAAAAGAAATAGTACTTGTAACTGGAGGAAGTGGGTTTATTGGGCAACATCTTATAAAATTATTGATTCAAAATAAAGAAGAACTGCATATCAAAGAAGTAAGATCTGTAGATATAAAGCCATACAGGAATAAAATAGGTAAGATGTAAATAATATTTACTAATATATTTGGAATATATTATTATATTGTTTTATTAGGAAATCATGATACTTCGGAGCTGATTACTTTTGCTGGTGATATTTGTAATCCTGAAAGTCTAGACGAAGCTTTTGTTGGTGTAGAAACAGTTTTTCATTGCGCTGCATATGTTAATATTCAATTTCCTCCCGATTTTGATGAGCTTGAGCGTGTTAATGTAAAAGGTAGGTATAATTCAACTAGTTCTAAATCATTAAGACTTAAACGCTCCTTTAATTAATTAAATTCTTCTTTTATATTATTGATAGTTTTATTAATGCTTTATGAGAGCGCAAAGTTTAAACTTTTTTATGTGGATTTACTTTTTATGATATAGATAGGTATTTGCACTTTTGAGGGGGCATAATTTTAAATAAAATTAGATCTCACAACAAAGAGAATCTCTGGCCTATGTGAATTTGATTTATGTTGTTAACAAAAAAAAATTGTCGCATAATTCACGCAAGATTTGAAGTGTTACAGAAAAAACTGCGCAAATTGTAGGTTTCAAATTAAAAGGAATTAAAGTTTTGCCGCAAAACTGCAGGTGCTTATCCATACATATCGCGATAATAAGTACTTTATATATAAGAGAATTATAAAATTCTTAATAGACAAGCTATAACTTGTTTCGTTTTTAATAGGTACAAGTTTCGTAGTGGATATGTGCGTAAAACACAACGTAAAGCGGTTAGTTTACACAAGTTGTGCCTCGGTTTGTTTTGTTCCCTTTAAGGGTCATAGTACATTCTCCATCGTAATAAATCAAACGGAATCAAAAGCTATAACACCCGCTCATGACACACAAAAATCAACGAATGAATTTGATAAAGCCTTTCTTATACCAGGCTACTCATCTTCTAAGCTCAGAGCCGAAAACATAGTCCTAAATTCATCAGGCACTACATTAAGGAACCAAAATGGTAAGACCACCTCAGAACTAATATCTTAATAATCTCTAAATAGTAATCTTAAAAAAGAAATTAAGCAAAAATAAATAAAATATATACTAATAATTGCTAGAAAAATTACAAATAATAAATGACAACTTGGAAAATGAATACCATATAACACAAAGTAGTCATATTTTAGTCTTCCAGCGATAATATGCTAATATTAACATTTTCGATAACAGGTACCTTTTATTTTGATAGGTTACCTTCAAACAGTTGCCATCCGTCCACCGTTAACTTATGGCGAGGGCGATAATCACTTTGTTCCGTTGGTTTTGAAATATTTATCAAAAAGAGGATACGTTTACCCACGCATTGCAGGATCTGGAGGCAAACAGCAATTAGCATATGCAGGTAACAAGATGCACATAAATTTTTATGTATTTCGAACCACTCTTTCTCAATTTTTAGGAAATGTTGCATGGGGACACATATGCGCTTACAAGTCATTGAAAACATCACCAAAGACAATTGCAGGGTTGCCAGTTTTTATAACAGATGATACGCCAATTAATGATATGGCTCGTTTTATACAGAAAGTTGGCCTTGCTAGTGGCGCTCTAAAGTTTGAGACAAGTTTCTGGTACCTACCTCACTTCATTTTCTTTTTAATAGCTTTGGTTATTGAAATGATTGTGAAGGCATTAAACCCGGTAACGAATATTAAACTTAACCACTCTCTTCGTGCGATTGCGGCATTTACCGCATCGGTTCTATTTTTTAATCGATTGCGGGCAGCTATACATTTGGACTATGAACCAATTTACGATGGTGAAAAATCGTTAGATCGTAGTGCTAAATGGTACGAAGAGTGGCACCGAGAAAATATACTTAATCAAAAAATAAGCAAATAATACAAAAATATTTGTGTTGTTTTATTCTCATATGTATTATGTTATTTTTATTGTAGTTGAGTTAAATGTTAAATAAATATCTGTTAAAGTTGGTGTAGCACAGATCAGGGTTGATCGGTATTGTGTACTGCAAAAATTAAAACTAGAAGTGTTTTAGAGATTTACCCACTATATCAGCCTATTGGATCGAGGCGTTAATAACCCGTAGATAACTAATTTCACCGAGGATTTATGTATTGAGACTATAAGTGCTCTTGATTTCGAGCGCCTCTTAATGGAGCATTCGGTCTAAGACATCTCAAAATTGTTTTTTTTTTATAAAGACTTACGACAGCGCTGGAGAATATGGCTATGTAACACTATGGCACTATATAAATTCAATAGTTACAGACAAGCTGTAATTGATGATTTAATTTCTTAAGACGTGAAATGAACGGCAAAAGTAAGTAGGACTTCCACGTTCTTCAATTAACTCACAAATTTTAAGAGAAATTTTGTCAATTTTTTTGCTGGTTTCCATGCTTCCTTTTTCTTCCTATACCGACAATATTGAGAGGTTATCTAGATTTATTTTTCGCGTTTTGCTTTAGACAGCTTTTTCCATAGAAAGCTTTTTTCACATATTTTTGATGGAGCAGTCTATGCAGGATGACCAAAAAATGCAAATAAAACAATTATAGTCTGAACAGTGTCTGTTTTTATTTATTTAATTTATTTTTTCCAGTATATCGTAATCAATGTTTTTATATAATACTTTTCACATACACACGGCACGTTGTGAAGAATTTTCCACCATATTTTTCTATGTTTTTTAGTTATAATAATGTATGTTTAATCTATTTTTTGTCCCTCTTTATATGATGTTTTCATTTTTAAATATCATTCTAAACTTTTGTTTTTGTTTTCGTATATTTAAATTTATATTAAAAATTCTATACATTTTGTAGTTATAAAGATAAAGTAAAATGAAAACTTCAGAAGTCTTTAAAGACAACAAAACAGTTTTCTTATCTTTTTTCGTGTATGCTGTTCTTTACTAACAATAGTTATACATCTTTGCACTATATGTCTTTTACAAAATGTTCAATTTAAATTCTTTTTTGATTTAAATATATATTCCTTGTATATGGTATATGGTTTGAGTTTAGTCATCAGTAAATATGTTCAACATGTTCATTAAGATAAAATGGCTTGACATTACTTTTGCTGTTTGTCTTGATCTACACAAACCAAAAGTTTCATTAATATTTTTTCTTGTCTATCAATATTGGCAACATGAACCTGATGATTCACTTTTTTGTATATACATCAATTTATCTCGTCAAAGTTTAAAATTAATATAAGAAATACATCGATTCGACTAAATTCTAATGTAGTTATTCTAAGCCAAGGGTTGTTTTAAGCCTGGGAGGTCGTGTAGACATAAAAAAGTTCCTTCAAGGTATCAGCTAACATCTTTCATGTATTGTTTTTTTTTTTCTACTTCATTTATTATATTTAAATGAAAGCATAATCGCTTTACAAAAATTATCTTTGCCTATACCAGCAAATTCCAGATTCGCAACGACTATCTTCATTTTTATAATCCAGCACAGTTTAGAAGTTGGTTACAACTATAAAACTTTGCTTGTCTTAGGATCTAAGTATAACTATACGCAATTTGTAAATTGTTTACTTTTATTTTCGATTAATATATGCCTTAATTTATAAAAATTTACGTTTATCAATGTATTTTTAAACTGTTATTGCTTTAATTTTATAATTTAATAAATAAGGAAAACATAATTTTCGCAAAAGGTAAATAGTTTTTTCTCAATTTTTATCAGTAAGGCCCATTATAAAATGAATAAAATAAAAAGATCGTGTTGAAAAAAAGATTCATATACTTTATGCAATTAAGTTTTACATAAAATAGTATGAAATGTATAACATTTCGTAATTATTTATCTAAAGAGTTTTTGTATTGTATTTTACAGAATGTTCATATGTATACTTGCATACATATTCAATATGTGTATACAATTGCATATACATATGTATACATATCTATGTGTATATACCGGTAGATATGAATATATATAAGTATACACATATAAGTATATACATATATATCTATGTATAGTTTATATACACTTTTTAGTTTGTGTATAAAGATTTAAATTCTTTAATATATTACACATTGTATTTTATAAATATGTTTGTTTGTATAATTTTTATTATATTGTCAATTTAACATAATGAATTGTTTTGCAGATAACTCTTGAAATAAGATCAATAATTTTCCGCAAAACATATCCACAGTCGAAAATACCAAAATTTTGCAATTCTGCCAATAAAATTGGTTTTAAAGTGATAATCAATTAGTTCCGCAATTTATTTTGCTTATTTTGAAAATTGTTGATTTTACGGGCTTATTTCAATCGAAAGCTGCCCTAAAAAATGTGCAGTCCAAGTAAATAACCCATATGTTCTTATAAAACAGGAGAAAAGTATGATATGTTCTCAAAGAATCAGTTTATTTGTTTGAAATAAAATAAAGATTGCTAAATCAAGAAAGTACGTATGTATGTACAAGTATAATATGTTGTATCAAATATAGTTTATCTCTTGATTTTAAGATTGATCCTTGTTTTACATATTAGTAAATTTATAAATTTTTAGTTTTCAAATTTTATATCAAAGTAAAATTGACTCTTTATAGGGTGTTACACTTACTTTTATTTTGAAAATGGATTAGGGTTTGCTTATTGACTTTTATATACGAGTATTTCTTTTTATCGTCTTTTATATTTTTAAATGAATTTAACTCAAAATTATACAATTTGAAATAATTGACTGACTTATATGTTTTAGTCATAGTTAACGGCTGTTGATAACTTAAAGCATTACTTGTCTAACTTTTTTTGATGGTTAAAAAAAATTCTTGCATTAAATGGGTGCCATGATTTAAAAGCTTGTCATTAGTAATACCGGGTTAGATTTGGTTTCACATAACTAATTCAAACAAACTCTTTTACATACATGTTTACCATAAGAACAAAATTTGTTGTAGGTAGTCGGACAAGATGAATGGGTTTATGTTTTTACAAAACAAGGCAAAAATAAATTGCTTCAAAAATATTTACCTGTGTTTTTTCCGGAAAAATTGCACACTAATAAAATATTTCTCATGAACTACGTTTTCCTTAAGTGATTTGAGATTTTTGTAAACATTTTACTTGGTTACTACTTTCCTGTTTTGTTTTAGTTTTTATTATTGGGAACCCTTAATTAAACATAATTATATGATTTCTTTTAACAATATATGTATGTATATCTTAAAAATAGGCTTTATCTAATTTAAAAATCAGTAATAAGAAATTAACTGATGTACATTAATGTTTCTTATATATTTTAGTGAGAAAATAGTCTAGATTGTTCATTTGTTAATTTTTTCAATTTTGGAAATTATACTAAAAGAATTGCACATTGTGTTTTTTAACTTGTATTGTATATAGTTTTATTGCTTTTAGAACGTTCCTTATATATAAATATTTAACTTTTTTATATATATATACGTATATATATAC
Organism: Syritta pipiens; assembly: GCA_905187475.1. Taxonomy (NCBI): domain Eukaryota; kingdom Metazoa; phylum Arthropoda; class Insecta; order Diptera; family Syrphidae; genus Syritta; species Syritta pipiens. The sequence goes on along the minus strand of LR994574.1, from coordinate 39,424 downwards.
ATATATATGTATAATATACATATATATATGTATATAAAATCTAGGTCGTATATACTTTAAATACTTGTAGATATTTAATCATTTAGTTTGTTTTCGTTATGTTAAAAGAAAATTTTAATCAGTCAACCAAATAAGAACTTTGAAGAAGAAATGGTTAAGACCTTAAACCTTCTCCTATTTCATTTCGATACATATTCTGAAATAAAGTGGATCCAAAATGTTATTTTTCCTTTTAATACTTTAGTTTTCCATTTGTTTATGTTATTCAGTATATCACTATCTACCTAACTTATTAATAGCATCTACATCTGTTTGTAAATATATTCTTATTTTTTTTCTTTGTGTAAAATGTTATCAATTTTTAAATAGACTTTACTTTTTCATTTACTTTGTTATATATAATTGTAGAAAAGTATAGATTTTAATTATTTATAATTTTGTTGTTTGTTTTTGTTATATTTCTGCTAGGCAAATCAATTTCGATAAATCAATTTCGATAATATGGAAGGGCAAACCAATAATTTTCTCATAACTCCTTTTTATAGAGGAAAAGATAATTTTCATTTAAAAAAGAATAGTTTATTAAAACGAAAAAAAAAGTATAAAGTATGATCTTTAAATCATTTAAAAAAAGTTCATTGAAAAAAGTACATTAATTTTTTTACGTTATTTTACGTAATTTATCTTCAGGCTCATGAAAAACCTACACTAACTATTCTTTCTTTTATTATTGTTTGCCTATCTATTTAAATAAATAACATTGAAATTATTGCGTGTTCAAATTGTTGGATGTATATATTATGAACGTAAACATTTAATATTGATAAATCTTAGTATCTTTAAAATTGGTGTTTTTGTTTGCTTGGAATTTGTTCTTTGTTTTTTTTTTTTTTTTTTGGTCTGATGCCGTTGTGAAATTTCATATAGTATGGCACAAGCGATTTTCAGAACGCAAAAGGTAAATGCCAATAGAGTTATACACTTCAAATTTCTATATACACTTAACAACAGTAAGAGAAACAATTACCCATTTACTTAAGAAACAATTGCAGTAAATGGGGTGTTAAAAAAGATTTCAAAACAGAAACAGATAACAATTTTTTTGACTCATGCTTATATTTTGATTGATGACAAAACATGGTTTTGTTTAACTATTTTCTATCTAAAAAAAAGTAATCAATTATTTTCTGCTCAGTAGTAACAACAAAGAACAAAGATTTAAATTAAATATAATAAAGCCAATGGAAAGAAGAGTTGTATATAATTTTCATTTTAATGTAAAGGGAAGATTTCTCTCTTGCTTTTCTACAAGTTTAGACTTAAAACTTTTAATGATTTTTTTATGTATATATGTATTCTCTCTTACTTTCATGGGCATCTCTAAGTTTTCTTATGATTAATTGAGTAGTTTGATTAATGAACTTTTTCATATTTTTGCTTTTGTAGTCTTATACTGAGTATATTTATATATAAATCCTTGTAATTAAAAATATAAACTGTTTTGTTTTATAGCTACATTTTCATTAATTAAATATATATACTTACACATGTACTTCTAAATTGCGTACACTACAATTTATTTATATTTTACTAAAACTTATGCCGTTACTCAGTTATTCATTTAATATTTGCTTACAGCTCCTTATTGCAAAGGAATTATTATACTTAAAAATATTTAATAATTGTTATAGCCAAACATCAGTATGGGTGCTCTCTTCAGATCTCACATTTTTTTTAAAGTTGGCCAAATTGTAGTAAATGTGATATCTTAAGTTGTTTATTGTTTCATGTGTGAAGTGGTGTTCAGCATTGAGCTGATGTGGTTGCTTCAGTAGCCCAAACAAAAACAAAGTTTACAACAGACGAATGATTTAGTGATAACCATTTGTAAATGCTGCAGGAATTAACGGGCCCTGTAAGATAATAAAGCTATTATAGAATATGGTGCATATTCGTTATAGATCAAAATCTATTCGATCTAGCGCAGATATGTATGGAACCTTAGCAAGTCTTGGATTCTTAAACGATTTTTGTATCTATTTCAGAATGATTCAACTTACGTTTGAACGTCGGACGTTTAAATTAACTAATCTTTAACTATTACCTAAAACAAATATTAAAATAAATATACGTGAAACGTTGGAAATTTTGCTTGAATTCCATAAATGTATGTCGTATAGTTGCAGCTTAAATAACAACACTTCATATCTTTTCAAACTTTGAAGGTAAGAAAACCTAAACAACCGCAAAAATGGGGTGGATAGCATCAAAAACATTTTGACTTCCGTGAGGTGCAAGAAACAAGCCGCTGATACCATTACTATATGATCTCATAATCTCATGATCTCTCAACGCCTGATATAACAAAGTGATTTTGTAACATGACAATACTGGTCTTGCACAGCTAACCAAAACACTTCGAAATGCAAAACCCAATGCGCTGTTTAGACTTTACACTGATAAAAATAAGTACAATTACTTACATAAAGTTAGTTTGGCTTATTAAGTTTGAAACTTAGTTTGTTATTTAGTTAAATATTTGCATTATTAGGTGAAACAATTAAAATAAATCTGTTTTTGCAGATGTTGGAACATGTTGGACTTATAACAGGACAGAAAATGATATTAACTCACCGGACTATAATTTAAAGGGGCACGACTGACAGCTATCGGAAATCCAGATGGCTGCGGACTTGCTGCTTGGACATAGCCAACGCTATCCCCGCCGCTGGAGCTATACATATCAATTGTCGGTCCTGGTGAATTTGTTGATGGAAACCCCTGCCTCGGAGTAGTTGTATGGGGTGATGCTGATGGTCCGAATCCTTGTGCAGCAGCTGCTGCTTGATAGTTATTCATTACTGTAAATGTTTGGTAAGAGGGTAATTCTATCAGAATTGGGTTAGTGTATGCAGATTGGAAGCCAATATTTGTTTTTTTAAATCAAGTTCTTTGAACGCTTAATATTTTACCTGAGAGAGCTTGCGTTAATAACGGAGTGTTATTATTTGGTGTTAATTGTCCATTTGTCAAGTCAACTAGAATAAAAAAGTAAGAATTTAAGATTTTACATTTAGCTTTCATTTGGTTAGTATACTACAATACTATTTTAATGTTTTTTTTATTAACTACTTAAACTACTAAAGTAAGAAATACATAGAATTCTAATTGTAAGAAAATCGCTATGTTATTTTAAATAAATGCGTTATATAGCTAAATGTAATATGCGCCCTAATAAAGTTATTTTGGAGAAAACATTTTTACTGTCACCCACAATATAGTTTCAGTTTGCCCATATGCATAATCCACTTTTCTGAAATTGAACATTTTAAATACCAAGCTAAGCTTTGTTTTTGCAAGTAGTGCACTTGACGTGCACTTATTATTTTTTTTAAATTTTTTCTTTGTTTTGGTTTATTCGACCTTAACTCCTACAAAAGCCTGAAGGAAATAATAACCCATTTTGCTGAGCTCCTTTTATACTTTTTCAGTTGAAGAGCTTTAAAATTAATGTTTGCAGCGAAATGTGAAAAAACGTTTGAAATCGCTGTTATATAGATGTCAAGTTGTTTTGCATTTTTTTATATAAATGTCCAGTCTTGTTACAGAATGCAAGCAAAAAAAAACTTCTAGGCTGTCTTTATTTTAGCTCAAAGTAGTATAAAATAACTTGCGGATTCGGACCAAGAGCTAAAACTTAATTACCATACAAACAAAACCGCTTGTTGATTACTGAGGGCGAGGAACAGGCGCTACATTTGTTGAGAAATCAATTTTAACAAACAAAATTTTTGATGTTTCATAATTTTTTTTTTCTTTTTTTTTTAGGATTTTAGGCCAGTCCGTAGTTATTTGATATCAACACTGTTGAGGCTCAAAGTTAGCGATGATCACTACAAGCCAATGACAGCCTATTTGAGAGTGGGCTGTTTCTCGCAAAGGTTAACTTAATTGGACATTTAAAACCTTAACTTAATTGGACATTTAAAACCAGCTTTTCATATTCCTAAATCTATGCATACTATTCACGTTCATCCGGACTGATGCGGTGGATTGGTAGTCAGAAATTTGGACTGGATTCATGAAGTCGAACGAAGAGAAAGAACATAACAGACAAATAAGAAAAATAATCGCTTATACCCAACAAAGTTTGTTTTATTCCATTTCAACTTTATCCTGACCTTAAAAATGCTTAATACAGTGGAGACACGAAAAGCTAGGTTCTGGCACTCAACGGGCTGCTACCCAAGACACAAAATATATATCAATCTTGAAAAAACCTCAACTAAAGTACTTCATTGTTTTAAACAGTATATTGTAGAAGAACTTTGGTAGTATTGATACGTTTACTACACTGATGATGATTGCAAATTTTAATCAAACAATCAATCGGGCAAGGAGGCTAATAAATATTAATGTACTAGTCACTGCAAAATAAAATGATTAAGAATGCGTTAAACGGTTTTAAAAAACGAAAAAAAAAAAAAACACTTGTGTTTTCTTTGTAATTTATGTAATAATTTTAAAATTTATGTATTTATATGAAATGGTAATATTTATATAAACGAAATTAAAAAATAAAAACGAGAAACCCAGGACAGTAAAAAAATGCTTTGGCGTTACTCATTTTTTGTATTAAATTTGTGTGAATTTTATTCTTAAATATTTTGAAATTATACTATTCGTCCATTCATCATTTGTAAATACTTTTCGCATGTCTTTTGAGATATAGCTATAAAAACATTTCAGTTCAGTTTGATTACTAAAATAAAACATGAAACATTTTTTAGTTTTTTTTTTTAAACTTAAACGGTGTTTAATTTTTCATTTTAATACTAGTCGTAATATTGCTTCTATTCTAAATCTAATAAAATAGCTATGCGCACGAAACAAAGTGTATAGAATCTAATTAAGATATTTAAGTAATTCTAATATACCTACGCCATATGATATTATATATTCATATGTACCTATGTATTTAGTTTAGACTAGTTCAAACTATTCAATAATTTTAATGAAGTATTTTTACTATCACAGATATGTTGATTACACAGTAATTTAAATCAATCTAAATGTCTGACCTTTATCAAGAAAATTGTAGCCTCTGGAGTGTCATTGCACTTAAGTCCATAGCAATCGCACAATCAATATATTCCCAAGTTAAGGCACATCAAAACATCGCAGTCGATTCAATATCATTTCGTTCTTCTCCATTTTTAAATTGAAAAATCTAAGTATATACTAACAAAACTAAGCAGAAATACTTTTTTTTTTCTAAGAAAAAGTATAGTTCTTCTATATGGAAAGTGTACTTTATTCTTTAATTTTTCTTTTCTCGTTCAAATCACAGATTATATGAACAAAGCAATTTGGTAGCAATAAATATTTTTATTTATATACAAGTTTAGTTCAAATTATTTCAACATGTGATATTGATTATATCTTATATAATACTGAAATTTAATTGGTTAGATAATAATTCAAATAGATATAAATTTTGTCCAGATGTATAAAATTTGGGGACAAGCATTTTGCATATGTTAAGTTTTTGATAAAAATATAGTTCTTGTTGTTTTTTTTTACAAAAATGGATGGACATTTTCTTAAATACGTTAAGTAAATAAATACTTCCATAATATTTAATACTGATCGATACAGTAATTAAAACGTATTACATATATTGAAAAACAGAATGTCTATAGCGTAAAGGAAATAAATTTATGTACGTAAGCCTACTAAGATTCGATAAAATATAACATACAACTATATGCATGACTACATCAGTGTTAAATTCTGAGATAATATGGTGTACCAACATAAGTATTTGCTGGAATTTTCTACGTGTAAATACTTAAGCTACATTGTTGCGATGTTTGGAATTTCTTCTAATTTATGGATCTATCATTTACTCTACTTTCTAATTTGAATTAATATACCTTATTTATAATTGTTTCAACTAAAAAGAGGATTATATATAGTACCCTTTAATATTACTCATCCCGTATTATCTCTAAAGATACAAAGATGTGATACATACCGGTACAAAGTGTATTTTTTTCACTTAAAAAGATTCCTGGGTAGGTATTTGTGATAATAAATAACACAAAAAAACGTTAAAACAGTTTTAAAATTGAAAAATTAGGTTTATTTGACTTGCTTTCGTTGTATCTCTTGCTGTAGTATGTTCTGTATAATATCTGACCTGTAAAAAATACATTTCATATTTGTAAGCCAAATGGCTTAGGGGTTTAAAAAAAATTAATAACGGGTCCTAATGAGCAAGGTGATTTCTTTTATGGTTAAAACAACATATATTTTAAGGCAAGTTTAAGCATTTGCTTTCAAAATAATAGATGGAAAAAAACATGCCAAATATCCAGTCAACCTTAACCGCAGAACGTTTGCATGTTTTTTCAAGTAATGACGAGCTATTGCCAATGCGTAGAAAATTTGGTAATCTAAAAAATATTAAGAGTGAGTTTCTTTTCTATGCTTCACGATTTGTTCATTGTGTCTATAAAAATCGAGTTCATAAGGTTTAAAACACACGCACTACTTGCGCTTCACGCACTCAACATAAGAAACTGTAGTTATCTATGTACTATTTATCTTTTGCATTTTAAACTTATAAAAAGTATAATATTTTGTGTAAGACATGCATTTGACGCCAATTTCCAACTACCGCTAGAAGTTGAAAAAATTTCCTTTTACTAAGTTTTCTCTCCTAAAGAGGAGCTATTCTTCCCTTGTAAATTTAAATTTATAATAACCATGTTTAACCTCAGATGGATACTGTTTTACAAAAACCAAAGCCATAATTTTCTGAATCTAAAAAAAATGGGCAGGAACTTTCTATAGAGAGTAGTATTATTCGTCTAATATTTGCCCGTTAATAACTGACATTTCCCAAAAATTGTGATTTGATGCCTGCGGTGCGTGTAACAGCGGTTGCAAGAGGTAAGGTCAAAGCGTGATGATATCCGGTTGAAGGATGGGCAGAACTTGTATTATCACTGCCACCGCGCCTTCCTGAGTTTAAGGTACTACATGTAGCAAAACTTCTACCGATTCCGCATATTGTTAGCCCTACAAATTTGTAAGGAAATCAAAAAGTGAATAAAATGAATACAACTTTTAGTTGATTTTTTTTTGTGAAAACTAAGGAATGGTTGGATAAGGTTAGGTTTAGTGCAAAAAATAAATCATATACGGGTTGTATTCTGTTGTTTATATTGATATAGTTTTACCCACAGACAATTATTAAGATACCATTATGCATTTATTAAGTTCGATTTCAATTTGCAGTTAAAAAAAAGTAGTTAATTAAAAAAGATATTATGGCAATAGGAGAAGGATAGACATTTGGATTCATATAAAGGTAACATGATTATCATATTAAAAGGTATTATCTAGAAGAACACCGAATGGTTCAAGAAAGAGGGGAAAGGTTTTTGAAAATGTCTTATCATAGCAAAAGAAATAATTAAAAAACAAATGATGCTTTTTTGAATCTGTACTTTGTACGTATGAACAGCTTCTGTTTTCCATTGAAAGCAATTACATCTCTACCCAACTTTTTTAAAATTTAATTAAACATCTAATCGACATATAGTCGGCAATTGGTTAAGAAAATACTTGAAAACTACGCCCTAGAAAGAGGAAATACTAGCTTTTTAATATCTAGAAGAGCTTGGTGGGTGGGCAACTGAAGAAATTTACGTTAATAATGTGATGCATATAATCCAGTTCTTAGTCCTTAAAAAACAAATACATTTGAGTTAAAATTTGTAACCATTTTTTAAATTTGCCAATAAGAGCATGATGGAACTAGCATATTTTCAGGTCCTTTTCCAGATTTTTCTGACAATTGATGATATACAGCTGCGGTCAAAATAAGAGCAGTGCATAGCAGTAATAGTGTGAGAAAATATTTTTTTCTTGGAGACTTTGAGAATGTTCTTCTACCTTAGAACAATAACTGAAAGGAGAAAAAGATTTTTCAATCACTCCAATCATTAGCATGATATTACTCAAGTAGCAAGTAGGAATCCTTCAGAAAGCAGCACTGCTATTATTTTGACTGCAACTGTAAATCTTTTTCATAAGGAAAGATTAATGTGTATTTGTAACACATACGATTTAAAAAAAAAACAACAAAACAATTGTTAATGATTTGTAACGAATGAACCATTTCATAAAAATAATTATATACAAAAAAATAATTTCATGTATCAGATATGCAAACTTCCAAACTTCCAATCGGATCATATACCTACATATATGTATGTACATGTGCATGAATTCATATTTTAAGATTCAGAAAATAGTTTTATTTTTAAAACCGGTTATAACAGAAAAACAATTCTGTTTTATATACGAAGATTTGAAAAACAAAATGTATTCGTTAGGTTATATTTTAATAATAATAGATTTGACCGATATGCTATTCTTATCAATAAACGTAAAAAAATGTTATGTTATTCAATTTGACATTTTAAACGAAATGTATTTATTATTTTGATGTTGATTATCAAATTCTATTATCGAACGTATAATTCTGTTTGAGGACAGGATCCCGAAACCCACTGTTATATGTTTTATTGAGAAAGTGTATGAATTAGTCCTAAAATCAGATATGCATTTGTAAGTTCGCTTCCCATAATATAATAACAATTGCTGTTTAAGTAAACAAAATATGTTTTAAGATCAAGTTAAAATATGTAACTTAAAAAAAATTAACTTGACATTTTCATTAGAAATATGTTTAAATACATACGCGTCGTCATCACATGTATATTCTATTGATCTGTAAGGGATAGTGCTAATTTTAAGACATTTTTTTTCTCTGATTATCACAGAAAAATCTAATGTAAAACAATTTAACATATGGATCGTTTAATATTGGATGAGCCCAGTGTTTACTGCATGGTCCTTAATTTGAATTTAAATAACTATGATTTAGAATACCGCAAATATTTTTTTTGTTGCTGATTGTATATTACACATATGTGTACGTATGTATTATATTCATTTATAAAGCTAGCTGCGTACAAATAGTTTGCATGAAGATTGACTTTTCGGAAATTCCATCAAAAACTTTTATTTACTAAGTATTATGCTAATTGAATTGGTGGGTGTAGACGTTGAAGCCACCGTATAATCACTGACCATGATTCTGTTACTGGGCGATACTTTTACCATACCTGCTAGAAAGAAATCAATAGAAACAAAACGATAATACAAAATAAAAATGTGTAATCAAAACTAAAATTGTTTATATGTAAATAATTTTTTTGAATCGTATTCTATAATTCTAAACTTATCATAAATATGTGAAAGAAATACTTATGACACTTAGCATTTTATTTAATTCTTTTCTGCTTGTAGATGATTTTTAAATACAGCGCATTTAAGTTGCTTCATGAAGAACAAAATAACAAAATGGGCTTAAAAAGCTTAAATAGCTTTACTATTGGAAATCTACCACATTTATAGCTAAAATTTTATCAAAGTTAGCGTTAACCCTCGTTTCGGAACATAACAATACTTTGCAATATATGGAGTTGTCTAATTAGATTTAAGCTCCTAAATGGGCCAATAAATCATAAATGCTCTTTCCATATATTTTGTTTTGTATAATTATTGATGAAATATTCTATCTATAAATTGTTTTTTTAGATAAGAACTTGTACGAATGCATATCTGTTCATATATAAGGAGAGTTAAAAAATATTTTAGCGCTGCCCGTAACTATCTCCAAAGCGATATATTCTTTTAATAAAACGAATTGTATTCATGTACCATGTATAAAATGTTAAAACAGGTACACGCAATGTTTAGCTAAAAAATGCTACATGTACGTTTATTAAAATATACAACTAATAAATATTTGCGCCTTTCCTGGTTTCTTTGTAACAAACGAAATCGATACAAATTTCATCTTAATGAGTATACTCTTATTTAATTAAAATAAAAAAAAATTAAAAAGTGTACACTTTTTAGTATTGTTCATTACTGAGCTCGTATATATCATTTTAACAGCATCCTTAGCAATATTATGTTTAGTGCAAATACATAGAATTTACCTAATATTATGTCTTATTAGAAAAAAATCATAACGAAGGGCAAATAAGACTAACTTCAAATAAGACAATATACAAAATCTAAGGAACGGATTTGCTTGTACCAAAACACTTTAAAGATAATAGTTTTACCTGTTGGGTAAGGTAATCCAAAGCTAGGATATCCAGAATAACCTCGTCCCGCTGCATATGCAGCATAAGCAGCTGCTGGAAAACCTGTCAAATTAAAAAATAGGACTTTAAGAAAATAAAGTTGAGAAAAGCAACTTACATATTACAGAAGCACTACAAATATATTTTTATGTAGGTATCTGAATACTACCTTTCAAAGTTAATTTGGTTTTTAGAAATATTAATTTCTTATTAATATGAAATGTTAATTAAGAATCGGTATTCAGTATCATGGTCATAACTTAATCTTAACAATACCCTTACAACTATTACATGAAACCTTAAAAATAGAATACAATTTGAAAGCATGAAACAAGTCATGATCGTAACTTTATGGATTTGTTTAGTACAGTACAATTACATTGCTAAAAATAAATAACTTATTTTGCTTACCATCAGGAAGAGTTCCAAGACCCCACATTATATTGTCTATAGAAATGAAATTGAAGAAAAGCAATTTAGTGAATTTATATTCAAAAAATATAGTATAAAGAGGAATGTTCTGCTCTTAAAATGTTAAGTTTTTTTTTAATTTACGATAATTGCTAATGTAATTGTGAACTATTGTAAAGAAAATCCATTGCTAATCGCTAACATTTGTTTTTGTCTAATGTCAAGAATCTATTTAAAAATTTTGTATAAAAATGTTGACATTAATATGCACATACATATGTGTATACTACATTATAATTATTTAATAGTTTTTCTATTTTTCCCCATACCGATAGACTATCGTTACTATTATTACAAAATAAAGAATAAATGTTTAATGTAAAGTTATTTGCACGCATAATCCTAACAATTTATTAGTTTTTTGTTCAATTATTTTGCTTCAATTTCTCAGATAAAGCAGATTATTGTTTAAGTTCGACTCAAAACTTTAGACAGCTTCCACACTGTATAACAAAACAGCTATCGTTGCGTTTCAGTTTAAAGACATCTAGTTAAGAAGAGTTTCTTTTAACAACCAAACAACATAGAAATATTAAAAAAAATATAATATGTAAATTTTGACTGTAGTTTCTTAAGTTCATAACATTAAGTATATAGAATGTAGGATGATATGTGCAAATATGATTTTGTATATACGCAGAGTTGACTTGTAAACGCCTCTTCAGCTTTCTACGATTTTAAGTTGCTAATATTATATGTAGATTACCCACATAAAGCAGTAGTGATTCTAACACCGAAAACAAAAATAAAAAAAATCGTTGTATAAACATGTTAATTTCAGTACTGTTTGGACATATATATGTATATGTTAAAAATAATAATGAAGAAAAAAACGACACACATAACTATATAATTTTGCAATCTTAGGAGCTCACCCACAAGCACTACAGTTAACTATTGAGCATTTTCGCAGGATTGCCTAGTTAAAAAAATTGTTTTTTTTTTTTTAACTATGTCAGAGAATATACCACACACTATTGTATACTATTCAGCATTTTCGCAGGATTGCCTAGTTAAAAAATTATTATGGTTATTAAAACTATTTTAGAGAATATACCACACACTATTGTATATAAATATAAATTAATAAAACTAAACAAAATATTAGTAGGCGTTAATAACATATAAATATAAGTTATAGCCACCATATGACATAAGTAAAAACTTTATGCTGTCCACTTCCAATACGATTTAATATCTGCTCTGGAGTATGTTATTTCAACAAGATAAAGCTGTTATAACGAAATCTATATAACATGTAAGAAAATGTTTTTTTTTTTTTTTTGTTATAAATATAGTATGTTTAGCATATTTTGTTGTAATATATGTCATCCATTGTTCCTAAATCTGTTATAATTTATGCTTCTTATGTATTCATTTTTTTTAATTTAAATGAAATAATCCCATCACTATTTGAATATATAAATCTATTATAATTTTACACGCCTAGTGATTACACAGTTTAACAATCATTTATTTCAGCTAAAGTATGAAATGCAATTCCTAGTTTCATCCTTTTTATCTAATATCCTAATATTGAGTTCGTTTACACATAAAATTGTATCTTTAGAAAGCTCCTAGGCCATATATTAAATAAACAGCATACAGAAAATATTATTCGATATGTATATATATATAAATATATATATTTATATATATATATATAATGCCAAAAGTAAGGACTATTATATTATTATTAGATTATTATAAAGTAGAGAAATTTTAAACTAACTTTAACTATTATTTAGGTTAAGATTATTAAAGTTACATTTGAATAAAGTCATTATTTTCAAATACAGAATTCTTGCGAATAAGTTTTATTAGCTTGTGGCTCTTTAGCCCTAAACATTAGTATATTAAGTGACAACTAAACTGAAGTAAAGTATCTTAACTATATTCAAACATTTATCGGTAGTTTTGGCCTAAGTGATAACTTAAGTATGTTAAACATGTATGTTCGATGCTAATAAAAGTTATTACGAGTAATAAATGGTTTTATTCGTTATAATGTGAATGTATGTCTTTGAATATTAGATCTTCAATGTATGCAACAAGAATTTCATTTTCTTTGAATAAATCTTGCCTCAATAGGCTGAAATTAACTACTGAAGATAGGGTAATATTTAAAGGCGTAGTAATTAACAACTATTTGATTTATATGTTAGTTAATTGAGTTGACAACTGCAGCAGGAAATTACGCAATGAATTTGGATACCTAGGTTTTATTAAAACTACTACTGAATCGAAATAGCAATAATGGAAAAAAATATCTATTGATGTCGGGGAATCTGAGTAATAACCGCTGTTGACGGTCATAGCCCTAAAGTAGTAGTTCCCGGTATTTGGTATAAGGTTGCAGTTGGGACATCAAGTCCCTGCATTGATAATAAGTCATTAAGAGGATAGCTCAGAGCTGGCGTCGTTGAACGGATTGACGGTTGCTGAGAAGCAGCACTCGCAGAAGCCTGGGGCCTTATTTGAGCAGCCGCTGCTGCTAAAAGACGCTTATAAGTCACTATTGCTGCTGCGTCGTACAACGAAGCTGTTTGTGGATTAGCAGCAGCAGCAGCAGCATATTGTAAAAATGATGGACCGTGATGAGTAATTGATCCAGTACTTGCGCTTGCTGCAGTTGGAAAAGGAATTATTGTATGAGTTGGAGCTGCAACAGCGGCGGCGGCCGCCATTGCAGCAACATTGTGTTGTTGTTGTTGCTGTTGTTGGTGTTGTTGGTTAGCGGCTGCTGCTGCAGCTGCAGCTGCCGCAGCCGCTGCTAAATTAGTTGGCATAGGATATGGTGTATAGCGTATTGAAGCAGATGCTGGCCCTGAGTTTACTGTACTTGATTGATGGATATGGTGATGGTGATGTGCGGTAGAATGGGCAAGTGTACTACCAACCACACCACCACTACTACTGCTATTGCCCCAAACTACCAACTCACCATATGCGGTTCGACCTGCAGCACGTGTCTTTGCTAGATTTGCTGGGAGCATTACTTCTTTCGGTTGTGCTTTTTTGCATTCCACCTATAAAAAATAATAACCTAATGAATAAAACGATCGGCAGTATAGGGAAAAGCTGTGAAATAAATGAATTGTTTCTTTTTCCATAAAATAAAATATTTGTTATAATCTATTAGGAAATATGAGCATTTTTTAGCAGAGCTATACAATTTTGGATACGAACACTATACAATATACGACCTAACTATTGGTACTCTTATTTGAAAAACACACGATTTGCTCTGCCTCTGAATTTATTACAAACCTCTAAGAAAATTATAGAGTTACAGTAACCTATTATCTTAAAACGATACCCAAATTTGCATCGATTTTACTAACAAAATATATTCGCTGTGTGCTTTGGTACCGCCACCATGACAAATGACACTCACATCGAACGTCTAGGCCAGGAAAAGTTTTTTTCAACCATTAGAATTTGTATCAGCTTTTTTTATTCTTTGACTAATACAAAAAAAGGAACAATTTAGTTTTGGGTCTAATCAAGTTAATCTGCTCTGGCTATATTAAATAGCACTTAATTTTTAAATAAATATGTAAATATATTTTCGGCTCCCTCGATACACCTATAGCCGAAAGGCCAACAGAAGGTCAGACACCAAAGTGATACTATAAGTGTTTCATTCCAAAGAAATAACGAAATCCTTATAAAATCCCTTCAGTGTCTATCTGTCCGTCGCCTGTTACATACAACGGTGGCCACAGAATTAGAAAAGGCTGCTTTACTCTTCTTTAACTCGGTATTTCTTTCAACTCTCACCTATGGACATGAAATTTGGGTAATGGCCGAAAGAAAAAGAGCGCTGCTGAGATTAGATTTCTGCGTGCTGTTGTGAGAGTTACTCGCCGGGATATGGCGAAAAACACCCACGGTGCGCGGAGAGCTCAATGTTGAGCAATGTTCTTCGGACGGAAAGAGCTATACTTTTTATTTATTATATTTTAGCAATAACTTTCTATATATTACTAGCAACATACCATTTTGTTATTAATCTCGTGAAAGTGAATTTCGCAAACTTTGTCCACTACGTCCTCACTTTGAAATGTAACAAATCCAAAACCTAAAAATAAAATTAAAAAAAATTCATTTCGTAAGATTTTTCAAACACATTTCCTCTCTCTGATTAAAGATCTTTTAAAAAAATCTGTGAGAGTTAAGGACATCAACTATTAACTGTCTAACAAAAGCTACGCAGCTACCTGCTACCTGAAGATATCAAGAAAGCTTACGCAACAGGAATGAATTAATTAAAGGTTTTATAGCATGTATCCCAACGCAAGTTACAAGTCCAATTCTGTTTAGTTTTTTAGTCATTTTGAGAAAGTAGATAGAAATTTTAGGTTCAGAAGACGATGAATCCAAAAGTGATTAAATAAATGCAATATGTAATAATGCAATCCTTTCAAACTCACTGTAGAAATTAATCAACGGGCTCAAAGTGGATATTCATAACAATATTTTAATCCATGTAGATGTAAATATATCATTTTTTGATGAAGCTGCTTCAATTCAGTTGAAAAATACTTTGAGATAGCTGAAAAGATTAAAGAATAGCTTAAAATAAATTTCCTTTAAAGAAGGAGGAGAAGATTTGTACCTTCTACATGAACATTTCACTGTGTGTATTCATTTTTCTCTAAATAAACACAAATTAAAATACAACTGTACACAAGTACTAAAATATTACTTATAATAAAGTTGTAGAACAGCGATTGTTCCACATTAATGGCAAGAATCTTCCGGGCAGTTTGGATACCACAGAATTCGCTCTGTGCCGTTTGTCTCTTGGTCCTCTGGTCACGACTCACATATAGCATAAACATTCTTTATATATATAAATATACAATTTTATACATAAATAACGAAAAAAATTATAAAAATAAAAAGAATAAATCAATAAATAAATTAAACAATTTATATATGTATAAAAATAAGACCGGATTTCCTAGACGCTGCACTTTCTAATGAAATTTTAAAGGGCACAATATGCAAGCAGAAACGGCTTCAAGAAAATAGACGCTAATTTTTCGCATATGTTTTACCACTTGACTGTTAGTTATCACATAACTTTAACCCTTGTCCTTTTTTCAACAAAACAACTTAATGTTTGTTATTAGATTGCAAATGTAGCACCTGTACAATACCTTTTATTACTGCTTGTAACTAAATTGACCATAATCTCTGAATCAAAATACATAAAGTTGTTAATATAAGAGTTCTGTGTATACTTTTATTTTGATCGTCATACGTATGTTTGTTTATATGGAAATGTCAGGTATTTTTTGAAATTCCTGATTAAAGTATCTTTCTATGACTCTATAACAAAAATTAATTGGATTAGTCTTATTACCTCTATGCCTGTTTGTTTGTTTATCGAACATAAGCATTGCATCCTCAATCTGCAAAAGTAAAAAATAAAACAAAATGTATTAAAGTACAGAATTTTTTAAACAAATGTCTAAACAGTAATATTATAGGTACAATATAAGAGATTTAATTAGAATAAGACTAACCCTCTAATATTTGCGTTATCGTCCAATATTTAATTGCACTAAATATATTTTATATTTTTTCGTAGAAATTTCATCGTATACAAGTGCGCAGTACCTAGGTACGTTATGAGCAAAGTATATTTCTTCTTGCGTCTTATTATATCTCAGCAGTTCGACGACAATTTGAGGTTTGGAAACATGATTCAGATTGTGAAGACTTTCTGATTGTTTTCACCCAGTGTATGTTATACCATAATAACCAAACTATATAACAGAAAAGAAAAGCCTCACAGTTTTTTAAAGCCAACCTTTTAATGCATATACTGTAGTTTATATAAGCACACATTACTAGTTCATTAATATGAATTATATTATTAGATTTTGTTTATTTCAAATCCTTAAGTTTATAGAACAACACTGTTTCCTCTCCAAATTTATACTGGCCACAACTTTTTACCTACACGAAACCGCTCGCGCAATATCTTTGAGATTTGATTATTTAGCAAATCATTTAAAAACCGAGAATTAATGCATAATGCATTGCGATGGAAGTGAAAAAGTTAGAATTGTCATAAAATCAGATTAAAGAAAATTTATGTAATTAGTGGAATCGAGTACACGTTATCATTGTGTTATTTAAAATAACATTTGCTTTTGTGATATTTAATTGAAAAAGTTAAACATTAAATACTACCAGATAAGATAATAGTGAATCTTGGTTTATTAAAAAACATTGTATGTCAGTTTCACCAAGTATGTATCCTGTGACTAATTTAAGAAGCTATTAGCTAAATTATTTAGGCAACTAGTTTACCCTAGTTGTGCTGTGCTCCACTTTATTTCCACTTATAGGCCAAGTCTTGTGCAATCGCTGCCTTTGCCGACCCTCAGTCGACGTTGGTATTGCAGAGTTAACGAATGAGCACGAAAAAACACGTACGGTCAATTTCTAGACATTTCGTAGAAGTCTTTACGATTGTTATTATTTCGAATTTTTCCCTCAAACTCGTCTTCTTATATCTGTTAGGAAGTGTCGCTTCTACTACACAAAAAGTTTTCCAAGGCCAATTTGAAATAACGACGCAAAAAATTAAATAAAGAAGTAGATATTTGTTTACGAGCTGTTACTTGAAAAATTTAGTTTCAACAATACACGTAGTAACAGGTGAAAACTTTTGATAACTTCCTGAAACGGAGTAACACATGTGCACTGTGAAAACAAAACTAACTTCTTATCTTAAATGCTTACCGGACCAAATTGCTCAAAATAACTTTTGACATCCTCCAGCGTAGTAGGGGCTGAAAGCCCTCCAACAAATATCTTTTTCGTTCTCGTCACCATCTAAAATAAAAGACAAACAATAAATATTTCAATCTTTTGAAAAAGAAAAGTATATGGTAATGCAAATAAAATTAGCCCGTCAATTATTTATAGCGCTTATTCTAGAAAATCAAATCAATTCCGGCGAAGTTCGATACCCATGTATTGTATTTTTGACTTTACGCTAAGCATATTCACACCTTCTTTAAAATTAGTGATAGTATCTTTATGAAAAAACAAGACTATAAAAGATATGTAATACTATTGACAAATTTCTAAACTAAAAACAAAAACGACTTCTTAAATTGGCAACAAAATTGTTATAGTAAACTCTCGATAATTCGAAAGTCTATAATTCGAAAACCTCTGTCAATTAACAAAAAACCTGTGAATCGTCCCCTCACTAATCAAATTTATTTTTGCGCAAAGCAACATGAAAACGTATAATTCTAATGATGTCTTGTTTACATCTATAATTCAAGTTCACTTCTTTTTCTTCAACAACCGTTAGTTGAAATACGTGCGTGACCAAAAGGAGTATTTTTTTTTGAAACCTCCGCAATTTGAAAACCTGTAATTCGAAGTTTTTCCCTAGTCCTATGAAATTCGGTTTATCGAGAGTTTACTACATAATAAAATTGACCTAGTGTTAACGTACAGCCGAACCCGGATAATAGCACATCGCTTATTAGCGCAAACCGCTTAATGTCACACTATCATAAGGGCAGTTCCCTTTTCTGTACAAATTATAGTGATGCGAAACGCATAATGGCAAAATCCGCTTAATACCACTATAGTTCGTCGCACGGTTGATGTGCTATTATCCGGGTTCGGCTGCACTAATATAATACTAATATTTTAGTACATTTTCTTTAAATACATAATAATAATAAAATCCTTTTTCACTATCGCTCATATTATTTGAATTGAAAATGTATTGTTATATTTTTTTTTTCAGTTTCTACCGCTTACTAGCGTTGCATTTTTTGTTCGTATTACATATCTAGGAAAAGCTTAAACAAATCCATTGTAAGCACTCTAAGCTGTCGAATGACAGGAAAAAATTTCATATCGATTTTCAACCAAAAAAAGAGTTGTGTTGTGACGAATGTTACAGATACATATTTATATTATTAACCGAAAAGAGTTACTCTGTATTATATAATAATTGTGTAAAAAGAAAAAATTCTCTGATTAACAAAATGGTATAATGAATGGCATTTTTAATAGTAGAGAATGTCTTACATTTCGAGTGAAATCCTTAATAATGAAATAAAAGCATAAAAAGCTCATACCATTTCTAAAGCTTAGTACACGCTGAAAGCTCCTTCTATACATTTAAAAAAAATTAATTTTCCAGTACTATGAGTATAGATATATTATTACAAAACTTGTATTGTTAAATGTTAAAAATACATATATTAATAAACTTCCTACATGTAACACAAATTACTCTTTATTATATTTATTTATTGACTTCATATTATTCAATAAACTCCATTTTTAGGTATCATAAAATGAAATCTATTATTTAAATTGGAACGCTCTACTACAGCGCTGGCCTTTTAAGCATTTATTTCGATTTTACGTTATTAAAAAGTTCAAGATAAAAACGTAATTGCAAATATTTTCTAAAATTTATTGTTTGTTTATAAATATAATTTTATCTTATTTGGTATAGAAGTAAATAAATGCCGCTTTTATTGCAAGAATATTCTCTATCGCTAACAATATATTACAAATACAATAATTTGCAATGTACATTTGCAAAATATTTTTACTGATTATAAAATTGTTTATATAGTTATGTTAAGTATTATAAAAAATAAGGTATTATCGCGCAAATGCGTTTTCTTAATAATCAGAAATGCTAATGACCTTTATGTTTACTCCTGAAGAGCGTACGAACTGCCAACAATTTAATGAAATAACTTGTTTTTTTACTAAACTTTGAATTATGTTGCTATTTTAATGTTGTATACTCAACTTCGTATATACAATGTTATGTATGTTGTATATATATGTGTATAATATACAAATATTCTGTGTATGCGTATACTATACATATTTTTATATACTTTTTGCATTTTTTTTTTTATATTTTACTATATAAATATATATCTATACGTATTGTATATGCGCATATGCATTTACATATATTTACATATATGCATATATATACATATAAATATAAATACATGTATATGCTTTTTGATAGAAAAAATGCATTTTAATAAATGTATTCAATTTAACAATTTTTTTAAATATATAAAATATTACCATCGTTCAGTTTCCACTTCATTTCTAATTGAAGCAAGCGCGTTACCGTGTCTACAAAAGTGGTAGTCAATCGCATTGAATGTTACATAAGTATATACATTTGGTTAATTTCGTAAAAAAAGTGAATTTTAACAAAAAAGCTTGCTCATTTTCGTTCATGTTTTTACCTAGCGTTATGTAATTTAAAAAAAATATAATTTTTTTTTATACTCACAGTTAGTTTTTTAGTTGGAATGGTTACGTTCGTTGTAACTGGTGGACTGATTGCCTTTATAACCTGCGTTGGAGTTTGAAAAATCTCCGCGGGCTGTTTTACGTAAAACAGATTTATTCCAAAGTGAGAAATCTTGTTAATCTTAACTTTGCACTAGGTGAATCGAAATTGATAGTCGTTAGACTAGAACTGAGCTTAATCGATTTTTAACCGATGACTGTTATTTCCCCAAACGTCTTTTTGTCACTTTCAAGAAATTATTTTAGCAATAACTATTGTTCGTTGAATTTTATAAACAATATTTAAGGTAAGCCTTTAGAGTACATTTACTATTTATTATACATTCATTAACACTTGAAACAAAGTTTTTGTTTTTAATATATTTGTTAATGTTTTACCTTCACAATTATTCAGATATTTTTAAATCATTTTATATACACAAAACTTTAGCCACTGGTTTATATTTTCATTTGCTCATAAATATTGTTTAAACTTTTAGTAAGAAGTTATTGCAGGACGGCACAATCGATGCTGACTCGTAGAAAGCTTTATAGCGAATGCAAAGAATGGAGAAAAGTGGCAATTTCGTCCGGGACTTGCGATGATGCTTTCCTTGATATGAGACACAACTATGCAACAAAAAAAAAATTCCTTCACACAATACTAAAAATTTACTTGGAAAAGCAACCACTAACTACTCTATATTCCGATTATTGAATCTAGACTGAATCGAGTTGAGTTGGAAAAACCCCAGCCTTGTGACGACAGTGCTATGATGAC
This sequence comes from Syritta pipiens, assembly GCA_905187475.1. Taxonomy (NCBI): domain Eukaryota; kingdom Metazoa; phylum Arthropoda; class Insecta; order Diptera; family Syrphidae; genus Syritta; species Syritta pipiens. The sequence continues at coordinate 18,607 of LR994574.1, read as the reverse complement.
GATGTTGGAGCTACATATACATCAGCTCAATTTTTATGAGGGGAATCTTTTCTGGAAATGTTGTATACCAACTAAATCAGGAGGGGAAACAGCAAAAGCAAGACTTATATTCCAGCGTTAAACAAAAATTCGTCGTGAAAGCGGGGGTGAAAATTAATATGGCCAATATTAGAAGTGCGCAGGTTCATAATGGCGATGGAAGCAAGATGAAATACAGTTTTTTAAGTCATTCATAATGGTTTATTTTATCTTCTTTCATGTCTTTTTTTTAAACATCTCATGTTTCCTAAGTAATTTATTAGTATATAAACAAAAACACGTGTATCTTAGAATTTAATTCAAAATTGTCCTGTGGTAGTTTTTTAAATGTTTTGCATTACTACTTTTTTCTCGACTAATACGTTTTTTTTATGCTCAATTCAAAAGGTAGATAATGTGCGTAGAAAACATAAATATACACATGCGCATTACTCTATTTGGATTACAACGCTCAATACAGAGGATGCAAAATAATTAAATAGAAACGGCGAAGTGTCTTAAAAATGAAAATATTTTTCCTTAATTTAAAAAAGTAAGAATTGAGTCTATTCGAATTCTTTGCATATATTTTAATTAAATTTGAAATGAACACCTAATCTAATGACAAGTTCGTCTTTGTTTCATGATATACAAAAAAAAAATACAAGAGCCAGGTCATGCGCTAATGTTTTCATACGGAGAAAGCGCCAAAAGTATCCCACTGGAAACAAATGTTTGCCGGAAACAGGTAACTCTCTTTATGGTTAATATAGCTAGCTCACCCCTCAGAAAGGATTTCTCTTACATAATTCAAATAATGGTATATTTCGTACCTTCAGCAATTAAAGAAACAAAAAACTATTTGATTTTTTTTGATAATACTTTAAGCTTACAATTCTACATGCATTTTACAATAAGATAACATCTAATTGCCATTTATAAAAAAAATTGTTACAGTTTAACGCAAATTTTACTGACTCAATTGCTTTAAGTGTAATATTATGGTAAATCTTTCTGTTATTTTTACTAAATCTCAATTCATATATACATAAAACAACGAATCAATTGCTACGTACAGAGCACACTATTTTCACAACTCTTGTTGAGCAATCTTTGATATTCATTTTATACACAAGCTTATCAACTTGCTGTTCAGATTTAAACAGAAACAGTGGACCTTTTCGATCTGTTCACGCTCAGTATATGGTATTTAATATTTTTAAGATGCGAATAATTAGATATTTGTATATTTGCTTTAAGTGTAATATTATGGTAAATCTTTCTGTTATTTTTACTAAATCTCAATTCATATATACATAAATACAACGAATCAATCGCTACGTACAGAGCACACTATTTTCACAACTCTTGTTGAGCAATCTTTGATATTCATTTTATACACAAGCTTATCAACTTGCTGTTCAGATTTAAACAGAAACAGTGGACCTTTTCGATCTGTTCACGCTCAGTATATGGTATTTAATATTTTTAAGATGCGAATAATTAGATCTTTGTATACACACATATTTTACTATTATAGAATAGACACTCGAATGGTAGGGTTACCGCAATTATGTTTTTGTTGGCATCAATCTTATATCTAATATTTATGTTACTTCTATTTCTATAATAATTTATAGGTCGTGGTTCACTGTTAAAAGTTTTTAGATTTTCATTGTAGCAATCAGTTTTCCTATAATAAAAATACTTACGAAGCCAGTTCCAAATCCTGTTGTATATATATATATACAACATCTTCAGTTATTGCAACACTTTTTTACAAACTCGTTAAATTTAACTGCAAAAGCCAGTGTCCAATCACCTTAAATGGTTAACTCTCTATCGCACGCACCACGTTTCAATGACAAAAATATTAAATATAATATTTGCATTTTTGAGTTTCCTTTTGTAAAATTAAGGGAATAAAACAAAAAAAATTTTTTTTTGTTTTATAAAATTTTAAATGTTTCAATTTTTACTTTTACTTGTTTAACTTTTGATATATACATGTGTGTGGCTAACTGTGCAGTTACGTATTTTTAAAGTTAACAAAATATACTAATAATATAAACGATCAAAATGATATTTTTCCAATGGTGGCGCCGAATTTTTAGTAGTTGGCGTTTAAAGATCAGAAGCAATATATGACTGCTGTGCAGTTAAGGATTAACTGCCCTTTCGGCATTTCAGCCCTATTAATATTCCCAAGTTATTTTTCTTGTTTTAGACTTTTCGATGTACAGTACACTCTTTCATGAAACCAAGAAAAACCTTCGAATTACAGAGTTTTTCGAATTACGGGGGTTCAAGAAAAAAATATTGCTCACTTTCGCCACGTACGCATTTCAGCTGACGGTTGTTGAAGAAAAACAAGTTAACTTGACTTCGAATTAAGGTTTTCATGTAATTTTGTACAGAAATAAATTCGAATTAACGACGAGACCAAATTGCATAAATTTTCGATTTACAGAGATTTCTTCTATTTGCAGAGGTTTTCTAATTATAAAGGTTCGAATTATCGAGATTTTAGATTACTGTATTCATTTTTTTTTTTTGCTTTTTGTCAGTAGTTAAGTAACATTTTATTTTATGCAATATTTTATTTCATTTTATGTAATCTTTGTTTATTGTTTTATTTACACCGAAGGTCTTTAGCTTCTTGGTAAAACTTTTTCGTACTGTTTTTTACTCAACTTTTAGAAAAATTCTTATCTGATGTCATAAAATTTCAATGTTAACATTTTCTATATATACAATTGCAACTAATTTGACAGTAACCCATTGTGTAGCCAAATTATATGTACTTAAATAATTGAAAGATTTTAAGCTTACACATAAATGTTTATTAGATTATATAGTCATTTATAGAATAGAGAATTAAAATTACTTACTTTAGGGTGTGCTCTTCTAGGAAATGCTACCTTAGGATCAATCTGCAAAATACAAATAATGGAAATGTTTTTTTTTATTATTACCGTTTCATGTTGTTCTCAATAAATTTTGACAAACAAATATTTTAGATAATATAGATTTGTGGACAAGTGCTTAATTTATTTTATTTGTAATAGCAAAAGCGTAGACTTTCGTTTTCAACAAATTTTTATGTTATTATCAAAACGTAAAGCGGAATGTATGTTTCCCTCTATTGCCCGTAGTTTTTAACCAATTGAATTGTTTTTCTCTTGTTTTAAATACAAATGATTACTGCACAAATGTGGTAACCAAAACAAAAACATCGAATCACCATCAATAAGTTTCAGGGACAATCTTTAAACAAATGTAGTATACATTTTGAGTACAAACCATGCTCATAGGGCAATAAACTATGTGTATTATTCGTTGGGTGATGAAGACAATGAGAATTTTGTCCGTCAAAATATATTGCAATTAATTTTTAAAATATATCTAATACTAAAACTTAATGTTAGAACTTTATTTACCTTTTTACCATCTAGTTCATGAGTACCTTGAGTTAAGACTTTATCTACACTTGTAGGGTCACTGAAAGTTATAAAACCAAATCCTCTGAAACAAAAAAAAAAATTCTAAACCATAAGTTATATACGCAATATTTATATCAATAACAAATAAATATGTATCCTGGTTGTAGTATTTTAAATAATATAAACCGGCATTAAAGAGTGTTTTATTTAATAAAAACATTTATTTTTATTTTTTTGAACACATACATTAACTCAAAGCTGTAAGAAACTGAACAGTAACTTAACTTTCAGCCCGATTTAGTTATATTCGACAAAGGCATGATCAATTTACAACGCTGAAAAAAAAAATGCAAAAAAGGTGACTCTGACAATGAATTTACAACAAAAGAGTGACTATGCCAAATTCCAAATTCCTAACTTTGCTGGTTGATTTAATGTCAACTTTTAGGGTATTCTGCCCCACTGTGTGAGGGTGAAAAAAAAGGGGCATAGTGCAAAAGTATATAGTTAAATGAAAAAACAAAAAGAAAAACTATTATAACTTATTTATGTTAATTAATACATATTAACACCAGCATTCACACAAAATTTGCACATGAAAAATTCCAATAATCAAAATGCAAACCAAAGAAAGAAAACCAATGCAAGTGAAATAATTCTTAAATATAAAATTATTAACATTTTTGCATTTCTGTAAGATGTATGGCACAGAATAAGTGCATTTGTGGAAATAACCCTTTCATAAGTGAAACACTTCAGCTGAAGATGAAGCATCCGGTTTTTTTAGAAGTACTGCATAGTGATAAAATCGCAATATAGGATGTCTAAAAGCCATGCGCACACCTTTGGCCTTATGTATCTATTTCAAAGAAATAAAACATTCCCATTTTCATATGTTTTTGACTATACGGTTGTGTATACTCAGCATACACACAGAAAAAAACATCGTCTTAAACACGCACGTGACGTGCAATTAAACTTGAAAAAGCAATAATTAAGAAACAGCTAAGTTTCGTTTTCTTTTTGTTGTATTTTTAATTTGGTAATGATTTGATGATTTATTTTGGTAGTATAACACTTATTCGACTTTAACTAATACGTATTCCCTATAGCTCTGTAGTTTCATGTGAAAACATGATTAATTGTTATCAGATTTTCTGACATTCTGCTTTTGATTTTTTATCAATTTTTAAAACTTTTTAGAGGGTATACAACATTTGTATATTATGTGTTGTAAAATTATATTTCAAAAGAGAAGCTGATTGATATAAAGCCTGGTAAGTATGGTTAGTTTTCTTATGCTCGAACAAATTACTATAAACAACGATTTTTGAAGTATTTGCAGAGTTTTTTTCTATATCTAAGGGCTCCTCCTTAGAAAAACTCTTTCGTAAATATATACAATTGAGCAGCTCAGTGCACACACTTATTAACTCCACCTTCAGAAAAATCTAAGATTTTAGTGTCAAAGCATTTGGTATAGTTATATCTTTTTATATTAGGTTGTCAAATTCCTCCCTCCCGCCTTTTTGTAGCTCGTAGCCAAACTAATCATGCATAGCGTCGTTTTGTAGGTTATGTCAAGACCTTTCAAATAATATATTGCCAGATACAAACTCTGTAGCACTTTGTACATAGCCGGAAAATTCAAAAGACAAAAAGGCGGAAGGGAGATAATTGACAACCTAATACTTATAATATCTTCCTGAATAATGAAGATAAACACCCTTAATCAGCAACTATTTAAATAAAATGTAGTGTATTTAAGAGGCGAATGTAAATTATTTCATTGTTTTTCTCAAATTTTTCTCTTATGGAGTTTATCGAACTGTGATCTGAACGGCTCATATATCATCCCACACGCCACTAATATGTCTTCCTATTAGTTCGCATATTTGTAAAGATAGCCACGTCGTGAATAAAAAAAATACGATTTTTTAACAAATTTTAATTTTGATCTTACGTCAATGCAGCGAATAGTAAAAATTGGTATGACTGTAAATAGGTTTAGATGCACTTTTTTGTCGGGGTAACGTATAAATCGTATTAATCTTTATAGTATTATTATTTAGAGCTGTTGGATATGTAACCATACGAAATATTGGCCCAGTGAAGCGTCAAAAATTTTTCAGCTATATTGCTAACGTTAGCAATCTGAAGTGAATATGTTCGATGTACTTGGAGCAACCTATGGTCTACACAATTCTCCTACCGGATTTCGCGCTTTACTTCGGTAAATTGTTCGTACAGATTGTAAGATATACTTCGACTTTTTCCGGTTGAACATTCCATGAAAAACCCGAATAAGGTTGCGAAATTGGAAACTAACACTCGCAGGCATGATGGAAAAGAAAGTGGAAAAAAATATTTTAGTAAAAAAAAGGTTTTACTAAAAGCTCCTAGGACAGTATTATGCGCACAAAATAAGCCCTAAAACAGAATTTAAATTTAAAAAAAAAATGATTTTATGAATAGGAAACGCATACATTATATATTTATTTTATAGGCGTGAGGTATAAAAAGTTTTCAATCCCATTAAAATTTAATATTACATAAAGATCAAAATTATAACATGCATAATAAATTTGGAAAAAAATAAAAAGATTTTTTGTATAGAAGCCGCATACATTATATTTATTTTATAGACGTGAGCTATAAAAAGCTTTCAATCCCATTAAAATTAAATTAAATAAAATTGAATTAAATTATTACATAAGGATCGAAATTATAACATGCATAATAAGCATCCTGCTTTAAAGTGGGTGAATCAAATAATCAATTTTATATATTGTTTATTACTAGAAGGAATAAACACTCCCTATCCTTTGGTCATTTTTTGTGTACCTCGATCTACGTGTTGTCGGGTCTTTCATTACCAATGCTTCCGATATATCTCCAAACCTACTAAAATAGTCTCTTAGGCTCTCTGAAAAGAAAAATATTAGATAGAAATGTTTTTAAGGCAATACAATTTTATAAGTGTGTGATGTGATATAAAACAATAAATATTAGGTTGTCAAATATCTCCCTTCCGCCTTTTTGTCTTTTGAATTTTCCGGCTATGTACAAAGCGCTACAGAGCTCGTATCCAAACTAATCATGCATAGCGTCGTTTTGTAGGTTATGTCAAGACCTTTCAAATGATGTATTGCCATATACGACCTCTGTAGCGCTTTGTGCATAGCCGGAAAATTCAAAAGACAAAAAGGCGGAAGGGAGATATTTGACAACCTAATATCTCCGAACTTATTCATGATTAAAAAGAACCATTAATATTTTACCAAATGACGAACAATTGTATGGAACATACATCTGATTGTAATCATGACAACTGTGGTGCAAATATATTAAAAATGGAACGCCATATAATATAATCTAGTTACAGACATATCTAACTGGAAAAGTTTTGGATGTCTTTCCATATAAAGACAAATAAGATCAATATAAACTTAATTGAATGCTAAAACGCATGTATATCCCTATCTGGATCTTACTTTTTTATCCGCCACTATTTTTAGTTGATTTGACTTTTTGAATTTATTTTATGTTCATCTCTGTGCTTTATATTTTTAGTCCTAAACGGTTATGTGGTTTATACATACAAACAAATAATTTTATTAAAGCAGGCTTAAAATGATTAAATTGCTTATTGAGCTCCAATAAATGACTGCTATGCTTTGAGCCTTAAATATGCTCTTTGAACGAAAGAACTATTAAGTTACTATTGTAATGATGATGTTTTATTCTAGTTACTTCTTAGTTTTAAATAGAATAATAAATTGAAATTCATTTAAAATGGAAAAACAACATAGGATAAAATAAGGGTTTAATATTACTTATGACATCGTATGGGATCAAAACAAACTTCACAAAGTCTATCAACCATAATCTCCTCCCAGAAAATCATTTCCTTTTTAAAGCAGTTTCCTGTCACCAGTTTACAGCTCTAAAATCGACCTGAGCATGTTTTCTTTTCTTTTTTGCTTTGAGCTTGTTACTTTTTCCTTTGCTCCTTTTTCTGTAGTTTTGCTACACGGAAACGGCATAAATTGAATTGGAACCGTTCAGTCTGAAATTTTCACTTTTTCGCACTTATTCAATTATTGCTATAATCTTCTATCGACGTGATGGAAAATTAGATTTTTATTCGATCAAATTATTTTCGTTCTTTCGTATAGTCCTATCTTAATTAAGAAATTAATTAAAATGAAGCGGACATTGCAAACTTGGCAAAAATTACTCAAGTGTTTTCATACGTAAACTACTAATAATTTATACACATATAATATAATGTATATACCTATTAATGTATAATAATGTATATACCTATTAATGTATAATAATAATGTGTGGGTTATGATAAAAATAATTAGACGGTGTAATGTATTGTTTTTTATAACTTAGTAGTCATAGCATGGACTTACTGTTTATTAAATGTACCGAACGGCGAATTGCAAAGCTTTTTGTGACAGAGTTTATCTGGAACGATTCTCAGTTGCCCTTAGATGATAGGTACTGTCACAAGGACATGATAACAGTTGAAAAAACGGCATTCTTTTTCGCATCTCATGAACTGTTTAAGGTTGCAGGATGAAAATTAATTGAGTGTGTATTCTGACCAGTTAAGGCTTACTGTCAAAATCTCAATATCTAAAACTAGGTCAGATTGGTTATGCTGATTCCTCGGAATCGAATTGTCTGATTTAGGTAATTTATTTTTATGCGGTTAGTTTAATCTTTGCTCGGTCTCGAGGAATCCTTATTGGAAATCGACCCGAGTACAACCCACCCAGCCAATATTTTAACTAAAAATGAACAGCATCCTTATCAATCTAATTAGAATATATCTGGTATTTTCAGTATTAGTTTTATCTTAATGAACAACCTAATTAAATAAACCTCAAAGTCAACACATTTATTGGTTCTCATGTGCTACAAATATTATTAGTATTATAATTCGTTAACTTACAATGAAAATTACTAAGCTAACATTTATCTAGCTACAAATAGTTGAAATAGTTCTTTGTAGATCAGACATATTGTCCAATAATTAAGTTTTTTCTTGCTCTTAGCTTAAGACATTTTTGCAAATATAATTTTCTTACCCCAGTCTGTCTTAAGTACATAAAAGTTGGATTTTAATAGCTGCAACTCAACCGTTAAGCTTAGTTGTTTAAGAATTTGGTTAATGTATGACAAGAACCCGCGATTTGATACGCTTGCAACTTTGTAGAACTTCATAAGCCACAGTTTAGTTGATTATATCTAAGTTTATACTTAGCATTTCTTAAAATAGAACTCAACAAAGTAAATAAGCCAACAACGTCAAGTCTATAAACATTATATCATCTTAGTTATTCAGTGTCTGCAAACTAAAATTTCGCACATAGCAAAACAAAAGAAATCGTAATAGAATATGTTTCTTTCAACAAGTTGTTGCTAAATCTATGTGGCATCTATTCGTTAATTTTGCGTAAGAAACAATTTAGCAATAAACAGTAGTTATATAATATATTGAACGTACATACGACTGGAAATTTATTTGTTTAGGTCATGAAAGTACGGCTAAAATTTTGCTGTTAAATCCAAGCCTATTGGTATTTTAACAGTGGAAAGAGACTATGAGTCATCGAAAGATAACGTATGAAGATTCTAAGGACGAAGTCAAAGATAATAAAGACCTAAAAAGACACATGAAAATTAAACTTAAAAAAAAAAGATATTCTGCAAAATTTTGTGGGCATTGATTTAAATACTGAAAATTCATTGATAGCATCATCAAGTAAAATTTGTCTAGTACACACTAATATTTTTGTCATATACCCTTAGACTCATAGGTTTACAATGCTCCTTCAAACGTAATCGATGCTTCAATAAGCTGAAGCTTTGAGTTTTTATAATGACTTTTGAAAAAGTATAGCGTATACCAAAGTTTAAGCACTGTTTTTGATAATATCAAATAGATGTCTCAATTTAGCTAGAAAAGTGTCGGCTATCATGTGGTGATACCCAGCACAAGTAACATTAATTGCGATTACAACAAATTATACAGAAACGGCTCCAACTGTTTTAATTTTGACGTCAGGCGAAGCCATCAAAGTAAAAACGAATGTCTTCATTGCGAACTTGATTGAAAAATCAGTAACCAAACTTTGAATAATCTTTAACAACGAAAACACGTTGTTCTTTCATGTAGTGGTCCATTGTAATACCGTTTTCATATTTTGCAAAGCTATTTTGAAAAGTTCAAATTGTGTGAATTGTGTCTCTTTTTTTGTGTTCCGAATTTTATTACGCATTTTTTTTGTTCATTTTATCAGAAGTTTTTCGAAATACTAGTTATTCTATTGAATTAGAAGTATGATTTCTCTTCATCTTCAGCGGTGGCGTAATAGCCCGCAAAGGGCCAGAGCCTCAAATGACCAAATATTGGGTAGTCTGTGACCAGAGCCTAGCTTTTCGCGCCTCCATTGTGTTGTACGCGTTATAATTTGACGCTTGTGAAAGGGACCTTCAGTTTATTGCCGGTTCCGAACAACGAATTGCGAAAGCTTTCCGTGGCAGGAGTACTTTAAGAAGATTGACAGTCGTTCGCTGGGGTGGGTCATGAAAATTGTTTGGGGTGTTTCTTTTTTCGCCCGAACTGGATTCAAACCCTGATATTCAGCCACACCGGCCAGATGGTTTATTGTATTGTGCTTTCATTAATTATTGATCTTTTATAGAAAACTATGAACTTAATAAAGCTAATAAATGAGACATAAATAAAAAAACAGGCTTTTATAATACAAGCATGAAAATAAGACTTTACCGAACTTAAATAGTCAGCTGTTTATAATAAAAATAAGGAATATATTTAGTGTTGTTTCAGTGTATTTAATACAGATTAAAAGCAAACCTAAGCATATTAACTCTGTTAATTTAGATTGTCTAATTTAAGACGTTCATCAGAACCGATAAAGCTAGCTATACTAGCAGCGTGCACGAGGAAAACATAATTCATATTAAGGCGTAAATATTTCTTGAAGCAAAATATAACTGGAGTGGCTAATTTAAGCTCTCAAAATGCATACATGTGCGCGCCTTCTAAATGTTCCAGGAAGTTTTTGAATTATTCAACTTTATTATACTATATTCAATGTCTTCTAAACGAATCGATTAAATTCTATAATGAATCCTTTAATTTAATAAGATAGCATTACACTATTACAAAAACTTCTTACTCTTCTAAAACAATCCAGTATAATAAGCGGTCGGTTGATTAGTGCATGCTCTTTCACAAAAACGAACATGTAATTGCATTCGTTTATTATTGTATTTTACGGAAGCATGGTTTAATTCAATTTTATTTTTGTCTGTGCATGGTATCACACGCATACGGCAGATAAAGTACATAAATATGCCAAGTATATTTTCAGTAAAAATTGTGTTTATTGGAATCAAATAAAGAATGGATACTAAACTTTAAGAAAGTGAGATTAAATAAATAAGGATTATGTTTGGGCGCGAAAAAGTGGAAAATAAGTCAAAAGGAAGAAACGATTTATGTGTATGGGTAAGATTTTGTGGGACTGCTAGCTTCGGATTCCCAAAAAAAATTGCTTTGATTATAGATCGAAGCCGGGTAGACATATACATACATGTACACATAAAGGCGAATATTTTTGTAGGCATTTCTCTTGTCATTACGACAATCTACATCTGTATGCACAATTCAAAAGGTGCAACCTCTTTTAATGAGCTCAAGTAAATCAATTAAAAATGAAGAATGAAACAGTTGCAAATAAACATGTTGTATATGAAGAAATACAATTTTTGCTAAAGCAGGCTTTCAAAATTGAATATATGCATAGGGACATATGTATATAGCACACAAAAGACAATTAATAAAATAGTATTAGAAATTATATAATGAATTAAAAAAGGAACGAACCAAAGGTATGCTTATGTACTATTGATATCAAAACGCACCCAAACAATGTTTTACGTAATACCCGTTATGCGCAAATGCATTCTCGATTGCAATGTGCCGAATTCCTCCACCGGTCGTCATCCATATGTTTCAGAACATTACATTCAATTACACATATTCTAGATTTTTTTTTGTGACGCTGGAAACTTTTATGTTCATTCATGAGTTTTGTTTCATCAAAAAGAACAATGTATCGCTTTGTGGGAGCTTTGAGTTTTCACACAAATATACACATGTCAATCCCTTTTCAGAGCTTTCAATGGAAAACAGAATTATACTTTTATTAAATACATTGCTTTGCACGAAGAAAATGTCTTATTCTAAAATCACAATTGTTCTTAAATTCAGAAATTGTATTTCGTCGTCTAACTGCTTTTAAATTCGCTGCTTTAGATTCTGTAAAAAGAATTACCATTACTTATAAATATTATCTTCGATAGAGTAATTTCGATATTTATGAATTATAAAAATCTTTAACAATACATACAGTCTCATAATAAACGCATTAGTTATTATTGTACTTTGTTACGTTTGTATAAAACCATACTAGCCGGTATTAATCCCTGGTTTTTTTTTTTTTTTTGATTTATAGGTATGTACTTAATAGCACACTTATTAGTTATGCTTGCTTAAAACATAACTATTGCTATTATCAGTAAACATAAACAATTACAAACAGCTATTTACAAAATGCTCTTCGTTATCTAATGCAGAACAGCGCCGCATAGTGGATATAACCTGCATTCAGTTGAAGAAAAGCTTTTATTCGAAGAGAAATAAGCTGCACGAGAACATGAATGAAAGTCTTGTGTTGTCAATAAATTCATTCATTTACTATTAAAGAGAAGTGGATTTCTGCTTTTTATTAGCTGAGAAAGAGAACGAGCGTTTTATAAAACTTCCAACTGAGTAAAAGGTAAAAAGTACGCCGTGAGTTTACAGTCTTATCACTGCCTTGGTTTTTTTTACACAAAATTCTTGCATGTATTTTCTTTTTTTTCTGCTGTTTACACTTTGCATATAACTTTAAAAAAACCAGTAGCAAGAACGCCATCATATCACCTAAGTAATATGCTGCTTACTTCTAGTTTTTCCTAAGTTATTTTCAACACAGAATTACATGTATTTTCTTAAATATTTTTTTTTTTTGCAGTTTCCACTTGACATTTTACCATCAAAAATCAGTAGCAAGAACACCCTCCTATCGCCTACCTAATTCACCGTTTATTTGTAATTTGTACTAAGTTATTTTTATGCAATTGTATTGAACGCCGCTACGTCACTTCATTAATTTAAATACAAGGTATAAAAATAAATTCAATAAAGATAAATTCTAGTCGCTCTTAAATCAATCAAAATACATAGGAGGTAAAATTATATTGAACACGCAATGCTTTACCGCGAGGCCATTTTATACATCTGCCAGCCTAGCATATAAAAGTGTTGTAGAACATTTAAATATCTTCAAATCTAGTTGAAAAAGTTGAAAAATTGAATTTGTAAAAAAAAACAATCATGTTTTAATGTACAGCTTAAGAAACTAGTTTTCATTGTGGGGCAACATACCAAACAAGTTAAACATAAACAATTTCTGGTTCTACAATTTAATTTAGTTTTTAGTATCTTAAAGAACTCAACAAATGTCAAATACTTTAAAGTACATAATTCTTGGACACTGACCTTAACATGTAAAATAAACTTCAGCCTGTCATAAAGAAGTTTACGAAACAAGCTGACTGCTAATTTTTGATAACATTGCAATTTAATTATGATGTATAGAACGCTTAGTTAACATATATTGCTTATAAGATTACAGCTCACGTCTCTACCTTCTCAAAGTACTATATCGAGTAGAATTTAGCAAGTGCCTCGCTTTGCCAGCATGTTTTTTTCACAGCTTATTACCACAAAGCACATGTCATCAACCCCCTGCACAGCAGTTCTCTATTCATTGGTTATCTTCCCTAACTATCGTATGCGACCAAACTAACACCCATTACCTTTGAGTAGCTCCTTCTTCAGACGAGCCTACTACTACGAAACAAATAGGAGAATAGGGATTGCGTCAGCATTTTCTGAGTAGTTTGCACCCATCCTTGCATTTCTCTTGCAGTCTCTATATATGCGACATAATTTCTTTTGGTTCCAATTTTTTTAATAGAATAAAGCACAAATTAAGGAGTAAACAGATTTTATTTGATATATGCAAACATATACCATATACGCATATGTGCCATGTATATATAGTAGTTTTATGAAAAGCCATATTATTCGATATAAGATTTGTGTACTGCATTTACTGTAAAATGAAAACAGTTGAACTCCAACTTTGCGACTGATACGTTGCAGCTTGAAATTTGTCTTTTAATTGATATACAGATAAGATATTAATAATTAAATGCAATAAGCCTTTTTAAATATTTTTTCTTTTAGGTAAAGGAAGAATTATGCTTGCGCAAAAAGATTTAATTAATTTCATACTTATTGATAAGTAATATTTGTGTTACGGCTTGATAAATCAGGGATATGCTTATAAAAGAAGCTGTGTAAACTTTGCTTAGTAAATTTCTAAACAGCTGAATTTTTGGATTTTTCTCTATTGAAATATTTGTAGCGAAAATAATGTAATTAAATTTGATATACCATGTACGTCAAAAGAACATTTTAATACTTTATATTAATTATTCAATGATGTATCTCGACCATAATTTTGATTTCTAGTGTACCAAGAAATGTAAAGAATAAACTCACCTGAACTTGTTTGCCAACTAAGTCCTCCGATGAACATTTTGCTAAATAAAGAAAGAAATAGGAAATATAAAATATATTAAGGTAAACAAAATGTAAAACATACTGATGTATACAATTCTACAATACTTGGACATAATAATTGATATAAATGGTTTAATTTGAACCGAAATCATTTTAAGTCTAAGGCTTAGTAATATTACTTTTTATTTGAACATTTTTATGCTAACAATAGAGTTTCGCATTTACTGTAAATAAGAACGCAGACTACTTTTGTTATTTGTTCTTTCACATGATACATGTCTACAATAGTCGTGCAATTTCTTGTTGTACTTGCTAACAGTGCATATTTTACAAACTAATTTATAAAAATTGAATTTATTTTTGCAAACTCTCCATTGTCTTTACGTTAAGAAAAAGTAATTCGTATCTTTAGAACCCTGCCTTAGTCACGTCATACCAAACCACAAAAGTATGTGGTTTTCTAAATGTAGCTGTAGTCAAAAGAGTATTTAAAAACACTACCGCTTATAATGATATACGTAACTTATGTTTTGCTAGTTTATGATTCAGCATATTGCCATGATACACCCTTCGTTCTGCAGTGCTTCTGCTGCTAACTTACTAAAACTTTTATGTATGCGTCAATAAAATAACTATACCTCATTATGTGTAATGCATTTATACTATGGTTGTAGAAAAGAAAGCCATATAGGTACTTCAGTACTGCAACCAAACTGTTTGGCCTAAATCCAAAACGTGTGCCAAACCAATAGCAACAACATAGTTTCTGATAAACTCAATAATCGATTATTTAGCATCTATACGAAGCTTAACTATTGTATATTTCATCTAAATAGCCTTTTTTAAAAAGGCCAACTGCATATTATAGAAGAGCAAATAAAAGGCTCAATAAAATTATCTTCACAAATACTCCCCTTCTTAGGATTTAAAAAACATAGGGTTAGTGAAGGAGAATTATTATTGTTTTCTACTCTGGCACAATGTACAGAATAATTAGTATAAACATTCAAACATATTTTAGAAATTCCTCTCGTACTATCATAACCATTTTCAGACCGCTTAGCTCTTTTATTTTTTCTGTAGTACGATCGTTTACTACCATTAGCACAATTCACGAAAGCTATTTCTAAAAAATAAAGACCTCCATTCCATCGAAGAAATATATTTGCTTCTTATACTAATCATATTTTATACTTTTAGTACATACCCGGGATCGTTAGGCACCTCTGATGGCGAGCAAGTTGTACCTGCAGCAACCATATCCGATTGACTTTGATGTTCCATTTTCATGTCCATACTGGGCTCTTCACATTTAAACTTTGAGGCTTGATTTTAACTTAAATCTTGTTATTTATATTTTATTTCACGCTCAAAGTATATTGTATATTGATACTAACAAAACCTACCTATTGAAATCTACGTATATACATATGTACTTTTATTATATATGCATGTTTGTTTTATTCCACTCAATCTAAATTTGCTCACTTAAATATCGTTTAATACACAAGTCGTAAAGGATCGTTTTTATACCAAAAGAAGAAATTACACAGCCATGTTAACATCTAGAAATGAGAAAGATTAAATTGACATGTAATTTTTGCATTGTAATATTCTTGTTGGACAAACGGTATTACGTAAATGAATGCACTATAAAAGGCCAAGCATCTGTTCGCATACAAATTTTACACACGCTTAAATGTTTCTGATATACTTTTTTATAAATTTTAACTTTACTGACAATCGTTTATTAATCATGTAGTTATTGCTAAATAAAGACTAAAACAAAAGATCTAATAATGTCGTTTTTTACTGTATTCTTGATAGGGACGGGCTTTAATTAGTTTGAATTGGAAAGAAATACCGTCCCTCGTTTAACTGGGCACTCTAAGTCGTCAAACAGTTCTAAAATTAAATTGCATTCGAATAAAAACAAAATATTAGTGTTCTTTGATATAACTATTACACAATGAATTATTCCATGCAAAGAGTTAGAGTTGATTTAGTTCGACAAAGCATTTTTTAATCAAATAAGTATATTATGCCATATTAATCAATGCGATGAATTTTTAGCCATGTAAATAATGATACATGTATCTCAGTGTTGTAAACAGTAACAGTCGATAAAATATATAAAGAGAATATCTAAAGCAAGAATTAAGGTTTAACACGTGATAGATTATATGTATGCAAATATGCATGTACATATATATGCATAAAAAATATTGTACTTTTGCATATATACACATATATATATTTCATTGCTTTTATTGCTGACTTTGCGTATAAAATGGAATTGCAAATAATCGGTTTGTTTTGTTGCGACAGTGCCGGCATTTCAGATGTTCGCAGTTATATCGTGTATATTGTGTAACACTTCCAATTTTCACTTATTTTTTCGAATTATATACCGATCGAATATTGAAATATCCACTAACAAATCATATTTCGGTACGAATCGTATAAACTTATTTATTGTGTACTTCGGTATACTCGAAAATTCTAATTTTTGCTTACAGCTACAAAAATTAATAAAAAAAAAAAAACTAAAAGTTTTAACTCCGTCCTTTTTAGTTTATTCTAGTCAACATTCACCCGACAATATCCGACACGATACTGAGTAAAGTTTGTAGTGTCATATGTTATGTGTCCAAAAGCTGCTTTCAAAGTCAAAAGCAACTTAACAGTCATATAACTCAATTCTCTTTCTTGCTCAAGTATTTTGAAGTAGAGTGTAGAAGGTAGCACATGATTTTTAATAGAATTGAAATTGATTTCGTTTAAGATACAAATGTTGTGAGCACTGTTGCATTTGTATTCAGCCAAACCAGAGAAGTAAATATGAAAGCTTTAACATCTACATTCGGCTGCAACTTAAGGGAATCTCAGAAGTAAACAATATTAATTTTAATTTGCAGCTTCCGATGTCTTAAGAGAATTGAGGTAGGTTAGTGTTTGCACTCATCTGGCCGCGCGTTCTCTTAAAAACTAACTAAAGAGGAAATTATGTAGTTTCCGGTACTAGTTCATAGATAATTCTAGAGCTTTCTGCTGCAGTTATTTGCCAAATAAGCGCATTTTCGCGTAAAGATTGCAATCCAACTTGATATAAAGCTTAGACTATGTTCGATGAATACATATTTTTATACTTCTAATTCATCGAAATTTCGTAAGCTATTATACAAAACTTTGAGACATGCATTGTAATGTATTAGTTACAATAAGCATTTTATAAAGTAAGAACTCTATCAATATCAACTTATGAACTACTTTTTTTTACATTAACACAGACTAACGGCGGCAATTTTGATGAACTCATTTACTTTCGACTCATCAGCGTTGTAGACAATTTGCGGCCCTGCGAATTCCGTAGATGCTATGGCAGCGTTTGAGCAAACTACAGAGTAATAAATAGTACAGCCAACCCTCAAGGGAAACTAACATATATCCAAAGCTGGCCCTTTTTAGTACTAAAAAATGTGGTAACACAATTTACCACCCTCGGCTTTTGAATAGTTTCGCAAGTCTGTACACAAAGATTTTCGCTGACTTACACGTATGTCTTGGCTGGCTTCGCTCCCTCACTGTAGTTGAAACTACCAACATAAAATTATAGCACATACAAATAAGAACGTTGCAAAGAAATAGTGCCGATCACAACCTCAGTCCTACTAAAGCTTTCTCCGGTACTAATTATGTCATATGTATCAAATGTGATAACACAATATACCACCCTCGGCTTTTGAACAGTTTCGCAAGTCTGTACATAAACATTTTCGCTGACTTACACGTATATCTTGGCTAATTTTCGCTCCCGCACTGCAGTTGAAACTACCAACATAAAATTATAGCACATTCAAAAAAGAATGTAGCAAAGAAATAGCGCAGATCACAACCTCAGTCCCACTAAAGCTTTTTTTGGTACAAGTTATGTCATACGTATACAAACGTTTTTTTTTTAATACGTTTATATAATTGCCGTAACATATAATTCGCCGTAGAGGACGTATAGTCTATACATTACTATTGCAAATAGATTCCACTCATATGCCAACCTTATTTCAACGACTTAACACAATTGCTATTCCATTCACTGCGCCTAGATTTCCTCTACATTTTTGCTACGCTCAGCTCTTAAAAAACCCTTCACTGCAGGTGTGTATGCAATTTATTTCCGCCACATGGATGTAAGCCCATTCTGCGCTACTATTGTGCTTATCTAAAGCTTTATTAAGAAAATGGCAAGACCGAGAAAAAAAATACAAGAATCACAAGCGTATTTTTCGCAGTACAGCCATTACAAACCCACTATACAAAACAGCGCACGTTTAAAGAATAAGTTGCGCAAATATTTTAACACGCAAAATATAATTCGAAAAAAGGAAAACATGCAGGAGGAAAT